>CM022303.1:32349952-33565083 GCA_011799875.1 Thinopyrum elongatum | reverse complement strand
GCCCGCGCGTGCCATTTGGGCACCGGACATGTCCGGTCCCAAATGGGCACGCTCCGGACATGTCCGGCGCCCAGACGTGCACGCCGCGGACATGTCCGCCCAGCCCACTGACATAGGGGCCCACGGCCCAGAACGAATTAAAAAAATAAAAAAATAAAAATAAAAATAATTAAACTAATTAATTAATTAATTAGTTAATTAATCCTGATTAGGTTAATTTAATTAAGTAGTTAGTGTTAATTAAACAGTAATTTAATTAGTTAATCACTAATTAACCTAACAGCCTATGACAGGTGGGACCCACTGGTCCTGACGTCATGCTGACGTCATGCTGACGTGAGCAAGACACTGTTTCGGATAATGTTTAATTTAAATAATTAATTAAATTCCAGAAATTAATAAAAACTTTAGAAAATCATATAAAATAATCCGTAGCTCAGATGAAAATACTTTGTACATGAAAGTTGCTCAGAACGACGAGACGAATCTGAATACGCGGTCCGTTCGTCCGTCACGCGTCCCTAACTATCCGAACTTGCAACCGTTCCCCTCTTATCCTCTGTCCGATAATTCCAAAGACCCGGGAAATATCGTCAGATATTCTCCCGCTCCGTCTGTTACGTGTGATGCTGCGTTAGACTACCCCTAGCACCGTGTATCGTATTTGTCATGCTCATGTTTGCTATATATTTATACTGTTTCCTCCCCCTCTTCTCTCTCGATAGCCCCCGACCCTGACGTCGTCCCCGAGACCGACGCAGCTCCGGATCCCGAAGACACCATAGACGACCTTGCCCTTGCCGCCGAGCAACCAGGCAAGCCCCTCCCTTGAGCATACCGATATCGCCCATTCTAATTTCTCATGCTTGCATTAGAATTACTGCTGCTGCTGCTTTACCTATTCTGATGCATAGCCTGTTCATTGTAACCTGCTGTTGATAATTACCTGCATATCCTAAACTGTTTAGTCTAGGCTGGGTAGAGACCTATCGGTGACCCCACTTATCCCGACTGCCGCGCTGGATCGTCAGAAGACCCGATCAATGGGATTGAAGACCAGGACCCGACACCGCACATCACCCCCCTTAGTTGTAACGACACTGCAGCGTTACTATCGAGTGTCGAGGGTGAAACCTCATGTAGCACTTCTGATGTTAACTCTGTAGAGTAGTTATTCGGTCGTGGTCATCGAGGGTGATTCCTCCTTCACCGCTTCCGATAACGACGCTGTCGTACAACACCTCAAGTGTGGACCCAGTGAGGGTGATTCCTCCTAGTTCACCTTGACGGATACATCGAGTGGGAATTCAATGAGGGTGATACCTCGGATTCCCTGATGTTATGGACACACGGATACTTGGACTTTACAATGTTACTTGGAAAGGCGGGTCGACCCTGAGGGGTACCCGCGTGTGATGTGAAGGCGGGTTGCCAGTGTGGTGCCTGAGTGGTGAATACGAGGCGCGGCCGGGCATTCTTAACCCTTGCCGCAAGTCCTCGAGACGGGGCGACGGGGTCACATCTTTCGTGAGTCTCTGCTCGTTACCGCAAGCCCTAGTCCTAACGATTTGGATATTTGATCCGAGCAGGCCTCTGGCCTGATAGCACTAACCATCACGTGGGCATAGTATGGGCGTTCTGCATCGTAGCATCAGCCGAAAGCTCTGTCAGACGTCCAGTTCAGCATGGCGGCACGGACGGACCGGCGCCCTCCTGGTGCCAGGCTTCTCCCTGCGCGCAACGACTCGGAGTGCACAGGGCGATGGCCCAAGACCTCTGAGCGCTTAGGATGTAGACCGACGGGGACCTCTCTGCTGAGCTGTAGGTAGGGTTGCGATGTGTCGTTTGGCCGAGGCCGGGCATGACCCAGGAAAGTGTGTCCGGCCGAAGTTAATCGAGCGTGTTGGGTAAGTTGGTGCACCCCTGCAGGGAAGAACATTTCTATCGATAGCCGGTCCTACGGTAAAGGACACTCGGAGTTGTATCCTGATTGATACAATTTAGAACTGGATACCTGTCATGAGACCTGTATATATGGCTCTGGGATTGCTTCTCGCAGGGAGTCGAGAAGGGATCTCAGGACGAGGTTTGATGACTTTATGGCTCTGGGATTGCTTTCTCGCAGGGAGTCGAGAAAGGATCTCTGGGTGAGTTTGATATTATTACTGCTACATTATATGGTATTGTTCTACTCTCTTCTACTGCTGCAAGACCGCTGAAGATGCTAGTCTTCGATAGGACTAGGCCTTCTCTCTATTCTGGCTTTTCTGCAGCCCAGTCCACATATACAGCCTCCCCTTGATAATGTTGCATATGTAGTGTAGATCCTTGCTTGCTGAGTACTTCAGAGTACTCACGGTTGCTTTTCTTTCCTTTTTCCCCCATATCAGTTCATCGAGACCAGAGGACGGAGCCCCCTGAAACAGATGCCCTGACGATCGCTACTACTACTACCCAGAGGATGGATACTACTACGAGTTGACTGACGACCAAGAGTAGGATCGGAGGGTCCCAGGCAGGAGGCCTTCGCCTTTCGATCGTAGTGTTTTATTTTGCCCCGCCTTTCTAAAGGCCTTTCTGTACTTTCTTTTATATCTGTACTCAGATATCTGATGCTTCCGCTGACGCTTGTTCGCAAGCTTATGTATTCGAGCCCTCGAGGCCCTGGCTTGTAATATAAAGCTTGTATGACTTTATTTATGTTTTAGAGTTGTGTTGTGATATCTTCCCGTGAGTCCTTAGGCTTGATCGTGTGCATTTGCGTGTATGATTAGTGCACGATCGGGCCGGGGGCGTCACAAATGAGCATACGGTGCACTTTCCGAAGAAACAATTCTAAGTGAATGCTATTAATATTATTGAAAATTCTCCGACACTCACTGTTGGAAGCTTTCAGTTACCTCTACCTACTGTCAAAAACAAATATGAAATGCTCATTGTTGGGGAGTTTCATATCCCCATTGAGGTAACATAGTGTCTTATAAAATTCTTCAGTTTCATGCTAATTGAATGTGGTTGTTAATAAGACTTGATCAACCTTGTTAATGGATCACCTTTGAGAGGCATGACGTTGATGAATTTAATAAGCACAATTTTCTGTTCCTATCTTTAGTTTTCTGTTTTTGTAGTTAAATAGAATGAAATGCCATGTTTGGTCTGTTTTCTGTTTTTACCGTGCAATAAAAAGTGGCTGGAAAAAAAAGTTCTCGGATTGCCCTGAAATTTTCATACGATTTTTTTTCCAAATTTTTGAGAATTACTGGTGCAAAAATTACCCGAGGGAAGCGCACCTGGTGGGCAACACCCACCAGGCCGCGCCACACCTACCTGGCGCGGCCACGGGGTGTTGGGCCCCACCAGCCCCCCCCTCACTTATCCCTTCCAGCCACTTCTTCCCTTCTTCCCTAGAAAAAATCACCATAGCTTTCTTTCCCGTGTTATTGCTCCCAAAACTGAGATTTTTGATCTCTTTGCTCGGAGCTCCGTTTCTGAAACTGTTTTGGAGGATTACTACTTGGTATGTGACTCCTCCATTGGTCTAATTAGTTTTTCTTTTAGTAGTTTAAATTTTGAGTTCTTAGCTATTCTTGGTGCTGCTGTAGATGTGCTTGCATTTTGAATTCTTGGAGTTCTAAGTAGTTTGAATGCTTGCTTTAGCCTCTATGCTCCCCTAGGAGTAGTAAGTATTAATCTTGTGAAGTTTTGTTGACAAAAAATTTGTGGCCCAAATTTTTTAGAATTTTGTTCATAGGAACAAGATGGACTACTTCATGAAGTATTCTTCTAAGAAGAAAGCTAAAGGAGTCATTGGGGAGTCCTCTGACACTGATCTCAACCTCCGGAGGAATGTGGGAGTGAGGCCATGTGAATGGCCACATTACGCGTTCCTGGAGTCAGCTGGAATCCGTCAGGAGTTCGAACAATTCACTGCAAATGCTGGCCTTGCCGAATTCCTCGCAGATGAGTGTGACCAACATTACCTCCCTACAAATTCCTTTGTGCAAAATTTTAAGCATCTAGGTGGGATGGATCCTCCTGAAGTAGAATTTCGCTTATATGCTGAAACCTATCAGATACCCCTAGCTGAATTTTGTGATGCTTGCCTGATCCCTTCTGATGGGGATATGAGGGATCCTAGACCAGCTGAGTTTGATGAGTTTACTTGTACACTGACGGTAGGGGATGATAGAGGGGCATCGAGAGTCACACCTACTAGCTTGCAGTTTCCTTCAGTGCACTACTTTGCTCTATTTATTACGAAGTGTTTACTTGCTAGAGAGAAAGTAGGTGCACTCTGTGCTCCGGAATTAGCTGTTTTACGACGTGCACTTCATGGGGACACTACTTATAACTTGGGAGCCATCATAGCGCGTCGCTTGCATCTTAATAGAACTAGGGGCACGATTCACAGGGGTATTTTTGCTACTCGGTTAGCATGTCACTTTAATGTCCAGATTCGAGAGCATGACCCTCTTCTCTCTAAGGTATACTTAGATCGTGAGGCTATGTTAGAGCATCATTTTCTAGACAAGAGGGACACCACTTGCGACCTACCTTACAGCTTAGTATTTAGCATAGTCACCCAGGATACTATTCCTTTGCCTGCACCTGCTTTGTTTGACTCTATTGCCAGGGGTGGATACCGGATCATGCCTGAGGACATCGTTGCTTATCGAAACTCCCTGGTTGAGGAGGAGCCCCAGGAGTGGGATGCTTATGTTCCCGCTCAGCCGTACCATGATATGGGACAAGATGGCTACCACGGATGGTGAATACCAAGCTAGGCAAAAGCCTAAGCTTGGGGGAGTACGTGTTTCTCACCGATATTACATTCATGTTCACATTTCATTTCAGTTGTCGGTGTTCACATGTTTCCATTGTGTTATCCATGCTAGTTTTATTTTCTCATTTTCTTTTATGTGTTTGAAAAACTTTAAGAAATTCCCAAAAATATTTCCTTGCTTCTTTTCAGCTTTTCTTTCTAAGTTCCTTTAGCTGCAATTAAGAGAAAACCAAAAAAGATTTCCTTGTTCTTCTTTTGCTTGTTGGGAGCTTTTCCATGTAAATAGTTTTTCTCGTTTTTGTTTTTCTCCTTTTCTTTTAGTTTGCTTTTCTTTTCAAAAAACCAAAAACTCCAAAAATATTTCCAGTGTGTTTCTCTGAATTTCTTTTCTTTTGATTGAGTCTTCGTAAAGAGAAGACTGCGATGAAATGATGAGTGGCTCTCATATGCTTTGTTGTTTATCTAATGAGCCCAAGTTATTATGACTCATATGTTAGTGTGCAATGATAATTATTATGATGCATGTCAATGACCGTATTTGCTCTCTAGCTGGTCGCTTCTCAACCTACTTTCTAGCCTTCACCTGTACTAAGCGGGAACACTGCTTGTGCATCCAAAATCCTAAACCCCAGTTATTCCATATGAGTCCACCATACCTACCTATATGCGGTATTTCCTTGCCGTTCCAAGTAAATTTGCATGTGCCACCTCTAAAAAGAATCTCAAATAAACTCCTGTTTTTGTGTGCTTGATTGCTTATGGAGTGACAGGAGGTAGTTGGTATCTTCCATGCTAAGCGGGTTATTCTCAGATGTGTGTTTATTCACTTGTCATTGCACGAGAAAAGAGCGGTAAAAGGGATTCCCAGTCCCAAAAAATCAAAAATCAAAAATAAATAAACAAAACTCCCCCAGGATTGATGTCTGTTTGGACGGTACCCGTGGATTCGGCTCGCCGTGGAGTGTGATTGTTGGTGGAAGGGGCAGTAAACATTTACTTTTATCGCTTGGGAACCACTACTAATGTGTTTAGCATGGAAGATAGTGATAGCCAATGGTCACAAAGTAAACAAGAAAAGTGCATTTCCAAAAATTTCATTTATCTCTGTTTTAAAAACTTGAGCTCTGGCACCTCTGCAAATCCCTGCTTCCCTCTGCGAAGGGACTATCTATTTACTTTTATGTTGAGTCATCACCTTCTCTTACAAGCACCAGATCTGAGAGCAATATTGTCATTCCTATGCATTATGATAATTGATGTTGTATGTTAGCATGACTGGATCTTTTCTACCCTGAATTACAATGTTTAGTCGCTGCTTGAACTTTGGAGGTGCTCTGCATTTATGTTTTGCGGTCTCAGAAAGGGCTTGTGAGATACCAATGGGGCCATATTATATCATGGTTGTTTTGATAAACTGTTTGCATTTGAGATATCTTATTATTGCTCTCTAGTTGTTATGCCATTGATATGAGTGAATAAAGTTTCTAAATGTTATCATGGATGTGGTTAGTTATGATCATCGCTGAAACCACGGCTGCTATTTAAGCATATATATGAAACACAAGAACAAAAGAGCTTGTAAAAGTTTTTCTTTCTCACTTTCAGTTTGTCAACTGAATTGCTTGAGGACAAGCAAAGGTTTAAGCTTGGGGAGCTGATACACCTCCAACGTATCTACTTTTCCAAGCCCTTTTGCCCTTGTTTTGCCCTCTAATTTGCATGATTTGGATGGAACTAACCCCGGACTGACGCTGTTTTTAGCAGAATTGCCATGGTGTTGTTTTTGTGCAGAAATAAAAGTTCTCAGAATGACGTGAAACTTTCGGAGGAATTTTTATTGAATTAATAAAAAATATTTGAGCGAAAAAGTACTGGGGATGGGCTCCTACTGGGCTAACACCCACCAGGCCACGCCATCCCCCCTGGCACGGCCAGGGGGGTGTTGCCCTCCTCGTGGGTCCACTTGACCTGATTCCAACGCCATAAGATCATATTCATGGAGAAAAAATAGGGGAGAAGAGTTCATCATGTTTCACGATAAAAAGCCGCTGCCACCTCCTGTTCTTCCTCGGGAGGGCAGATCTGGAGTCCGTTTGGGGCTCCGAAGAGGGGGATCTTCGTCTTTCATCATCATCAACCTATCTCCATCGCCAATTCCATGATGCTCTCCACCGGGAGTGAGTAATTCTCTCGTAGGCTTGCTGGTCAGTGAGAGGGTTGGATGAGATTCATCATGTAATCGAGTTAGTTTTGTTAGGGCATGATCCCTAGTATCCACTATGTTTTGAGATTGATGTTGCTATGATTTGCATGTGCTTAATGCTTGTCACTAGGGCCCAAGTGCCATGATTTCAGATCTGAACCGTATTTGTTTTCACCATTATATCCATGTTCGTGATCCGACCTTGCAAGTTATAGTCACCTATTATGTGTTATGATCCGGCAACCCCGCAGTGACAGAAGGTGGGACACTTCCCGGTGATGACCGTAATTTGAGGAGTTCATGTATTCACTATGTGTTAATGCTTTGTTCCGGTTCTCTATTAAAAGGAGGCCTTAATATCCCTTAGTTTCCAATATGACCCCGCTGCCACGGGAGGGTAGGACAAAAGATGTCATGCAAGTTCTTTTAATAAAGCACGTATGACTATTTACGGAATACATGCCTACGTCATATCGAGATGAACTGGAGCTGGTGCCATATCGCCCCAGGTTATATCTGTCTCATGATGAATATCATCCACCCAACACCATCGATCCAGTGCCTACGATCTTTCTCATATTGATTCCTGCTAAGTTACTATTGTTGCTACTACTGTCACAACTGTTACTACTGCTGCTGTCACCATCACTGTTACCGTTACAATCACTACTGCTATTGAAACCATCATATTACTGTGCTACTAATCACTCTGCTGCAAGATAATAATTCTCCAGGTGTGGCTGAATTGACAACTCAGTTGCTAATACTTGCAAATATTCTTTGGCTCCCCTTGTGTCGAATCAACAAATTTGGGTTGAATCTCTACCCTCGAAAACTGTTGCGATCCCCTATACTTGTGGGTTATCAAGACCTTTTTCTGGCGCCGTTGCTGGGGAGCATAGCTATATTTGCTGAGTTACTTGGAATTATTATCACTTGATCATTATGAAGAATCTGAAAGACACTCGTACCAAGATTGTTCCCTCTAAGACGAGGGGAGGTAAGGAACTGCCATCTAGCTCTGCAGTTGATTCACCTTCTGTTTTGAGTAAGCTAGCAACACCACCACCTGTTATTGCTTCTGATGCTATGTCCCATGTTATTGACGATGCTGCTTCTGCTTTGATTGATGCTCATACTGATGCTCGTCCTGTGATAGAACCTGTGCCGTTAGGTGAATTGCTTGATTCACAACTTGCTAGGGCTAGAGAGCTTGAAACTTCTGATACTGATGAGGATATTGAAATAGATGCTTGTGATTGTCCCCCTAGATTTGGGTCTAATATACCTGAGGGTTATGTTTTTGAGAAGGAAGTAGCTCTAGAAATTCTTGCTTGCAAAGATAGAGATGAGCTTAAGATATTATTAGCTAAGATGAAAGAGAGAGAGAGAGAGAAAACTTTGAACGCTAGGATGAAACACGATCCTGCGTTCGCTACTTCACCTATGTTTGTTACTGATGAGGATTATGACTTCTCTGTCGACCCAGAGTTAATTACTTTGGTTGAGTCCGATCCTTTTCACGGTTATGAAACCGAGACTGTAGTGGGACACCTTACCAAGCTGAACGACATAGCCACCCTGTTTGCTCATGAGGAAAATATTCGCTATTACTATATTCTTAAGTTGTTTCCTTTCTCTTTAAAGGGTGATGCTAAGGATTGGTACAATACTCTTACTCCTGGTTGTGTGCGTAGTCCCCAGGATATGATTTATTACTTCTCTGAAAAATATTTCCCTGGCCATAAGAAGCAAGCTGCCTTGCAGGAGATATTCAATTTTGTGCAATCTGAAGAAGAGAGTCTCCCACAAGCTTGGGGGCGGCTTCTCCAATTGCTTAATGCTTTGCCTGACCATCCGCTTGAGAAAAATGAAATACTTGATATCTTTTATAATGGACTAACCGATGCTTCTAGGGACTACCTAGATAGCTGTGCTGGTTGTGTTTTCAGTGAACGAACTATTGAACAAGCTGAAGAACTATTGAATAACATTCTGAAAAATTACGATGATTGGACTCTTCCTGAACCACCGCCTGAACCCACTCCGAAGAAGATGGGTATCTTACATCTTAGTCCTGAAGATATGCAAGAAGCAAAGACAAGTATGAAGGAAAAAGGTATTAAAGCTGAGGATGTTAAGAATCTACCACCTATCGAAGAAATACATGGTCTCAACACACCACCACCACCACCGGTGGTAGAGGTAAATTCTTTATTGCAATTCGATGAAGGTGATATTCCTTACAGTAAACATCCTAGTCAATGCTTATATGAGTTTGACAACTATGTTATGAAACAAGAACACTTCAATGCTCATGTTATGAAACAGCTGAAATACCGTTCTGATATGATAGCTTGCTTGGGTGACTTGTTATTTGGAACCACTAATGATGTTAGGGGTGTAGGAAAACATGCCTCTATGGTCCAAACCCAGTTAGAACAAGTTGCCCAGTCTCAGAAAGAACTATTAGAGGAGATGCATAGAAACACCAATGATTTTGCTGTTATGGTAGCTACTAGGGGAGGTAAAATGACTCAGGAGCCACGCTATCCTGAGGGACACCCTAGAAGAATAGAACATGACTCACAAAGAAACAATATAGATGCACCTAGCCCTTCTAGAAAGAAGAAGAAGAAGAAGAAGAAAAATAATAGGACTAGGCATACCTCTAGTGAGCCTGAAGTAGAAAAACCTCCTGGAAAAAGCAATGATGTTTCTATCTCTGATGCTGAAACTCAGTCTGGCAATGAACACTAATCTAGTGATAGTGAAAGAGATGATGATGAGGTTCATATAGACACTCAACCAGACATAGATAAACCACTTGATAATGAGGTTGAGGTAGAACCAGCTGAGGATCTTGATAACCCACAACCCAAAAACAAGAGGTATGAAAAGAGAGACTTTGTGGCTAGGAAACATGGTAGGGAGAGAGAACCATGTGTACAAAAGACCATGCCCTTTCCACCTAAGCCAACTAAGAAGAAAGATGATGAGGAGTTTGAGCATTTTACTGAAATGATTAGGCCAGTCTTTTACCGCACTCGCTTGACCGATCTCTTAAAGATGCCTCCCTATGCCAAGTATATGAAAGACATAGTTACAAACAAGAGGAAAATCCCGGAGGTTGAAATCTCCACTATGCTAGCTAATTACTCCTTCAAGGACGGAGTACCAAAGAAACTAGGAGACCCCGGAATACCCACTATACCTTGCTCCATCAAGAAGAGCTACATCAGAACCGCCTTATGTGACTTAGGAGCCGGTGTTAGTGTTATGCCTTTCTCTTTATATAAGAGGCTTGACTTAGACAAGCTTACGCCTACCGAGATATCTTTGCAAATGGCTGACAAGTCAACTGCCTTACCTATCGGTATTTGCGAGGATGTGCCCGTTGTTGTTGCTAATGTTACTATCCTGACTGACTTTGTTATACTTGAGATGCCCGAGGACGATAATATGTCTATTATTCTTGGTAGACCTTTTCTTAACACTACAGGGGCTGTTATTGATTGCAACAAAAGCAAAGTTACTTTTCACGTTAATGGCAATGAGCATACGGTGCACTTTCCGAAGAAACAATTCTAAGTGAATGCTATTAATATTATTGAAAATTCTCCGACACTCACTGTTGGAAGCTTTCAGTTACCTCTACCTACTGTCAAAAACAAATATGAAATGCTCATTGTTGGGGAGTTTCATATCCCCATTGAGGTAACATAGTGTCTTATAAAATTCTTCAGTTTCATGCTAATTGAATGTGGTTGTTAATAAGACTTGATCAACCTTGTTAATGGATCACCTTTGAGAGGCATGACGTTGATGAATTTAATAAGCACAATTTTCTGTTCCTATCTTTAGTTTTCTGTTTTTGTAGTTAAATAGAATAAAATGCCATGTTTGGTCTGTTTTCTGTTTTTACCGTGCAATAAAAAGTGGCTGAAAAAAAAAGTTATCGGATTGCCCTGAAATTTTGATACGATTTTTTTTCCAAATTTTTGAGAATTACTGGTGCAAAAATTACCCGAGGGAAGCGCACCTGGTGGGCAACACCCACCAGGCCGCGCCACACCTACCTGGCGCGGCCAGGGGGTGTTGGGCCCCACCAGCCCCCCCCCCCCCTCACTTATCCCTTCCAGCCACTTCTTCCCTTCTTCCCTAGAAAAAATCACCATAGCTTTCTTTCCCGTGTTATTGCTCCCAAAACTGAGATTTTTGATCTCTTTGCTCAGAGCTCCGTTTCTGAAACTGTTTTGGAGGATTACTACTTGGTATGTGACTCCTCCATTGGTCTAATTAGTTTTTCTTTTAGTAGTTTATATTTTGAGTTCTTAGCTATTATTGGTGCTGCTGTAGATGTGCTTGCATTTTGAATTCTTGGAGTTCTAAGTAGTTTGAATGCTTGCTTTAGCCTCTATGCTCCCCTAGGAGTAGTAAGTATTAATCTTGTGAAGTTTTGTTGACAAAAAATTTGTGGCCCAAATTTTTTAGAATTTTGTTCATAGGAACAAGATGGACTACTTCATGAAGTATTCTTCTAAGAAGAAAGCTAAAGGAGTCATTGGGGAGTCCTCTGACACTGATCTCAACCTCCGGAGGAATGTGGGAGTGAGGCCATGTGAATGGCCACATTACGCGTTCCTGGAGTCAGCTGGAATCCGTCAGGAGTTCGAACAATTCACTGCAAATGCTGGCCTTGCCGAATTCCTCGCAGATGAGTGTGACCAACATTACCTCCCTACAAATTCCTTTGTGCAAAATTTTAAGCATCTAGGTGGGATGGATCCTCCTGAAGTAGAATTTCGCTTATATGCTGAAACCTATCAGATACCCCTAGCTGAATTTTGTGATGCTTGCCTGATCCCTTCTGATGGGGATATGAGGGATCCTAGACCAGCTGAGTTTGATGAGTTTACTTGTACACTGACGGTAGGGGATGATAGAGGGGCATCGAGAGTCACACCTACTAGCTTGCAGTTTCCTTCAGTGCACTACTTTGCTCTATTTATTACGAAGTGTTTACTTGCTAGAGAGAAAGTAGGTGCACTCTGTGCTCCGGAATTAGCTGTTTTACGACGTGCACTTCATGGGGACACTACTTATAACTTGGGAGCCATCATAGTGCGTCGCTTGCATCTTAATAGAACTAGGGGCACGATTCACAGGGGTATTTTTGCTACTCGGTTAGCATGTCACTTTAATGTCCAGATTCGAGAGCATGACCCTCTTCTCTCTAAGGTATACTTAGATCGTGAGGCTATGTTAGAGCATCATTTTCTAGACAAGAGGGACACCACTTGCGACCTACCTTACAGCTTAGTATTTAGCATAGTCACCCAGGATACTATTCCTTTGCCTGCACCTGCTTTGTTTGACTCTATTGCCAGGGGTGGATACCGGATCATGCCTGAGGACATCGTTGCTTATCGAAACTCCCTGGTTGAGGAGGAGCCCTAGGAGTGGGATGCTTATGTTCCCGCTCAGCCGTACCATGATATGGGACAAGATGGCTACCACGGATGGTGAATACCAAGCTAGGCAAAAGCCTAAGCTTGGGGGAGTACGTGTTTCTCACCGATATTACATTCATGTTCACATTTCATTTCAGTTGTCGGTGTTCACATGT
Organism: Thinopyrum elongatum; assembly: GCA_011799875.1. Lineage (NCBI taxonomy): Eukaryota > Viridiplantae > Streptophyta > Magnoliopsida > Poales > Poaceae > Thinopyrum > Thinopyrum elongatum. The sequence continues at coordinate 33,552,468 of CM022303.1, read as the reverse complement.
TTCCATTGTGTTATCCATGCTAGTTTTATTTTCTCATTTTCTTTTATGTGTTTGAAAAACTTTAAGAAAATCCCAAAAATATTTCCTTGCTTCTTTTCAGCTTTTCTTTCTAAGTTCCTTTAGCTGCAATTAAGAGAAAACCAAAAAAGATTTCCTTGTTCTTCTTTTGCTTGTTGGGAGCTTTTCCATGTAAATAGTTTTTCTCGTTTTTGTTTTTCTCCTTTTCTTTTAGTTTGCTTTTCTTTTCAAAAAACCAAAAACTCCAAAAATATTTCTAGTGTGTTTCTCTGAATTTCTTTTCTTTTGATTGAGTCTTCGTAAAGAGAAGACTGTGATGAAATGATGAGTGGCTCTCATATGCTTTGTTGTTTATCTAATGAGCCCAAGTTATTATGTCTTCTCTTGGTTGAATAAAATGTTTTGCAGATTCCAGCTTAGTCCACGGTACACTTGCACTCATTATCTTTATATCATTCGGCCGTGCAAGTGAAAGGCAATAATGATGATGATTTGATGGAGTGACTGTGTCAAAGAAAAGTTGGTATGAACTCAACTTGTTTTTATTTTTGTAAATATGTTTATCCTAGTAGACATGACTTAGCATGATTATGATTGAACATGTTTATGATGACAATTAGAGATTATAGTTGCTCATGCCATGCTCAATAGCTAGGAGTGGATAATGATTCATCTTGAGTGTCAACATGCATTAGGTATGATGACATGGTATCTTCCTCTGAATGTTTCAAGTGGCTTGACTTGGCACATGTTCACGCATGTAGTTGATTCAAAACCAACATAGCCTCGATGATATTTATGTTCATGGTGCTTATATCATACTCATGTTAGTGTGCAATGATAATTATTATGATGCAAGTCAATGACCGTATTTGCTCTCTAGCTGGTCGCTTCTCAACCTACTTTCTAACCTTCACCTGTACTAAGCGCGAACACTGCTTGTGCATCCAAAATCCTAAACCCCAGTTATTCCATATGAGTCCACCATACCTACCTATATGCGGTATTTCCTTGCCGTTCCAAGTAAATTTGCATGTGCCACCTCTAAAAAGAATCTCAAATAAACTCCTGTTTTTGTGTGCTTGATTGCTTATGGAGTGACAGGAGGTAGTTGGTATCTTCCATGCTAAGCGGGTTATTCTCAGATGAGTGTTTATTCACTTGTCATTGCACGAGAAAAGAGCGGTAAAAGGGATTCCCAGTCCCAAAAAATCAAAAATCAAAAATAAATAAACAAAACTCCCCCAGGATTGATGTCTGTTTGGACGGTACCCGTGGATTCGGCTCGCCGTGGAGTGTGATTGTTGGTGGAAGGGGCAGTAAACATTTACTTTTATCGCTTGGGAACCACTACTAATGTGTTTAGCATGGAAGATAGTGATAGCCAATGGTCACAAAGTAAACAAGAAAAGTGCATTTCCAAAAATTTCATTTATCTCTGTTTTAAAAACTTGAGCTCTGGCACCTCTGCAAATCCCTGCTTCCCTCTGCGAAGGGACTATCTATTTACTTTTATGTTGAGTCATCACCTTCTCTTACAAGCACCAGATCTGAGAGCAATATTGTCATTCCTATGCATTATGATAATTGATGTTGTATGTTAGCATGACTGGATCTTTTCTACCCTGAATTACAATGTTTAGTCGCTGCTTGAACTTTGGAGGTGCTCTGCATTTATGTTTTGCGGTCTCAGAAAGGGCTTGTGAGATACCAATGTGGCCATATTATATCATGGTTGTTTTGATAAACTGTTTGCATTTGAGATATCTTATTATTGCTCTCTAGTTGTTATGCCATTGATATGAGTGAATAAAGTTTCTAAATGTTATCATGGATGTGGTTAGTTATGATCATCGCTGAAACCACGGCTGCTATTTAAGCATATATATGAAACACAAGAACAAAAGAGCTTGTAAAAGTTTTTCTTTCTCACTTTCAGTTTGTCAACTGAATTGCTTGAGGACAAGCAAAGGTTTAAGCTTGGGGAGCTGATACACCCCCAACGTATCTACTTTTCCAAGCCCTTTTGCCCTTGTTTTGCCCTCTAATTTGCATGATTTGGATGGAACTAACCCCGGACTGACGCTGTTTTTAGCAGAATTGCCATGGTGTTGTTTTTGTGCAGAAATAAAAGTTCTCGGAATGACGTGAAACTTTCGGAGGAATTTTTATTGAATTAATAAAAAATATTTGAGCGAAAAAGTACTGGAGATGGGCTCCTACTGGGCTAACACCCACCAGGCCACGCCATCCCCCCTGGCGCGGCCAGGGGGGTGTTGCCCTCCTCGTGGGTCCACTTGACCTGATTCCAACGCCATAAGATCGTATTCATGGAGAAAAAATAGGGAAGAAGAGTTCATCACGTTTCACGATACAAAGCCGCCGCCACCTCCTGTTCTTCCTCGGGAGGGCAGATCTGGAGTCCGTTTGGGGCTCCGAAGAGGGGGATCTTCGTCTTTCATCATCATCAACCTATCTCCATCGCCAATTCCATGATGCTCTCCACCGGGAGTGAGTAATTCTCTCGTAGGCTTGCTGGTCAGTGAGAGGGTTGGATGAGATTCATCATGTAATCGAGTTAGTTTTGTTAGGGCATGATCCCTAGTATCCACTATGTTTTGAGATTGATGTTGCTATGATTTGCATGTGCTTAATGCTTGTCACTAGGGCCCAAGTGCCATGATTTCAGATCTGAACCGTATTTGTTTTCACCATTATATCCATGTTTGTGATCCGACCTTGCAAGTTATAGTCACCTATTATGTGTTATGATCCGGCAACCCCGCAGTGACAGAAGGTGGGACACTTCCTGGTGATGACCGTAATTTGAGGAGTTCATGTATTCACTATGTGTTAATGCTTTGTTCTGGTTCTCTATTAAAAGGAGGCCTTAATATCCCTTAGTTTCCAATAGGACCCCGCTACCACGGGATGGTAGGACAAAAGATGTCATGCAAGTTCTTTTAATAAAGCACGTATGACTATTTACGGAATACATGCCTACGTCATATCGAGATGAACTGGAGCTAATGTCGTATCGCCCTAGGTTATATCTGTTTCATGATGAATATCATCCACCCAACACCATCGATCCAGTGCCTACGATCTTTCTCATATTGATTCCTGCTAAGTTACTATTGTTGCTACTGCTGTCACAACTGTTACTACTGCTGCTGTCACCATCACTGTTACCGTTACAATCACTACTGCTATTGAAACCATCATATTACTGTGCTACTAATCACTCTGCTGCAAGATAATAATTCTCCAGGTGTGGCTGAATTGACAACTCAGTTGCTAATACTTGCAAATATTCTTTGGCTCCCCTTGTGTCGAATCAACAAATTTGGGTTGAATACTCTACCCTCGAAAACTGTTGCGATCCCCTATACTTGTGGGTTATCAGGCCACAAGCCAGGGGGCGCGCCCACCCCCCAGGGTGCGCCCCTAGGGCTTGTGGGCCCCTCGGGTGTCCCCCTGACTTGTTTCCAACGACAAATACTCTTATATATACCGTAACCTCCAGAAAGAAACCTAGATCAGGAGTTTCACCGCCGCAAACCTCTGTGGCCACAAAAACCCAATCGGGAGCCTGTTCCGGCACCCTGACGGAGGGGGAAACCATCATCGGAGGCCATCTTCATCATCCCGGCGGTCTCCATGACGAGGAGGGAGTAGTTTACCCTCGGGGCTGAGGGTATGTACCAGTAGCTATGTGTTTGATCTCTCTCTCGTGTTCTTGATTTGGCACGATCTTGATGTACCGCGAGCTTTATTATTATAGTTGGATCTTATGGTGTTCTTCCCTCTCTATTCTTGTGATGAATTGAATCTTTTCCTTTGAGGTTTTTTTATGTCGGATTGAATCTTTGGATGTGAGAGCAGTTGATGTATGTCTTGCGATGGGATATCTGTGGTGACAATGGAATGTTCTATTGATCCACTTGATGTATGTTTTGGTTATCAACTTGCGGATACCCGTGGTGACATTGGGGTAATCTATGCATAGGCGTTGGTACACATTTTCATATTCCTTTCTCCGATAGAAATCTTGGGGTACTCTTTGAAGTTCTTTGTGTTGGATTGAATATTATGAATCTGAAATTGTGTGATGCATATTGTATAATTAACCCACGGATACTTGTGGTGACATTGGAGTATCTAGGTGACATTAGGGTTGATTGATGTGTGCCATGTGGTGTTATTTTAGTACGAACTCTAGGGCTGTTTGTGACACTTATAGGAATAGCCCAATAGATTGATCAGAAAGAATAACTTTGAGGTGGTCTCGTACCCTACAAGCAAGTTCATCTTATGTTCTCTGCGCTAGGAACTTTGGAGTGATTCTTTGTTGCATGTTGAGGGATTGTTATATTATCCAATTATGTTATCATTGTTGAGAGAACTTGCACTAGTGAAAGTATGAACCCTAGGCCTTGTTTCCAAGCATTGCAATACCGTTTTTGCTCACTTTTGTTACTTGCTACCTAGCTGTTTTTATATTTTCAGATTACAAAAACCTATATCTACTATCCATATTACACTTGTATCACCATCTCTTCGCCGAACTAGTGCTCCTATACAATTTACCATTGTATTGGGTGTGTTGGGGACACAAGAGACTCTTTGTTATTTGGTTGCAGGGTTGTTTGAGAGAGACCATATTCATTCTACGCCTCCCATGGATTGATAAACCTTAGGTCATCCATTTGAGGGAAATTTGCTACTGTCCTACAAAACTCTGCGCTTGGAGGCCTAACACAAGTCTACAAGAAGAAGGTTGCGTAGTAGACATCAAGCTCTTTTCTCGCGCCGTTGCCGGGGAGGTGAGTGCTTGAAGGTATATCTTTAGATCTTGCAATTGAATCTTTTAGTTTCTTGTTTTATCACTAGTTTAGTCTATAAAAGAAAACTACAAAAAAATAGAATTGATGTGGCATCAAGTTCTTTATCTTTATGATGTCTATCTTGAAAATAAGGATTCCGATAATTGTGCTATGATGAGAGAAGAAGAATTCAATAGAATGTTTGGCATAAAATCCATGAATGATGAGCATGATTGCAATGTCATTAGTTTGAATTCTTTGAATATCCATGATGCTAATGATATGCAAAGCCATAAGCTTGGGGATGCTATGTTTGATGAAGATGCTATTTTTAGTCCCCCGAGTTTTGATGAGCAAATTTATTATGATGATAACATGCTTCCTATTTATGATGATTACAATGATGAAAGTGGGTTTGGAAGAGTGTCAACTCTAGGTACTAGTGATCCCACTATTTTGGAGGGTGTTAAATCTTTTCATAATATTGACGAAAGTGTTTTTGGAGAGGTCATGACTTTATCTAGTGACGCATCCACTATTTCGGAAGAGGTTTCAATTGGTTTTTCCAACAAAATTGCTATCTATGATGATTATGGTGATGACATGTATGCTATAAAGAATAATGATAACCATGAATCTTGTCATCATGATTTTAATTTTCAATTTGGTTATGCCAATCAAGTATCACATGATAGTTATTTTGTTGAGTGTTCTCCCACTAATATGAATGAGAAGAATTATGCTTATGTGGAGAGTAGTAAAATTTCTATGCTTGTGCATCATGAAAAGGGTGCTGTATGTGATGGTTATATTGTTGAATTCATTCATGATGCTACTAAAAATTACTATGAAAGAGGAACATATGCTTTTACATATTGCAAAAATATCAAATTTCCTCTCTATGTGTTGAAAGTTTTGAAGTCATGCTTCTTTTGCCTTCCTATGCTAGTTGATTCTTGCTCCCATGAATTATTTTCTCACAAAATCCCTATGCATAGGAAGTGGGTTAGGCTTAAATGTGCTAGTCATATGCTTCATGATGCTCTCTTTGTGTTTCAATTCTTTACTTCTATGTGAGCATCATTCAAAATTATCATGCCTAGCTAAAAGGCTTTAAAGAAAAGCGCTTGTTGGGAGGAAACCCAATATGTATCCTTACTGTTTTAGCGTGTTCACATGATTAAGCTACTGTAGTAATCATGTTTTATATGTTTTCTTTTAATAAGGTGCCAAGCAAAGCCTTTGGGATAGTGTGGATACTTGTTGATTTGATTCTGTGCAAAAAACAGAAACTTTTGCATCCAATATTTGAATTATCAGGTTTTACTGGAGCATCAAAAAATTCTGAAATTATTACACAGTATTTATATGCAAATTCCTGAAGTTTTCCTAATTTCTCAGAATTTTTAGAGTTCCAGAAGTATGGTAGTCGTTCAGATCATTATAGACTGTTCTGTTTTTGACAGATTCTGTTTTCAATGCATAGTTGGCTTGTTTTAATGTTTCCATAGCTTATATTATGTGATATAAATTGTGGAAATGATAGAATACAGGAGGTATTATGTGGTAACATTATTAATCTTGTTGACAGTACCTAAGTGATGGTTTATGCTTTATCATACTAACGGAGCTTACGAGTTTTCTGTTGAGTTTTGTGTTGTGAAGTTTTCAAGTTTTGGGTAAAGTTTTGATGGACTACGGAATAAGGAGTGGAAAGAGCCTAAGCTTGGGGATGACCAAGGCACCCCAAGGTAATATTCAAGGACAACCAAGCATCTAAGCTTGGGGATGCCCCGGATGGCATCCCCTCTTTTGTCTTCAATCCATCGGTAATTCACTTGAGGCTATATTTTTATTCACCACATGATATGTGTTTTTCTTGGAGCGTCATTTTCTTTTGTCTAGTTTTGCTTGCTATTATTTAGAATAAGGTTTTGTATCTTTTATTTCAATAAAAATGTCAAGGATAGCCTTCACCATGCTCAATTTGCAAGTATATGAGTTGCTGTTTCAAAACAGAAAGTTTGTCGTTATTGCAAAATATTTGCTAGAAAGTCAGAATGTGATAAAATCTTGAAATTTTGACACAATATGCAATGATAAATTCTCTACAGTGTGGTAAATTTTCAGAATTTTTTGAGTTAAACAAGTATGGACTCTCCTTAGTTCTTTACAGACTGTTCTGTTTAGACAGATTGCTGTTATGATTATATTGTTTGCATATGTTTGCTTGTTTAATGATTCTATTTGAGGATAGGAGTATTAAATATGCAGAGGCATTTAGTATGCAATGTCAAATTATATTTTTATTGATTTTCTACAGTAAATAATGATAAGGTTATGCGTCGATTTATACTAACTTATCTCACGAGTTCTTGTTGAGTTTTGTGTGGATGAAGTTTTTAAGATTTAGGGAAACCGTGATATAAAAGGAATTAAGGAGACACAAAATCTCAAGCTTGGGGATGCCCAAGGAATCTCTAATTAATATTTCAAGAAGTCTCAAGCATCTAAGCTTGGGGATGCCCCGGTTGGCATCCCACCTTTCTTCTTCAACATTGATCGGTCAGTTTTGGTTGAGCCTAAGTTTTTGGCTTCTTCACTTGATATGTGCTATCCTTGGAATGTCATTTTATTTTGTTTTGCTGTTTGAATAAAATACTTAAGATCTGAAATTCTTAGATGAGAGAGTCTTCACATAGTTATTTAATTTTTGACTACTCATTGATCTTCACTTATATCTTTTTGGAGTAGTTTGTCAATATGCTCTAGTGCTTCACTTATATCTTTTTAGAGCACGGCGGTGGTTTTATTTTATAGAAATTGTTGAACTCTCTTGCTTCACTTATATTATTTTGAGAGTCTCCAAACAGCATGGTAATTTGCTTAGGTTATGAATTTAGTCCTAATATAATGGGCATCCAAGAGGGATATAATAAAAACTTTCATATAAAGTGCATTGAATACTATGAGAAGTTGGATTCCTTATGATTGTTTTGAGATATAAAGATGGTGATATTAGAGACATGCTAGTAAGTAATTGTGGATTGGAAGAAATACTTGTGTTAAAGTTTGTGATTCCCATAGCATGCACGTATGGTGAACCGTTATATGATGAAGTCGGAGCATGATTTATTTATTTATTGTCTTCCTTTGTGTGGAGGTCGGGATCGCGCGATGGTTAACTCCTACCAACCCTTCCCCTAGGAGCATGCGTGTAGTACTTTGTTTCGATAGCTAATAGACTTTTGCAATAAGTATGTGAGTTCTTTATGACTAATGTTGAGTCCATGGATTATACGCACCCTCACCCTTCCACCATTGCTAGCCTCTCTAGTACCGCGCAACTTTCGCCGGTGCATTACACTCACCATATATCCTTCCTCAAAATAGCCACCATACATACCTATTATGGCATTTCCATAGCCATTCCGAGATATATTGCCATACAACTTCCACTGTTCTGTTTATTATGACATGCATCATCATTTTCATATTGCTTTGCATGATCATGTAGTTGACATCGTATTTGTGGCAAGGCCACAGTTCATATTTTTCATACATGTCACTCTTGAATCATTGCACATCCTAGTACACCGCCGGAGGCATTCATATAGAGTCATATTTTGTTCTAGTATCGAGTTGTAATTCTTGAGTTATAAGTAAATAACAGTGTGATGATCATCATTATTAGAGCATTGTCCCATGTGAGGAAAGGATGATGGAAGCTATGATTCCCTCACAAGTTGGGATGAGTCTCCAGACTTTATGAAAAATAAAAGAGGCCAAAGAAGCCAAAAAAAGAGAGGCCAAAGAAGCCCACCAAACAAAAAAAAAGAAAAAGAAAAAAGAAAAAAATGAGGGAAAAGAGAGAAGGGGCAATGTTACTATCCTTTTTCCACACTTGTGCTTCAAAGTAGCACCATGATCTGCATGATAGAGAGTCTCCTATATTGTCACTTTCATATACTAGTGGGAATTTTTCATTATAGAACTTGTCTTGTATATTCCAATGATGGGCTTCCTCAAATTGCCCTAGGTCTTCGTGAGCAAGTAAGTTGGATGCACACCCACTTAGTTTTTTTAGCTTTCATACACTTATAGCTCTAGTGCATCCATTGCATGGCAATCCCTACTCACTCACATTGATATCTATTGATGGGCATCTCGATAGCCCGTTGATATGCCTAGTTGATGCGAGACTATCTCCTTCTTTTTGTCTTCTCCACAATCACCATATTCTATTCCACCTATAGTGCTATATCCATGGCTCACGCTCATGTATTGCGTGAAAGTTGAAAAAGGTTGAGAATACTAAAGTATGGAACAATTGTTTGGCTAAAACCGGGGTAGTGCATGATTTAATACTTTGTGTGATGAAGATGGAGCATAGCCAGACTATATGATTTTGTAGGGATAACTTTCTTTGGCCATGATATTTTGAGAATACATGATTGCTTTATTAGTATGCTTGAAGTATTATTGTTTTTATGTCAATATTAAACTCTTGTTTTGAATCCTATGGATCTGAATACTCTTGCTACAATAAAGAAAATTTCTTGGATAAATATGTTAGGTAGAATTCCACATCAAAAATTCTCTTTTTTTATCATTTACCTACTCGAGGACGAACAGGAATTAAGCTTGGGGATGCTTGATACGTCTCCAACGTATCTATAATTTTTTATTGTTCCATGCTATTATATTATCCATCTTGGATGTTTTATATGTATTTATATGCTATTTTATATTATTTTTGGGACTAACCTATTAACCTAGAGCCCAGTGCCAGTTTCTGTTTTTTCCTTGTTTTTGAGTTTTACAGAAAAGGAATATCAAACGGAGTCCAAACGGAATAAAAATTTACGGTGATCATTTATGGACCAGAAGAGAACCACGGAGCACCGGAGCTGTGCCAGGGGGTTACCGAGGAGGCCACAAGCCAGGGGGCACGCCCCTAGGGCTTGTGGGCCCCTCGGGTGTCCCCCTGACTTGTTTCCAATGCCAAATAATCTTATATATACCATAACCTCCAGAAAGAAACCTAGATCGGGAGTTTTGCCGCCGCAAGCCTCTGTAGCCACGAAAAACCAATCGGGAGCCCGTTCCGGCACCCTGCCGGACGGGGAAACCATCACCGCAGGCCATCTTCATCATCCCGGCGGTCTCCATGACGAGGAGGGAGTAGTTCACCCTCGGGGCTGAGGGTATGTACCAGTAGCTATGTGTTTGATCTCTCTCTCGTGTTCTTGATTTGGCACGATCTTGATGTACCGCGAGCTTTGTTATTATAGTTGGATCTTATGGTGTTCTTCCCTCTCTATTCTTGTGATGAATTGAATCTTTTCCTTTGAGGTTTTGTTATGTCGGATTGAATCTTTGGATGTGAGAGCACTTGATGTATGTCTCGCGATGGGATATCCGTGGTGACAATGGGATGTTCTATTGATCCACTTGATGTATGTTTTGGTTATCAACTTGCGGATACCCGTGGTGACATTGGGGTAATCTATGCATAGGGGTTGGTACGCGTTTTCATATTCCTTTCTCTGATAGAAATCTTGGGGTACTCTTTGAAGTTCTTTGTGTTGGATTGAATATTATGAATCTGAAATTGTGTGATGCATATCGTATAATTGACCCACTGATACTTGTGGTGACATTGGAGTATCTAGGTGACATTAGGGTTGATTGATGTGTGCCATGTGGTGTTATTTTAGTACAAACTCTAGGGCTGTTTGTGACACTTATAGGAATAGCCCAATAGATTGATCAGAAAGAATAACTTTGAGGTGGTCTCGTACCCTACAAGCAATTTCATCTTATGTTCTCCGTGATAGGAACTTTGGAGTGATTCTTTGTTGCATGTTGAGGGATTGTTATATGACCCAATTATGTTATCATTGTTGAGAGAACTTGCACTAGTGAAAGTATGAACCCTAGGCCTTGTTTCCAAGCATTGCAATACCATTTTTGCTCACTTTTGTTACTTGCTACCTTGCTGTTTTTATATTTTCAGATTACAAAAACCTATATCTACTACCCATCTTACACTTGTATCACCATCTCTTCGCCGAACTAGTGCACCTATACAATTTACCATTGTATTGGGTGTGTTGGGGACACAAGAGACTCTTTGTTATTTGGTTGCAGGGTTGTTTGAGAGAGACCATCTTCATCCTACGCCTCCCACGGATTGATAAACCTTAGGTCATCCACTTGAGGGAAATTTGCTAATGTCCTACAAAACTCTGCTCTTGGAGGCCCAACACGAGTCTACAAGAAGAAGGTTGCGTAATAGACATCAATGGCTTTGTCGCTGCACTGAAACCGAATAATTTTTCCGGTACGTACTTTAAGCATTGGCAGACCAAAACCACCTTATGGCTCACAGCTATGAACATGTTCTAGGTCGCCGGTGTCTCTTCCACGGGAACGATTGCTACTGTACAGGAGAAGGCGTTTAGGCAAGCCACTATCGTCATTCTCGGAGCAGTTCTAAGTGTGTTCGGAGATAAGCTGGTCGATGCATATTTACATATGCAGGATGCCAAGGACTTGTGGGAGGCGCTTGAATCTAAATTCAGCACCACCGATGCTGGGAGTGAGATGTATGCCATAGAGCAGTTCCATGATTACAAAATGGTCGAGAACTGTTCTGTATTGGAACAGGCTCATGAGATGATATTCATTGCTAAGGAGCTTGAGCTTTTTAAGTGCGATTTACCGAGCAAATTCGTGGAGAAACTTTGCTACTACTCTGAAACATCAGAGGCATGAATTCTCCGTAGAGGATGTCATCGGCCATCTAAGTGTTGAGCAGAATTCGAGGAAAAATGACTCACATGGAAAAGGGGTCGAAGGAACTTTTGTTGCCAATATGGTGCATCAGAAGAACTTCAATTCCCATAAGACCAAGGGAAAGAACGGTGTCCAACAGAATACGGACTTCAAAAAGAAGGGTAAGAAGACCTTCAAGAAGAACAAGAAGGGAGATGGCTACTTCAACTGTGGTTCGGAGGAACATTGGGCCAACAAGTGCCCAAACAGGTACAAGAAACTAGGGCAGGACTATATGTCTGCCAACATGATTGTGAGCAACAATGAGAATGTTGCATATGGGTACGGTAATTTATTTACTACATTTTCAGTTTGTCAGTCCACAAATTGGTGGGTGGACACAGGTGCAAGTATTCATGTGTATGCTGACATTTCGTTGTTTTCTTCTTACCAGACCACAGGTCACGGGTCCGTATTGATGGGGAATGTCGTGAGTGCTTTTGTTCATGGTGTTGGCACGGTCGATCTAAAGTTTACTTCAGGAAGGATTGTGCAGCTGAAGAACATGCATCATGTCCCCGCCATCAAGAAGAACCTCGCTAGTGGCTCCCTTCTGTGTAGAGAAGGGTTTATGTTGGTCTTCGAGTCTAATAAACTAGTTGTTATGAAATATGGACTATTTATTGGAAAAGGTTATGACTGCGGAGGAATGTTCCGCCTTTGCCTCGTGGATTTTTGTAATAAAGTCATGAACAATGTTCATTCAAGTGTTAATGAATTTGAAGTTTGGCTCACGTCTTTGTCACATTAGTTTCGGTGTTATGACGCGGCTAGCTAACTTGAATTTAATCCTGAGTTTCACTTTAGCCAAAGGTTCTAAGTACCATTCATGTGTGCAAGCTAAGCAACCTCACAAGCCCCATAAGGCTGCAGAGGAGAGACACTTGGCACCATTAGAACTCATACATTCTGATCTTTGTGAGATGAATTGTGTGTTAACTAAAGGTGGAAATAAATATTTTAGGACATTGATAGATGATTCCACTAGATATTGCTATGTGTATCTTTTTAATACCAAAGATGAGGCTCTACACTACTTTAAAATCTATAAGGCTGAAGTTGAAAATCAACTTGAAAAGAAAATTAAACGAGTCCGGTCAGATCATGGTGGAGAGTACTTCTCGAGTGAGTTTTATTCCTTTTGTGCGGAACACGACATTATTCATGAGAGGACGCCTCCCTATTCACCCTAGTCAAACGGGGTTGCCAAACGAAAAACCGCACTCTAACTGATTTTGTTAATGCCATGTTAGATACATCGGGTTTATCCAAGGCATGGTGGGGGAGGCGATATTGACATCGAATCGTGTCCTGAATAAAGTTCTGAGAAAGGAAAATGAGGTCACTCCCTATGAGCAATGGGCGAAGAGAAGAACGACACTCTCGTACTTGCGCACTTGGGGTTATTTGGCGAAGGTTAATGTGTCGATCCCCAAAAACGTAAGCTTGGACCAAAGACCGTGGACTATGTTAATTTGGGCTACGCTAAGGACAACGTTGGCTATAGATTTCTAGTAGTGAAATCTGAGGTACCTGACGTAAGGGTCGGTACAATCATGGAGTCTAAGGATGCTACATTCTTTGAGGATATTTTTCCTATGAGAGATATGCAAAGCACTTCTAGACAGGAATCAGAGGAGAGTCCTGAGCCTGCCATTCCTATGGATTATTATGAATAAACACATGATGAAAATCCTGAGGAGGATGACGAGGAAACCCTTGGTAGGGGCAAGAGACAAAGGACTGCAAAGACCTTTGGTGATGATTTTCTCATGTACCTCATGGATGATACTCCCACTTCTATTTCAGAAGCGTATGCTTCTCCAGAGGTTGACTACTGGAGAGATGCGATCCGTAGCGAGATGGATTACATAATGGCTAATGGGACATGGGAAATTACTGAACGTCCCTATGGTTGCAAACCACTGGGATGTAAGTGGGTGTTCAAAAAGAAACTTAGGCCCGACGGTATGATTGAAAACTACAAGGCAAGGCTTGTGGCCAATGGTTATGCCCAGAAAGAAGAAGAGGATTTCTTTGGTACTTATTCACCTGTGGCCAGACTGACCAATATTCGAGTATTGCTCTCGTTGGCAGCCTCGCATGGTCTTCTCGTCCACTAGATGGATGTTAAGACAGCTTTCCTGAATGGAGATCTAGACAAGGAAATCTATATGCAACAGCCAGATGGCTTTGTAATAGATGGCCAGGAAGGAAAGGTGTGCAAGTTGCTGAAGTCTTTATATGGCCTCAAACATGCACCTAAGCAGTGGCATGAGAAGTTCAATACAACTCTGACATCTCTTGGCGTCGTTGTTAATGAAGCTGACAAATGTGTATGCTATCGCCATGGTGGGGGTGAAGGAGTTATACTATGCTTGTATGTGGATGACATACTGATATTTGGAACTAACCTCAAAGTAATTGAGGAGGTTAAGTCGTTTCTATCTCAGAGCTTTGAGATGAAGGACCTTGGTGTGGCTGATGTTATATTGAACATCAAGCTATTGAGAGATGATGCGGGTGGGATTACACTTCTACAATCCCATTATGTCGAGAAGATTTTGAGTCGTTTTAGATATTCGAACTGCAAAATTGCTCAGAAACCATATGATCCTAGTGTGCTGATTCGATAGTTCAAAGGCACAGCTAAAGATCAATTGAAATACTCTCAACTTATTGGTTCACTGATGTATCCAGCGAGCGCAACGAGGCCTGACATCGCGTTTGCTGTGAGAAAACTGAGCTGGTTTGTTTCCAATTCGGGTGATGTGCATTGGCATGCTATTGAAAGAATTATGCACTATCTGAAAGGTACTATGAACTATGGACTTCACTATGTCGGATACCCGTCAGTACTTGAAGGGTATAGTGATGCGAGCCATGCGGGTTGCGGGAATGAGCCGAGCCGAGCCGGTCTGGAACAGAGAGTCTCTGACAGCCGGGCCACAATCTGAGACGTCGGATCGTGGGCTGTTACCGACTCAGATGTGGGTCCAGCCAACATCTCTCCACCCGGACGCACATATATATGCGAGGCGCCGGACAACCCTATCCGCCATGAACATATCACATCTGCTCCACGCACACCGCCCCCGTCGTTCCTTTGATGCTGCCGCCGGCGACTCCATCCTGTTCACCGGTTACACGTTTGATGGGAAGCAGGCCTCTGAAACCCCGCCTCTTCGGATCCTGTACGGGAGAGGGGCGATCAGGTTTTTGGGGAGCATCACGTACGCGGCTGCTCACCTCTGATCGTCTACGTTCGCGTCGTCACCATGTCCAACACCAACGAAGCCGACCGCGCCGCCGCCGAGAAACTCGAAGCCGACAAGAAGGCCGCCTAGGAAGCTGCTGCCGCCACCGCCGCGGCTTCTGCCTGGCCTACTGGAGGGTATAACTCGCTTATCCCGCTCCTGTTGTTTACTACTGTTTTATCCGTACTAGTGATCTGCGTAGATGTTTCTACTATTTGTCTAGTACGTGATAATATGATTGAATATCAGTATTTCCTTAGCACTGTTTATGTCATGCTCATGATTTATTCATGGATTAATTTAATAGAAAAACTGCCTATTTACTCAACAAACTTGATAGTAGCCTGCCCCGGAACCCGCCCAACTAGCCTAGCCCAATTATTTGGTTTTGCTCTCTTTACAGCATGTCCTGTCCTCGCTACTCCGACAATGAATGCAGATCACATATCATCCTCTTATTATGATAATGTGACAACCATAAACATAGGATTTCACGATTGGTCTAAGCATCTGAAACCATTTTTTGGGTCACGCTTTGACGTCAGTAATACCCATAAATAGAGGGTTTCATGGTTGAGCATAATGTGTATGTCTTTTTATAGTACAAACTTAGCAACAATATTGATCCATTTGCATGTTATGGCCTAATTTTGGTTGGGAGAAACTAACCCGACACCATTTGTTTTCTCACTAACCACACAATAGAGTTGGAGACGGGATCAAGGTGGATCCTAATTGACGCTCGTGAGCGTCCAAATGTCAGGACTTCGCTGAAGGCGCTCCGAGTTGTGCCGGCCCACGTAGGCGTCGCTGTTTTTTCTGTTTATTTTTGTTTTCTTTTTGCCTTTACCATTTCTTTTTTTCTGCTTTCACATATTTGTTCTGAAATCAAAATATAGATCTGAATTCCAAAAAATGTTATTATTCAGCATATATCACAAAAAACTTCAATGTAAATTCAAATATTTGTTCAACGCATATCACAAAAATGTTCAATGTGGATTTAAAAATTGTTCAGCATATATTGAATGCTAAATATATATTTAAAATTGTTAAACGTGTATTTAAATATTGTTCAGCATATATCACAAAAATGTTCAATTTGTATTTCTAAATTATTCAAAGTATATTAAAAAATGTTCAATTTATATTTGAAGAAATTTAGCGTATATAAAAATTCAATAAATGATTAGAATTTCAAAAAGATTACGTTTTCAATACTTTTTCAGGTTTTAAAATTTTGTTCGAATATCAAAATTTATTCATGATTTTAAAAAAATATTCAATATTTTAAAGAAAATCGTTTACATGTTTTTTCAAGAATTGTTGGAAATTTTGGAGTTAAATAGAGATCAATCGCTGTATATTGTACTTTAACATTGTCGCTGCAATTAGGCCGTACTCAGGTGCTAGCTCCTGTTGTTGGTGTCGCTTTTACTTAGCATGAGGTCGGGGGGTGAACGACCCCATCGCGTGCACTTTTGTTTTTCATGTTACTTTTTTCTTTCGCTCGTTCCCTGGTTATGGGCCGGCCCATTTGCGCGAGCTTCAGCGAAAGCTTGACTTTTGGACGCCCGCGAGCGTCCAATAGGAGCTCTCCGGGATCAATACTAGCAGTGCTCGAATTGTGATGGGACCAAGTTGTGCAGTGACATGTATAGCCCAGGAGAAAACAATGGAGCCCAACTAACCTGCCGAACTAACCTAGCCAAATTACTTTTTGTTCTTTCTATAAGCCCGGCCCGCCTAACAACCTCACCGCGGCTCCTCCTGAATGCAGAACTCATATCACCTGCCGAACTAACCTAGCCAAATTACTTTTTGTACTTTCTATAAGCCTAGCCCGCCTAACAATCTCACCGCGGCTCCTCCTGAATGTAGAACTCATATCACTAGTGAACAATACATGCTCCTGCATGGGCTAGCAATGTAATTTACATACAAAATCATTGAAAATATGAACAAATATTTTTCATTTATGCATCAACAAAAGAATAGCTATATAGAGAAGAAAGAATTGGCATTATACATGTACTAAAATCCTACTTGTACTGAAAACCAAACAACACAATTTAAGCGGTTTATGATTGAATCTCGAAGGCATTCGTATCAATTTGATGATCCAGTCCAAGGCCTGTTTTGGATTTACTCAAAGCTTTGGTAACTACCGTAGGAGGCGTAATTTATAGGCGGTGAAAACTTCTCAGTTTCATCCTAATATTTCTCCATTATATCATGTCGATATAGTGGCAGGATGTTCTAGATGAATCCATGTTGGAAGGGCTCGGTTGCAACTCGTTTCCCTGGTACTCGTTGGAAAGCACTCCCTTCATCTCATAATATAAGAACCATTTGGGCACTAGTGTAGTGCCAAAAACGCTAGCGGGTTATCCCAAAAAAATCAGGGATTCCATTATCCCCAAAAAATATTTTCTCCAATGACTAATAGCTACGGCTGCTAGTGGGTTATAGGGTCCTTCCCACGTTCGTTACCACTAGCGAACCCGGCTGCCTACCTTCTACGAACAGGAACACGTAGAGGCCAAAGAAAGTGGTGGTAACTACCACTGCTTGTAGATAAAATTTGTCATATATATATATATATATATATATATATATAGCTTTATTAGTTCATATATTATTATATTAAAAATACGTAATGTTCCCTTTTCACCTTTATTTTCTTTATTTTGTTGTTTTCCCTCTCATTCCTAATTTTTGTACCACTGGTATTTCCTAAAACCAACTCAATTGTCCCTTGTCTTATTAACTTACGAAAATAAAACAATATTTATTTGGTAAATCAATAAGTTCTTAAAAAATAATTTTTTATCATGATAAGTTGGCAGGTATTTCATGGTGAATGCATACAAAAATCATTATAAAACGAGTTAACATTTTATGGGCAGATGTAATAATAGACATGGAATCACGTCTAAATCTACTAGAATGTTTATGCTCCCATCGTGACTCACGCGCTAATTATCTACCTTTATAGTAAAATGCTCAGACCAAGTTTATTTTCTAGCATGGCTCGTCCAGCCGTGCTGGGCTGCAAACTATTTTTTTTAGAATTGCTGGGCAGCAAATCTTTCAAGACAAGGAGGGATGCATTGGGCTTGCCCAGAAAATGGGTTGTAATAAGTAATAAGAAATGAGCTGTAAATATAAAAAACACATCAAACTGGCAGTTACCCCTTAAAAGCAAACTAGTAATTAGTTTCAAATTTTAGTTTCTTCGGATTTTGAGATTTTAAATATCATTAGATTTTAACCTAATTTAAATTTATTTTCAATTTACTTTGTTTCTGACTCAAAATTTCAGGATTAAAATAGTTCAGACTCCACTGAAATATGCAAAATTATGTTGAACTTTTTCACCGCGGTCCTTGGCAAAAATGGGTTGTAATAAATTCCTTAAGATATATAGCAAATGGGTTGTAAACTATTAAAAAATAGCAAATGGGTTGTATGCTGTCTGCCACAGATTTGGAGGGTGACTTGTGGGTCTACTGAGTTGATGCGTATGCAAGGTTTTGTCAACTTAGTTAACAAATCGACTCTACCAGTGCAAGACCGTTATATGTTAATCCAATGGACGTCGTGCTTCTTCAATCTCTGATCTTCCTGCTCCACCCGCCCAAACAAGCATCGGCGGGACCACCTGCTCCCAAATCGCATGGCCGGCTGTGCTGCCGCGTGCTACTTGTAAGCTGCGTTAGGTTTTCCCCGAAGAGGAAGGGAGAAGCAATATAGTAGCAATAATTATTTCCCTCGGCGAGAACCAAGGTTTATCGAACCAGTAGGAGTACCAAGCAAGACCACGTGAACTATAACTACACATAAAACAAATACTTGCACCTAACACGGACAAGAGGGTTGTCAATCGCCTTGACTCTTTACTTGTAAGGATTAAAACTAATAATAGTGGATAGTTAAATCGCAAAGTAAAATAAATAAAAGTAAAATTGCAGCAAGGTAAACTAGGGTTTTAGTAAATATGATAAAGGTAGACCTGGGGGCTATAATGTTCACTAGAGGCTTCTCTCTCGAAGAAACAAAAGCATACGATGGATAGACAAATTACTGTTGGGTAATTGACAGAATTGCGCATAGTTATGATGTTATTCATAGCAATGATCATGTATATAGGCATCACGCCCGAGACAAGTAGACCGAAACGATTCTACATCTACTACTATTACTCCACTTCGAGAGCGCTTCTATGCTTGCCTCTCTACGTATGAAGTTCATGACAAACAGGGTAATGCATGAAGTATGATGACATGATGTAGACAAAGAAAACTCAATTAATATGAATCAACGCCATCGTGTTATCCTTAATGACAACAATGCAATACATGCCTAGCTACCCCATTTGTCACTGCGTGAGCACACCGCAAGATTGAACCCACTACAAAGCACATCTCCCATTGCAAGACAAATCAATCTAGTTGGCCAAACTAAACGGATACATCGGAGAGAAATACAAATCTATAATAATCATGCATAATAAAGTTCAGAGAAGACTTAATTACTTTCAATGAGTAATATGATCATAAACCCACAATTCATCGGATCCCAACAAACACACCGCAAAAGTATTACATTGAATAGATCGAATTGATCTCCGAAGAGAACATTGTATTGAAGATCAAAGAGAGAGAAAAAGCCATCTAGCTAATAACTATGGACCCGCGGGTCTCTGGTAAACTACTCACACATCATCGGTAGGGTAACAAGGTTGATGTAGAAGCCCTCCTAAGGACCCGTAGGTCTTTGGTAAAAGTTTCTTCGGGTGTCTCTCTGTTGGTTTGGGGATAATTGAAGATATATAGCATTGGAATTAGGTTGGTTGGAGTTACGGGTGGGCCACGAGCTTAGGGGCGCGCCTACCCCCCTAGGTGCGCCCTACGAGCTCGTGGCTCATCCATACATCGTCTGACCTTCTCCCGAAGCTTCTAGGGTCTCTTTAGGTCCAAAAATAACCAACGTAGAGTTTCATCGTGTTTGGACTTTGTTTGGTATGGTTTCTCTGAAAAGGCCAAAAAACAGGAAAAAATAGGAACTAGCACTGGGTACTGAGTTAGTAGGTTATTCTTAGAAAATGATATAAAATTGCATCAAAAGTATTTAAGATTGACAATATAATATACAACATCCCCAAGCTTAATTCCTGCTCGTCCTTGAGTAGGTAAATGATAAAAACTTAATTTTTGATGTTGAATGCTACCTAGCATGTTTATCATGTAATCCCTTTCACGGTATAAATGTTGAGAAACGATGAAGTAATTGATATCAATATAATAATATTCATGAATACAATAACATAATCATCACTATTCAAAATATACGATGCTCAAAGAATGTTATCCCTAATCATTGTTCATGTTAAAGCATGGCATGACTCCGCCTTCACCACATAAATATAAATCATGAACACCAAGGTGTCAAACCAGACAATTGTATCATACTTTTAACGCGCTTCAGAATTTTAAACTTCACTCAAATCATGAGCGTAAGACATGGACATTAGCACTTAAATAGAATAGAAGGTGGTGGTAGGTGTATCAGAGTCAAAAAGAAAGAAATGCTTGCATCAACTCGGCGGATCAATGGGTAATGGAGAGACCCATCAATCGATATCAATGCGAGGAGTAGGGATTGCCATGCAACGGATGCACTAGAGCTATAAGTGTATGAAAGCTCAAATGAAACTAAGTGGGTGTGCATCCAACTTGCTTGCTCATGAGAACCTCGGGCATGTGAGGAAGCCCATCATTGGAATATACAAGTGAAGTTCTATAACAAAAAATTACCACTAGTATATGAAAGTGATATCTCGGGAGACTCTCTATATGAAGAACATAGTGCTACTTTGAAGCACAAGTGTGGCAAAAGGATAGTAGCATTGTCCCTTCTCTCTTTTTCTCTCATTATTTTTCTTTTTCTTTTCTTCTTTTCTTCTTTTTCCTTTTTTGTGGGCTCTTTGGCCTTTTTTTTCTTTCTTTATTTTCTTTTATTTCCTCACTGGGACAATGCTCTAGCAATGATGATCATCACACTTTTATTTACTTACAACTTGATAACTGAATCAACAAGACTCTATATGAATGCGTCTGACAGTGTACCAGGATGTGCAATGATCTAGCGTAACATGTATAATGATGATGAACGGTGGCTTTTCCACAAATATCATGTCAGCTCTATATGGTCATGCAAAGCAATATGATGATGAACACACATGTCATAAAATAGAACTATGGAAGTTGCATGGCAATATATCTCGAAATGGCTATGCAAATGCCCTAATAAGTAGGTATGGTGGCTGTTTTGAGGAATATGTTTATGTGTGAAAGAGCGTATCATATCACAGGGTTTGGATGCACCGTCGAAGGTTGCACACTCTCGAGGTGAGAAGGCAATGCACGGTACCGAAGAGGCTAGCAATAAGTGAAATGATCGGAGTGCGTAATTGTCCATGAACTCACATTAGTCATAACTAACACATATGCTCGTGCGTTGCAACGGGTGAGTTTTTTTCAAGAAGCAAAAGGAGAGATAATTGATGTGTTCACCCCAAATGGTCTCCGCAGCGGTGGGCGACAGACCGAGGAGTTGTGGTCTTCTCGCGGGTAATGTTTGGCCCGTGAAATCTGGATAGTGGTGGACTTGGTCAGTGCGGCAGCGACCACCCAACTCGTGCCTCTTTTCCTCGGGTCCGCCTCTGTCACGGGGTTGTGATTGCCTCCACATTTGGTTGTTGTGCGGCGACCTTCGAAGCACGATTGATTTGAACACTCTCTCATACGACAGCGTAACCAGATGGATTACTAATTACTGTGCGTAAATCTTGTTTCATTAGCATAATTAGCGCACAACCAAGCACGAATGTATCTTATTTATCAGGGTTTATTCTCTTTGATTATTTTCCCACTCACGTCCCATAGTTTTTTTTAATTAGAACCAAACCAACATATTTTATTTTATTGACATGTGCCCATAATTCCTTTCAATTATAGCCAACCAGCGTATTCTCTTTTATAGGCACGTGTAATTTATGGAGTCCCCTCGTTCTGCCCATTATTCTCGAGACAATTTCTTTATTTTCAGACAACCTCCTTATTTCCAGATAGCGTGGGGACATATAAAACTGATGTAATTTAGTATAAAGCTCCAAGATGAGACTATTCCTATCATAATTTCTAGTTACATGAGTTGGTTTTGTCCATCGGCACAATAGGCAAGGTCCGTAGTTCAATCCCCTATAGGCCCAGTTCGACCCACCTGGGGTAGAAATGAGAAAATTTAGAAACTGCGTACTGAATGGATAAAACAAAATCTATATGTATATTTTTGCTTTTTCTTGGGCTAGCTGCGTGGGAGCTACTATACGACGCTAGTTGTGTCAAATGGTGCATGGGACGCACCAAAATAACCCGTGCTTGCATGACGCGAGTAAAACTCCAAAAAGACAACATGCTGACTCACGATCACAAAGATCCGACCACGTGCTGCTAGCCACTCGGACAAACGCGTAGTACAATGGCAAGGGGGGGGGGGGGGGGGGGGGGGGGTATTTAAGAACATATTGTAGCATTAGATTAGGTTTTTTTTTCTTCTTATATTTAACTTTTCCAAAAAATGAATTGCCGAATATTCTTGGAAATGCGAACATGTTCTGAAGTTATGACAGTTTATGAAAATTTCATACATTTTTTCAAAAACATGAGCTAAATTAAAACCGGGATCATTTATTGAAAGTCAAAAACGTTTCTTGAAAACATAAATATTTTATAAAAACACAATATTTTTTGAATTTGTGAACAATTTTTGAAAGCGAGAACATGTTTTGAAAATTCAGAACAATTTTAGGAAATCTGTTTGTTTAAATGTGAATATTATTTTGATTTTCAAAAATTTCAGTAAAATAATAATATATTTTTCGAATTTGAAAATTTTAAATTCTTTTTTAAAATCTCGAAATTTAAAAAAAACACAAACTTTTTCTGAAAAAATGCAAAAATTTATTGAATTTCGAAAAAATCAAAACGAGAAGAAATATTTAAAGTTACAAACATGTTTCAAAGCGTGAACACAATTGTGGTATTCTGAAAAAAAATCATATATTTGAACAAGAAGTAAAATTCTGATCATTTTTTGAAAACTATGAATTTACGGAAAAAATAGATAATAAAAATGAACTTGGACAGGAAAAAATATAAAAGAAACATGAAAAAAGAAGAACAGAAAATATGAAAGGAAAGTAGAACCAAGAACAAAAATGGGCCTGCCTGATCATGGACGCCTGTGCGGAAATCCCTCTATTTTCTGCATCGCGTGGCAAATAGGCATCTTTCAAGGCCAGCTGTGTGGGCAAAATAAAGTGGGCTGGCATCATGGCCACAGCTTAGGCGGCCCATGTATGAAATTCTGGAGATTTTTTTTGAAATTTCATAACAATTTTAGAAATTGTGTTTTTCTAAATGCGAACATTTCTTAGAATTTGCGAACATTCCACTAAAAGAAGAATATGGTATTTTAATTTGTTGTTTTTAAAATGCAATTATGTATTTTTGAAAATCTTGATTTTTTTTAGAAAATACAATTTTTTTCTGAGAAAATGCAATTTTTATTGAATTTCAAAATAATTCCAGAACGAGAACAAATATTTAAAGTTACAAACATGTTTTAAATAGTGAACACAATTGTGATATTCTGAACATTTTTCATATTTGAACAAAATGAGAAATTCTGATTTTTTTATAGAAAATTTTGAATTTACGGAGAAAAGTTGACAATAAAAATGAACTTGGACGGGAGAAATTAAAAAAGAAAAATGAAAGAAAAAAAGTAACAGAAAATAGAAAACAAAAAACAGAACGCAGAACAAAACGGCCGGTCCGATATTGGACGCCTGTGCAGAACTCCCTTTATTTTCCGCACAGAGCGGCAAATAGGCTTTTTCCCAGCTGTGTAGTAAAAAAAATGTGGGCTGGCATCATGGACCACAGCTTACGCGGCCCATTATGAAATTCTGGAGATTTTTTTTTCTAGCAGGCAGACGCGCAGAAACATTAGTACCACCTCGGATAGAAAAAAATTATAGTTTTCGATGGTGAACGGATGAAAAAATCAGAAAAAACGCACCTTGCTTTATTAGTTGGTATAGAAGAACTCATGCATTTATTGTGAAAATTTTATTAGCCCTCGAAGCAAAATACTACTCACATGTCCCTAGGGAGGAGCTTAGTAGGAATTAACCATCACGCACGCCCGATTCAAACAACACATAGGATTTCAATCAGAAATAAAAATGCTCACGCATCCCGGTCGTCCCAAGTTGGACATTAAGATGAGTAGTTATTAACAAACTATGAATAACGATATTCTTACTAAATAATGACCATGAACCAGCACTCTTTCATATTATTACACCAATATAATCAAATCATACGCCTTCAAATTTAATGGCATCCAAGTTTTTATAAGTGATCCATATGAAAGTTTTATTATACCACTCCTAGATACCTATCCTTTTTTGACTAGTCTTATAACCCGTGCTCATTACCACTTCCTATTTAAGACTCCCAAAATGATTTAAGTGAAGCATAAGAGTACAATAATTTCTACAACATATAACCACCGTCGTGCTCTAAAAGATTTAAGTGAAGCACTAAAGCAATTGCCAAGCTCAAAATATATAAGTGAAGCTCATAGAGTATTCTAACTTATCACGATAAATGTGTGTATCTAAGATGTGTCCAGCAAACAATGATTGTGGAAAACTAAAAGGCAAACAAAATAAAACTATAGCACACGACGCTCCAAGTAAAACACATGTCATGTGATGAATAAAAATATAGCTCCAAGTGACATACCGATGAATTGTGGACGAAAGAGGGCATCCCCAAGCTTAGACGCTTGATCTTCCATGAATATTACCTTGGGGTGCCTTGGGCATCCCCAAGATTAGGGTCTTGTCGCTCCTTATTCCATTCCACCATAATCTCACCCAAAACTTGAAAACTTCAGCACACAAAACTTAACAAAAACCTCATGAGATCCATTAGTATAAGAAACATATCATAACTTTAGGTACTGTTATAAACATTGTTTAGAAAATCGGTAACTGGTAGCTGCTCGTTCGGCTTGGGAGTAACGATTAATAGATGAATCGGCCAATTAACTGGATTAATCGGTCTACCATTAATCGATATATTAAATAGGAACTTGGCAACATATATCTAGTTTTTTTTATGTATTATACCATACTTTCATGTTCTCAGCAATGTAATATACCAAAATATGCTACTTTTGGTCGAACCCTAGCAATTGAGAAGCGAGAGTGGGATGGGAGGGGTTACGGGGCAAAATTTTGGGCTTTGTTTAGCCACAAGTTAATGGGTCAGCAACGATAAATCGGCCTAACAACTGACTAATCGGCCTGACAGGCCAATTAATCGGCCTCACAAGTTAACACGATGAATAAGTGATATTCGATTCGGCCACCCTACGAGTAGCTATTAACTGGCCCGTTAACTAATTAATCAGATGAATTCTTGAACAATAGTTATAAACTCATTCATAATTTGTTTTTGCATAATACCTACTGTATTCTAACTTCTCCATGACTTATACCCCCCGATATAAACCATAGCATCTTCAAAACAAGGAAACTATGCAAAAAAACAGAATCTGTCCAAAACAGAACAGTCTGTAATAATTTGAATAACAACCATACTTCTGAACATCAAAAACTTCTGAAAATTAGTACAATGTGGGAAATTTACAGTACAATACTGTGTAAAACTTTCAGATCAATTGGACATTCCATAATTTTCTAAAATTCCCAGACTGTGAGCAAAAGTTTCTGTTTTCAAACAACATCAATTCTACCATCATCCAAATCATCCCAAAGGTATTACTTGGCACAAACACTAATTATAACATAACAACAAAATCATTACAGTAGCAAACAATTGTGTGAACAAAAGAAAAAAGAAAGTAAAAAAGAAAAATAAAGGATAACTATTGGGTTGCCTCCCAACAAGTGCTATTGTTTTATGCCCCTACCTAGGCATAATGCATTGTTTCAAGTATTATCATCTTTCGGTTCCAAATCTTTCTTAATTAAATCTTCAAAAACCTTTCTCATTAATTCTCTACTATCATGTTCTACCCTACTGGTAGGGGAGCTTAAATAATTGAAGGGGCTTTGCTTGGTAACTTTAACATTCATAAGTTCAAACTCCGAATCATCACCATAAAGACCTTCATAGAAAACATGGATGTCATCATCAATAGGATCTCTAGCGGTGTTTTCAAACCATTCTTCACAAAACCCTTCATCAATCCCCTTAGTAATCCACTCAAATTTATCACAAGTGTTGTGGTACAAGGATTTAAGTAGTTCCGCTTGAGGCACTTCTCTCCTAAGGTTCTCACCGTAATCATGACAGTCATTAGATTGCAACTTACGTATAATGTCTTTATCATGAAGGATTTCTTCAATAGGAGGATGATCAACATCTACTTTATAGAAATCAAAAATACCCCTAGCTTTTCTGATTATGAAATCAAGTTCATGTATAAGAATAATAGTGGCAATCTTTTTAGTTTTTGGATCATGAATATTGAGAATTTTGAGTAACATCATTTGTAGGACAGGATGAAGATGCAAAAATTTCCTTTCTAGTTTGACCACAAGCATAGGAATAGCATCAGCATAGCAAAAAGTTTTATCAAGTATAGATTCTTTATATAACGGTATAACTCCAATTAAAGAGATCATAACATGCTTCCCCATAATATTCCCGCTACCCACATGATAAGTTTTAGTTTTAAAGATTGTGGTAGCCTCATTATTAATTTCATTTGTAGGAGGATCATTATTTAGATCAAGTGATTTAGGCTTTTCCTCATAATACTCACTAGCACCGTCTTCGCTAGCGCTTTCAATAATAACTTTCTCAAACTCATACATGGTAGCAAATTCAACCAAACAAGCAAAATAAAATATTTTTGTGTTTTTTTTATTTTTTTTGTAACAAGACTAATAAAAGAAAAATAAAGAAATGCAAGCAAATGTAATTTATGTGAAGTAACCTGGTAGTACTTGATAATGAGTCCCCGACAACGGCGCCAGAAATTGGCAAGTTGACAGGTGCTTAATTATTTGTGTGTATTCACTGGTGCAGTTACGTCCTATACAAACGGTTTTTACCCCCTTTCCACGACAGAGTTTCAAACCGTCGCCTGGACAGTGTGTGCGGTAGGGGGGTCCTTCCCACATGACCCAGAAAATGTCTGTGATAGGACGAGCGGCTGCTGACGATTTACATCAATTAATCATCTACGAAGTAGCAGAATATCCCACACGTTAGACGTCGATGCTACTTTTGTGATTCTGGATACATCCGAAATGGTAACTCAGATATACTCGTGTGCAAAAGGAGGGTATCACACACATTTAATCTACCGATCTGTTTGCGATAGGTACATTATCACATACATTTTGAAATATGAAGTGTGGAATTCAAATATTTCTCAACCATCATACATATCCTGTTTACAATGGTTCAACAACCATTCCATAAATCAAAATCACAATACAATATGTTTAGTGATTACAAAATTAGGTAGGAGATTAACTATGATGAATCGCAATATTTTAAGGCAGTAAAGGTGAAGAGAGAAGTGTAAATCATTTTGGCTGCCCATGGTACTGAAGAAGCGGAATGCCCATAATGTGCCCTGCTCCATGCCAAAGGCGCGCACAACTTTTGTCCAACCCCTTGTGATGACCGCCAGCCCATTCTTCACCACCTTCAGGAAGACTTCTAGAGCATTATCATGGTAGTGCGAATTATATACTTTAACCTTAGTTGCCTCCACTCCGGGCATGTAGTTTGCAAGGTAATCATGAGTAGATTGCTTCGGAAACCACTGAAAAGAGAAAACTTTCAGATATTCATGTCTAATTGAGTAATTCGTTGTGAGCAGGGAAAAAGGGCAACAGATCACTTACCATCCTAAAGTTCATTGTTGTCTTGGATATATTGTAAATAAAGAGTTTAATTCCAATCACACGTCTTTTTCGCCTAACAATCTTCTGTAGTTTCCTCACTTGACGATTGTTCATGAATATCTCATTGCCCCATACACAAAGGGGTCCAAGCGTGGATCAGTACCACTGATATATGTACCTACAAGCAACCGGTAAATGTAAGCTAAACTGCAATTATACAAACGATGTAAAATACTACTCCCTCCGTCCCAAAATAAGTTTGTACTAACTTTGTACTTTGTAACCCTGCGTAAGTACATGGAAAGGAAAGTTAAATTGAGTAACTTATTTTGGGATGGAGGGAGTATAAGACAGTGGGATGGAACTAACCTCGACGGCAAACAATATCATCACCCATTGTGACACTGCGTAAGTACATGGAAAGGCATGTTAACTACAACAGTGTTAACATCCACCAAAAATAGCAATGATACTAAAAATGACAGCTTCTCCAATGTTATCTTCATTGCATGTAGTACCACATTGGCAAAGGAAAAGAGTAAAAAAAAATGGATAGAGCTATTTGCTACTACATGCTTAACAGAAACCTAACATATGCATTGTCAGTTTGTAACTGGCATTGTTGAAATTGAACTGGACAGTTCATACTTGAACAACACAGCGTGCACAAGTACTGAAATAAATAAGGCACATGTTAACTACAGACAACCTGATATAGCCATTGAAACTGGTACTGATGAAATTGAAATTGACAAAGTTAAATATCGCAAGGCAAGTGCTGCTACAGCAGAGAATGGGCCAGTTGTCTAGGAAAAAGGGTACGAAAAAAAGCTAAAGGCGGGTTATGTGTGTTTACTACAACAGGCTTAATACATCAACCATACAAAACATAGCCATTGCAACTGGTATTGGTAAAATTAAACTGGGCAGTTCCTACTTGGAAAATCCCAAGGGGTGGTTGCTGGGCACTTCATCTGGGCCAGAGCCCGCACCAGGTAAGCGGCAGCGGAGGGGAGGTGTCCCTCCGGGTCGATGCATGGATCAGTGCCGCTGGCATGTGTATCTATAAGCAACAAGTAAATGTTAGATGCTAAACTGCAATCACACAAATGATGTAAAATAATATAAGACAGTCGGATGGAACTAACCTCGACGGTGAACAACATCATCTCCCATTGTGACCCTGTGTAAGTACAACAGTGTTAACATCCACCAAAAATAGCAATGGTACTAAAACGACAACATCTCCAATGATATCATTATTGTGTGTAGTACCACGTTAGGAAAGGAAAAAGTAAAAAAAGTTTAGAACAGGCTTAACAGGAACCTAACATATGCATTGTCAATTTGTAACTGGCATTGTAGAAATTGAACTGGACATTTCAAACTTTAACATCACAGCGTGCACAAGTACTGAAATAAACAAGGCACATGTTAACTACAGACAACCTGATATAGCCATTGAAACCGATACTGATGAAATTGAAATTGACAAAGTTAAATATCGCAAGGCAAGTGCTGCTACAACAGAGAATGACCCAGTTTTCTAGGAAAGAGGGCACGGAAAAGCTAAAGATGGGTTATGTGTGTTTACTACAACAGGCTTAATACATCAACCATACAAAACATAGCCATTGCAACTGGTATTGGTAAAATTAAACTAGGCAGTTCCTACTTGGTAAATCCTGAGGTGGAGTTGCTGGGGCACTTCATCTGGGCCAGAGCCCGCACCAGGTTGGCGGGAGCGGAGGCGAGGTGTCCCTTCGGGTCGAAGCGTGGATCAGTGCCACTGACATGTGTATCTACAAGCAACAAGTAAATGTTAGAAGCTAAACTGCAATCGCACAAATGTTATAAGACAGTGGGATGGAACTAACCTTGACGGTGAACAACAGCATCGCCCAGATCCCGCACCAAGTCGGCGTCGGCGGAGGTGAGGTATCCCTCCGGGTTGACACGCACAACGGCCACCGCGCCATCGACCGCCATCAGATACTCGACCTCCGCTTGATATGTGGTTGGGCTTACGCCGCGATGCTCTGCAGTAGGGGTGGGGACTTGGAGGCATGAGAGTGTTTCGCGTGCGCCATCTAAGAAATCAGGCCGGGGAGGTGATGGTGATCGGTGTGATACCTGACTGGATCGACGAGGCTCGGGCAGAACATAGATGTGGTTGAAACTATGGTTGCGGCGGCGACTGTTTGAGCAGCCGGGAGGGGGTGGAAGGGGTAGGAGGGGGGTGGGTACTGCAGAAATGAGATGAGTGAGGATGGGATGGGAGGAATAAATTCTAAAATCCGCGCGCCTACCAAAAATTTCGCTGTGAAACTCGAAACTTAGGCGAGGAAAACACACAACGCAGACGAAGCGCATAAAATACTCGTGTGCAGCAAAATAGAAAATTGACGGATCCCATCTCCAAAAAAATGTGCACATATATATAGTTGATTAAATCGTGCACGGGCAGTAACGATGGTACGTGTGCGATATTATGGGTCCATAACGCACACAGTTCTACGTAAAAACCGTGTGTTTTATGATATTCTAATAATTAATTTATCAGCATCTACAGCCGTAACCTGTAAATTTAAAAATCTCTTTCATTGTAGTAGGGCTATCAACATACATGAACGATACAAAATTGACGCTCGATGAACAATCATAAGTTTTATATGAAATGCAATCAAGGGTCAACCTGTCTCCCTCATGTAGGGATAATTGATCGACCATGCAACAAGAGAGAAGCTTGCCGCCATCCGCCGGCGCGGCAATTTAACCCGGTGAGTGTCTGCCTCGCGCGGCGAGGTGGGACTAAAACCCAGCTCAGGCAAGCTCGTCTCCGACGCGTGCGCCGGAGCAAAAGCCCGCTATGCAGCGATGATAGAGGAAGAGCTTCGGGTGGACCGACCAGATTAGGTCAACATTTTTTGACCGGACGAGAGGAAATAGCTAGGGCCGGTTCCGGCTGTACGTGCTCTAAAACTTCAGTGAATAGTACATGCTAAGCAAACACTTAAAGCCATATAAAGGATGTCGCTTATCGACATTGTATGTTAATTATAGCTACCAACTCAAAAAACAACAAGTAAAGTAGTAGTGGTAGATGCTCATGATTAAAACAAACGTGCAGGCGACACACACGCTACCTACTTCTCATTCTCGTCCTTGTCGGCGGCAGCCCACCATGCTTGGATCTCTGCCCAGCTCTTCTCAGCGTCGCGGCAGCGACCGCCATGATCCTGGTAGGTAGAGGAATCGGGCCATGCTGGCCACACGCCTTCGTTCTTCTTCTCGGCCTTGTCGGCGGCATCCCAATGTGCTTGGATCTTCGGCTAGCTCTCCTCAGTAGCGTGTGCGGCCGCTTCTTTCTTGCGGCGGCGTTTCTCACTTTTCTTCAGTGATTTCTCCCTTTTCCACTCCTCCTGAGCGGCTATGGCCTCCACCTCCCATTCGGCCTTGGCAACTTCAAAGTCCGCCCACGTAGGTGTGCAGTCGCAGGCGGCGATGAACTCGGCGCGGCGGGGTGGCATCGCTTCCTTACCGCTTAGTGTGCGGTCACGGGCGGCGAGAAACTCGGCGCAACGGGATGCCATCGCTTCCTTGCCAGTTAGTGTGCGGCGCAGTGGCATGGTCGACGCTAGGAGAGAGCTCTGGGACGGAGTGACCGGACAATCGTACAGTGCTTTGGTTTTATAGAGCACTCCAGGTTGATATAAATGATGCCGCAGTGCGCGCCCTGGCTACGCTTGCGTGCTACCACGGCGCTTCCTAGTTGCGCTTGCATGCATGCATGTTGCCACAGAGCTTGCGCGGTCGTCGCGATCCTGCGCGCTCATCGTTGTGCGCTGCCAGCAGCCCAGTCTCATTGAAAAACCAGGCACGGTTTTCATTGCGTGCTGCCAGAAGCCCGGTCTCGTCGAAAAACCAGGCGCGGTCTGCGTTGTGTGCGGACAGTCGCGTGTTCTCGATGGCATAGCAGCATGGCACCATGCCAGGTGCCATGTTATTCATGCATGTTTTTTATTTTCTAGAGCTGAAAAACCAATAAACGACATGTTTATGGTTGACTCTTGCCACATATATCATTGAAATATATCCCCATTCCTCGTAAAAGGCATGAAAAATTGCTAAACACCACAAGCACGATTTTTCAATCCATTTTTGTGCACTTTTTCATCGACCGATTCTGTGATTTTGAATTACGTGCACTAATGCCTAGAAATGCACATAATTTACCAAATATGGCATGTGAGCCCGTGAAAATGCCAAATTTGAACACAGTGCATTGTAGGAGGTGGGGGTGCTGATTGTATAAAGAAACCAAGGACAAACGACGAAGCAAATGCAGAATCCCCTTAAACCTTGGTGATTTCCCTATCGAAACCACGAAACCTTCCCCGTGATGGTTCGATTTATGAAGAGCGTGTATAACAACATTAGCAAACCTCCTCAAACATTTACCACATCAGGCTGAGGTCATACCATGACACCATGCCAGGTGTCATGTGTTTCAGGCATAATTGTCATTTTTCTAGAGTTGGAAATTCAGTAAACTTCATGTTTTGTGGTTGACTCTTGCCACACGTATATATCCTCGAAAGCTCCCGCCATTCCATGCAAAAGGCTTGAAAAATTTACTTAATACCGCAAGCATGATTTTGTGCATTTTTTCATGCACCAAATGTGTGAATTTGAATTATGCACATTAATGTCTAGAAAATATACATGATGGTGCCTAAAAATATGGCATGTGAGCCCATGAAGGTGCCAAATTTGAACACAGTGCATTGTAGGGGGGATTGTAAAAAAATCAAGGACAAACAAAAAGCAAGTGTAGAATCCCCTTAAACCTTGGCGATTTCCCCATCGAAATCACGAAACATTCTCTGTGATGGTTCGATTTATGAAGAGCGTGTATAACGACGTTAGCAAACCTCCGCAAACATTTACCACATCAGGCTGAGGTCATGTCATGACTCCATGCCGGGTTTTATGTGTATCAGACATGTTTGTCATTTCCCTAGAGTTGAAAAATCAATAAACGACATGTTTTGTGGTTGACACTTGCCACACATATCCTCAAAATCTCCCCCATTATTCGACGCAAAAGGCATAAAAATTTACTTAATACCACAAACATGATTTTTTGAACCATTTTTGTGCACCTTTTCATGCAACGATTGTTTGAATTTGAATTATGTGCATCAATGCCTCGAAAACGTGCTTAATGGACTAAATATGGTGAATGAGCCCAAAAAAAGGCTAATTTGAACAAGATGCATTTTAGGGCGCATGTTGATCATATGAAAATAACTCCAGAACAAAGTAGGCAATTAGGGTTCCCTCTCAATCTTGTTGGTTTGATATACCACACGGTTCTATTCCATTGCATCTGAGAAGCGTGTGCAATGCCCATATTGTGCGTTACATTCTGATTGGCCAGAACCCCTGCCACGCGGATCGCGCGTGTGCACCGTTGGATGCGCCGTGATCGAACAGCAATCCACACCGTCTCATCGCCCTCGTGTACCTGTAGCTGTGATTTGATGCATATGCCCTAATTGTCGGGTAAATGTTATAAAGAAGTGCTAGGAAACGAGTCCTAAAATGTGAAAAAATTAAAATCAAACAGCTGATGGTGCTTGTGCACCTTGTAAAGTTTGGAGGCGAAACGATGAAGTCAACATAAATTCGAGTTCAAAGTGTCATTTATCCTTTTGGAAACGATGATTAATTCTTCTTGCGTGATGCTCTAATTTTCAAGGAGTTATCGTTACAACAGGTGACATGTTTTCCATTTTCCAGCGTTAAAAAACAATAAATGACATGTGCGTGGTTGACTCTAGTCATACATAACCTTGAAATCTCTCCCCGTTCCTAGTAAAAGGCATGAAAAATACCAAATAATACTGATGTCATGTCATGGCACCGTGACATATGTCATGTTTTTCAGGCATGCTATCCACTTTCTAGTTTAAAACCCAACAATCCACATGGTCGTGGTTGACTCTTGTCACACATATCATTGAAATCTCTCCCGTTGCTTGTAAGAGGCATGAAAAGTTACTAGATAGCACAAGCATGATTTTTCAAACCGTTTTTGTGCACTTTTCATGGACCGATTGTGCGAATTTGAATTATATGCATTAATGCCTAGAAAAGACAAATGACACGGGAAATGTGGATTCCCCTTTCAACCTTGGTGATTTATCTCTTCAACACACCGAACCTCCCCCGGTGATGGTTTGGTTTCGGAAGAGTGTGTATAACGACATTAGCCAAACCTTCTCAAACTGTTACCAAATAATATCGAGGTCTTGTCATGACACCGTGACGGATGTCATGTTTTTTAGGCATGCTATCCATTTTCCTGTTAATTAAAAAATCAACAATCGACATGGTCGTGGTTGACTCTTGTCACACATATCCTTGAAATCTCTCCCGTTGCTAGTAAGAGGCATGAAAAGTTACTAGATAGCACAAGCATGATTTTTCAAACCGTTTATGTGCACTTTTCATGGACCGATTGTGCGAATTTGAATTATATGCATTAATGCCTAGAAAAGACAAACGACACGGGAAATGTGGATTCCCCTTTCAACCTTGATGATTTACCTCTTCAACACACCGAACCTCCCCCGGTGATGGTTCGGTTTAGGAAGAGCGTGTATAATGACGTTAGCCAAATCTTCCCAAACTGTTACCAAAGAATACCGAGGTCATGTCATGGCACCATGACAGATGTCATGTTTTTCAGGCATGTTATCCATTTTCTAGATGAAAATCAACAATCGACAGGGGGTGTGGTTGACTCTTGACACACATATCCTTTTGATATCTCCCCCATGGCTCGTAAGAGGCATGAAAAGTTACTAGATAGCACAAGCATGATTTTTCATACAGGTTTGTGCACTTTTTCATGGACCGGGATTGTGCTAATTTGAATTATGTGCATTAATGCCTAGAAAATGCACATTATGGAAATTGAGTTCATATAAGTGTCAAATTTGAACACTGTGCATTATGTGGGGTATGTGTTGATTGTATAACAAACTCAAAGGCAAACGAAGTGAGAAATGTGGATTCCCCTTTCAACCTTGGTTACTTGCCTCTTGAAACAACCTTCTCCGGTGATGGTTCGATTTTATGAAGAGCGTGTATAAAGAGATTAGCCAAAACTTCTCAAATATTTACCAAAGAATACTGATGTCATATCATGGCACCGTGACAGATGTCATGTTTATCAGACATGTTATTTAATTTCTATCTAGAGTTAAAAAACCAACAAATGACACGTCTGTGGTTGACTCTTGGCACACATATCCTTGAAATCTCTCCAGGATCCTCGTAAAAGGAATGAAAATTTACTAAGCCGAAAGCTTGATTTTTCAAACCGTTCTTGTGCTATTTTTATGGACCGTTGTGCGAATTTGAATTATGTGCATTAATGCCTAGAAAATGCACATAATGGCCTGAATATGGCATTTGAGCCCACATAAGTGTCACATCTGAACACAGTGCATTGTAGGGGGGGTATGTTGATTGTATAAAAAAACTCAAGGGCAAACGGGAGGGGAAATGTGGATTCCCCTAAACCTTGTTGATTTCCCTCCCAAAACCACTGAACCTACCTCGATGTGGTTTGATTTATGAAGTGTGTGTATAACGACGTTGATTAGCCAAACCTTCTCAAACATTTACAAATAATGTCGATGACATGTTTCCAGGCAAGTTATCCATTTTTCTTGAGTAAAAAACCAACAAACCTCATGGTTGTCAGAGATATCCTTAAAATCTCTCCTGGTTCCTCGTAAAAGGCATGAAAAGTTAGTAAACCATAAGCATGTTTTTTCAAACCACTTCTGTGAACCTTTTCATGGATCGAGTGTGCGAATTCGAATTATGTGCATTAATTAATGCCTAGAAAATGCACATAATGTCATGAATATGACAATTGAGCCCATGTAAGTGTCACATATTAACATGATGCATTGTACCTGGGGGAGGGGGTATGTGTCGACTGTATAAAAAAACTCAAGGACAAACGACAGAGGAAATGTGGATTCCCCTCCGCAGTTGGTGATTTCTCTTTCGAAACCACGAAACCGCTTCCCCGATGATGATTTGATTTACGAAGAGTGTCTATAATGACATTAGCCAAACCTTCTCACACATTGTCACAACATGTTGAGGTCATACCCTGGCACGATGCCAAGTAACATGTTTTTCGTACATGCTTTTATTTTTTCTAGAGTTGAAAAAACAATAAATGACAGATTCGTGCTTGACTCTTGCCCCACATATCCTTGAAATCTCTTCCCATCCCTTGTACAAGGCAGGCAAATTTACTAAATAACAGAAGCATGTTTTTTCAAAAAAAAATTGCAATTTTTCATGCACCGATTGTGCAAATTTGAATTATGTGCATTAATGCCTAGAAAATGCGCATAATGGCCTAAATATAGTAAATGAGCTCAAAAAATCAAAAATTTGAACAATATGCATTTTATGGCGTATGTTAATCATATAAAAACTGCAGGACAAACAAAGAAGGAAATTTGGATTCCCCTTCAATCTTGTTGATTTATTATCGCACACAGTTCGTTTCCATTGCCTCTGAGAACCGTGTGCGATAACTCTATTGTGCATTGCGTTATGATTGGCCAGAACCACAGCCACGCAAATCGCGTGTGTGCACCGTAGGATGCTCTGCGATCAAACGGCAATCCACATCCCTCTCATCACACCCGTGTAGCTATAGGCCTGTATCGGGGATATGACATATGCGCTTGTCAGGTACTATAAATGCTAATATAAATTTGGATTCTACATCCATCACACACATGTTGCATTTATGAAACATTGCCTCTACAAATCCAAAGTCAAAAACGAACAAGAAAACTCTCACCCCCACCCCTTTGTCCCCACTCCTCACTCGCACTCCACTCCTCCGCAACTCTGCTTGTCAACTTCTATTGCCGCAGCCACCCCTTAGCTCGATGAATGTCGCCGGCGGGCGGTGGTCGCGCACCTAACGACACAGACATTCACCTATCTGCCGCTTGTCGCCGCCTACATGCATCGACTTGCGCCGGCGTCGTCGTTGCTCGTTCTCGACCTAGGTCTGCCCCCAAATCTTGGTTAGCTGACCATCGACGGCTAATTAGTCGCTTGGCATGGGGGTGGCCGGAGTAGGAGGTTACGAAGGCGGAGCGCGAGAGCGCTAAGGTGGAGCTGGAGAAGGAGAAGTTTCAGTTCTCGGGGCTCACGGCCGGACTCGGCGCCGGCGACCATATATTTTAGGTTTAAATATTAATTCTACCTTTACCTCCCATCGTCGTCGAGAGCTAAAGGTAGGATTAATATTTAAACCTAATCTAATTGGTTGCCGGCACGGTGCCCGCCGTGAGCCCCAGGAACTGAAGCTTCTCCTTCTCCAGCTCTGCCCCGGCACTCACCTCCTACTTCGGTCGCCCCCACGTCGCCGCCAAGCGACTAATTGGACGTCAATTTTCAGATCACGAAGCGAGGGGAGGAGCGGTGGCCTTCCTGGGACACAAGTGCCGGCGACCTACCGTGTACTACTCTGCCTCGCTGCCGGCGTTGCTCGAGGACATGCCGGTTTCATGGCCGTGGTGGCGTGGTGCGGCCTTGGCGATGTCCTCCTCGTCGTCGGTGTTGCCGAACAGCGCCTTGCCCGCCACCTCCGCCACCCTTTGGCGGTACCGCCATCGGTAGAGGCGGATCTGCTGGGCGGAGCGGTAGGACTCGAGCAGAGCCTTCTGCACTACCACGTCCGCGTCTGCCACGACCGCCCTGACGGCAGCGAGCTGCTCCGTCGCCTGCAGATGCTCCTGGGGGAGGCAATGGTTGTACGCGGCGGCGTCTTGCACCTCCTGGATTTTCTCCTGCCGCTCATGCCGCACCATGTCCATCGGCGAGGCCTGTGCCCATTACATGTCATTTCAACGCATGGCAGTTGCCTGCACCGGGAAGCGGCGTGGCTGGCGTGAGTGGGGAGTCGGGGCGGCGGCAGTGGGTTTTTTTGGGTCTCGGAGATGTATTTTTTTTTGCATCTACATCATCTGTTTGAGGGGTATTTTTTGGGTCTCGGAGATGCAAATGTTAGTTATTTTTGCATTACAACTTCTATGGGCTTAATTATCATGTTTTCAAAGTGGCGATCAGTGACGATGTCTAGAAGGCATTTGCACATTAATTGTCCATTTCGCAAAATAAGATAATAATACCCCGTCCTGGTTTATTAGCCCCCTTAGTATTTTGTCCCAAACCTTGACCTTAAATTTAACTAATAAAATTTTAATGCATGGCACCAAAAAAATATCATTGAAAACTATTTTCAAATATGAATCCAAAGATAAAAAAAATTGTGACACGCATGAACTTTTTGTTAGTTAATTCCACGGTCCAAATTTAGCACAAAATACGAAGGAGACCAATAAACCAGGATGGAGGTAGGCCAGCACATACAATTGACATATTTGACACACATATGCACAAATCAATCAAGCAACCCTGCAACTAAATAACAAAGAGTCGCTTGTGTCCCCAACACACCCGATACAATGGTAAATTGTATAGGTGCACCAGTTCGGCGAAGAGATGGTGATACAAGTGCAATATGGATGGTAGATATAGGTTTTTGTAATCTGAAAATATAAAAACAGCAAGGTGACTAATGATAAAAGTGAGCGTAAACGGTATTGCAATGCTAGGAAACAAGGCCTAGGGTTCATACTTTCACTAGTGCAAGTTCTCTCAACAATAACAACATATCTGGATCATATAACTATCCCTCAACATGCAACAAAGAGTCACTCCAAAGTCACTAATAGCAGAGAACAAACGAAGAGATTATGGTAGGGTACGAAACCACCTCAAAGTTATCCTTTCTGATCGATCTATTCAAGAGTCCGTAGTAAAATAACATGAAGCTATTCTTTCCGTTCGATCTATCATAGAGTTCGTACTAGAATAACACCTTAAGACACAAATCAACCAAAACCCTAAAGTCACCTAGATACTCCAATGTCACCTCAAGTATCCGTGGGTATGATTATACGATATGCATCACACAATCTCAGATTCATCTATTCAACCAACACAAAGTACTTCAAAGAGTGCCCCAAAGTTTCTACCGGAGAGTCAAGACGAAAACGTGTGCCAACCCCTATGCATAGGTTCATGGGCGGAACCCGCAAGTTGATCACCAAAACATACATCAAGTGGATCACGTGATATCCCATTGTCACCACAGATAAGCACGGCAAGACATACATCAAGTGTTCTCAAATCATTAAAGACTCAATCCGATAAGATAACTTTAAAGGGAAAACTCAATCCATTACAAGAGAGTAGAGGGGGAGAAACATCATAAGATCCAACTATAATAGCAAAGCTCGCGGTACATCAAGATCGTACCACCTCAAGAACACGAGAGAGAGAGATCAAACACATAGCTACTGGTACATACCCTCAGCCCCGTGGGTGAACTACTCCCTCCTCGTCATGGAGAGCGCCGGGATGATGAAGATGGCCACCGGTGAGGGATCCCCCCTCCGGCAGGGTGCCGGAACAGGGTCCCGATTGGTTTTTGGTGGCTACAGAGGCTTGCGGCGGCGGAACTCCCGATCTATTCTGTTCCCCGATGTTTTTAGGGTATATGGATATATATATAGGCGAAAGAAGTCGGTCAGGGGAGCCACGAGGGGCCCACGAGGGTGGGGGGCACGCCCAGGGGGGCAGGCGCGCCTCCCTACCTCGTGGCCACCTCGAAGCTTCCTTGACTTCAACTCCAAGTCTCCTGGATCACGTTCGTTCCAAAAATCACGCTCCCGAAGGTTTCATTCCGTTTGGACTCCGTTTGATATTCCTTTTCTGCAAAACACTGAAACAAGGGAAAAAACAGAAACTGGCACTGGGCTCTGGGTTAATAGGTTAGTCCCAAAAATAATATAAAAGTGCATAGTAAAGCCCATTAAACATCCAAGATGGATAATATAATAGCATGAATACTTCATAAATTATAGATACGTTGGAGACGTATCAGCATCCCCAAGCATAATTCCTGGTCGTCCTCGAGTAGGTAAATGATAAAAGAAATAATTTATGAAGTGTGAATGCTAGCAGGTGCACAAGTTTGATCAATGATAATTTCAATCACCTTTCCTAGCATCATTATATGTCATAACAGTAGCTCATATCATAAAGCTTTTCATGATCAAGTAACAAACTATTCACATGTTAAAGTATAGATCATAAACTTTCTTGAAAACTAACAAACCGTGTTATTAGTCATCAAACAATTACAATTCATCTTATTTTCAGGAAGAGTCTATGTCAGAGCTTTGATTTAGCAAACTCCACATACTCAACTATCATTTAGTCTTTCACAATTGCTAACACTCACGCGATATTTATGGGTTCAAAGTTTTAATCAGACACAGAGAAAGATAGGGGCTTATAGATTCGCCTCCCAACCTTTTACCTCAAGGGTAATGTCAACAATAATAGTTCATGATGCCTTACATCCAATTGGATATATATATCAGAATCTTTCCAACACAATGTGCTTGCCAAAGGATAAAATGTAAAAAGGAAAGGTGAAGATCACCATGACTCTAGCATAAAAGTAAAAGATAGGCCCTTTGTAGAGGGAAGCAAAGGTTGCCATGCGCTTTTATAGTTGGATGCACAAAATCTTAATGCGAGGGAACGTCACTTTATGTTGCCACTTGTGATAGGGACCTTTATTATGTAGTCCGTCGCTTTTATTGCTTCCATATCACAAGATCGTACAAAGCTTATCTTCTCCACACTAAAAGATCATACATATTTAGAGAGCAATTTTTATTGCATGCACCGATGACAACTTACTTGAAGGATCTTACTCAATCCATAGGTAGGTATGGTGGACTCTCATGGCAATACTGGTTTAAGGGATGTTTGGAAGCACAAGTAGTATCTCTACTTGGTGCAAAGAATTTGGCTAGCATGAGGGGGAAAGGCAAGCTCAACGTGTTGGGCGATCCATGACAATATACTTTATTTCGGATATAAGAAAACATAACCCATTACGTTGTCTTCCTTGTCCAATATCAACCTTTTAGCATGTCATATTTTAATGAGTGCTCACAATTACAAAAGATGTCCAAGATAGTATATTTATATGTGAAATCTCTCTTCCTTCAATATTCTTTCATGAATTGTTCAAGTGACCAATACAATGTTTGCTAACCTTCAATAAATTTACCACCTCTACTTCTTATATGTAAAGTCATTACTCCCCATGGGATAAGCATATGAAACATATATAATTTCAGATTTATGATATTCAATCATTCAACCATTTACTCATAGGATATAAGTGAAGCACACGAGTAAATGACAAACTACTCCAAAAAGATATAAGTGAAGATTAATGAGTAGTTAAATAATTATTTAGCTATGTGAAGACTCTCTCTCATTTAAGAATTTCAGATCTTGGTATTTTATTCAAACGGCAAGCAAAGCTAAAGAAAATAAAATGATGCTCCAAGCAAAACACATATCATGTGGTGAATAAAAATATAGCTCCAAGTAAAGTTACCGATGAACGAAGACGAAAGAGGGGATGCCATCCGGGGCATCCCCAAGCTTAGGCTCTTGGTTGTCCTTGGATATTACCTTGGGGTGCCTTGGGCATCCCCAAGCTTAGGCTCTTGCCACTCATTATTCCATAGTCCATCGAATCTTTACCCAAAACTTGAAAACTTCACAACACAAAACTAAACAGAAGACTCGTGAGCTCCGTTAGCGAAAGAAAACAAAACACCACTTCAAAGTACTGTATTGAAATCATTCTTTATTTATATTGGTGTTAAACCTACTGTATTCCAACTTCTCTATGGTTTATAAACTATTTTACTAACCATAGACTCATCAAAATAAGCAGACAACACACGAAAAACAGAATCTGTCAAAAACAGAACAGTATGTAGTAATCTGTAACTAACGCAAACTTCTGGAACTCAAAACATTCTACCAAAATAAGAAGACCTAGATAATTTGTTTATTGATCTACTGCAATTGGAATCAGTATTTTATCACGTTCTGGTGATTTTAAACAATTGTTTTCGTGAACAGATAGTTTCTGGAATTTTCAGCAAGATCAAGTAACTATCATCCAAGAAGATCCTATAGGTCTTACTTGGCACAAACACTAATTAAAACATAAAACCACATCTAATCAGAGGCTAGATGAATTATTTATTACTAAACAGAACCAAAAAGCAAGAAACGAAAAATAAAATTAGGTTGCCTCCCAACAAGCGCTAACGTTTAACGCCCCTAGCTAGGCATGATGATTTTAATGATGCTCGCATAAAAGATAAGAATTGAAACATAAATAGAGCATCATGAAGAATACGACTAGCACATTTAAGTCTAACCCACTTCCTATGCATAGGGATTTTGTGAGCAAACAATTTATGGGAACAATAATCAACTAGCATAGGAAGGCAAAACAAGCATAACTTTAAAACTTTAAGCACATATGGAGGAAACTTGATATTATTGCAATTCCTACAAGTATATATTCCTCCCTCATAATAATTTTCAGTAGCATCATGAATGAATTAAACAATATAACCAGCACCTAAAGCATTCTTTTCATGATCTACAAGCATAGAAATTTTACTACTCTCCACATAAGCAAATTTATTCTCATCAATAGTAGTGGGAGCAAACTCAACAAAATAACTATCATGTGATTGAAAATTAAGATCAAGATGACAAGTTTCATGGTTATCTTTATTCTTTATAGCATACGTGTCATCACAATAATCATCATAAATAGGAGGCATGCTTTCATCATTATAAATTTGCTCATCAAAACTTGGGGGACTAAACATATCATCTTCATCAAACATAGCATCCCCAAGCTTGTGGCTTTGCATATCATTAGCATCATGGGTATTCAAAGAATTCATACTAACAACATTGCAATCATGCTCATCATTCACATATTTTATGCCAAGCATTCTATGTAATTCTTCTTCTAGTACCTGAGCACAATTTTCCTTCCCATCATTTTCACAAAAGACATTAAAAAGATGAAGCATATGAGGTACCCTTAATTCCATTTTTTTGTTGTTTTCTTTTATAAACTAAACTAGTGATAAAACAAGAAACAAAAAGTTTCGATTGCAAGATCTAAAGATATACCTTCAAGCACTCACCTCCCCGGCAACGGCGCCAGAAAAGAGCTTGATGTCTACTACGCAACCTTCTCCTTGTAGACATTGTTGGGCCTCCAAGTGCACAGGTTTGTAGGACAGTAGCAAATTTCCCTCAAGTGGATGACCTAAGGTTTATCAATCCGTGGGAGGCGTAGGATGAAGATGGTCTCTCTCAAGCAACCCTGCAACCAAATAACAAAGAGTCTCTTGTGTCCCCGACACACCCGATACAATGGTAAATTGTATAGGTGCACTAGTTCGGCGAAGAGATGGTGATACAAGTGCAATATGGATGGTAGATATAGGTTTTTGTAATCTGAAAATATAAAAACAGCAAGGTGACTAAAGATAAAAGTGAGCGTAAATGGTATTGTAATGCTAGGAAACAAGGCCTAGGGTTCATACTTTCACTAGTGCAAGTTCTCTCAACAATAACAACATAACTGGATCATATAACTATCCCTCAACATGCAACAAAGAGTCACTCCAAAGTCACTAATAGCGGAGAACAAACGAAGAGATTATGGTAGGGTACGAAACCACCTCAAAGTTATCCTTTCTGATCGATCTATTCAAGAGTCCGTAGTAAAATAACATGAAGCTATTCTTTCCGTTCGACCTATCATAGAGTTCGTACTAGAATAACACCTTAAGACACAAATCAACCAAAACCCTAATGTCACCTAGATACTCCAATGTCACCTCAAGTATCCGTGGGTATGATTATACGATAAGCATCACACAATCTCAGATTCATCTATTCAACCAACACAAAGTACTTCAAAGAGTGCCCCAAAGTTTCTACCGGAGAGTTAAGACGAAAACCTGTGCCAACCCCTATGCATAGGTTCATGGGCGGAACCCGCAAGTTGATCACCAAAACATACATCAAGTGGATCACGTGATATCC
Organism: Thinopyrum elongatum; assembly: GCA_011799875.1. Taxonomy (NCBI): domain Eukaryota; kingdom Viridiplantae; phylum Streptophyta; class Magnoliopsida; order Poales; family Poaceae; genus Thinopyrum; species Thinopyrum elongatum. Next base: position 33,508,348 of record CM022303.1, on the reverse strand, counting down.
CATTGTCACCACAGATAAGCACGGCAAAACATACATCAAGTGTTCTCAAATCATTAAAGACTCAATCCGATAAGATAACTTCGAAGGGAAAACTCAATCCATTACAAGAGATTAGAGGGGGAGAAACATCATAAGATCCAACTATAATAGCAAAGCTCGCGGTACATCAAGATCATACCACCTAAAGAACACGAGAGAGAGAGAGATCAAACACATAGCTACTGGCACATACCCTCAGCCCCGAGGGTGAACTACTCCCTCCTCGTCATGGAGAGCGCCGGGATGATGAAGATGGCCACCGGTGAGGGATCCCCCCTCCGGCAGGGTGCCGGAACAGGGTCCCGATTGGTTTTTGGTGGCTACAGAGGCTTGCGGCGGCGGAACTCCCGATCTATTCTATTCCCCGATGTTTTTAAGGTATATGGATATATATAGGCGAAAGAAGTCGGTCAGGGGAGCCACGAGGGGCCCACGAGGGTGGGGGGCGCGCCCAGGGGGGGCAGGCGCGCCTCCCTACCTCGTGGCCACCTCGAAGCTTCCTTGACTTCAACTCCAAGTCTCCTGGATCACGTTCGTTCCAAAAATCACGCTCCCGAAGGTTTCATTCCGTTTGGACTCCGTTTGATATTCCTTTTCTACGAAACACTGAAACAAGGGAAAAAACAGAAACTGGCGCTGGGCTCTGGGTTAATAGGTTAGTCCCAAAAATAATATAAAAGTGCATAGTAAAGCCCATTAAACATCCAAGATGGATAATATAATAGCATGAATACTTCATAAATTATAGATACGTTGGAGACGTATCACATAGATATGCTCAAATTGGTCCAGTGGCTAGTTCGAGGAGTAATTTACAAAACACTTGCTCGCTTATTTACATCGATATAACGAGCCACGCACGCACAAAAGAGTTACTGCCCCTGACAGCCACACCCAGTACGCACAGCTGCCATGGTCATCTTGTGTCGATCTTGGGCTCATGTGACGTCCCTGATTTGATAGTACACTAATCATACACACAAGTGTGTACGACTCGATCAGGGACTCACGGGAAGATTTCACAACACAACACTAAACACCAATTATCATAAAAACAAGCTTCATATTACAAGCTAGGGCCTCGAGGGCTCGAATACATAAGCTCGATAACAGACGAGTCAGCAAAAGCAACAATATCTGAGTACAGACATAAGTAAACAAGTTTTGCCTTAAGAAGGCAAGCACAAACAGGGATACATCGATCGAAAAGGCACATGCCTCCTGCCTGGGAACCTCCTAACTACTCCTAGCCGTCGACATCCTCCACGAAGTAGTAGGCTCCGTCGGGATAGGAGTGGCCATCAGCGGGGGCAACTGGCTCCTGGGATCCATCATCTGATCGCAGCATTAGGTAAAGGGGGAAAAGGGGAACAAAGCAAGCGTGAGTACTCATCCGAAGTACTTGCAAGACTTACATCAGATCTGTACTACTTATGCATCGGTATCAAATGTAAGGGGGTAGTATCTGTGGACTATACTGCAGAATGCCAGAATAAGAGGGGGGAGAAGCTAGTCCTATCGAAGACTATGCTTCTGGCAGCCCCCATCTTGAAGCAGGGGAAGAGAGTAGATGGTAAGTTAACCATGTATCAACGTACAGCATAATCCTACCCGATGATCCTCTCCTCGTCGCCCAGGGGGAGAGCCATCACCGGGTTGTATCTGGACCTTGTAAGGGTGTGTTTTATTAAGTATCCCATTCTAGTTGTCAGAGGTCGAGATACAACTCCAAGTCATCCTTTTACTGAGGGACACGGCTATTCGAATAGATAAACTTTCCTGTAGGGGTGCACCACATATTCCCCAGTCGAGATACAACTCCAAGTCGTCCTTTTACCGAGGGACACGACTATTCAAATAGATAAACTTCCCTGCAGGGGTGCACCACATATTCCCCAACACGCTTGACTCCTCTAGCAGAATTGCTGTCCTAGGATGATCAACACGTCACAGGCTCAACAGAGAGGTCAGCATGCCGGACTAAACCCTATGCTCGCCGGGGTCTGGGCCCATCTCCCATTGCGCTCTTGCACATTGCGTGGGCGGCCGGTGAACAGACCTGGCAACCTCCATTACATGGTAGGTGCTTACGCGGTCCAACCCGGCACGCACCGCTCAGTCGCTGACGTCTAAAAGAGCTTCGGCTGATACTACGGCGTCGAGTGCCCATAACTTTCTCGTGTGGTTGGTTAGTGCGTATAAGGCCAGCGACCCACTCAGATCAAATATCCAAATCTTGTTAAGCATGTTATTTGAAATAACCACGGACGACGACCAGGGCCAGGCCCACCTCTCTCCTGGGTGGTCTCAACCTGCCCTATCGCTCCGCCACAAAGAGTCACTTAGGGGGGTCATCGGGAAGATCAGTCCTTTCAGCCCCCACATGTGAATCATCTGCGGGTACTCTACGAGCCGACCCGACTTTAGTATCAATCTTGTATCATGTGTAGTAAGTATTTATATACCTGTGATCGCCACCCGCAGCGATCACGGCCCGATAGTATAGCATAGCAGACGGACAAGAATGTAGGGCCACAGATGAATAAACTAGCATCCTATACTAAGCATTTAGGATTGCAGGTAAAAGTATCAACAGTAGTAACAAAGACAGGCTATGCAGCAGAATAGGATCTATCGATAAACAGTAATAGCTACACTACTCTAATGCAAGCAGTAGAGGGAAAGAGTAGGCAATATCGGGATGATCAAGGGGGTTTTGCTTGCCTGGAAGCTCTACTGAAGGGGTCTGGTCGTCGACGAAGTAGTCGTACTCAGCAGCGTCGTCGACAGTCTTAGTGTCTATCGAAAAGAAGAGGCGAGAAGAAACAATAAATATAAATCAGACAAATGCATCAAAATGCATGACATGGCAGTGTGCTGTGCCGGTTGTGTTCTAACGTATGGTTACACGATACCGAGGAAGGGGGAATTCAACCGGGAATGTTTTCCCGGTTTCGGACATTTGTCAGACAGATGACCGGAGGGGGACGGTTCCATGTTTGGATAGTTAGAGACATCTAACAGGTTTGTCGGTAAGGTATCCGGGTTCGTCTCGTCGTTCTGAGCAACTTTCATGTACAAAGTATTTTCATCTGAGCTACGGTTTATTTTATATTACTTTCTAAAGTTTTAATCATTTTCTGAAATTATGAAAAATACTAAATAAAAGGTTAAATGGCAAAAAATACTTTTGTCACATGGGGGGGCTAGCCAGGGTGTATGATAGTGGGACCAGGGGGTCCAGTCAGCAGTCCAGTCAAACACTTGACCAGTCAAAGTTTGACTGGTCAACAGGGTCAGTGGACCCACATGTCATTGTCTATTGATTTTAACAGATTTTAATTTACAGTGGACACACATGTCAGTGTGTGTTAGTGGGAGGGGATTAGCTTTGCTTCTAAACTAATCCGCTCAGGGCCCACATGTCAAAGGTTAGTAATTAACCTAAATACTAGTTAGTTCGTAATCTAAATGGCACCGGCCCGCCAGAAGACAGCCAGCCTCCGGTGGCTGGGCATGCGCGTGTGCACGACAAGGACCTCGGCCATGGCCATGGCCTCCAGCAGCAGCAGATGGTAGTAGCACGCAACAGCGGCAGCTCGCCGGAGCAAGGGGCAGCACGGGCGAACAAACGGGTGGGCGAGCGCGGACTGGCGCGTGGGGCACGCGGCGGCCCCGGCCAGGAGGCCATGCAGGCCGGCACGGGCGCGGCTGGGGACATGGTGAGCGTGGCCGGCGGGGCGGGCGTACGCAGACGGGGAGGTAGGGGGGATGGACGGCGGCGGGGCCGTGGCCCAGGCGGCCGTGGAGTGCGGGGGTGCGCCGGCGGCTCACCGGCGTTGCCGGGACGGGGGGCGGCTTGGCTCGGGGAGGCGGCATGATGGAGAGGCGGCGGGCTCTGGGAGGCGGACGAGGGGGCGTCCGGCGAGGTGGCACGTTTTGGCGCGGGAGGCGGTGGCCGGCGAGGTGGCAAGGGGCGGCGGGCGTCGGGGCTCCGAGCGGCCTCCGATCCCGATCCAATCGTGGGGATGGGGGAAAGTGGGGGGTGTCGGTGGGATGGGGGCTGTCGGTGGGGGACTGGGGGTCTAGTAGGAGTAGATGGGCCGAGCCCCGGGGGGCAGGGGGCTTTTCTCCCTTTTTTATTTTTGTTTTTATTTATTTCAGTACTTGTTTTCATTTATTTCCCAAAACCAAAACATTTTATTAAATTGGAGAACTTATACCTAAATTATTAGTGCAACCTAACCCACTGAAATAAAATGTTACATATTTATTTTAAATAGTTTTGCATTTGTTTAATTAATGAAAGTGAATTATTAATTATTTATAGGCCCTGTTTAAATTGATTTAGGTCCTTTAAACATTTTATAAAAGTTGAATTATAGTGTGATAATTATCCAGGGAATATCTACCACAAGATGAACATTTTTGTTCATATGTTTGTGGATTTAAATTATTCAACTAAAATTTGAATTTGAATTCGAGTGGAATTTGAAATGAGATATGAATTCAACGTGATCAAGTAATGATTAGCTTAATCACCAAGGTTACTGTAGCATGATGTTGGGGGGTGTTACAAATCTCCTCCACTACAAGAAATCTCGTCCCGAGATTAAGCGGTGGAGTAAGGGGGGAAGTTCTGGTTACGAAATTCTAACGGGTCTTCTCGGTCTTGGTTGCCCTCATCGAAGAGGTTGATTCCTTTCGTTGATGTCTTCATTTCTCTGCTTCAGGTCATCGTGATCAAGTCGTCATCCTTTTTTTGGGATCCTCATCGTCCTACGAACGCGATAAGAGGGAAAATTCTGGAAGAACGCATCTCCACAAAGTAGGGCATCTGGCGGTGAACTAAGGGAGCAATACATGAATTATTTCTTGAGTTGTATTTTAGGGAATTCTTTGAAAGCAATTTGCGATGGTACAAAAGTTTCAAACGGGTAGGAAATCATTCGATGCCTAATCAGAAGCTGAAATGGGGTCTTGAGCAACGAGAATAATTATTATGTTTGATACCAGGATGAAACTTGGTATAGAAATTAGCTCTTGAATTACATACGAAGCCAAGTGCAAAGGATACATTAGAATCAAGGTTGTACAGGAGAGTCAGGTTTCGATCCTGTGGAACTGTGGGTTATGGGGCAACCATGTGGGTTAAAAGTAGGAAGGGCGATGGCATCCTTCACAGTCACGATAGTTAGGCATGTCAGAGAATAGTCTGTCAGCTATGTCGGAAACAACGTCGGTACCAAGGGCAGGGAATGAAGAGAACCATTTTCCTGCTTGTTGAAATGAGGCAGAGCAATAGGCAAAGTTCTCGTCCACCGGCGGTTACCGGGATGTTAACAACAATAGTAACATGGTCTTACTGACAGAGTTGTACACCAGGGTGTTTACTTGAGCAGAGAATTATTACTGATTAGATTATGTAGATTAAGAAGTTTAAACAGAACAATGGAAAGGAAGATGTGATTAATAGATTAATCAGAGCAATGGAAAAGAAAATGTGATTTTACATAAGTATTGGGAGTATAACTTCCCCAAGGACCAGCAGAGCACGATATCCAAGACAGGATAGCAATTAGATAACCTCTCTGGTAAATGGGCAAGGAAAATTTATGGTGTTACCATACAATAGTGTTTGGATAACTGACCAAGAAAACATTTAGCATTGTGCTTCCAATGTTCTTGTTGATGATCGGGGTATCATAGTCATGCTTCGAGGTAGCAACGATATGGTGTTTCAAGCAAGGGCCAGACTTTGGGTACACAAATGATCCATCAGGAGCAACATATAAAATAAGTCTTACAACTTCCTCCTGGAAGAATGGCTAACCTTGCAAAAAGAAACTATAATAATAGGTCCTCTAGCCAGGGGTGCTAGGCATGACATCACCTTACCGGGTCATCTAAGGACCAATGTTATAACTCCTGGAATTATGTTCCAACCATCATATATGTCTGAGATTCAGATCTGATTGGTGTCAGGATACCTCAGACTCAGGATGCCCGAGAAGAAAAGGTGCAACGCAAATCGACGAGATGACATTGTAAGATTCTCGGGAAATGAACTATGGAAGCGGGTCACAAAAAAGAGTTCATCATTAAACCCAGGAGAGGATGAGGAGGTGGCTGATGGACTCAACGACAATTCATCGAGATTTCCAAAAGGATGGATTTTCACAATTATGCAAACAAGGAGATAACATTTGTCTGTTCAAATGATTTAATGTTGTATGCTCGAGGAAAACATACGCCATTAATCATTGGTTGAAAAGTGCGTCCGAGATATGGCCTTAGGTAGCATGATCAATGTTAGAGTGGCGATTCAATAACAAAATGTCTAAGAATGAACTGACGATCATTAACTTCAAAGCAATAGGGTTGCTAGAAGTACAGAATCCAAGCAGCATTGTTTGCTTGTTGGTATCTCGGTTAGAATCAACACGGTGACCAAGAAAGAATGGTGATGGTGAGAAGTATCACTTTACCAAGAATTTCTAAGAGGTGGAGCAATCCTCACAACATCCTTGACATAAAAGAGAGTAATACTTAAAGGGAGAACATAATACAAGCTGGATAGCAAGTTGCATCCATAACATGGACAAGTTCGCGATGAAAGGAAGTCAAGGATGTTGTCGATGATAATAAAAATCATCGAGGGCAAGGAGGGTATTTCTCATTATGAACTCAGTTGACGTCTCAGAAGAAGTCAAAATGTGGACAATGATCATGACACCTTTTGTCAAGAGTTTTCAAGAGAACGCAATCAAACAGTGAAGGCGTCAAGCAGGGGAATGACAACGTGGAAGGTTATAGGAACAAAAGATAAGATGCAAGATCAATATCAGAGTTGCTTTTCCCAACATTAGAATGATGCTGAAAATTCGACGTAAGCTTTGTTCATGGTCTGAAGAGTTCATGTACCAGAGAAGGACGAGGTAGCACACTCAAAGTTAGCAAGATAAGGATGTAGCCGATAGTCTACGAATGACAGATTGAGTTTAAAATTTCCCAGTAACATTTACTAGGGGTATTGGATTGCAGTGTGGAATAGATTCACTAATCGGTGTTCTCGGTTGACAACAACCCAGAACCCATAGAATGACTAAGATAAGAAAAGGTATTCCTTCATCAAAGTTAATAAGATGTAGTGCAAAGGCATGATATCCTCGAGATACCAGAGGGTAAAACTCAAAGGTAGAACATGATAGAAGTTGAACTGGGTCGTTGACCTATGACAGCAGATACTTTAACCTTGCCAAAAATAGACGAGGCACTGGAATGAATTTCTTTTCAGCTACATTGAGTAAGGATAGCATGGTCGGAACCATAACTGCAATCGATCAAATTAAGGATACTGAAAGAATCATACGGAGGAATAATTATTTTGCAAGAAGCTTCCGAGATGGTCTACATCATTACCATGGGCATGATCACAAAGCTCAAGGTCAACTCCCACCTTTCCAATGCATAACATTTCATTCACTCTCGCTTTTGACGAAGTTGTAGTGTTGAAATTTTATCTGGAAAAACACCAGAAGAGTATGACTCGTGAAAACTGTCGTGTTCATACGGTTTATGGAGGGCATAGGTCCAACCCATCGGGGCATCTTAGGAACATATACCACCAGCTTTAAGATTAAATAACACAAGATCGAACACAAAGCATGGTTGACAAAAGCAGAGGATACAATTTACCAAAGGCATTATGTATCAGGGGAAAAACTCACAAAGTGGTTGAATATGAAGGACACTGTCGGATAATAATCCAACAATAGATCTAACAATCCACAACGGAGTTGATGTGAGTATCGGTACTCAATCAGAGGAAAAAGGAATGTAAAGGCATCGGATTATAGAAACAACTAAATAATTTGAAGCTTTAATAACAAAGGAATTCTGATTTCCAGATCGGTGTATCAGAATCAGATGCTCTGATCAGATTGAGTAAGTTAAATAGACTTAGATGGACAATCAATAAAGGTTGAATTGCTAAGAACCAGTTCATGTTTGGAAAGACGTCTGAGTCGGAAGATAATTTCCAAGGTTTAACTAATGATTGTGTGCATTCACACACATTGAATCATTATGTTTAAAATGGCAAAGACAAGGGATGTCAACGAAGACTACTAGACATATGGAATTAACCATAATGCAAGCAGGCAAGAATTTCAAGAGCAACAGGCTGCAGAGGATTTTCGGAAGATCGACAAGCATCTCGAAGGATTTTGTGAGACACATGAATGATTGAGAAGAACAGATCCTCGATAAATGTGAGGAATTAACCGTAAGGGTTTTCATGCGGAATAGAACTGCAAGGCAGTAAACTCACAGGATTATCGGGACAACGGAGAGTATTTCAAGGCATCTTGTAATAACAAGAGCAATGGAGAAAGATTTTAAGGATGACAAGTGTAAGTAGTTATCCATAGGGATATATCGGTGGTAGGAATTGCAAAGGCGATGAGCACAAAGGTCTCAGGAAAACATCGAGGGGTATCTTCAGAATCTTCTGATGAAGCAAGTGATATTCCGGAATGAGGGCTCTCCGGGGTAATTAGTTACGAGAACCTAGAGTTAGAGTTAGTAAAATCTTTTAACCCGAAAAGAAGAGAGATCCGAGTCCCAGAGTATAGAAGAGGAATAAAAGATCCTAATACCACCCAATTGTGATGTGGGCCCGTAAGCCACACAACAAGTCAGTAAATTTGTTTTTCAAATACTAGACTCAACTTCGGCCAAGGAGTTGGAAAGGGGGCTACCTACAGGCAGTCGGCTCTGATACCAACTTGTGACGACCCCGATTTGATCGTACACTAATCATACACACAAGTGTGTATGACCCGATCAGGGACTCACGGGAAGATATCACAACACAACTCTAAACACCAATTATCATAAAAACAAGCTTCATATTACAAGCAAGGGCCTCGAGGGCTCGAATACATAAGCTCGATAACAGACGAGTCAACGGAAGCAACAATATCTGAGTACAGACATAAGTAAACAAGTTTTGCCTTAAGAATGCAAGCACAAACTGGGATACATCAATCGAAAAGGCACAGGCCTCCTGCCTGGGTACCTCCTAACTACTCCTGGCCGTCGGCATCCTCCATGTAGTAGTAGGCTCCGTCAGAGTAGTAGTGGCCGTCAGCGGGGGCAGCTGGCTCCTGGGATCCATCTTCTGATCACAGCATTTAAGTAAAGGGGGGAAAGGGGAGCAAAGCAAACATGAGTACTCATTTGAAGTACTCGCATTACCTACATCAGATCTATACTACTTATGCATCAGTATCAAATGTAAGGGGGTGGTAAGTGTGGACTATCCTGTAGAATGCCAGAATAAGAGGGGGGAGAAGCTAGTCCTATCGAAGACTACGCTTCTGGCAGCCTCCATCTTGAAGCAGGGGAAGAGAGTAGATGGTAAGTTAACCATGTATCAACATATAGCATAATGCTACCCGATGATCCTCTCCTCGCCGCCCTAGGGTGTGTTTTATTAAGTATCCGATTCTAGTTGTCAGAGGTCAAGATACAACTCCAAGTCATCCTTTTGGCGAGGGACATGGCTATTCGAATAGATAAACTTCCCTGCAGGGGTGCACCACATATTCCCCAACATGCTTGAATCCTCTGGCAGAACTGCTGTCCTAGGATGATCAACACATCGCAGCCTCACCTAGGCTCAACAGAGAGGTCAGCACGCTGGACTAAACCCTATGAACGCAGGGGTCTGGGCCCATCTCCCATTGCGCTCTTGCACGTTGCGTGGGCGGCCGGCAAACAGACCTGGCAACCTCCATTACATGGCAGGTGCTTACGCGGTCCAACCCAGCACGCGCCGCTCAGTCGCTGACGTCTAAAAGAGCTTCAGCTGATACTACAGCGTCGAGTGCCCATGACTTTCTCGCGTGGTTGGTTAGTGCGTATAAGGCCAGCGGCCCACTCAGATCAAATATCCAAATCTCGTTAAGCGTGTTATTCGAAATAACCGCGTACGACGACCAGGGCCAGGCCCACCTCTCTCCTAGGTGGTCTCAACCTGCCTGTCGCTCTGCCACAAAGAGTCACTTAGGGGGGTCGTCGAGAAGATCAGTCCTTACAGCCCCGACATGAGAATCATCTGCGGGTACTCTATGAGCCGATCCTACTTTAGTATCAATCTTGTATCATGTGTAGTAAGTATCTATATACCTGTAATCGCCACCGCAGTGATCACGGCCCGATAGTATAGCATAGCAGACGGACAAGAATGTAGGGCCACTGATGAATAAACTAGCATCCTATACTAAGCATTTAGGATTGCAGGTAAAAGTATCAACAGTAGTAACAAAGACATGCTGTGTAACAGAATAGGATCTACCGATAAACAGTAACAGCTACACTACTCTAATGCAAGCAGTAGAGGGAAAGAGTAGGCGATATCGGGATGATCAAGGGGGTTTTGCTTGCCTGGAAGCTCTTCTGAAGGGTTCTGGTCGTCGACGAAGTAGTCATACTCGGCAGCGTCATCGGCAGTCTCAGCGTCTATCAGAAAGAAGAGGGGGGAAGAAACAATAAAATAAATATAAAGCAGACAAATCCATCGCAATGCATGACAATGCAATATGCTGTGCCGGTTGTGTTCTAACGTATGGTTACACGATACCGAGGAAGGGGGAATTCAACCGGGAATGTTTTCCCGGTTCCGGACATTTGTCAGACAGATGACCGGAGGGGGACGGTTCCATGTTCGGATAGTTAGAGACATCTAACAGGTATGTGGGTAAAGTATCCGGGTTCGTCTCGTCGTTCTGAGCAACTTTCATGTACAAAGTATTTTCATCTGAGCTACAGTTTATTTTATATTAATTTCTAAAGTATTAATCATTTTATGAAATTATGAAAAATACTAAATAAAAGGTTAAATGGCAAAAAATACTTTTGTCACATGGGGGGGCTAGCCAGGGTGTATGACAGTGGGACCAGGGGGTCCAGTCAGCAGTCCAGTCAAACAGTTGACCAGTCAAAGTTCGACTGCTCAACAGGGTCAGTGGACTCACATCTCATTGTCTATTGATTTTAACAGATTTTAATTAACAGTTTTAATTAATAGTGGACCCACATGTCATTGTGTGTTAGTCGGAGGGGATTAGCTTAGCTTCTAAACTAATCCGCCCGGGGCCCACATGTCAAAGGTTAGTTATTAACCTAAGTACTAGTTAGTTTCTAATCTAAATGGCACCGGGCCGGCCAAAAGACAGGCAACCTCCGGTGGCTGGGCATGCGCGCGCGTGCACGACAAGGACCTCGGCCATGACCATGGTCTCCAGCAGTAGCAGACGGCAGTAGCACGCAGCAGCGGCAGCTCACCGGAGCAAGGGCGGCACGGGCGAACGGACGGGTGGGCGAGCGCGGACTGGCGCGTGGGGCACGCGACGGCCCCGGCCAGGAGGCCGAGCAGGCCGGCACGGGCATGCCTGGCGACGTGGTGAGCGCGGCCGGTGGGGCAGGCGTACGCAGACGACATGGTAGGGGGAACGGACGGCGGCGGGGCCGTGGCCCAGGCGCCGTGGAGTGCGGGGGTGCGCGGGCGGCTCACTGGCGTTGCCAGGATGGGGGGGCGGTGTGGCTCGGGGAGGCGGGGCGATGGAGAGGCGGCGGGCTTGGGGAGGCAGACGAGGGGGCGTCCAGCGTGGGACGGCGTTCCGGCGTGGGCGGCGGTGGCCGGCGAGGTGGCGAGGGGCATCGGGCGTCGGGGCTTCGAGCGGCCTCCGATTTCGATCCAATCGGGGGGGGGGGGGGGGGCGGGGGTGGGGAAAGTGGGAGTGTCGGTGGGGGCTGGGGGTCTAGTAGGATTAGATGGGCTGAGGCCCGGGGGGGCAGAGGGCTTTTCTCCCTTTTTTATTTTTATTTTTATTTATTTCAGTACATGTTTTCTTTTATTTTCCAAAACCAAAACATTTTATTAAATTGAAAAACTTATACCAAAATTATTAGTGCAACCTAACCCACTGAAATAAAATGTTACATGTTTATTTTAAATAGTTTTGCATTTGTTTAATTAATAGAAGTCATTTATTAATTAATTATTGGCCCTGTTTAAATTGATTTAGGTAATTAAACATTTCATGAAAGTTGAATTATAGTGTGACAATTATCCAGGGAATATCTACCACAAGATGAACATTTTTGTTCATATGTTTGTGAATTTAAATTATTCAACTGAAATTTGAATTTGAATTTGAGTGGAAGTTGAAATGAGATATGAATTCAACGTGATCAATGTTGGGTAACGCAGCAGAAAACAAAAATTTCCGACCTACGCACCAACCCAGGACCACTATGGAGACTGCATACAAGGTTTGATCTTTTTTGTTACCGACTCGTAGCGCAGTGGAAGTAGAATCGATGACAATCGGCGGTGCAGATCCCCGCAGCTAGGATTTACAACCTCCCAATCAGGACGATGTATACCCTCATTTTCCCCTCGGACAGCCCTCCAGGAGGCGTTCGGACAGTCCCCCGGACGGTGTCGTGGACAGCCCTTCGGGAGGACCTTCGAAACTCGGACGGTCACTCGGACAGCCCTTCGGGAGGACCTTCGAAACTCGGACGGTCACACGGACAGCCCTTCGGGAGGCACTCTCGAACTAAGACCGAAACTACGATCTCTCTACAGAGTTGCACACATAGGGTGTCATCTATCCGGCAGGGCTTCGCCGTCCAGAACTAGTTCCCACTGGAACCCAGACATCCTTTCGGCTCTACGAAACTATTTCGCTGGGAGGGAGAGAGAAAGCCAGATCATGCATGGCACTTGTATGTGAGAAGGGATGAGTTTTGGGCTACCCCCTCCACCTCTATTTATAAGAGAAGGAGGGGTGAAGGGGCTGAAATTTCAGCCACATTCATCCATGTCATCTCCAAGATATTTTGGAGCAAAAGCCCGAAAAGGTGGCTTTCCAAAAAGTAACCATAAAGCTGATTTCACTATTCACGATGACATTTTTCAGCGTCTGATCGAACTGAAAATATATATGTGGGCTTAGAACATTTCCAGTACCCACTAAAATAATTTTCAATGCGATCCAAAACAATTCCGTTTTAGTGATTTTCATCTGCGAAAAGCATCTGAAGCGGTTCCGGCAGCTCCGGAACATTTCCGGTTTTCATCCCGGAAAATAACAGAAAGTTTCCAGAACGATTCTGGCACCCTCCAAGAATTATCAGGCATGTGCCGAAACCAATTTGACTTTATGGTATCCGCTGAAACAACTTTTTAGTTTCACCGGAACTGTTCCGGTGTTCTCTCTGCGGAACTTTTCCGCTATCCGAAACTTTTCCGGTGTCCGAAACTTTTCTGGTGTCCGAAACTTTTCCGGTGATTTTCTCTCAGACTCCCTGTCTAGTATTCAGCAGATAGATGACCCTTAAGCGTGTGACCCTATAGGTTCGGTGAAGTATAGACATGACCCGGAACCCCTTCCGATCAATGATCAACATCGGAGCCGTGGACACCCATATTGACCCCTATACCCACACGAATGAATATTCGAGTGAACCTCCAGTTGCCGTGTGCTATTCCTGTTACTTCGCAATATGTTACAAACAACCGAGGTGAGATTTTCTGCATCCCCGTGGATCAACAACTTGTCCACTATGCAAGTTACCTCGTTACCGGTATTGTTCTCTTTTCTCGTTCCCGTGTTCCGGCATCCCCGTGATCAAATCACAAAGTGTCTGGCCAGACGATGATGGATACCGTAACACCGAGAGGGCCCAGAGATATCTCTCCATCGTCGGAGGAGCAAATCCCAATCTTGAGCTATCAAGTTACTTGACATACTTTTCCATGAACCCGTAAGCCGCCGTAATAGCCACCCATGTACGGATGACGTTTAACAAACCCCAAAGTTCATGAAGCAAGCATGAAGAAACTCGATACTCTCATGGTCTAAGGAATTATGCAAACGTTAACCATCTCTGTGTTATTAACCATTAACTAGTGACGAATGTATCTCATAGCATAGCATCAATTCGGGTCGATTCAACACAAGTGTTCTACCAACAATGCGCCCTCAAAATTGTCGGCATAGCCATGCCCATGATCAGGAAAACAGGATCATCATGCAATACTTGAGCCAGTCTTAGAGGCAAGACTAGGAATACATTTTACCGTTTATTATACCACACATGCATATGAGTCTTCCTTCGAGCCTCGTGGTTATTGTAGACTCGAGAACCATAGCAGTTATAGCATGGAACATAAACATAATTTTGAACAGGGAGATAATCAATAACATTTATTATTGCCTCTAGGGCATATCTCCTACAGACTCCCACTTGCACTAGAGTCAATAATCTAGTCAATGCTAATGCACTTTACACCAATGGCATACTGGTGTAAAATATGCTTTGCTTGTGGTATAGCCTGATGTCCAACGGATCTGACAACTTCAGCTCCGTGTGTAACTTTGCATATCCTCATGTTTTCATGCTTTCACAAAATTCATATTTTGTGTGGACTTGGCTTTGCATATGTGTGAATCATTGGTCGAAACCTGATTCCTCAGACTGAGCTATGGAGCAACTATCTGCAATAGTGTCCCATAGACCAAAGCCATCTTGGAACCATACTAAGTTCATGAATGAACTATATGATTCAACAACTTCTTTGTCACTTCTTAGGCGTCAACATACTTAGCCTTTGTTATAGAATTCACCACAGTATCTTGTTTGGAGCAATTTCCAACTACCGTGCCACTATGTTGTGTATTACACAAAACACTTAACTTAAATCGAAAATCGCATGGAGCATTGATGAAGACTGTATTGATATAATTACTAACAACGAGCACTTCATAATCTCTACTTGCGAGAAAACATGTCATCAGTACTGTGATGCCCCCAGCTTAATCATGCACTGCTCATACACGCAAATGCACACGATCAAGCCTAAGGACTCACGGGAAGATATCACAACACAACTCTAAAACATAAATAAAGTCATATAAGCTTTATATTACAAGCCAGGGGCCTCGAGGGCTCGAATACATAAGCTTGCGAACAAGCGTCTGCGGAAGCATCAGATATCTGAGTACAGATATTAAAAGAGAAACAGAAAGGCCTTTAGAAAGGCGGGGCAAAATAAAACACTATGATCGAAAGGCGTAGGCCTCCTGCCTCGGACCCTCCGATCCTACTCCTGGTCGTCAGTCAACTCGTAGAAGTATCCATCCTCTGGGTAGTAGTAGTAGTCGATCGACGGGGCATCTGTCTCAGGGGCTCCGTCATCTTGGTCACGTCAAACTGATATGGGGAGAAAAGGAAAACAAAGCAACCGTGAGTACTCAGAAGTACTCAGCAAGCAAGGATCTACACTACATATGCAACATTTCAAAGGGAGGCTGTATATGTGGACTGGGCTGCAGAAATGCCAGAATAGAGAGGAGGCCTAGTCCTATCGAAGATTAGCATCTTCAGATGTCTTGCAGCATTAGAAGAGTGTAGACAGTACAATATAATGTAGCAGTATCATTAAGTCTCAACCTCACCCAGAGATCCTTTCTCGTCTCCCTGCGAGAAAGCAATCCCAGAGCCATACAGTCATCAACCTCGTCCTGAGATCCCTTCTCGACTCCCTGCGAGAAGCAATCCCAGAGCCATAGTATCCAAGTATCCAGTTCTAAATTGTATCAATCAGGATACAACTCCGAGTGTCCTTTACCGTAGGACAGGCTATCGATAGAAGTTTTCTTCCCTGCAGGGGTGCACCAACTTACCCAACATGCTCGATTAACTCCGGCCGGACACACTTTCCTGGGTCATGCCCGGCCTCGGCCAAACGATACACCGCAGCCCTACCTAAAGCTCAGCAGAGAGGTCCCTGCCGGTCTACATCCTAAGCACTCAGGGGTCTTGGGCCATCGCCCTGTGCACTCCGGGTCGTTGTGTGCAGGGTGGATACCAGCACCGCCTTGGAGGGTCGGTACGATCCGACCGTGCCACAATGCTGAACTGGACGTCTGACAGAACTGTCGGCTGATGCTACGATGCAGAACGCCCATACTATGCCCACGTGATGGTTAGTGCTATCAGGCCAGAGGCCTGCTCGGATCAAATATCCAAATCGTTGTTGGACTAGGGCTTGCGGTAACGAGCAGAGACTCACGAAAGATGTGACCCCATCGCCCCGTCTCGAGGACTTGCTGCAAGGGTTAAGAATGCCCGGCCGTGCCTCGTATTCTCACTCGGGCACCATACAGGCACCCGTCTTCACAACACTCGCCTCTCAGGCGCACGCGGGTACCCCTCAGGGTCGACCCGCCTATCCAAGTAACAGTGTAAAGTCCATGTATCCGTGTGTCTATAACATCAGGGGAATCCGAGGTATCACCCTCGTTGAATTCCCACTCGATGTATCCGTCAAGGTGAACTCGGAGGAATCACCCTCGATGGGTTCACACTAGATGTGTTGCACGACAGCGTCGTTACCGGAAGTGGTGAAGGAGGAATCACCGTCGATGACCACGACCGAATAGTTACTCTACAGAGTTAACATCAGAAGTGCTGCACGAGGTATCACCCTCGGCACTCGATATTAACGCTGCAGTGTCGTTACAACTAGGGGGGTGATGTGCGGTGTCGGGGCCTGGTCTTCAATCCCGTTGATCGGGTCTTCGGATAATCCAATGGGGCGGTCGGGATAAGTGGGGTCACTTATAGGTCTCTACCCAGCCTAAACTAAGCAGTTTAGGATATGCAGGTAGTTATCAACAGCAGGTTACAATAAACAGGCTATGCATCAGAATAGGTAAAGCAGCAGCAGCAGCAATTCTAATGCAAGCATGAGAAATAGAATGGGCGATATTGGTATGCTCAAAGGGGGGCTTGCCTGGTTGCTCGGCGGCAAGGGCAAGGTCGTCTATGGTGTCTTCGGTCTCCGGAGCTGCGTCGGTCTCGGGGACGACGTCGGTGTCGGGGTCTAACGAGAGGGAACAGGGGGAGGAAACAGTATAAATACACAGTGAACAAAAGCAGCACAAGGCATAACATGGCAATACGCGGTGACAGAGGTGATCTAACGCAGTGCCGGGTGATACTGGCGAAGGTGGGATTCATCCGGGAATGTTTTCCCGGTTCCGGACATTTGTCAGATAGATGACCGGAGGGGAACGGTTGCATGTTCGGATAGTTAGGGACGTGTGACGGACGAACGGACCGCGTATTCGGATTCGTCTTGTCGTTCTGAGCAACTTTCATGTACAAAGTTTTTTTATCTGAGCTACGGATTATTTTATATGATTTTCTAAAGCTTTTATTAATTTCTGGAATTTAATTATTTATTTAAATCAAACATTATCCAGAACAGTGTTTGCTGATGTCAGCATGACGTCAGGACCAGTGGGTCCCACCTGTCATACTCTGTTAGGTTTAATTAGGGTTTAGCTAATTAATTACTGTTTAATTAAACTAACTAATTAATTAGACTAATTAAGCAGGATTAATTAAATTAATTAATTCACTAACTAATTAATTAATTAACTAATTATTATTTTTATTAATTATTATATATATTAATTATTATTTATTTATTTAATTATTTTTATTACACATTTTTTTTTTGCTTCTGGGGCTGGGCCCCGCGTGTATGTGGCCCGGGGGGGTCGGGCCCATACGTCAGTGGCCCACAGGCCACTGCGGGCACGCGGGCGCACGGGCGTCAGGCACCGAGCGGGCGCTCGCCCAGCAGGGGCGGCGAGGCCATGGCCAAGGCGCGGCCGGCCGGTCGGCCGGCGCTGGCCCGGTCGGGGCAAGGCGACGGCGGCGAACGGGGACGCAGGGAAGGGGCGGTGGCCGCGAGGGCGAGCAGCAGTGCGCGGGCAGCTGCAGGCGACAGCGAGGCGAGCGGCGAGCGGGACCAGCGCGTCGTGGGAGGCGCGAGGCAGGCGAGGCCGGGGCACGGGCGCGCGCGGGGTTGGTCGGGCGCGGCGAGCGCTAGGCGGAGCAGGAGGGCGCGAGGGAGCACGGGCGGGCGCGGTCGGCGCGCGACGAGTGCGAGCGCGCGTGTGCAGAGGGGAGGAGAGGAGAGGGGCGGCGGCTAACAAGCGAAGAAGAGGCGAGGGGCGGCGAGGCGTGATGGAGCCGTTGGGGGGGAGTCGGGGACGGGCGCCGGCGACGTGCAGCGTGGCGGCGGGCGGCGACGAGGGAGCTCCTCCCTCCCGATCCGATCTGGATCGGGCTGGGGGGAAGTGGGGATCGAGGTGTGGTGGGCTAGTCACGGGGGGGGGGGGTGTGAGGAAGGGAAGGAAAGAAAAAAAAAGGGAAAAAAGGAAGTTGTGGGGTTATGGGGATGGGGTGGGCCGGCCTGGGGGTCTAGCTGGGCCACGGCCCAGTTGGGGGGGGGTCCTTTTTCTTTTACTTTGTTTTTCTTTTTCTTTATTCATTTCTTTTATTTATTCTCAAGTCTCTGTTTGTAAATAGTTAGGCCCCAAACCGAATTTTGTAAAACATGGCACTTGTTCCATTAAATGCTAGGCATCCTCTACCACTGTCAAAAATTAGTTTGGAGTCAATTTGAGTTCACACTATTTTTATAATAATTAAAATGCATTAATCCTTGCTGTTTTGACAATGTTAGAGCCACTTAATTATTTTATTTATTGTTGGTTTCAATTTTAGAATAGTCTGTGGAATATTTGCTATTTATTGAACATTTTAGTTTTTATGCTGGACAACTTTTATTTTCCACTTTCATTTAAATTTGGATTTTGACTTAGGAGTTGAAATGAAATATAATGCTAATGATGATCATGCACTGTTAAACATGATGACATGGCATAATCAAAACGGGATTACTGTGGCTAACCACTGGGGGTGTTACAAATCTCCTCCACTAATAAGAATTCTCGTCCCGAGAATTAAGAAGTAGAAGGAAAAAGTTTGGGGTATTCCGCACGAAGATTATCCTCGCGTTCCCAAGTGGCTTCATCTTCAGTATGATTTGACCACTGCACTTTGAGGAACTTGGTAACCTTCTGACGGGTCCGACGTTCAGCTTCATCGAGAATGCGGATCGGTTGCTCCTTATAAGATAGGTCATCTTGCAATTCAAGCATCTCGTGATCCACAGCTCGGTGCGGAGATTCCTTGAAGCATTTACGAAGTTGCGACACATGGAAGACGTTGTGGATATGAGAGAATTGCGGCGGCAATTCCAATTTATATGCCACCTGACCACGTCTAGCAACAATGCGGAAAGGACCAATGTAGCGCGGAGCTAACTTGCCCTTGATTCCAAAACTGTGAGTGCCCTTCATAGGAGTGGCTTGCAGATAAGCTTGATCACCAGGTTGATAAGTCAAACCCCATCGTTTGCGATCATAGTTGCTCTTCTGGCGGTCCTGAGCCGCCTTGAGATTTTCCCGGATAATACGAACTTGTTCGTCGGCGTGTTGAATAATATCCGGACCCACGAGCGGTCGTTCCCCAGTTTCTGACCAAGTCAGAGGGGTTCGACACTTACGTCCATATAGAACTTCGAAGGGAGCCATTTTCAAACTGGCTTGATAGCTGTTGTTATAAGAGAACTCGGCATATGGAAGAGATTCTTCCCACTTCTTACCAAACGAAATAACACAATCTCGTAGCATGTCTTCAAGCACTTGATTGACTCGTTCGACTTGGCCTTGGGATTGGGGGTGATAAGCTGAACTCCAGGTAATATGAGTTCCCATAGCTGTTTGGAAGCTTTCCCAGAATTTTGAGGTGAAAAGACCGCCACGGTCCAAACTGATCTCCTTCGGAATACCATGGAGTGAAACAATTCTGGAGATATACAACTCTGCTAACTGACTAGCAGTGATAGTCTCTTTGACAGGCAGAAAGTGTGCAACTTTAGAGAGTTGGTCGACGACGACAAGAATAGCATCGTGACCCTTCTGTGAACTGGGAAGTCCTGTAATGAAATCCATCTGAACCTTATCCCATTTCCATAGAGGAATAGGAAGTGGTTGCAGAATTCCAGCCGGCTTCTGATGTTCTGCTTTAACGCGACGACACACATCACATTCAGCAACATAACGAGCAATGTCCTGCTTCATTTTAGACCACTAGTACCTTTGACGGAGATCACAATACATCTTGGTGCTACCCGGATGAATAGACAGCGGGGTATCATGTGCCTCCTTCATGACCTTGTCAGTCATGAGTTCGAAGCGAGGTACCACAATGCGGTTTCTGAAATACAAGGTTCCATCTTCAGACAGCGAGAAATCCTTGTACTTTACAAGGTGAAGGTCTTTCTTCATCAGATCAATTTCAGCATCCTTAGCTTGCGCATTCTTAATAGCTTTCTCAAGATCTGGTTGTATCACAAGGTTATTAAGAGAACCCTGTGGAACAATACACAGATTTAGCTTGCGCAGTTGTTCAAAAAGACGAGGTTGAGCTCGCCTAACCATGAGGTTGTCGCAATAGGACTTGGGGCTTAAGGCATCAGCCATCACGTTAGCCTTGCCAGGGGTATAGGATATACCCAAATCGTAGTCCGCAATGGCCTCCATCCATCTTTGCTGACGGAGGTTTAGAGATGGTAGAGTGAACAAGTACTTCAGACTTTTATGATCCGTGTAGATCTCGCAACGATTACCGAGAAGGTAATGTCGCCACAACTACAATGCATAGATCACAGCAGCTAGTTCTAAATCATGTACCGGATAATTCTCTTCATGTGGGCGCAACTGACGAGAGCCATAAGCAATCACTTTAAGCTCTTGCATTAGGACACAGTCTAATCCTTCACGGGATGCGTCACAATAAATCACAAAGCCTTTACGGGTATCCGGAGGAGATAGTACTGGGGCAGATGTCAGCTTGTCTTTGAGTGTCTCGAAACTTTCCTGACATTTTTCTGTCCATTCGAACTTAACGCCCTTGTGAAGCAGATCAGTCAAAGGCTTAGCAATCTTAGAAAAGTTCTCGACAAATCGACGCCAATAGCTTGCAAGGCCGAGAAAACTTCTCACTTGCTTGACGTTCTTCGGAGGTGTCCATTCAAGAATAGCCTGAACTCGTTCTGGGTTAACGGCAATGCCATCTTTCGAAATCACATGACCAAGGTAGGTTACTTCAGAAAGCCAGAATTCACATTTGGAGTATTTGGCATACAACTGATGTTCTCGGAGCCTTTCCAGTACTAGACGGAGGTGTTCAGCATGTTCTTCCTTATTCTTCGAATATACCAGAATATCATCCAGATATACCACGATGAACTTGTCGAGGTAATCCATGAAGATGTAATTCATCAGACGGGAGAATGTGGCTGGAGCATTTGTTAGGCCAAATGACATGACAGTGTACTCGTAGGAGCCATAACGAGTAACAAATGCAGTCTTGGGAATATCCTCTTCACGAACACGGATCTGATGGTATCCCAATCTCAAATCAAGCTTAGAGAATACTGATGATCCAGCAAGTTGATCATACAAATCATTGATCCGAGGAAGCGGATATTTATTCTGGATTGTAGCTTGGTTAATGGGACGGTAATCCTGAACCAATCGGTTAGTTCCATCCTTCTTCTTAACGAAGAGTGAAGGTGCTCCCCAAGCGGAGGAACTGGGGCGGATGAAGCCCTTCTTAAGTGACATGTCGATTTCCTCCTTAAGTTCAAGAAGGTGGTGCGGAGGCATTTTATAAGGACGCTTCGCAATAGGGGTAGTGCCAGGCTTCAAGTCGATGACAGACTCAACAGCTCTAGCAGGGGGTATTCCTGGAAGTTCTTCTGGAAAGACGTCTTGAAAATCACGAACAACTGGAACGATCTCGATGCCTTCAAGAGGTGAAGCATTCAATGCATTTAGAACATATATCTGGCTCTCAGCATCCTGAGCTATTCGGGCTGAGTAATTGATCACCTGACCAGAAGGGTGTGTGAGCTGGACTGTCTTAGTAGCACAGTCAATCAAAGCATTATGGGCCGTCAGCCAGTCCATACCGAGAATAATGTCTATGTCGGAAGGTCCAAGTACAATGAGAGAAACCGGAAAAAGTAGACCTCCAATCTCGATGTGGTTGTGAGGGCTTAGCATTGTGATTTGCCACTTGGATCTCGGGGACTGAACCATTAGAGGAGTGGGTAATTCTTCCAAGTATAACTCATGTGACTGAGCAAATTGTTGGGACACAAAAGCATGCGATGCTCCTGAATCGAAGAGAACAGAGGCTGGTATTGAATTCACAGAGAGTGTTCCCAGCACGATAGTCGGTTCCTTCTGAGCCTTTTCAGCATTGACGTGATTGGCATAGCCAAGCACAACAGCAGACGACATGGTATTACGATTTCTGAATTGGCGGTTTCGACAACCCTTCTTACGACCACTAGAAGGACGTGGTGCAACTTGATGAGAAGCCATAGCATTAGGCGGTCCATCATGAATTGTAAGCTGTCTCGGCGGTGAAGGCAGACGAGGTGCAACATAAGACAGTCTTGGTGTTGGAGCAGGTCGGTGATGAACATTGTGAGGGATCCACACTCGACGCTTCTGAACAGGCTGACCCGAGGATGAGCCAGCTTCATGAGTGCGCTTGAGTGACTCCTGGTACTCAGTCAGAGCTGTTTCAACTTGGAAAGATTTGCTGACAAGCGTTGCAAATTCTGTGCAATCATGGACAGCAAGTGCGAGTTTTATGTCAGTACGGAGTCCTTCACGGAATTTATCCTGCTTGCGGGCGTCAGTGCAGACGTCATCTTTAGCATAGCGGGAAAATTCGAGAAATTTCCTCTGATATTCATCCACAGTCATTGTGCCCTGTGAGAGTTTGCGGAACTCCTGCTTCTTCTGGTCCATCAGACCTTGAGGAATGTAACGCGCATGAAAAGCTGACTGAAATTCCTGCCAAGTGGTTACAGTCTCTGCAGGCAACATAGCCTTGTGGCTTTCCCACCATTGAGCAGCTGGGCCCTTCAGGTGGACTGTCGCAAAGGTGACGTAACTGTCAGGAGCGACATTAGCTGATTCCATCTCAAACAGGATGTCACGGAGCCAATCATCAGCATCCATAGGATTGGTGGAGTTGCGGAAGACGGATGGACTGAGGCACACAAATTGTGGCAGAGTTATTCGAGCATTCTGTTGCTGAGCATTCTGAGTTGGGAATTGAGCCAATACTCCGGTCATAAACTGACGGTTAAGCTCAAACTGCTGACGGTTGAGTTCAAACTGCTGCATCATGGCGGCAATATAGGGTGGAGGTGGAGGATCGTCAGCCATCCTGCCAAATCAACAGGGGCAGTTTAGCAGGAAAAACTGCATGTGTATGGAATGATTCATGAAGTACCACGCACAACAGAAGGAAGTGCAATAGATAATTCAGCATATTCGCACCAGACATTCAACGCCACACATAGCCTCGGTTAGTATCCGGCACTACGACAGTTGAAAAGGGAGGGCTAGACATCTAGGCGGCGCGCAGGCACGCGGTAGGGAAGTACACAACGAGACATAGCAAAGGCTACATCAACGTCGGAGAAAACTATTGGAGCGAGGAATCTGCAAGTGACAACACAGGGTGCCCTCGATAAGAGGATCCTGTAAGCAGAACCTGGCCCATAATCTCAAAGCAAGGGGGGATATTTCAGAACTCCGGGTGGATGTGATTACGAGAACCTAATGTTGGAGTTAGTAAAATGTTTAACCCGAATAGAAGAGAGATCAGAGTCCCAGAGTAAAGGTCAAGGAGTAAAAGATACTAATACCACCCATTCGGCGACGTGGGCCTGTAAGCCACACAGCCAAGTTAGTAAAACAGTTTTCAAGTACTAGACTCAACCTCGGCCAAGGAGTTGGAAAGGGGGTATCCTACAGACAGTCGGCTCTGATACCAACTTGTGATGCCCCCGGCTTAATCGTGCACTACTCATACACGCAAATGCACACGATCAAGCCTAAGGACTCACGGGAAGATATCACAACACAACTCTAAAACATAAATAAAGTCATACAAGCTTTATATTACAAGCCAGGGGCCTCGAGGGCTCGAATACATAAGCTTGCGAACAAGCGTCAGCGGAAGCATCAGATATCTGAGTACAGATATTAAAAGAGAAACAGAAAGGCCTTTAGAAAGGCGGGGCAAAATAAAACACTACGATCGAAAGGCGTAGGCCTCCTGCCTGGGACCCTCCGATCCTACTCCTGGTCCTCAGTCAACTCGTAGAAGTATCCATCCTCTGGGTAGTAGTAGTAGTCGATCGACGGGGCATCTGTCTCAGGGGCTCCGTCATCTTGGTCACGTCAAACTGATATGGGGAGAAAAGGAAAACAAAGCAACCGTGATTACTCAGAAGTACTCAGCAAGCAAGGATCTACACTACATATGCAATATTTCAAAGGGAGGCTGTATATGTGGACTGGGCTGCAGAAATGCCAGAATAGAGAGGAGGCCTAGTCCTATCGAAGACTAGCATCTTCAGAGGTCTTGCAGCATTAGAAGAGTGTAGACAGTACAATATAATGTAGCAGTATCATTAAGTCTCAACCTCACCCAGAGATCCTTTCTCGTCTCCCTGCGAGAAAGCAATCCCAGAGCCATACAGTCATCAACCTCGTCCTGAGATCCCTTCTCGACTCCCTGCGAGAAGCAATCCCAGAGCCATAGTATCCAAGTATCCAGTTCTAAATTGTATCAATCAGGATACAACTCCGAGTGTCCTTTACCGTAGGACATGCTATCGATAGAAGTTTTCTTCCCTGCAGGGGTGCACCAACTTACCCAACACGCTTGATTAACTCCAGCCGGACACACTTTCCTGGGTCATGCCCGGCCTCGGCCAAACGATACACCGTAGCCCTACCTATAGCTCAGCAGAGAGGTCCCCGCCGGTCTACATCCTAAGCAGTCAGGGGTCTTGGGCCATCGCCCTGTGCACTCCGGGTCATTGTGTGCAGGGTGGATACCAGCACCGCCTCGGAGGGTCGGTACGATCCGACCGTGCCACAATGCTGAACTAGACGTCTGACAGAACTGTCGGCTGATGCTACGATGCAGAATGCCCATACTATGCCCACGTGATGGTTAGTGCTATCAGGCCAGAGGCCTGCTCGGATCAAATATCCAAATCGTTATTGGACTAGGGCTTGCGGTAACGAGCAGAGACTCACGAAAGATGTGACCCCGTCGCCCCGTCTCGAGGACTTGCTGCAAGGGTTAAGAATGCCCGGCCGCGCCTCGTATTCTCACTCGGGCACCATACAGGCACCAGTCTTCACAACACTCGCCTCTCAGGCACACGCAAGTACCCCTCAGGGTCGACCCGCCTATCCAAGTAACAGTGTAAAGTCCAAGTATCCGTGTGTCTATAACATCAGGGGAATCCGAGGTATCACCCTTGTTAAATTCCCACTCGATGTATCCGTCAAGGTGAACTCGGAGGAATCACCCTCGATGGGTTCACACTTGATGTGTTGCACGACAGCGTCGTTACCAGAAGTGGTGAAGGAGGAATCACCCTCGATGACCACGACCGAATAGTTACTCTACAGAGTTAACATCAGAAGTGCTGCACGAGGTATCACCCTCGGCACTCGATATTAACGCTGCAGTGTCGTTACAACTAAGGGGGGGGGGGGTGATGTGCGGTGTCGGGGCCTGGTCTTCATTCCCATTGATCGGGTCTTTAGATAATCCAGCGGGGCGGTCGGGATAAGTGGGGTCACTTATAGGTCTCTACCCATCCTAAACTAAGCAGTTTAGGATATGCAGGTAGTTATCAACAGTAGGTTACAATAAACAGGCTATGCATCAGAATTGGTAAAGCAGCAGCAGCAGCAATTCTAATGCAAGCATGAGAAATAGAATGGGCGATAACGGTATGCTCAAAGGGGGGCTTGCCTGGTTGCTCGGCGGCAAGGGCAAGGTCGTCTATGGTGTCTTCGGTCTCCGGAGCTGCGTCGGTCTTGGGGACGATGTCGGTGTCGGGGTCTAACGAGAGAGAAGAGGGAGAGGAAACAGTATAAATACACAGCGAACAAAAGCAGCACAAGTCATAACATAGCAATACGCGGTGACAGAGGTGATCTAACGCAGTGCCGGGTGATACTGGCGAAGGTCGGATTCATCCGGGAATGTTTTCCCGGTTCCGGACATTTGTTAGACAGATGACCAGAGGGGAACGGTTGCATGATGCTGGGGGTGTTACCGCTCAGGAGGATCAATGAGCTACACCTTGATCGCTCAAGGCTGGGTCAGCCTCAACATCGATGATCGCCGGTACTGACGGTTTTGGCGCAGCTCTCACCAGGGCTGTCGCGACCGCCGGGTCTGCGTACATCGTCCCGGCGGCTGACGAGGCGACGTTGCCTCTTGCCACGGCTGCCATCACGGCCCCCAGGCCTGCCCTGGCGAAGTCTGGTGCTGCGCCCTCCTCCCTCTGGGACATAAGCCTGCGCCTCGTGCGGCGGCCGCCAGTGCCACAGTTGTCCTTGCGTCGTTGCGGTTCCAGCTCCGCCGCGCGCACCATTCGCCGCATTCTGCGCTGAGCCCGCAGTATTGCCCGCTGGTGATCCCTAGCCGCTTTCAGGACAACGATAGCTAACCTGGTGGCTTCCTCGTACCGCGTTTCCTGCCTCCTATGGCTATTGTCGGGAGAGGCGACGGCATGGCCGTCGACCGCCAAGCTGACCATCGCTCAGGCAGCCTCGATTCCGCCTCCGCCCAACTCCATCCTTTCTTCGGCCGTTGGGGGTTATGGCGGTATGTGTGGGTAAATAGCTAGCAAGGAGATCAGTAGAGAGTCGCCACCGACGACCATTGTTTTGGTTATTTATAGCTAGCAGCTGGCTAGCAGGGGATTGGGGATTTTACAATTTACCCTGTGGCTGGAGCTTGCGCGGGAAGCCTTTGCCGGAGCGCGGGAACACTAGGTGGACCACACAATTTCCACAAACAACCGTATGTGGTGTCACGTGCTATCACACACGTGTTAATATTAGGAAACATATGCGTAACTCCTGGCCATCGCAAACAACTCGGTTGCATTTTCAAAGTTTTTTCTACAGACACAATCGCACATGAAACAAATGTAGCAACCATCTGCAAAAGGTTATGGACACGATAAATATCCTCTCTTCGCCCTCTATTGTCTCTTTCTTCTCGTAGCCCGCAGGATCTGGCCTTCTTCTCCCCTCTGTCCTCGCCTCCACAAAATCTTCCACATTACACATATCCTCAGAAACTAGAAACACCCTATCAACGGTAGAAGGCACGGGGGTGATGCAGCTCATACGCACGCAAGAGCCCACGGCAGGGGCGGCGGCGGTATGCCCTGATGAGGGTGTGCCGGCCTTGGCGGCAAGCACGGAAGAGTTGGCCGCTACAGCAGATCTGTTGCAGGCACACGTGGTTCTATACGTGGAACACGCGTTTGATTATGCGGCCAGTGCGGCACACGCTGATGAGGCCGTCGTTGCCTTGGCGGCACGCACGGATTTGGCCGTGGTAAGGGCACCCACCTTGTTATAGTCTGCTAGAGTTCTAGCAGCACGCGGAGATGACGCCTTAGCTGCTTACCGCTGCTCGGACCTTGCCCGTCAAGGCAGAGACATACACGCACATTTCACCGTGGACTGGATTTTCCCTGAGCCCGGAGCTACTATGATGGAGCTGGAGGAGAGGAATGTCGGGGCCTATGAATTGTTCAAGGACATGGTGCTTGCCTACCCGAATCTAGATCCTTCCTCCCAAGAGTGGATTTTGCAACTTGGAAGAGAACATTTCAACATCGTCGCACCAACAGGCCAACCCCGCAACAACGCCGACTAGTAGCTTTTTATATTTTGTTGTTTTCTTAACCTTGGTGATATGTAATGTCGCTATTATGTTGTTTAGTTGATTATGTATGAGTACGAACTATAATTTGTGCAATCATTTTCTGAATCAAGTGCTTATTAGCAACAATCGTCTGCATTATTATAGGTCTTCCCACACCATTATGATTACTGACCTGTTTGCCCGCTATTACACACATCTTTTTACGCCGAATCGTCTGTGTTACTTTTTCTCATCGCAAACACTTCATCCGGATGACCCGTTTGTTGGGCATCACACAAATCTTGTTACGCTGAACCGTCTGTGTTATTTTTGCTTCTTGCAAATAGTTCATCCGGATGACCTGTTTGTCGGGTATCACACACATCCAGTAAAGTCAAGCCGTTTGTGTTCTTATGGAACATCGCAAACAATTCATCCGAGTGAACTATATGTCGTCTATCGCACACATTTGGATTTAGCTAGCCATTTCCGTTCTTCAGCCTCAGTGCAAACAGTTCATCCGAGTGAACTGTATGCCGTCTATCGTACACATTTGGATTTAGCTAGCCATTTCCGTTCTTCAGCCTCAGCGCAAACAGTTCATCCGAGTGAACTATATGTCGTCTATCGCACACATTTGGATTTAGCTAGCCATTTCCGTTCTTCCGCCTCAGCGCAAACAATTCATCTGATTGAACCGTATGCCGTATATTGCACACATCTGTATTTGGCTAGCCGTTTCTGTTCTTCATCCTCATCGCAGACAGGTCATCCGAGTGAACTGTATGCTGTCTATCGCACACAACTGCATTTGGCCAGCCATTTCAATTCTTCTGCCTCATCGCCAACAGTTTTTACGAATCAACTATTTGCCACCTATTGCACACGCACATATTTTCTGAATCATATTTGATGGATCCGCCATCGCACAGAGTTCATTTTATTTGTGACGGTTTTGTTGGCATGCCGTTTGCGATTCATGCATCGTACACAGTTTTGTCGATTGGTCTCTGATACATGTGTCACATTAGGACCATCCTGCAGTAGTGATTCCCCGTCAACAGTGCCAGAAATTCTTCCTGCTACTTGTGAGTTGCGTTAGGTTTTTCCCCGAAGAGGAAGGGAGAAGCAATATAGTAGCGATAAGTATTTCCCTCGGTGAGAACCAAGGTTTATCGAACCAGTAGGAGTACCAAGCAAGACCACACTTCTTTTTTACTTACAACTCGATAAACTGAAACAGTATGACTCTATATGAATGCCTCTAGCAGTGTACCAGGATGTGCAATGATCTCACATAACATGTATTACAATAATGAATGGTGGATTTGCCACAAATATCATGTCAGCTATATATGACCATGCATAGAAATATGATCATGAACACACAAGTCATGTGGATCGATACGTCTCCAACATATCTATAATTTTTGATTATTCCATGTTGTTTTATTATCAATCTTGGATGTTTTTATATATGTTTAAATCATATTTATATCATTTTTGGGAACTAACCTATTAACCTAGCGCCCCGAGCCAGTTCCTGTTTTCTGCCCTGTTTTTGTTTTACAGAAAATCCATATCAAACGACGTCCAAAAATCATGGAAAAATTAGGATTGCATTCTTGGCAGACAAGAAACATAGGAAGCTTTGGGAGGAGACCTGGAGCCAGAGGAGGAGTCC
This sequence comes from Thinopyrum elongatum, assembly GCA_011799875.1. NCBI lineage: Eukaryota > Viridiplantae > Streptophyta > Magnoliopsida > Poales > Poaceae > Thinopyrum > Thinopyrum elongatum. Next base: position 33,478,833 of record CM022303.1, on the reverse strand, counting down.
ATGAGCCACCAGGGCACGCCTGGGGGCCCAGGCACGCTGTGGTGCCTCGTGGGCCCCTTATAGCTCCGTTTGACCTAATTCCTTCGCCTGTATAATGAGACCATCCAGAAACCCTTCGAGGAATAAACATCATATTTTTTCTGCTGCCGCAAGCCTCTGTATCCTTGAGAAACCAATCGGGAACCTTTTTAGGCACCCTGCCAGAGGGGGGAATCATCACCGGAGGCCATCATCATCATCTCGGAGGTCTCCATGATGAGGAGGGAGTAGTTCTCCCTCGTGGCTGAGGGTATGTACCAGTAGCTATGTGTTGTATCTCTCTCTCTTGTGTTCTTAAGATGGAACGATCTTGATGTAACGCGGGCTTTGTTGACATAGATGAATCATATGGAGTTTCCCCCCTCTCTATCTTCTTGATGAATTGAGTTTCCCCCTTTGAAGTTTTATTATCAGAATTGAGTCTTTAAGGATTTGAGAGCACTTGATATGTGTTTTGCATGAGGATATCTGTAGTGACATTGGGATATTCAATTGAGTTACTTTATATATGTTATTGTGATCAACTTGCGGGTTCCGTGACTTTAGGGCCTATGCATAGGGATTGGCAGACGCTCTCGTCTTGAGTCTCCGATAGATATTTTTGGGCACTCCTTGAGAATTGAATAGATGAATCTGAAATTGTGTGATGCTTATCGTATAATCAAACCCACGGATATTTGCGGTGACATTGGAATATCTAGGTGACACTAGGGCTTTGTTTGATATGCTTCTATACCATAAGTAATTTGGAGTGAACTCTACGCTGCACTCGAGGGATTTACATATGATTCAGCTATGTCAACATTGTTGGGAGATCGCACTAGTGAAAGTACGGACCCTAGGCCTTGTTTTTAAGCATTGCAATACCAGTTTTGTGCCTGTTTACTATTGGTTAACTTGCTGTTTTTATAATTTCAGATTATAAAAACCTATATCTACTATCCATACTACACTTGTTTTACCATCTCTTTGCCAAAATAGTGCACCTATGCAACTTACCATTGTATTGGGTGTGTTGGGGACACAAGAGATTTCTTGTTTTTTATTGCAGGGTTGCTTGAGATAGACGATCTTCAACCTATGGCTCCCACATATTGATAAACCTTAGGTCATCCACTTGAGGGAAAATTTGCTACTGTCCTACAAAACCCTACGCTTGGGGGCCCAAAAAGGTCTACAAGAAGAAAGGTTGCGTAGTAGACATCAAGCTATTTTCTGGCGCAGTTGCCGGGGAGGTGAGTGCTCGAAGGTATATCTTTAGATCTTGCAATCAAATCTTTTAGTTTCTTGTTTTATCACTAGTTTGGTTTTATAAAAGAAAACTACAAAAAAAGGGAATTGATCTGACACCAAGTTCTTTATCTTTATGATGTCTATCTTGAAAATAAGGATTCCGATAATTGTGCTATGATGATAGAAGAAGAATTCAATAGAATGTTTAGCATAAAATCTTTGGATGGTGAGCATGATTGCAATATTTCTTGTATGCATTCCTTGAATATCCATGATGCTAATGATATGCCAAGCCCTAAGCTTGGGGATGCTATGTTTGATGAAAATGATCTTTTTAGTACCCCAAGTTTTGATGAGCAAATTTATTATGATGATAGCATGCCTCCTATATATGATGATTACAATGATGAAAGTGGGTTTGGAAGAGTGTCAACTCTAGGTAGTAATGATCCCACTATTTTGGAGGGTGTTAAATCTTTTCACAATATTGATGAAAGTGGATTTGGAGAGGTCATGACTTTATTTAGTGATGCATCCACTATTTTAGAAGAGGTTTCAATTGATTATGGAAACAAAGTTGCTATCTATGATGATTATGGTGATGACATGTATGTTATAAAGAATAATGATAACCATGCATCTTGTCATCATGATTTTAATTTTCAATTTGGTTATGCCAATCAAGTATCACATGATAGTTATTTTGTTGAGTTTGCTCCCACTAATAAAAATGAGAAGAATTATGTTTATGTGGAGAGTAGTAAAATTTCTATGCTTGTACATCATCAAAAGAGTGTTGTATGTGATGGATATATTGTTGAATTCATTCATGATGCTACTGAAAATTATAATGAGAGAGGAACTTATGCTTCTAGGTATCTCAATAATGTCAAGTTTCCTCTCTATTCATTGAATGTTTTGAAGTTGCACTTGTTTACCTTCCTATGCTAGTTGATTCTTGTTCCCATAAATTGTTTGCTCACAAAATCCCTATGCATAGGAAGTGGGTTAGGATTAAATGTGTTTGATATAATTCTCATGATGCTCCCTTTGTGTTTCAATTATTTAGTTCTATGTGAGCATCATTCAAATTACCATGCCTAGCTAAAAGGATTTAAAGAAAAGCGCTTGTTGGGAGGCAACCCAATATGTATCCTTTCTGTTTTAGTGTGTTCACATGATTAAGCTACTATAGTAATCATTTTTATATGTTTTCTTTCAATAAAGTGCCAAGTAAAGCATTTGTGATAGTGTAGACACTTGTTGATTTGATTCTGTGCAAAAATAGGAACTTTTGTGTCCATTATTTGAATACTCAACTTTTACTGGGACATCAAAAATTCTGAAATTCTTACACAGTAGTGATATGCAATTTTTTGACTTTGTCCTAATTTTTCAGAATTTTTAGAGTTCCAGAAGTATGGTAGTTGTTTAGATCATTACAGACTGTTCTGTTTTTGGCAGATTCTGTTGTCAATGCATAGTGTGCTTGTTTTAATGTTTCCATAACTTATATTATGTGTTATAAATTGTGGAAATGATATAATACAGTAGGTATCATGTGGGAACATTATGAATCTTATCTTGGACAGTACCTAAGTGATGGTTTATGCTTTATCATTCTAGCCGTTCTCAAGAAGTTCTGTTAAGTTTTGTGTGATTAAAGTTTTCAAGTTTTGGGTGAGATGACGATGGATAAAGGAATAAGGAGTGGCAAGACCCTAAGCTTGGAGAAGCCCAAGGAACCCCAAGGTAATATTCAAGGAAGGCTCAAGCATCTAAGCTTGGGGATGCCCCAGAAGGCACCCCCTCTTTCATCTTAAATCCATCAGTAGCCTTACTCGGAGCTATATTTTTATTCGTCACATGATATGTGTTTTGCTTGGAGCATCATTTTATTTCACTTGTGTTTGCTTGTTGTTATCGAAAGAAAGGTTTTGCATCATTTGTTTCAATAAAAATGTCAAGTATAGCCTTTACCATGCTTATTTTGCAAGATGATGAGTTGCTGTTTAAAAACAGAAAGTATGCTGCTACTAAATAAATTGCCCAGAAATGTCAGAATGTGATAAAATCTTAAATGTTTACACAATCAACTATGATAAATTATTTCTAGTGTGTTAAATTTTCAGAATTTTTTGAGTTATGGAAGTATGGATTCTTAATTTTCTTTACAGACTGTCCTGTTTAGGCAGATTGCTGTTATGTTTGCATTGTTTGCATATGTTGACTTGTTTAATGTTTCTATTTGAAGATAGAAGTATTAAATATGCAGAGGCATTTAGTATGCAATGTTAAAAAATAATTTTAGTGATTTGCTATAGTAGAGAATGTTAAGGTTATGAGTGGATTTCTACTAACATATCTCACGAGTTCTTGTCAAGTTTTTGTGTGGATGAAGTTTTTGAACTTAGGGAAAATTATATGAGAAGAATTAATGAGACACAAGAGTTCAAGCTTGGGGATGCCCAAGGCTCCCCAAGATAATATTCCAAGAAGTATCAAGCATTCAAGCTTGGGGATGCCCCGGTAGACATCCCATCATTCTTCATCAACAACTATCGATTAATCTCGGTTGAACCCAAGTTTTTACTTCTCCACATGATGTGTGCTATACTTGCTTGTGTCTTTGTTTTGATTGCTGTTTTAATAAAATATCAAGATCTGAAATTTTTTAATGAGAGAGAGTCCTCACATAGTTACTTAATTGTTTTACTACTCATTGATCTTTTCTGATATCTTTCAGAGTATTTTATCTTTCACTCTCATGCTTCACTTATATCCTTTTGAGAGTTGATATGAAATATGAAATTAGTCCCAAGGTGATAAATAAAATATCATTGGATATGATAAGTGTGATTCCTTGCAATGAAAAAGAATGAAAAAGATCATATGCTAATCATATAGGAAGTAATGACACCACATAAAGAAGAGTATAAGTTGTAAAATGTATTGAAGGTTAACAAACATAGCATTAGTCAATGATGAAATTCTTGAAAAAGTTAATAAGGAAAGAGAAGATTCACATATAAATATACTATTTTGGACATCTTTTGTGATTGTGAGCCCCCATCAAGTATTGTATGCCAAATTGTTGACGTTGGACAAGGAAGACAACGTAATGATTTATGTTTGTTCATATTCACATAGAAGTTATATTGTCATAGATCCTCTAACATGTGGTGCTTGCCCAATACCTTTGCTAGCCAAAAATCCGCACTAAGTAGAGATACTACTTGTGCATCCAAAACCCTTAAACCCAGTTTCATGCGATGAGAGTCCACTATATCTACCTATGGATTGAATAAGATCCTTCAAGTAAGTTTTCATCGGTGAAAAAAGCAATAAAAATTGCTTCTAAATATGTATCAATCTTTTATTGTAAGGGAAGTAAGCGTGGTATGAAGTTGTGATGCAAAGAATAAAAGCGACAGACTGCATAATAAAGGTTGTTATCACAAGGGGCAATATCACGCCACGCTTCCTTTGCATTAAGAGTTTGAGCATCCAAAAACAAAAAGCGCATGACAACCTCTGCTTCCCTCTGCGAAGGGCCTATCCTTTACTTAATGTATTTACTTTTATACAAGAGTCAATAGTGATCTCCTCTATATCCTTTTTATTTTATTCTCTTTTGCAAGCATCATGTGATGGAGAATATCTAGGCACATATATCCAGTTGGATATGGGTGAGCATGAGTTATTATTGTTGACATCACCCTTGAGGTGAATGTGTTGTGAAGCGAAATGATAAGCCCCTATCTTTCTATGTGTCTGGCTGAAACGTTTGATCCATATGTATGTCGTGAGTGTTAGCAATCATAGAAGACTAAAAGATGGTTGAGTACGTGGACTTGCTAAAAAGCTCCTACATGTGACCCTTCCTGAAAATACGATGAACTGCAATTGCATTGTTGACTATAGTAGTTTGTTAGTTTCCAAGAAATTTTATGCCTTATACTTCATTGTTGTGATGAATTGTTACATACTCATAAGAAGTTTTATGATAATAAATATTACTGTTATAATAATGATCTTGCTTTGAATCATTCAAGCCCAATGTCCATGCCATAAAAGAAAAGAATATGTGATGAATACGATAGGCAACATTCCACATCAAAAATTCTGTTTTTATCATTTACCAACTCGAGGACGAGCAAGAATTAAGCTTGGGGATGCTGATACGTCTCCAACATATCTATAATTTTTGATTGTTCCATGCTGTTTTATTATCAATCTGGATGTTTTTATACATGTTTAAATCATATTTATATCATTTTTGGGAACTAACCTATTAAACTAGTGCCTCGAGCCAGTTCCTGTTTTCTGCCCTATTTTTGTTTTACAGAAAATCCATATCAAACAACGTCCAAAAATCACGGAAGAATTAGGATTGCATTCTTGGCAGGCAAGGAACATAGGAAGCTTTGGGAGGAGACCTGGAGTCAGAGGAGGAGTACACGAGCCACCAGGGCGCGCCTGGGGGCCTAGGCGCGCCGTGGTGCCTCGTGGGCCCCTCATGGTTCCGTTTGACCTAATTCCTTTGCCTATATAATGAGACCATCCGGAAACCCTTCGAGGAATATCCATCATATATTTTTCACTGCCGCAAGCCTTTGTATCCATGAGAAACCAATCGGGAACCTTTTCTGGCACCCTGCCAGAGGGGGAATCATCATCGGAGGCCATCACCATCATCCCGGAGGTCTCCATGATGAGGAGGGAGTAGTTCTCCCTCGGCGCTGATGGTATGTACCAGTAACTATGTGTTGTATCTCTCTCTCGTGTTCTTAAATGGAACGATCTTGATGTAATGCAGGCTCTGTTAACATAGATGAATCATATGGAGTTTTTCCCCTCTCTATCTTCTTGATGAATTGAGTTTCCCCTTTTGAAGTTTTATTATCAGAATTGAGTCTTTAAGGATTTGAGAGCACTTGATATATGTTTTTCATGAGGATATCTGTAGTGACATTGGGATATCCAATTGAGTTACTTTATGTATGTTATTGTGATCAACTTGCGGGTTCTGTGACTTTAGGGCCTATGCATTGGGGTTGGCACACGCTCTTGTCTTGACTCCCCGATAGATATTTTGGGGCACTCCTTGAGAATTGAAGAGATGAATCTGAAATTGTGTGATGCTTATCGTATAATCAAACTCACTGATATTTGCGGTGACATTGGAATATCTAGGTGACATTAGGGATTTGGTAGAAATGCTTCTGTACGATAAGTAATTCGGAGTGAACTCTATGCCGCACTTGAGGGATTTACATATGATTCAGCTATGTCAACATTGTTGGGAGATCGCACTAGTGAAAGTACGGACCCTAGGCCTTGTTTTTAAGCATTGCAATACTGATTATGTGCCCGTTTACTATTGGTTACCTTGTTGTTTTTATAATTTCAGATTATAAAACCAATATCTACTATCCATACTACACTTGTTTTACCATCTCTTCACCGAACTAGTGCAACTATAAAACTTACCATTGTATTGGGTGTGTTGGGGACACAACAGATTTCTTGTTTTTGATTGCAGGGTTTCTTGAGAGAGACCATCTTCAACCTACGCCTCCCATGGATTGATAAACCTTAGGTCATCCACTTGAGGGAAAAGTTGCTACTGTCCTACAAAACCCTGTGATTGGGGGGCCAACAAAGGTCTACAAGAAGAAAGGTTGGTAGTAGACATCACGGATATGAACCGTGGAAGTTGCATGGAAATATATCTCGGAATGGCTATGGAAATCCCATGATAGGTAGGTATGGTGGCTGTTTTGAGGGAGGATACAACGAGGCTTATGTGTGATAGAGCATATCCTATCACAGGGTTGGATGCACAGGTGAAGTTTGTACCGACTCTCGATGTGAAAAAGGACAATGCACGGTACCATAGAGGCTAGCAATATATGGATAGGTGGGAGTACTATATTAGTTCATGAACTCACATTAGTCATAAAGAACTCATATAATTTTTGTGAAAGTGTTATTAGACCTTGAAGCAAAGTATTCTCGCATGCCCCTAGGGAGGAGGCTGGGAGGAGTTAACCATCGCGCGCCCGATTTGACAACACAAAGGATTTCAGTGAGGAATAAATATGCCCCAACATCCGTGCCATGCCATGACGGACGCTTAAATGAGTAATCATAACAAGATTTAATACAGTTATTTTTACTAACCAATGATTATGAACTAATACACTTTCATATTATCACAACAATATAATTAACTCACACACTTCTTATATTTATTGATCTCACATGAAAGTTTTTGTTATATCACTCTTATATACCTATCATTCTTGAACTAGTCATTATAATCCGTGCAAATTACCACTTCCTAACATTCTCAAAAATATCTAAGTGAAGTATGATAATGCAAAACATTTCTATAAAATATGCCTACTGTCGTGCTCTAAAGATATAAGTGAAGCATATGAGCAACTGCCCGACTCAAAAGATATAAGGGAAGCACATAGAGTATTCTAGCAAATCATGATGAATGTGTGTCTCTATCAAAGGTGTATTCATAGAAGAATGATTGTGGATACCAGCAAGCAAAACTAAATATAATACATGACACTCCAAGCAAAACTCATATCATGTGATGAATAAAAATATAGCCTCGAGTAACATACCGATGAATTGTGGACGAACGAGGGGATGCCAACCCGGGGCATCCCCAAGCTTACACGCTTGAGTATCCATAGAATATTACCTTGGGGTGCCTTGGGCATACCCCAACTTAGGCTCTTTCCGCTCCTTAATCCTTCATCCATTGAAATCTCACCAAAAACTTGAAAACTTCAGCACACAAAACTCAACAGAAACTTCGTGAGATCCGTTAGTATAATCGGTAAACCATAAACTTAGGTACTGTTATAAACCAATTAATAATTGTTCTTGAATAATATCTACTGTATTCTAACTTTTCCATGACCTATACCCTCCGATATAATCCATAGTTTCATCAAAATAAGCACACTATGCAATAAAAACAGAATCTGTCTAAAACAAAACAGCTTGTAATGATCTGAACTAAAACCATACTTCTAGACATCAAAAAATTCTGAAAAATTAGGACAAGGTGATAAATTTGTATGCCAATAATGTGTAAGAATTTCATATCAAAATCACATTCCAGTAATGTTTTAACAATTCCTGAACTGAGCGCATATGTTTCTGTTTTCAAACAACATCAATGCAACTATCATCCAAATCATGCCAATGGATTTACTTGGCACAAACAATAATTTAAATATAAAAATACAATAATTACATAGTAAATAATTTTGTTTTGGCACAAAAACATAAAAAATAAAATTATAAAAGGATAAATATTGGGTTGCCTCCCAACAAGCGCTATTGTTTTATGCCCCTGGCTAGGCATAATGCATAGTTTCAAGTATATTCATCCTTTGAAGTAATTCCATAGGTGGATCTCATAATATATTCATATGGTGGTTTAATTATCTTCATTGGGAAGTGTTCCATAGAATTATTTAGTGGGAATTGGAATCTTATATTTCCTTGTTTCATGTCAATAATTGCACCTATGGTTCGAAAAATGGCCTACCAAGAATTATATGACAAGACAGATTCCATTCAATATCAAGCACAATGAATTCCATGGGTACATAATTTATATTTACTGTTATTATAATATCATTAATTCTTCCCAATGGTTTGTTAATAGTTGAATCCGCTAAATGCGAGTTGAGGGAACATTCATCCTTATCGGTGAGACCTAGAACCTCACATAAAGTTTTTGGTATGGTAGAGACGCTAGCACCTTGATCACAAAAAGTATTAAATTCATAATCTTTAATATTTACTTTAATTGTAGGTTCCCATTCATCTTGTAATTTTCTTGGTATAGAAACTTCCAATTGTAGCTTCTCTTCATGGCCTTTTAGCATGGCTTCTACGATATGTTTACTAAAAGCTTTAGTTTATTCGTAAGCATCAGGTGAATTTATCATGGATTGCAGCAAGTAAGTACATTAAATTAAAGATCGATTATCATAATTAAAGTCCTTGTAATCCAAAGTAGTCAGTACATCACTGTCTAAACTTTTGATCTCTTCAAGCCCACTTTTGTTGTTTCTATCATTAAGATCATCACCGTCCGAGCAATTGGGATGCCTTCTACTTAAAGTTGAATCATCTCCAATCCCTTTTTCATCAAGTTTTATATTACTAAAATGTTTCAATAGGTGTCACACCAATCATTTCAATGTCTTCAACAATACTATCATAAAACCTGGGTGCGAGTGCCTTTTCTAGAAATTCATGTCTAGCTTTCATCTTTGCAATTATTTTTCTACTTTCATCCATGGTGCCTTGAATAGACTTTAAAGATTCAGATATTTGATCCTTTTTAGGTGGAAACATTTAATTTTCAGATTATCCACATCATGAACAATTCTATCCAAGTTTCTAGACATGTCATCAACTTTGCTTAGTTATTCTTCTACCATAACATTGAAAACTTTTTGAGAACTAATAAATTCTTTAATGTTGTTCTAAAGGTCAGTAGGTATCCTATTATTATTATATGAATTTCCACAGGAATTACCATAATTATTAGAGGAATTACTGGGATATGGTCTAGGATTGAAATTCCCTCTATGAGCATTATTGTTGAAAATATTTCTTGCCACGAAGTTCACATCAATAGCATCATTATTTTGTTCAATCAAAGTAGATAAACAAATATCATTTGGATCAACATGAGCATTTTTATTCGAAAGCATGTTCATAAGAGCATCCATCTTATCACTCAAGTAGAGACTTCTTTGACAGAATTTACCTTGTCACCAGTTGGAGCTCGTTCCGTGTCGCACTGAGAACAATTTGCAGCCATATTATCAAGAAGTTTCATGTCCTCTCCTAATGTGATTCCCATAAACGTGCCACCTGTAGTAAAGCCTAGAAGATTTCCCAAAACAAAGTTTAGTCCCACATAAAAATATATGATCATACATAAGCTTAATCCATGAGTGGGATAATTCTTAATCATTAATTTCATTCTCTCCCAAGATTGTGCAACATGTTCTTGCTCATGTTGTTTAAAGTTCATAATTTGATTTCTAAGAGATATTATCTTAGCGGGAGGAAAATACTTAGTAATAAAGCATCCATACATCTATCCCATGAATAAATACTATTACGAGGTAAGGATGAAAACCAAGTTTTAGCTTCATCCCTTAAAGAGAAGGGGAATAATTTCAACTTAATAATATCATTATCCACATCTTTTTTCATTTGCATATCACATAATTCAACGAAGGTATTAAGATGGGATGCAACATCTTCATTAGGATTTCTAGAAAATTGTTCTTTCATAACAAGATTTAGCAATGCAACATTAATATCATATGACTCCGCACTAGTTGCAGGAGGAGAAATAAAAATACTAATAAAATCATAATTATTAGTATTCGAGAAGTTACACAAGTTATTGTTTTCTTGAGACATAGTGACAACTATAAGCAAGCAGGCAAAATAAAATATTTTTGTGTTTTTGATTTTTTTCAAAACCTAGCAAAAGCAAATAAAGGCAAATACAAAGTAAGCAAGTAAATGATAGTTTGTATGAAGGAACCTTCATGTTGTTTGAATGCTCTCCCCGACAGCAGCGCCATAAATTCTTCTTGCTAATTGTGAATGCGTTGGGATTTCCCCGAAGAGGAAGGGTGATGTAGTGTAGTAGGAAAAAGTACTTCCCTTAATTAAGAACCAAAGTTTATCAAACTAGTAGGAGAACACACAAGCAACGGTCACCAGGAGCCGACAAACAAGAAGAGCAAATACTAACACCCAACGCGGGCCAGAGGGTTGTCAAGCCCCATGTACTCATTAATTGCAAGGATTATTAGGTCTGATAGTTTTAGATAGATAAATTTCAAAGTAAAATAAAAGTAAATAAATTGAAGCAAAGGAAATAGGTTTTTAGTAATACGGTGGGTAAACAAATTACTGTTGGGCAATTGATAGAAAAACGCATAGTTATGATTTTATTCATGGCATGATCATGTATATAGGCATTACGCCCGTGGCAAGTACACCGACTCATGCCTGCATCTACTACTGTTACTCCACTTCGAGAGAGCTTCTATGATTACCTCTCTATGTATTAAGTTCATAACAAATAGAGTAATGCATGAAGTATGATGACATAATGTAGACAAAATAACATCAACCAATATGATCAAACCCCATCATTTTGCCCTTAGTAGAAAAAATACAAATATGTGCCTCGCTACCCTTTTTGTCACTGGGTGAGGACACCGCAAGATTGAACCTACTACTATGCACAACTTCCACTGAAGATCTACACATCAAGTTTGCCAAAAACAACTCATAGATGAGAAAGCATTACATAGCTATTGATACGTCTCCGTCATATCTAGTTTTCCAAACACTTTTGCCCTTGTTTTGGCCCCTAATTTGCACGATTTGAATGGAACTAACCCGGACTGACGCTGTTTTTAGCAGAATTGCCATGGTGTAGTTTTTGTGCAGAAATAAAAGTTCTTGGAATTGGACGACACTTTTTGGAGATTTTTTATTGAATATATAAAAATACTAGAACGAAGAACCACCGGAGGGGGGCCACCCTAGGCCCATGAGGCACCAGGGTGCACCCCAGGCCCCAGGCGCGCCCTGGTGGCTCGTGGGGACCATGTGGCTCCGCCGACCCTAATCTTTGGACTATAAATTCAGATTTCCTGAGAAAAACTAAGAGAGAAAGTTTTATCATGTTTCACGAGACGAAGCCACCGCCACCTTCTGTTCTTCATCGGGAGGGCTGATCTAGAGTCCGTTCAGGGCTCCGGAGAGGGGGATTCATCGCCGTCGTCAGCAACAACCCTTCTTCATTGCCAATTTCATGATGCTCACCGCCGGGAGTGAGTAATTCCTTCATAGGCTTGCTGGACGGTGATGGGTTGGATGATATCTATCATGTAATCAAGTTAGCTTTGTTAGTTCTTGATCCCTAGTATCCACAATGTTCTGAGATTGATGTTGCTATGACTTTGCTATGCTTAATGCTTGTCACTAGGGCCCGAGTGCCATGATTTTCAGATCTGAACCTATTATGTTTCCATGATTATATTTGTGTTCTTGATCTGATCTCGCAAGTTATATGCACCTGGTACATGTTATGATCCGCATACCCCAAAGTGACAGAAATTGGGATTCAGTTCGGTGATTGCCGTAGTTTGAGGAATTCATGTATTCACCATGTGTTAATGCTTTGTTCTGGTTCTCTATTAAAAGGAGGCCTTAATATCCCTTAGTTTCCTTATGGACCCCGCTGCCACGGGAGGATAAGACAAAAGATGTCATGCAAGTTCTTATCGCAAGCACGTATGACTATATACGGAATTCATGCCTACATTACATTGATGAACTGGAGCTAGTTCTGTGTCGCCCTAGGTTATAACTGTTACATGATGAATGTCGTCCAACATAAGTCACCAATCCAATGCCTATGAGCTTTTCACATATTGATATCTGCTAAGTTACTACTGTTGCTGCTATTACAACTGCTACAAAATCACTGCTATTACTGTTACTGCTGCCATCACTATTATTGCTACTGCTATCAAACTATCATATTACTGTGCTACTGATCACTCTGCTGTAGATATTTAGTCTCCAGGTGTGGTTGAATTGAAAACTCAACAGCTAATACTTGCAAATATTCTTTGGCTCCACTTGTGTTAAATCAATAAATTTTGGTTGAATACTCTACCCTCGAAAACTATTGCGATCCCCTATACTTGTGGGTTATCAAGACCTTTTTCTGGCGCTGTTGCCGGGGAGCATAGCTCTATTTGTTAAGTTACTTCGGATTTATATCTGTTGATCACTATGAAGAATCTTAAAGATGCTAAGACTTAAATTGTTCCCTCTAGGACCAGGGGAGGTAAGGAACTGCCATCAAGCTCTGCACTTGACTCACCTTGTATTTTGAGTAGACTTGCAACACCACCACCTGCTATTAATTCTGATATGTCGCAAGTTATTGATGATGCTACTTCTACTATGAATGATACTCATGATGATGCTAGTACTTTGCCTAATATGCCTATGCCACTTGGTGAATTACTTACTGAACAAATTGAAAGAGTTAAAGAAATTGAAAATGCTGAAACTACTGAGAATTGTGATTCACCTATTATGCCTAGCTCTCCTACTAGAGTTGAAACACCCAATGAAGACTGCTTTGATAGAGATGCTACTCTAGCCATTCTTGCTTGTAAGGATAGACATGAAGTTATGTAGTTGCTTGCTGAAATGAAAGAAAAGTCTATGAGGGAGAGAATGAAATATTGTCCTATTTTTTCTACGTCTCCCATATTTGTTACCGATAAAGATTATGAATTCTCTGTTGATCCTGAGTTAATTACTTTGGTTGAATCCGATCGTTTCCACAGTTATGAAACTGAAACCGTTGTGGCACATCTTACTAAACTAAATGATATAGCCACCCTATTTGCTCATGAGGGAAAAATTCGCTATTACTATATTCTTAAGTTATTTCCTTTCTCATTAAAGGGTGATGCTAAAGAATGGTATAATACTCTTGCTCCTGCATGTGTGCGTAGCCCCCAGGATATGGTTCAGCTACTCTCTGCAAAATATTTTTCTGCTCATAAGAAACAAGCTGCTTTACAGGAAATATTTAACTTTGTGCAAATTAAAGAAGAGAGTCTCCCACAAGCTTGGGTGAGGCTTATCCAATTACTAAATGCTTTGCCTGATCATCCTCTCAAGAAAAATGAAATACTTGATATCTTTTATAGTGGACTAACCGATGCTTTTAGGGATTACCTAGATAGTTGTGCGGGTTGTGTTTTCAGGGAAAGGACTATTAAACAAGCTGATGAACTATTGAAATATATTGAAGAATGATAATGATTGGACACTTCCTGAACCACCAGCTAAACCCACTCCAAAGAAGAGGGGTATCCTATATGTCAGTCCCGAGGATATGCAAGAAGCAAAGAAGAGTATGAAGGAAAAATGTATTAAGGCTGAAGATGTTAAGAATTTACCACCTATTGAAGAAATTCATGGTCTTGACACCCCGACACGGGTAGTAGAGGTAAATTCTCTCATAAAATTTGATGAAGGTGATATTCCTTAGAATAAATATCCTAGTCAATGCTTGTATGAATATGACAACTATATTATCAAGCAAGAACATTTCAATGCTAATGTTATGAAACAATTAAAACAAAAACCTTACACGATTGATCACTTGAGTGACTTGTTATTTAGAATTGCTAATGATGTTAAAGGTGTTAGTAAACATGCTTCTATGGTTCAAACTCAATTAGAACAAGTTGCAAAAACTCAAAGTGAATTGCTTGATGAAATGAACAATAATATGAATGATCATGCTATTAGTGTAATGACCAGAGGAGGTAGAATGATTCAGGAGCCACTTTTTCCGGAAGGTCACCCAAAAAGAATTGAACAAGACTCTCAAAGAATTAATGTAGATGCACCGTGTCCTTCTAAATAGAAAAAGAAAAATAAAAATAAAATTGATAGGATCTTGCATACTTCTAGTGAACCTGAAGTGGAAAAACCTTTGGAAGTGATTAATGATGTTTCTATTTCTGATGCTGAAACACAATCTGGTAATGAACAACCACTTGACGATGATATAATGAAGATGTTCATGATGATACCCAGCCAAACAATGATAAAGAACCATACAATGAAGTTGAAATGGAACCTACTGTTGATCTTGATAACCCACCTTCTAGAAATAAACGTTGTCATAAAAGAGACTTTGTTGCTAGGAAGCATGGTAAATAAAGAGAACCATGGGTTCAAAAACCCATGCCCTTTCCTCCTAAACCATCCAAGAAAAAGGATGATGAAGACTTTGAATGCTTTGTTGAAATGCTTAGGCCAGTCTTTTTGTGTACTCGCTTGACTGATATTATTAAGATGCCTCCTTATGCTAAATATATGAAAGACATTGTCACAAACAAAAGAAAAATACCTGAAGCTAAAATTTCTACCATGCTTGCAAATTATTCCTTTAAGGGTGGAGTACCTAAGAAATTAGGAGATCCAGAAATACGAACTATACCTTCTTCCATCAGAAGAAATTATATCAAAACTGCTTTCTGTGATTTAGGAGCTAGTGTTAGTGTTATGCCCTTATCCTTAAATAAAAGACTTGATTTGAGTAAACTCACTCCCTCTGAAATATCATTGCAAATGGCTGACAAATCAACAGCCATACCTATCGGTGTCTATGAGGATGTGCCCGTTGTGGTTGCAAATGTTACTATTCTAACAGACTTTGTTATACTTTATATGCCCGAGGATGACAACATGTCAATTATCCTTGGTAGACCCTTCTTGAATACTGCAGGGGCTGTTTGATTTTGCAACAAAAGCAAGGTCACTTTTCATATCAATGGTAATGAGCATACGGTACACTTTCCGAAGAAACAATTTCAAGTGAATGGTATTCATATTATTGAAAGTCCCCGACAATTACTATTGGAAGTTTTCAATTCCCTATTCCTATTGTTTAAAAGAAATATGATATTCTTATTGTTGGAGAGATGCATATCCCCATTGAGGTAACCTAGTGATTTACGAAAGTTCTTCGGTTTCATGTTACTTGGAAGAAGTTTGTTAATAAGACTTGATCAACCTTATTAATGAATTCCTTTTGAGGGGCATGTGGTCGATGAATTTAGTAAGCACAACCTTCTGCACCTACTTTTTGTTTTCTGTTTTCTTAGTTAAATAAAATAAAATGCCATGATTAACCTGTTTTCTGAATTATCCGTGCAATAAAAAGTGCCCAGAAATAAACGTGCTCAGAAATAAAAGTGCTCAGAGTGCAATAAAAATTTAACATTATTTTTTTGTCAAATATTTAAGAATTTTTGGCACTGGAATCACCCAGGGGGTTGCCCCAGGTGCCCACGAGGCACCAGGGCATGCCCCCACCCCTGGGTGCGCCTAGGTGGCTCATGGGCCCCACGGGGCCGCTCTCACTTATCCCTTCAACCTACTCCTTCTTCTTCCTCTAGAAAAAATCCTGGTTGCTCTCAAACACAAAATTTTGGATGTCTTTACTCGGAGCTCCGTTTTCTGAAACTGTTTTGGGGGATTGCTCCTTGGTATGTGACTCCTCCATTCCGCCAATAGTTTTTGCTCTAGTGGTTTATATTTTGCATAATTAGTTGCTCTTGGTTCTACTAAAAATGAGCTTGCATGCTGAATCCTTTGAGTTCCAAGTAGTTTGAATGCTTGATATAGCCTCTAGACATCCATATGAGTAGTTGCTATCAATCTGGTTAAGTTTTATTGACATCATTTTGTGGTCCAACAATTTTAGAAAATTGTTCACAGAAAAATGAATATATTTAGGAGAAGTTTTTTGAGGAGGAAATCCGTGTAAGCATCTTCAAGTGGTAGCTTAGTACGCCAATCGTATGAGGAGCCAAGAGCAAGTTCAGTACGCGATGCCGATACAAAATCGTGCTTGTGGCCGAGCGACGAGTTCATGATAAATGCATGCATTAAGGAAGTATTTGATCATTATATTCACAATACCGAGCTCTCCACCTTCATCGCAGATAAGCCACCATAGCATCACGACCTCACTTATTCCTTCACTCGAACCTTTAATTATCACCCGCATACTTCTAGAGTTTTATTTTACCTCTATGATAAATCTTACAATATCTCTCTAGAATGATTTTGTAATGGATGCAAAGTGCCATATTGGGGCTCATTAGATGAACCACCAAGAGCTGATTATGAGTTATTTCTTACTATTCTTTGCAATGGTGAAGATAGGGGAGTTACACAAGACAGGATTGTTAGCATTCAATTCCCGGCTATCTGGTATTTTGCGCTTTTTAATGGAAAATGCGTAGTGGGTAAGCAAGACTGTAGTGCACTTTGTGCCCCTGATTTGAGTCTCATTCATACGGCTTTGACTGGCATCAAGTCTTATAATCTTGGGGCTATTATTGCACGTAGGCTGCAGCGTAATGCGAGTCATGGTGATATGTACGGAGGAATTTATGCCTCTCGCTTGGCTTCAGAGTTAGGAGTGTCACCCAAATTTAATGATCCTCTCTTGCCGTATAAGTATTTGGATTACAGTGCAATGCGAAAACATAAGTTTTTAAAACATGACACTAAGAGTTATGAATATAACTTAATTTTTAATAAATATCACCCTGTGTATGTCGCTTTGCCTGCTCCTCCTCTCTTTGATTTTCAGCACAGACAGAGATATTGTCTAACAGAGAGTGAGGTGGAAGAGTATAATGCAACTGTCGAGGCCGCACGGCAGGCCGAGAAGGTGACCCAGAATGCCTCTATGAGCTACCATTTCGATTATTATCCAGGACAGCCATGACCGTAGACCAAGCTAGGCAAACGCCTAAGCTTGGGGGAGTACGTGTTCCTCACCGACATTACCTTTATGTTCACACATTTCATTCCAGTTGTCGGTGCTCACACCTTTTCATTTTATCATCCATGCTAGTTTTATTTTCTCGATTTCTTTTTGTGTGTTCGAAAAACTTAAAAAAATCCAAAAATATTTCTCGTTTCTTTTCGGTTTTTCTTTCTAGTTTAATTAATTGTAGTAGTAAAATAAAAACCAAAACATTTCTTGTTTCTTCTTTTACTTGTTGGGAGCTTTCTGTGTAAATAGTTTTTCTCGTTTTTGTTTTCTTTGTTTCGCTTTCTTCAGAAAAACTAAAAACTCCAAAAAAACATTTTAGTGTGTTTCTCTGAAATTCTTTTCTTTTGTTGAGTTGTGTAAGGAGAAGACCACGAAGAAAATGTTTGAGTGGCTCTCATATGCATTATTGTTGATCTAAAAAAGAGCCCATTTTACCTTGTCTTCTCCTTTGAATAAAATGCTTGCAGATTCCAGCTTAGTCCACAACACTCTTGCACTATTATATTTTCATATCATTCGGTCGTGCAAGTGAAAGGCAATAATGATGATAATTTGATGAAGTAGCTGTAGCAAGGAAAAGCGGGTATGAACTCAACTTCTTTTTGTCTTTGTAATATGTTTAACTCAGTACCCATGATTCAACATGTCATGATTAAACAGGTTTATGATGACCTTTAGAGATTATAGTTGCCCAGGCCATGCCTAAGTAGCTAGGAGTGGATAATGATTTATCCTAAGTGTCAACATGCATTAAAATGGTTGTGATGTAGTATGATGATATGGTATATTCCTCCGAATGTTTCAAGTGGCTTGGCTTGGCACGTGTTCACGCATGTTGTTGATTCAAACCCAACATAGCCTCAATGATATTTATGTTCATGGTGTCTATATCCTACTCATGCTAGTATTCAACAGTGATTATTTATGATGCATGTTTATGACAATTTTCGGTCTCTAGCTGGTTGCTTCTCAATCTAGTTGCTAGCCTTCACCTGCACTAAGCGGGAACACTGCTTGTGCACCCAAAATTGTTAAACCAGTTATTCCAGATGAGTCCACTATATCTACCTATATACGGTATTACCCTATCATTCCAAGTAAATTTGCTTGTGCCAAATCTAATCATTCAAATGAACATCTGTTTTGTGTGCCCGTACTGCTCATGGAGCGATAGGGGGCGGTCAGTATCTTCCATGCTAAGCGGGTTATTCTCACTATGAGTGTTTATTCACTTGTCATTGCACGAGAGGGGCCGATAACAGGGATACCCAGTCCCAAGCTTAATATTGCCTCTAATTACTAAATATTTCTGAACTTTTATTGTAAGGGAAATAAGCATTGTACGAACTTGTGATGGTGAAGAAATAAAAGCGACGGACTGCATAATAAAGATCGCTATCACATGGGGCAATATAACATGATGTTCCTTTACATTAAGAGCTTGTGCATCCAACCATAAAACATGGGAACCTCCGCTAATGTGTTTAGCATGGAAGATATTGAAAACTCTTGGTCGTAACATTTACAGGAAAAGCATACCTCCCAAAATTAAATTTATCTCTGATTTTAGACTTTGAGCTTTGACACTGCTGCAAATCCATACGTCCCTCTGCGAAGGGCCTATCTATTTACTTTTATGTCGAGTCATCACCTTCTTACATAAGCACCTGACCTGAGAGCTCTATTGTCATTCCCATGTATTGTGAATAGTTGATGTTGTGTGTTAGCATGACTCGATCTCTTCTACCATGAATTACAATGTTTAGTCGTTGCTTGAATTTTGGAGGTGCTCCGCATTTATATTTTGCGGTCTCAGAAAGGGCTAGCGAGATACCATTGTTGTCATGTTATATCATGACTGTTTTCACAAAGTGTTGGCATTTGAAATATCTTATTATTGCTCGCTAGTTGATTATGGCATTGATATGAGTGAATATAGTTTCTAAAGAGTTATCATGCGTGTGGTTAGTTATGATCTATACTGAAAACCTGGATGCTATTTAAGCATATATATAGAAACAAGAACAAAAGAGTTTGTAAAAGTTTTTCTTTATCACTTTTAGTTTTTCAACTGAATTGCTTGAGGACAAGCAAAGGTTTAAGCTTGGGGGAGTTGATACATCAACGTCGTATCTACTTTCCCAAACACTTTTGCCCTTGGTTTGGCCGCCTAATTTCCATGATTTGAATGTAACTAACCTGGACTGATGCAGTTTTCAGCAGAATTACCATGGTGTTGTTTTTATGCAGAAATAAAAGTTCTCAGAATTAAACGGAACTTTTTGGAGATTTTTTTATTGAATATAAAAATAATAGAACGAAGAACCACCGGAGGGGGGCACCTTGGGCCCATGATGCACCAGGGCATGCCCCAGGCCCCAGGCACGCCCTGGTGGCTCGTGGGGCCCACATGGCTCCGCCGACCCTAATCTTTGGACTATAAATTCATATTTCCTGAGAAAAAAATAAGAGAGAAAGTTTTATCGCGCTTCATGAGACGGAGCCACCGCCACCTCCTATACTTCATCGGGAGGACTGATCTGGAGTCCGTTCGGGGCTCCGGAGAGGGGAATTCATTGTCGTCGTCATCAACAACCCTTCTTCATCGCCACTTTCATGATGCTCAGTGCCGGGAGTGAGTAATTCGTTCGTAGGCTTGCTGGATGGTGATGGGTTGGATGATATCTATCATGTAATCGAGTTAGTTTTGTTAGGGCTTGATCCCTAGTATCAACTATGTTTTGAGATTGATGTTGCTATGACTTTGCTATGCTTAATGCTTGTCACTAGGGCCCGAATGCCATGATTTCAGATCTGATCCTATTATGCTTACATGATTATATCTGTGTTCTTAATCAGATCTTGCAAGTTATATGCACCTGCTATGTGACTATATACAGAATACATGTATTGTGACGCCCCCGACTTGACTGTGCACTAATCATACACGTAAATGCTCATGATCAGGATCAGAGACTCACGGGAAGATATCACAACACAACTCTAGACACAAATCAAAATAATACAAGCTTTATATTACAAGCCAGGGGCCTCAAGGGCCTGAATACATAAGCTCAAATACACTAGAGTCAGCGGAAGCAACAATATCTGAGTACAGACATAAGTAAACAAGTCTGCCTTAAGAAGGCTGGCAACACAAGGATAACTAGATCAAAAAGGCACTGGCCTCCTGCCTGGGAGCCTCCTATCTACTCCTGGTCATCGGTGGTCTCCACATAGTAGTAGGCTCCATAGGGGTAGTAGTAGTCATCGGCGGGATCAACTGGCTCCTGGACTTTGTCATCTGGTCGCATCAATCGGGTAGAAGGGGAAAAAGGTAGCAAAGCAACCGTGAGTACTCATCTGAAGTACTCGCAAGACTTACATCACATCTATACTAAGTATACATTAGTATCAAAGGGAAGGGGGCTGTATCTGTGGACTATACTGCAGAATGCCAGAATAGAGGGGGAAGGCCTAACCTATCGAAGACTAGCATCTTGCAGCAACACAAGAGAGTAAAGCAACATAAATATAAAAGCAAGTATCTTTTAGTAAAGCCCAGAGATCCTTCCTCGACTCCCAATGAGAAAGCGATCCCGGAGCCATCATATCCTTTCAGTGTCTCAAGTATCCAGTTCTAGTTGTAATAGAACGAGATACAACTCCGAGCATCCATTACCGTGGACATGGCTATTCAAATAGATTAACTTCCCTGCAGGGGTACACCAACTTACCCAACACGCTCGATTAACTTTAGCTGGAGACACTTTTTCGGGTCATGTCCGGCCTCAGCTGATCGACACGCCATAGTCCTACCTAGGGTCCCCAGAGAGGCCAGCACGCCGGTCTAAATCCTAAGTGCGAAGGAGTCATGGACCTATCACCCTTTGCACTCCTGCGCGTTGCGAGGGCTGCCTAGAGAAGACTACCACCCCCTTAATACAAGCGCGAGTGGTTTCCGTCCACCAGGCGTGCGCCGCTCAATCGCTGACGTCAGAAGAGCTTTCGGAGAATGTACGATAGAGTGCCCCATACTTATTATTGCGTGGTGGCTAGTGTGAAAAGGCCAGAGGCCTACTCAGATCCAATATCCAAACAATTAGTTACTTGGGAGCACGCGGAGGCGAGCAGTGATCCGTGATCTGTGGTCCCATCGTCCCGTCTCATCGACTTACGGCAAGGGCTAGGAATGCTCGACTGTGCCATGTAATTATCTCACGGGTACCCACACGGTCAACCTGACACCACATCTCTCACGAGTACCCCTTAGGGAAGACCTGACATCAACAGGGGATTGAGGTAAAAGCCAAGGTAACCGTGTCCATAACATCTAAGGGAAATCCAAGGAATCACCCTCGATGGATTCCTACTCAATGTCATTGGCAAGGTGAACCTAGAGGAATCACCCTTGATGGGGTCACACTTGAGGGCCGGGGTTGCACGACAGAGGCAACATCGGAGGTGGTGGAAGAGGAATCACCCTCGATAACCCACAACCGACTAGCTACGCTGCAGAGATATCATCAAAAGTGCGATAAGAGGTATCACCCTCAGCACTCGATAGTAGCTCTGCAGAGTCGTACAACTAAGGGGGGTGTGGGGTGATGAGGCGGGCTCTGCACGTCGATCACGTAGATCGAGTCATCCGATGATAAAGCGGGGCAACAGGGACAAGGTGAGGGGCCACTGATGGATCACTAACCAACCTATACAAAGCATATTGGATAATAGGTAAAGTAACAACAGAGGTTACAAAAACAGCTATGCATCAGAATAGGAACTATTGAACAACAATAGCAAAATTTAATGCAAGCATAGGAGAGAATGAATGGGAATATAGGAATGATCAAGGGGGTTTTACTTGCCTCGAAGCTCTGTGGAAAAGGAATGGTCGTCATGCGTGTAGTCGTACTCGGGAGCAGCGTCGGTCTCGGGTTGTAACGGAGAGAAGAGCGGGAAGAAACAATAAATACAAGCAACCAATGCGACACAATGCATGACAAGGCAATATGATGTGCTAGGGGTGACCTAACGTGGTGCTACGCATTATAGACAGAGCGGGAAAATATCTGTGGATATTTCCCCGGCTTTAGCCAGTTATCGGACAAATGATCCAGCGGGGGAGGTTCCATGTTTGCAGTGTTAGGGGCATGTGACATGTATGTGGATAGCATATTTGGATTCGTCATATTTTTCTGAGCAACTTTCATATATAAATTATTTTCATCTGAGCTACGGTTATTTTTCTATGATTTTTTCAAAGTTTTAAGCAATTTCTAGAATTCAAATTAATTCGAAATTAAAAGTGAAATTGCTATGGGTACACAGAAGTGTACCCAGAAATGTGCATGTGTGGCTGACGGTGGGGCCAGTCAACTGCCCAGTCAACAGCTGACTGGTCTACGGTTGACTGGTCAAAGGTCTAGTGGAACCCAGATGTCAGTGTCACATTTAGTTAACAGGGTTTTAACTAAATATAATTAGGTTAATTAGCGTGTTGGTCCCATGTGTCAGTGACCGACTTAATTGAATCATTTTTGCGGTGGGGCCGGCTGTCAGTGGCTATTAGGGTTAGCGGGTAAGTGCTAAAGGGGGATTAGGCCCCCTAATTAAGCAGGGCTAGCCCCACTTGGTAGGGGCACAACCGTGCCCCTCCATTGGCTGGGTGCGCAAGGGAGCAGAGGGCTCGGGCGGCCACGGCCACGAGCAGGGGCGGGCAGCGGAGGGGAGCTCTGGTGGGCGCGGCGGTTGGAGCCGACGCGGCCGGGTGGAGCAGGACACGGTCAGGGCGTGGCCACGCGAGCAAAGGGACAGCCGGAGCGCGCGGGAGTTGGGCTCTGGGCGCGGCCAGAGAGGGGCACGGGTGTCGGCAGCCGAGCGCGGGGGTGAGCGGGGGCAAGGCAGGGCACAGCCGGCGCACGGGCAAGGCGACCGCGGGCGCACACGAGGCGGCCAAGGGCTCCAGGGAGTGGCCCGAGGTGGCCAGGACACGGCGGGAACGCGGCCACGGGCGCGTGCGGACACGGTGAGCACGAGGTCGACGGCAGCGGCTTACGGCGTCTACAACGATGAATTAAAATGGGGAAAAGGGGGGATCGGAGGAGGGCTCACAGTGAGCTTGCGGAGTGCAGTCGAGGAAGCCGAGGGGGGGTCAGACGACGGCGGATCAAGGCCACGACCGTGGTAGATGTAGTTGACAGAAACGACGACTGCGATGGCTCAGAGGGGCTCCAGCTCGAATCAATGCTTGTACTCGGTGCAGAAGAGAACGCCGGTGCTCCTGGACACGGCGGAGAGACGAACGGTGGCTGGTGGCCGCATGTTCAATGGCAGCGCGGTGTCGACACTCTCGGTCGTAGGCGAATCAGAGGGGAAGAGGGGCGAGTGAGGGGAATGGGGGAAGTGGGTGCTAAGATTTCGGAAAGGGGGCATCAGGGCATCCTTATTCACCAGAGGGCCGCGGGGATGGCCGCCGCGTGGCCATGGCCGGCGGATGCATGCCACACCTGCCTGCCTCCTGTAGCGAGGAAGGAGAAACGGGTGGTGGGCTGGGCTACACTGTGGCCACTAGGGCCCAGTGTAGTAGTAGGCTTTAGTATTTTTCTTGTTCTTTTACAGTTTTCTTTTCTAGTTTCTATTTTGCATTTAATTTTGTTCTCAAATGATTTTTGTTAAATGTTGAACTTGCCACATAAATACTTTGCAATATATAGTGATGGCACAAAAAGTTGGGAGGCAATTAGAGTTAAATAAATAATTGGTTATTTTGAAAAGGCCATTTTATTGGATATTGTACCAGTTATTAATTTCCTAGGAATTTATTGGTGAATCAAACGAAATTGGTTTCAACATGAAAAATGATCAGGGGAATTTATAGAATAATTCAAACATTTTAGTTTTACTATTTGAATAAATAATAATTTGACTGGCAATTTAAATTTGAATTTGGCTTTGATTTTTATCAAGTGACAAATTGGCTTAGTAAAGCATGATGACATGGCATCATTAGGTTGAGGTTACTGTAGCATGACACTGGAGGTATTACAGATCTCCTCCGCTACAAGAAATCTCGTCCCGAGATTTAAGAGGTGGAGTAAGGGGAAAAGTTCTGGTTACGAAATTCTAATGGATCTTCTCGTTCTTGTTGCTCTCATTGAAGAGGTTGATTCATTATGTTGATGTCTTCAATTCACTACATCGGGGCATCATGATGAAGTCGTCATCATTTCTTTGAAAACTAAGGACGGAGGTCTGCAAGGGATGACTCTCGGTAATTATCTCAGGGAATAAGGCACAATGTATCTCTTGAGTTGAAACTCAAGGGAATCATCGAGAGCAATATAATAAGGTGAAAGAAGTTCCAAATGGATAGTCAATAATTTAATGCCCAAACTACGATGTGAATGTGGTTCAGAGCAGCGAGAATAAGTATTGCATCTGAAGCCAGAATAGATCATCTCTAGGAAAGTGACTCGTGAATTGCCTACGAAGCCAAGCGCAAGGAATAATTTTGGAAACAGAGATGTACATGGAGTCAGGCTTCGATCCTTTGGACATGTGGTTAGTGTGGATTAAGAGTAGGAAGGGTGATCACATCTTGCATGTTCATGATAGCAAGGCATGTAAGAGGATAGTTTGTCAGCTATGTTGGCAACAATGTTGGTACCAAGGGCGGGGAACGAAGAGAACCATTTTCCTGCTCGTTGAAACGAGGCGGACCAATAGGCAAAGTTCTCATCCACCAGTAGTTACCGGAATGTTATGAACAATGGTAACATGGTCTTACTGATAGAGTTGTACACCGAGGTGTTTACATAAACAGAGAATTATTATTGTTTGGATCGTGTAAACTACAAGATAGGTTAAATAGACCAACAGAAGGGAAAATGTGATTATTAGATTAACCAGACCAATGGAAAGGAAAATGTGTTTACACCCAAGTATTTGGACTATATCATTCCTAAAGATAAGTTGAGCATCATATACATGACAGGACATCAAGTACATTTAATAAAGGGGCCAGGAAAATTATGACGTACAACGGTGTTTGAATAATTGATCAAGAAATATATAGTATTGTGCTTCCAATGTTCCTATTGATGTTTGAGTACCATAGTTGTGCTTCGAGGTAGCAATGATATGGTGTTTCAAGTAAGGGTTGGGTCAGAAGATCACAAGAAATACAGAAGGAACAATTTCAGGAATAGCAAGGAAAACAAGGTATAAGCAAAACATGACAAAGTTTGTGTTGGCAGGAAGTCAAGGATGTTGTCGATGATAACACAAATCATCGAGGGGCAAGGATAGCATTTCTTATCATGTATTTGATTCCCATCTTGGATGATGTCAGAATGTTGGTGATGATCACAAAACATTTGGTCGAGCGGTTTCTAGAGAAGCAATCGAACAGCGATGGCATGTGGGAAGGGATTGACGAAGTGGAATGTTATGGGAACTACAGATAAGATGCAAGCTCAGAATCATAGTAACTTTTGCAGACAACAAAAGTGATGTTGAAAACTCGACATAAGCCTTGCTCACGGTCTAAAGAATTCATGCACCAAAGAAGGACGAGATAGCACGGTCAAAGGTAGCATGATAAGGATGTAGCTTGTAGTCTAAGAATGACATGATTGAGTTTAAATTTCCTAGCAGCAAAAATCATTAGGGTTGTTGAATTGTATTGCGGCTTCGATTCACTAATCGGTGTTCTCAGTTGACAACAACACAGAACCCGAGGAAAAACTAAAATTGGCGAGAAGCAATACTTGATGAAGAACTCATAAGAAGTAATGCAGTTCTGTAATAATCTTGAGATACCAAAGGGGTAATACTCAAAGGTAGATTAGAATATAAGTTGGACAGGCATAATGATCTGCATAATACAAGTGCTTTAACTTGTCTAAGAAATGAAATTGAAGGAGCACAATATGGTCAGAACAATGATTGCAAATGATCAAATCCAAGGTACAAGATGAACTTACAAAAAGGGGATAATTATTTTTATGAGAAGCTTCAATGATAAGGTCTATATCATGTCCATGGGCATGAACACAAAGTTCAAGGTCGACTCCTACTTCTCCAATGGATAACCCTCAATTCACTTCTTGTTTTTTTGAAGAAGTTGTAGTGTTGAAAATGTATCTGGCAAAACTGCAGAAGAGTATGACTCGTGAAAACTTTCGGGTTCATAGGTTTTAGGGAAGGCGTAGGTTGAACCCATTGGGGCATCTTAGGAACAGATACCTCAAGCTTCAAACACAAGCTCGAAAGCAGAGCATGGTTGGCCAAATCAGATAATACAATTTACCAAGGGCATTATGTATCAGGGGAAGAACTCACAAGGTGAGTGAATATGAAGGACACTGTCAGATAATAATCCAACAATGGATCTGGCGATCCACAATGGAGCTGATGTGAGTATCGATACTCAATCAGAGGAAGAAAGGAATGCAAAGGCATCGGATTATAGAAACATCTGAATAGTTTGACGCTTAAATACAAAGGAATTATGATTTCAGATCGGTGTATCAAAATCAGATGCTCTGATCAAATACGAGTAAGTTGAATAGACTTAGATGGTTAATCAATAAAGGTTTGAATTGCCGAGAGCCAGTTCATGTTCAGAAAGAAGAATGAGCCGAAAAGATAATTTATAAGGATCAACTGATGATTGCGTGCATTCGCACACATTAAATCATTAAGCTCAAAATGGCAATGACAAATGATGTCAACGAAGACTACTAGACATATGGAATTAACCATAATGCAAAGAGGCAAGAATTTCTAAAGCAATAGGCTATAGAGGATTTTTGGAAGATCGGATAGTATTTCAAAGTATTTTGTGAAACACATGAACAACTAGGGATGGACGAATCCTCGGTAGGTGTGAGGAATTATTCATAGATGTATTCA
This sequence comes from Thinopyrum elongatum, assembly GCA_011799875.1. Taxonomy (NCBI): domain Eukaryota; kingdom Viridiplantae; phylum Streptophyta; class Magnoliopsida; order Poales; family Poaceae; genus Thinopyrum; species Thinopyrum elongatum. The sequence continues at coordinate 33,451,160 of CM022303.1, read as the reverse complement.
TGCAGAAATGGAGCTACAAGGCAGCAGGCACAATGGATTCTCGGAATATGGTACAATGTTTTGGGGTATCTTGTAATAACAAGATCTACGGGGAATGATTGTATGAATGGAAAGTGTATGTAAAGGTGATGAGCACAAAGGTCTCAGGAAAACATCAAAGGGTATCTTCAGAATCTTCTGGTGAATCAAGCGATCATCTGGTATGAGGGGCTCTCCGGGAGGAAGTAGTTACGAGAACCTAGAGTTAGAGTTAGTAAAATATTCGACCCGAAAATAAGAGAGATCAATGTCTCATAATAAAGGAGAGGAATAAAAGATCCGAATCCCAACCATTTGTGATGTGGGCCCGTAAGCCACACAACAATGTTAGTAAAATATTTTTTCAAAGACTAGACTCAACTTCGGCCAAGGAGTTGGAAAGGGGCTTCCTACAGGCAGTCAGCTTTGTTACCAACTCGTGACACCTCCGACTTGACCGTGCACTAATCATACATGCAAATGCACATGATCAAGATCGGAGACTCATGGGAAGATATCACAACACAACTCTAGACACAAATCAAAATAATACAAGGTTCATATTACAAGCCAGGGGCCTCGAGGGCTCGAATACATAAGCTCGAATACACAAGAGTTAGCGGAAGCAACAATATCTGAGTACTGACATAAGTAAACAAGTCTGCCTTAAGAAGTTTAGCAAAACAAAGATAACTGGATCAAAAAGGCACAGGTCTCCTGCCTGGGAGCCTCCTATCTACTCCTGGTCGTCGGTGGTCTCCACGTAGTAGTAGGCTCCATCGGGGTAGTAGTACTCATCGGCGGGATCAACTGGCTCCTGGACTTTGTCATCTGGTCGCATCAATCGGGTAGAAGGGGAAAAAGGTAGCAAAGCAACCACGAGTACTCATCCAAAGTACTCACAAGACTTACATCAGAGCTATACTAAGTATGCATTAGTATCAAAGGGAAGGGGATGTATCTGTGGACTGTACTACAGAATGCCAGAATAGAGGGGGAAGGCCGAACCTATCGAAGACTAGCATCTTGCAGCAACAGAAGAGAGTAGAGAAACATAAATATAAAAAGCAAGTATCTTTTAGTAACGCCCAGAGATCCTTCCTCGACTCCCTACGAGAAAGCGATCCCGGAGCCATCATATCCTTTTAGTGTCTCAAGTATCCAGTTCTAGTTGTAACAGATCGGGATACAACTCCGAGCGTCCGTTAGCATGGACACGGCTATTCGAATAGATTAACTTCCCTGTAGGGGTGCACCAAGTTACCCAACACGCTCGATTAACTTTGGACGGACACACTTTTATGGGTCATGCTCGGCCTCAGTTGATCGACACGCCGTTGTCCTACCCAGGCTCCCCAGAGAGGCTAGCACGCTGGTCTAAATCCTAAGTGCGAAGGAGTCATGGACCTATCACCCTTTGCACTCCTGCATGTTGTGAGGGCGGCCTGGAGTAGACTACCACCCCCTTAATACAAGCACGAGTGGTTTCTGTCGAACCAGGCGCATGCCCCTCAATCGCTGACGTCCGAAGAGCTTTCGGAGAATGTACGACGAAGAGTGCCCATACTTATTCCCGCGTGGTGGTTAGTGTGAAAAGGCCAGAGGCCTACTTAAATCAAATATCCAAACCATTAGTGACTTGGGAGCGCGCGAAGGTGAGCAGTGATCCACGATATGTGGTCCCGTTGTCCCGTCTCGTGGACTTACAACAAGGGCTAGGAATGCCCGGCCGTGCCACATAATTATCTCGCGGGTACCCTCATGGTCAACGACACCACATCTCTCACGGGTACCCCTCAGGGCCGACCCGACATCAACATGGGACTGAGGTAAAAGCCAAGGTAACCGTGTGTCCATAACATCTAAGGGAAATCCAAGGAATCACCCACGATGGATTCCTACTTGATGTCATCATCAAGGTGAAAATGGTGGAATCATCCTCGATGGGTTCACACTTGAGGGGTTGCACGACAGAGGCATCATCGAAGGTTGTGGAAGAGGAATCACCCTCGGTAACCCACAACCGACTAGCTATGCTACAGAGATATCAACAGAAGTGCGATAAGAGCTATCACCCTCGACACACGATAGTAGCTCTGTAGAGTCGTACAACTAAGGGGCGTGCGATGATGTGTCGGGCTCTGCATGTCGATCACGTAGATCGAGTCATCTGATGATAAAGCGGGGCAATAGGGACAAGGTGAGGGGCCACTGATAGATCACTAACCAATCTGTACTAAGCCTATAGGATAATAGGTAAAGTAACAACAACAGGTTACAAAAATAGGCTATAAATCAGAATAGGAATATCGACCAACAGTAGCAAAATCTAATGCAAGCATGAGAGAGAATCAATGGGGGATATAGGAATGACCAAGGGGGTTTTGCTTGCCTGAAAGCTCTGCGGGAAAGGACTGGTTGTCAAGCGTGTAGTTGTACTCGGGAGCAGCGTCGGTCTTGGGGTCTAACAGAGAGAAGAGGGGGAAGAAACAATAAATACAAGCAACAAATGCAACACAAAAGCATGACAAGGCAATATGGTGTGCTAGGGGTGATCTAACGTAGTGCTACGCATTACAGACGGAGCGGGAAAATATCTGTGGATATTTCCCCGGCTTTAGCTAGTTATCGGACAGATGATCCGGAGGGGAAGGCTCCATGTTTTCAGTATTGGGGGCATGTGACAGGTATGTGGATAGCATATTCGGATTCGTCATATTTTTCTAAGTAACTTTCACATAAAAATTATTTTCATCCGAGCTACGGCTATTTTTCTATGATTTTTTCAAAGTTTTAAACAATTTCTAGAATCTAAATTAATTCGAAATTAAAAGTGAAATTGATATGGGTACACAGAAGTGTACCCAGAGATGTGCATGTGTGGCTAACAGTGGGGCCAGTCAAATGCCAGTTAGTAGTTGACTGGTCTACCGTTGACTGGTCAAAGGTCCAGTGAGACCCAGATGTCAGTGTCACATTTAGTTAATAGGGTTTTAACTAAATAAAATTAGGTTAATTAGCATGTGGGTCCCACATGTCAGTGACTGACTTAACTGAATCATTTTTTTAATGGGGCCTGCTGTCAGTGGCTATTAGGGTCAGCAGGTTAGTGCTAAAGGGGGATTAGGCCCTCTAATTAAGCAGGGCCGACCCCACTTGACAGGGGCACATCCATGCCCCTCCAGTGGTTGGGCGTGCACGAGAGCAGAGGGCTCCGGTGGCCACGGCCATGAGCAGTGGTAGGCAGCAGAGGGGAGCTCCGGCGGGTGCGGCGGTTGGAGCCGGCGCGGTGGGCGGAGGAGGACATGGTCAGGGCGCGGCCACATGAGCAAAGGGACGGTTGGAGCACACGGGAGTTGGGCTCCAGGCATGGCCAGAGAGGAGGGGCGTGGGCATCGGCAGCCGAGCGCGGGGGTTACCGGGGGCGAGGCAGGGCACGGCCGGCGCGCGGCCAAGGCGACTGTGGGCGCGAACAGGGCGGCCAAGGGCGCGGCCAGGGAGTGCCCCGAGGCGGCCAGGATGTGGCAGGAACGAGGCCACGGGCACGTGCGGACGCGGTGAGCACGAGGTTGATGGCGACGGCTTACGACATCTACAACGACGAATTAAAATGGAGAAAAGGGGAGAATGGAGGAGGGCTCAGAGCAAGCTTGGGGGGCGCGGTTGAGGGATCCGGGGGGTCGGACGACGGCGGATCGAGGCCACAGCCATGGAGGATGTATTCGATGGAAACGACGACTATGATGGCTTGGAGGGGCTCCAGCTTGAATCGATGCTTGTACTCGGTGTAGAAGAGAACGCTGGTGCTCCTGGACACGATGGAAAGACGAACGGTGGCCGGTGGCCGCGTGTTCCATGGCAGCGCGGTGGCGACGCTCTCGGTCACGGGCAAATCAGAGGGGAAGAGGGGTGAGCGAGAGGAGTGGGGGAAGTGGGTGCTATGGTTTCGGCAAGGGGGCAGCAGGGCATCCTTATCCACCAGAGGGCCGCTGTCATGGCCGCCGCGTGGTCATGGCACGGCCATGGCCGGCGGATGCACGCCACGCCTCCCTGCCTCCTATAGTGAGGAAGGAGAAACTGGTGGTGGGCTGGGCTACCCTGTGGCCACTAGGGCCCGATGTAGTAGTAGGCTTTAGTCTTTTTCTTTTTCTTTTATAGTTTTCTTTTCTAGTTTCTGTTTTGCATTTAATTTTGTTCTCAAATGATTTTTGTTAAATGTTGAACTTGCCGCATAAATACTTTGCAATATACAGGGATGGCACAAAAAGTTGGGAGGCAACTGGAGTTAAATAAATAATTGTTTATTTTGAAAAGGCCATTTTATTGGATATTGTACCAGTTATTAATTTCCTATGAATTTATTGGTGAGTCAAACGAAGTTGGTTCAACATGAAAAATGATCAGGGGAATTTATAGAATAATTCAAACATTTTAGTTTTACTGTTTGAATAAATAATAATTTGACTTACAATTTAAATTTGAATTTGGCTTTGATTTTTATCAAGTGACAACTTGGCTTAGTAAAGCATGATGACATGGCATCATTAGGTTGAGATTACTGTAGCATGACACTGGGGGTGTTACATGTATTATGATTCGCATACCCCCAAAGTGACAGAAATTGGGATTCACTTCGGTGATTATCGTAGTTTGAGGAGTTCATGTATTCACCATGTGTTAATGCTTTATTCAGGTTCTCTATTAATATGAGGCCTTATTATCCCTTTGTTTCCTTATGGACCCTGCTGCCACGGGAGGGTAGGACAAAAGATGTCATGCAAGTTCTTATCGCAAGCACGTATGCCTATATACGGAATACATGCCTACATTACAATGATGAACCGGAGCTAGTTCTGTGTCTCCCTAGGTTATAACTGTTACATGATGAATGTCATCCAACACAATCACTGATCCAATGCCTACGAGCTTTTCACATATTGATCTCTGCTAAGTTACTACTATTGCTGCTGTTACAACTGCTGCAAAATCACTGTTGTTACTCTTACTATTGCCGTCATTATTATTGCTGCTGCTATCAAACTATCATATTATTGTGCTACCGATCACTTTGCTACAGATATTTAGTCTCCAGGTGTGGTTGAATTGACAACTCATTTGCTAATACTTGCAAATATTATTTGGCTCCCCTTGTGTCGAATCAATAAATTTGGGTTGAATACTCTACCCTCAAAAACTGTTGTGATCCCCTATACTTGTGGGTTATCAGCTATAACAATCATACATAATAAAGTTCATAAATAACTCAATTAATTTCAATGAATAATCCAATCATAAACCCATAATTCATCGGATCCCTATAAACACACCGCAAAAGAAGATTACATCGGAACAATCGGATTGAACTCCGAGAGAACATTGTATTGAGGATCAAAGAGAGAGAGAACCATCTAGATACTGCTATGGAATTGTAGGTCCTGTGAGGAACTACTCACACATCATCGAAGAGGCAGCAAAGGTGATGAAGAGGCCCTCTGTGATCGATCCCCCCTCCGGCAGAGTGTCAAAACGGCCCTCCAGATGGATCGTGGAAGAACGGAGACTTACGGCAGCGGAGAACTTGTTTCATCTGGATATCTAGGGGTTTTGGAATATTTGGAAATTTATAGAGCTAGAATTAGGTCAGGAGGAGCCATAGTGGCCCACAAGGCATAAGGGCGCATCCTACCCCCCTAGGCGTGCCATGTTGCCTTGTGACATCCTAGTCTGGCTTCTGGTCCTCCCCCAAAACTTCTAGGGTCCCTTCTGGTCCAGAAAAAATCACAAAAAAGTTTAGTAGCGTTTGGACTTCGTTTGATAGGGATTTCCTGAAAAGCCAAAAACAAGCAGAAAACAAGAACTGGTACTTGGCACTAGGTTAATAGGTTAGTTCACAAAAATGATATAAAATTGCATATAATGTATATAAGATTGATAATATACTAGCATAAAAACATCAAAAATTATAGATACGTTGGAGATGTATCAGGACCACAAGCTACATCTTCAGGACCCACCAGCTATATCTTCAAACGCAAGGAAGTTCCTCCTTACCCTTCCTGACAGTTGGGACCCACAGGTGAAACGTACGTAGCATTATCTGTCAGTTCGCAAACATATATGTACATACTGGTCGATGCATCTCTCTGCCACGATGAACCATCGCCGAGTAAGGAGCGGTGGAAGTTCAGGCAGTCCCGTCTAAATCATGTACACTTACGTACAGCCATACTGCAAAAAATACGGCAATGTACGTACATACTAGAGGGGTCTTGAATGCGTACAACAACGACTTCCTATTCACCAGCAGCCAACCGGCTAGGTCAAAACGGAGGAAACAACGTCATGTTCATCGGGAGCCGACCGGCTTGGACGGAACAGTCATCGACCCCCCACCGGCTCGGGGTCTGGCGTACCGCAAAATGGTTGAAATGGAGTTCTCTTCCATTACCTATGGTCGAAACTGGGTCCAGTTCATCGGGAGGGGTCTGTCATACAGCAAAACGAAGGAAACAGGCTTCTGTTTAACCGTCTATGGTCGAAATGGGGTCCTGTTTATCCGGAGGGGTCTGGCGTATCGCAAAATGGAGAAAACGGACTTCTCACCAACCGCCTACGGTCGAAACAGGGTCCTGTTCATTGGGAGGGGTGCGGCGTACCGCAAAACAGGACTCCACGGGGTACTCTTCATCACCGTCTACTGCCTCTAGCCTCCACCGATGACTGTTCATCCACCTTCGACTTCCTCTAGCCTCCACGGGGTCCTATTCATCGATCCCAACCGGTTGACATGTGGCGTAGCACGGCATGGCTTCCTCAGGGTCCTTGTCATCCAGCAGCAACCGCCTACTACCACAGGGTTCTGTTCAACCAACCCCCACCGACTGGGGTGGGGCGTATGAGAGGGCTACCGCAACAGGAATTGTTCATCCACAGCCAACCAACCGGCTCAATCGATGCGTCTCAACTCGTGACTAGGTGTCGAGAGGCAACCCAACCGGCCACCTACGTCTTGCACGTGGGCTCGATGCAACGCATTGATCCATCGGCTTCAGAAAGTAGCAGCAGCGATCGATCGCTCGGGTTCAGTTAGCTGCGAAGGAATCGGTCCAGTTCAGTTAGCAGTGAAGGGCTCGATCGGGTGCTTTAGTACGTAGTGGGATCTATCGCACGCTCCCATTTGGTCTTCATTTTTTTGTGGACCAAAAAATAGCCAGAAAAACCGAAGCTGGCACTAGGCACCATGTCAATAGGTTAGTCCATCAAAATCAAGTGCTCCAAAACCATGTGGAATTCATATGAATATGGCATGAATACTTCATAAATTATACATACGTTTGAGACGTATCAACAAGCAAAACATGGATAAACACCGGACTGCCATTGGTGTAAAAGAAAATGTGCTAACTAGATTATTAACTCTAGTGCAAGTGGGACTCTGTTGGAAATATTTCCAAAGGGCAATAATATTGTATTATTATATTTCAATATTCACAATTAAGAGTTTATATTCTATGTTATAACTACTATGATCCTGGAATGTGTGATTCAGTGGAAAACTCATATGCACGTGTGGAATCTTAAATAGTATAATAAGATTCCTAGTATCGCCTCTAAGACTAGCTCAAATGTTGTTGGTGATCATGTTTTCCAGATCTTGGGACATCATTAGGTTTAATGATAGTCCTAAAAACAACTTTGAAAATATGACGTCAGAAGAACGATCGTATTGAACCGACCCAAACTTGTTTGTTATACTTTGAGATACAATCGTGAGAAGTCAATTGTTCTAACATGAAGTGTTATCGTGTGACTTAGTTCCATAGACCGTGAGAGTATCGTAGTCCCTTCTTATCATACGATGAACTTTGGGGTTGCTCAAACTTCATCTGTAACATGGTGGTCATAACACACTACTGCAGGAAGGTCCTAAGACAACACATGTATCGGAGACCATTCGACCAAACTGCGTGCGATGTACATCAAACTGTGTGCGATGTAACATCCCAAAAAAAGTGTGTGTGATGTCCAAACATCACACACATTTCAAAAACATAATTGTGTGCGATGTCGCGCAAATAGTTTTTGCAAAATATTGTGTGTGATGTTGCCCATTATTGCACATGGTTTATAAAAACGTAAATGTGTGTGATGCTTTGCACACGGTTGCAAATCATGTGTGTCTGATGAAGTCTATCATTGCACACAGTTATCATAATGCAACCGTGTGTGATATCCTGTACACTGATTTTGCAAAAAATTGCGTGTGTGACATAGCATATCATTGCACACGATGTTAAAAATGCAAACATGTGTGATGCCTTACACACGTTTTTTGCACACATTGTGTGTGCGATGTAGTCTATCATTGCACACACTTTCATAAATGGAACTGTGTGTGACACCTGAAATAATAATTTTCCCAAGAATAATGGTTTTCGCGATAAGTTTGAAGGCGAGCTGACATTTTCCTTCGTCGTTTGACTTTGAAATTTGGCACTTTTGAGAGCTCATTTTCTATATTTGAGTCATTAACTTCAATTATAAACATTTAATGAATATCATTCAAATTTACTATAAGTACATGAAACCGTTTGCAAAAATGGGTTGAAAAATCATTTTTAGGATCTGGAGTATATTTGTACGTCTCATACAAGAAGTGAATATAAATTTCAAAGATATATGTGGCAAGACTCAACCACGACCATGATGTTTGTAGGTGTTTTAATTCTGGAAAATATATATTAAGTCCAAAAAATATGAACTTGGCATGGTGTCATCATATGGCCTTAGCATGTTGTTGGAAATTTTTGAGAAAGTTTCACATTTATTTTATGTACACCCTTTAGAAATCAAACAACCTCCGAGGAACGATCGTGGTTTCGAGAGTGAATGCGCCAAGTTTTGAGGCGGACTAATATTTCCTTCGTCATTTGACCTTGAATTTTCTTCCTACACTTACCATACATCATATAATCCTCCATGTTAAAATTTGGTACTTTTCAGAGCTCATTTGTTATATTTGAGATTAACTACATTTCTAATCATTTAATGGATATAATTCAAATTTAAACTATGAGTGCATGAAACATTACACAAAAAATGATTTGAAAAATCATATTTAGGGTATTGAGAATATTTGTATGACTCATACAAAAAATGAATATAAATTTAAAAGACATATGTGGCTAGAATCAACCGCAAACATGGAGTTTATTGGTATTTCAATTCCAAAAATTGTAAATGAAGTCTGAAAAATATGAAACTTGACATAGTGTCATGATATGGCCTCGGTATGATGTGGTAAAATTTTGAAAAGGTTTCACAATTTTTTAATGTACAACCTTCGAGGAATGATCGTGGTTTTGAGAAAGTTGGAGGCGAACGAACTAATATTTTTCATCGTCACTTGACCTTGAATATTTCTCTACAGTTAACATACACCATAGAATCCTCCGTATTAAAATTTGGCACTTTTCGGAGCTCATTTGCTATATTTGAGTCATTAACTACATTTCTAGTCATTTAACGGATATATTCAAATTTGAACTACAGGTACAGAAAACAGTATTCGAAAATGATATGAAAAATCATATTTAGGGCATTGAGTATATATTTGTATGCGTCATGCAAGAAATAATATGAAATTCAAATATCTATGTGGCAAGAATCAACCACGAACATGAAGTTTATTGGTATTTTAATTCTAGAAAATGTAAATGATGTCTGATAAATATGAAACTTGGTCTGGTGTCAAGATGTGACCTTAGTATACTGTAGTAAAATTTGAGAAGGTTTTTCATAATTTTTTTTTGATATATAAGAAAAAAATCAAATGACAAGAAAACACACATGTGTGTACTGAATTCTTATTGGCGAAGAGATTGAAGCCTTGGATCGATGATGTGGCATGCATCCATCCGTCCGCACTCCACACCCAAGAAAATATATCTAGCCTTATCCCATCCTTATCTCTTCACCACGTACTTTATCACATCCACAGATCTATCTAGCTAGTATCGATCCAACCTCCTGTAGAACCAAGGCCGTGACGCACACTTCTTCCATGTCATGGTTGGCGGGGAGTGTTAGAAATATGCCCTAGAGGCAATAATATTGTATTATTTTATTTCCATATTCATAATTAAGAGTTCATATTTCATGCTATAACAGCTATGATCCTGGAATATGCGATTTAGTGGAAAACTCATATGCACATGTGGAATGATAAACGGTAAATAATAGGTTCCTAGTCTCGCCTCTAAGACTGACTCAAGTGTTTGGTTATCACATTTTTCGGATCTTAGGACATTGTTGTGTAACGATAGTCCTAAAAAACATCAAGAGTATGACGTCAGAAGAACAATCACACTACTAGGGAAAAGCCTAGCAGTAGCGCGGGTCAAGTGCTTAGCAGTAGCGCGGGAGGCGTGCTACTGCTACGGCGCTACAACTATTTCTTAGCAGTAGCACTGGTTATCCAGCGCTAGTGCTAAGCAAAATGGCAGTAGCGCGCAAAGCAACAAGCGCTACTGCTAATTATTAGTAGCGAGCTTCTTTTCCAGCGCTACTATTAGTATGTTTTCCCTTTTTTTATTGTATTTATACGCCATTATACAAATTTTGATACAGTACCAAATAAGAGGTTGTTATATCATTATGTTCATGATGAATTATTATATCATTGTGAGGAAGAAACATGGATTAGATTCATTTGGATGAATCAAAAGTGATCAAAAGTTGAATTAGTAGGACAACGATCCTACTAATTCAACTTTTGGTCACTTTTAATCCATCCACATGAATCTAATCCGCGTTACTTCCACCAATGATGTAATAACTAATCATGATCATAATAACATATCATCATGATCAACATCATCATCATATTAATATAAAAACTCTTGCATCATAGTCACCACCACCAACACTAGCTAGTAATCATCATAGTCATTACCACCAACACAATCTAATCATCATAGTCATAGTCATCACCACCAACACTAGCTAGCTAACCATCATTACTCCACACATCGACTGCTATCCAGCATGCATCTAGTGTATTAAGTTCATGGAAAAACGGAGTAATGCAATAAGAATGATGACATGATGCAGATCAGATCTATTCATGTAGGAATAGACACGATCTTTTTCTCCTTTGTAGCAACAATCAACACGTGTCTTCCTGCCCCTTCTGTCACTGGGAAAGATCACCGCGAGATTGAACCCACTATCGAGCACCTCTTCCCATGGCAAGAAAAATCAATCTAGTTGGCCTAACTAAACCAAAGTTTTGAAGAAGAAATACAAGACTATAAGAAATCATGCAAATAAGAGATCAAAGAACTCAAATCACTTTCATGGATATAAAAAGATAGATCTGATCATAAACTCAAAGTTCATCGGATCCCAACAAACACACCGCAAAAGAGAGTTACATCATATGGATCTCCAAGAGACCATTGTATTGAAGATCAAAGAGAGAGAGAGAAAGCCATCTAGCTACTGCCTACGGACCCGAAGATCTACAATGAACTACTCACGCATCATCGGAGAGGCACCAATGGACATGGTGAAACCCTCCGAGTGGTGTCTAGATTGGATCTGGTGGTTCTGGAACTTGCGGCGACTGGAATTGTGTTTCGGCGACTCCCCTAGGGTTTTAGGGATTTTAGAGTATTATAGAGAGAAGAGGCAGTGGAGGGGGTGCCTGAGTGGGCCACCACCCACCAGGGCGCGCATGGGCCTCCTGGTGCGCCCTGGTGTGTTGTGCCCACCCAGGGCCGCCACTCCGTCTCATCTTCGGTCATTCGGGTGTCGTCTGGCCCAGAAAAATTCCACAAAAAGTTTCGCTGCGTTTGGACTCCGTTTGATATGGATTTTCTGTGAATCAAAAAACAGGGCAGAAAACAGCAACTGGCACTTGGTACTATGTCAATAGGTTAGTACCAAAAATTGATATAAAGTTGATAGGAAATCATTCTAAAACATCCAAGATTGATCACATAACAGCACGGAACAATAAAAAATTATAGATACGTTGGAGACATATCAACATCCCCAAGCTTAACTCCTGCTCGTCCTCGAGTAGGAAAGTGATAAAAACAGAATTTTTGATGTGGAGTGCTAACAATCATGCTCATCACAATCTTTTTCTCTAATAGCATGGACACATGGACTCTTTATATGGTTCAAAGTAATGATCTTGTTTTGACATGAGAACATAAATACTCAAGCATATCAACAAGCAATCATGTCTTTCAAAATATCAATGCTAAAGAAAGCTATCCCTAGCCCATCATGCTCAATCATTGATCCATTCATATAACATATTCGTGTATTAGCTAACCCAAAGCACAAGCATGACCATAGTGCTCCCTAGTTGGTGCCTTTATAAGAGAGGATGGAGACTCAAGAAAAATAAAAATTGCATAAAAGTAAATAGATAGGCCCTTCGCAGAGGGAAGTATTGATTTGCTTTGTGTGCCATAGCTCTTTATTTGAAAAATTGAGAGATAAAAATTATTTTGAGAGGTATACTTTTCTGCCAACAAGAACGGTTAAGAGTGTTTCATCATCTTCCATGCTAAGTACACCATAGGTGGTTCCCAACAGAAAATAAATTTATACTCCCCTTCATTAAGGTATTGTTCCTTTCCGAGAGAGTTTTGGTTATTCCTTTTCCACCTTTCAAACACAAGCCATGGCTAGCCGAATTCACGGGTGCCCTCCATACCAACACTTTCCAAGAAATTTATTATTTTTTTTGTATTTTTGCAATTCGGGATGGGCATCCCTATTACCAACCATTCTCTCGTGCAATGACAAGTGAGAACACTCATCGTGAGGATGACACACTTAGCATGGGAAGATAACAAGCATCCCCTTCCGCCTCATGAGTGGTACGGGCACACAAAAAGAGAAGTTTATTTGAAAATTTCGAGATGGCACACGCAAATTTACTTGGAATGGTTTAGAAATACTGCATATAGGTAGGTATGGTGGACTCAAATGGAAAAACTGGTTTAAGGATTTTGGATGCACAAGTAGTATTTCTACTTAGTACAAGTGAAGGCTAGCATGGGATTGAGAAGGCGACCAACCAAAAAGCGAAAAGATCACACCCACACCTTAAGTAAAACTAACAACGAAAATATGCATACAAGGAGGATGTAATTTCATAGCATAACTATTGACTTTAATGTGCTTGCATAGGGAATCACAAACCTTAACACGAATATTCTTACTAGAGCATAATTACCCACTAACATGGCATCACATATTATCGTTCTCATACCTCAAAACCATTATTAAGAACCAATTTTATTATGTCCAATGGTCTTCATGAAAGTTTTTGGATGTCTATCACTTTTGGACTATTTGACATGATACTTTTTGTAAGCTCCAACAATTCTAAGTGAACAACATGAGCATAAAATTTCTATCTCTCAAAAAAGTATAAGTGAAGCGAGAGAGATTTTCTACAAAATTTTAGAGACTCTCAAATAAATCTAAGTGAAGCATGAGAGCTTTTCTTCAAAAATAACTAAGCACGCCATGCTCAAAAAGATGTAAGTGAAGCATATGAGCAAATTCCTAGGCTCAAAAAATTTAAGTGAAGCATATGAGCTATTCTAATAAACTAGAACCACTTTGGCTCTCTCAAGGCAAGTGTGTACAGCAAGGATACATGACTTTGATCTAACAGAAAGGAAAACAAAAATTCAAAGCAAACAAGATGCTCCAAGAAGGACACATATCATGTGACGAATAAAAATATTGTTTCAAGTAATATACCGATGGTTGTTGGAATAAAGAGGGGATGCCACTCGGGGGCATCCCCAAGCTTAGACGCTTGAGTCTCTTTAAAATTTTACCTTGGGGTGCCTTGGGCATCCCCAAGCTTAGGCTCTTGCCACTCCGTATTCCGTCATCCATAGAGATCTCACCCAAAACTTGAAAACTTCAATCACACAAAACTCAACAAAACTTCGTGAGATCCGTTAGTATAAGAAAGCAAATCACTACTTTAGGTACTGTTGAAAACCCATTCATATTTTAATCTTGCATAATATCTACTGTATTCCAACTTTGCTATGGCTCATACCCCCCGGAAAAGACCATAGAATCATCAAAACAAGCAAACAATGCAAAGAAAACAGAATCTGTTTCAGACAGAACAGTCTGTAGTAATCTTGAAATTTCAGATAATTCTGTAACTCAAAAAATTCTGAAAAATTAGGAAAATTTCTAAAACTCATATAGCAATACTGTGTAAAAATTTCAGAATTTTTTCACGCTCCAGTAAAGAAAATTAATTCCTGGACTTGACGCAAAAGTTTCTGTTTTGAAAACAGCATCGATTATACTTTCTTCTAGATCACCCCAAAGGTATTGCTTGGCACAAACACTAATTAAAACACCAAAAACACAATATATCCAGAGAGATAATTGTGTAAACACTCAAGAACAGAAAGCAAAAAGAAAAAATAAATTTATTCGTTGGGTTGCCTCCCAACAAGCGCTATCGTTTTGCGCCCTTAGCTAGGCATAATGATTGGATCTAGGTGTTGCCATCTTCAATGGTTTTAGCAACCTTTGCAAGTGTTTTCTCAAATCCGGGAGGCTCTTTGCATTTCCCTAAGTTTTCAGGAAAAGAATCCATTTTGAGATCCAAAATATCCAATCGTTTGTTGCAAAGGGAAATCAAAGTGTTCATACGATTGATGCTTCCATTGATATGTTTGAGAGATTCATGTTGTTTTTGCAACTCAATCAAATGTTTATGCACATCATCCAACTTATCAAGAATTTGAGCCCCTTCTTGAGTGAAGGTAATTCCCTTTTTAACGGGGGGATTCCCAAGATCCCTTCTAAATTCTCATAAGCCGGATCAGCATCAAGTTCAATAAAACTTCCTTTAGCAGAAAAATCCAAAAGTTGCCTATGATGCAAGGATAGTCCTATATAAAAATTTCGAAGTAAAATCTTTGCATCACCCTTAAGATTACTCATGCGATAGACTTCCATTAGTCTATACCAAGCATCTTTCAAATTTTCTCCTTGTCTTTGTTTGAAGTATAGAACTTCAAAATCTGGGGACAATGGGAGAGTAGTCGTGATAGACATGATGTCAAAGAAAGCAAATGGGACCATGATAACCCACAAGTGTAGGGGATCGCAACAATTTTCGAGGGTAGAGTATTCAACCCAAATTTGTTGATTCGACATAAATGGAGCCAAAGAATAATCATGAGTATTAGCAACTGAGTTGTCAATTCAGCCACACCTGGAGAATTATTATCTTGCAGCAAAGTGATTAGTAGCACAGTAATATGATAGTTTCAATAGCAGTAGTGATTGTAGCAGTAACAGTGATGGTGACAGCAGCAATAGTAACTAGTGTAACAGCAGTAGCAGCAGTAGTAACTTAGCAAGAACCAATATGAGAAAGATTGTAGGCACTGGATCGGTGATGTTCGGTGGATGATATTCATCATGAGACAGATATAACCTAGGGCGATACGGCACTAGCTCCAGTTCATCTTGATATGACGTAGGCACGCATTCCGTAAATAGTCATATGTGCTTTATTAAAAGAACTTGCATGACATCTTTTGTCCTACCCTCCCGTGGCAGCGGGGTCCTATTGGAAACTAAGGGATATTAAGGCCTCCTTTTAATAGAGAACCGAAACAAAGCATTAGCACATAGTGAAGACATGAACTCCTCAAATTACGGTCATCACCGGGAAGTGTCCCACTTTCTGTCACTGCGGGGTTGCCGGATCATAACACATAATAGGTGACTATAACTTGCAAGATCGGATCAAGAACATGGATATAATGGTGAAAACAAATACGGTTCAGATATGAAATCATGGCACTCGGGCCCTAGTGACAAGCATTAAGCACATGCAAATCATAGCAACATCAATCTCAGAACATAGTGGATACTAGGGATCATGCCATAACAAACTAACTCGATTACATGATGAATCTCATCCAACCCTCTCACCGACCAGCAAGCCTACGAAAGAATTACTCACTCCCGGTGGAGAGCATCATGGAATTGGCGATGGAGATAGATTGGTGATGACGAAAGACGAAGATCCCCCTCTCTGGAGCCCCAAACGGACTCCAGATCACGCCTCCCGAGGAAGAACAGGAGGTGGCGGCGGCTCCGTATCGTGAAACGCGATGAACTCTTGTCCCTTATTTTTTTTCTCCACAGATGTGATTATATGGCGTTGGAATTAGGGTTATCGGGGCCTCCAGGTGGGGACCACCCATCAGGGCACGCCAGGAGGGGGCACGCCCTGGTGGGTGGTGGCCCACCAGGAGCCCCTCTCTGGTACGTCTTGGCTCCAGTATTTTTTATTTATTCAATAAAAAATCCTCCAGAAGTTTCGTGGCATTCGGAGAACTTTTATTTCTGCACAAAAACAACACCATGGTAGTTCTGCTGAAAACAGCGTCAGTCCGGGATTAGTTTCATGCAAATTACAGTCCAAAACAAGGGCAAAAGGGCTTGGAAAAGTAGATACGTTGGAGACGTATTAGCTCCCCCAAGCATAAACCTTTGCGTGTCCTCAAGCAATTCAGTTGACAAACTGAAAGTGAGAAAGAAAAACTTTTACAAGCTCTTTTGTTCTTGTGTTTTATATATATGCTTAAATAGCAGCCCCGGTTTCAGCAATGATCATAACTAACCACACTCATGATAACATCTAGAAACTCTATTCGCTCATATCAATGGCATAACAACTAGAGAGCAATAATAAGATATCTCAAGTGCAAACACTTATCAAAACAATCATGATATGATATGGCAACATTGGTATCTCGCAAGCCCTTTCTGAGACCGCAAAACATAAATGCAGAGCACCTCCAAAGTTCAAGCAGCGACTAAACATTGTAATTCATGGTAGAAAAGATCCAGTCATGCTAACATACAGTATCAATTATCATAATGCATAGGAATGACAATATTGCTCTCAGGTCTGGTGCTTGTAAGAGAAGGTGATGACTCAACATAAAAGTAAATAGATAGTCCCTTCACAGAGGGAAGCAGGGATTTGCAGAGGTGCCAGAGCTCAAGTTTTTAAAACAGAGATAAATGAAATTTTGCGAAATGCACTTTTCTTGTTTACTTTGTGACCATTGGCTATCACTCTTCAATGCTAAACACATTAGTAGCGGTTCCCAAGCGATAAAAGTAAATGTTTACTCCCCCTCCACCAATAATCACACTCCACGGCGAGCCGAATCCACGGGTACCATCCAAACAGACATCAATCCTGGCAGAGTTTTGTTTAATTATTTGTGATTTTTGATTTTTCGGGACTGGGAATCCCTTTTACCGCTCTTTTCTCGTGCAATGACAAGTGAATAAACACTCATCTGAGAATAACCCTCTTAGCATGGAAGATACCAACTACCTCCTGTCACTTCATAAGCAATCAAGCACACAAAAACAGGAGTTTATTTGAGATTATTAGAAATGGCACATGCAAATTTACTTGGAACGGCAAGGAAATACCGCATATAGGTAGGTCTGGTGGACTCATATGGAACAACTGGGGTTTTAGGATTTTGGATGCACAAGCAGTATTCCCGCTTAGTACAGGTGAAGGCTAGAAAGTAGGTTGAGAAGCGACCAGCTAGAGAGCAAATACGGTCATTGACATGCATCATAATAATCATCATTGCACACTAGCATGAGTAGGATATAAACACCATGAACATAAATATCATCGAGGCTATGTTGGTTTTGAATCAACTACATGCGTGAACATGTGCCAAGTCAAGCCACTTGAAACATTCAGAGGAAGATACCATGTCATCATACTACATCACAATCATTTTAATGCGTGTTGACACTCAAGATGAATCATTATCCACTCCTAGCTATTAAGCATGGCATGGGCAACTATAATCTCTAATTGTCATCATAAACATGTTTGATCATAATCATGCTAAGTCATGGCTACTAGGATAAACATATTTACAAAAACAAAAACAAGTAGAGTTCATACCAGCTTTTTTTGACACGGCCACTTCATTAAATCATCGTCATTATTGCCTTTCACTTGCATGACCGAACGATATCAAGATAATCAGTGCAAGTGTACCGTGGACTAAGCTGAAATCTGCAAAGCATTTTATTCGACCCAGAGAAGACATAATAACTTGGCTCAAAAGATAAGCAACAAAGCATATGAGAACCACTCATCATTTCATCGCGGTCTTCTCATTACTAAGACTCAACAAAAAGGAAAAGAAATTTCAGAGAAACACACGGGAATTATTTTTGTAGTTTTTGGTTTTTCAAAAAGGAAAGCAAACTAAAAATAAAAGGAAAAACAAAAAAGAGAAAACTATTTACACGGGAAAGCTCCCAACAAGCAAAAGAAGAACAAGGAAATCTTTTTGGGTTTTTCTCTTAAATGCAACTAACTAAACTTTGGAAGAAAAACCGAAAAGAAGCAATGAAATATTTTTGGGTTTTCTGAAAGTTTTTTCCAACGCGCAAAAAGAAAGCAGGAAAATAAATCTAGCAAGAATAATACAATGGAAATGTATGAACACCGACAACTGGAATGAAATGTGTGAACATGAATGTAATGTCGGTGAGGGATACGTACTCCCCCAAGCTTAGGCTTTTGCCTAGCTTGGTATTCACCACTCGGGATTTGAGTAGAAGTTGGAGTGATAGCTCACGGAGGCCCTTGGTGCAGCCGCCTCTGCACGAGCAGCCTCAACCTCCGCATTGTGCGCCCGAGCCTCGCTCTCATGAACATAATATCTTCTCTTGCTGTTAAAATCAAAAAGAGCAGGAGCAGGCAAATATGTGTACACGATATCCTTATTATCAAATCGCAGGTTATACTTAAAATCAGTGATATCACCGCTAAGGAAATCATGGCGACCCATGGCCTCAAAATCTAAGTACTGAGTAGGTAACATGGGGTCATCTGGCCAAACTGGTACGCCTAACTCCCTTGCTACACGTGTGGCATAAATCCCACCATAAAAGTTTCCACCACTAGCATTATGCTGCAATCTGTGGGCAACAATCGCTCCAAGATTATAATGTTTCTCACCAGTGAGGGCAGTGTGTATGAGGCTCAGGTCAAGAGAACAGAGTGTACTACAATCCTGTTTGCCTACAACACATTTTCCATTAAAGAGCGCAAAGTACTGAATAGAAGGGAAATGAATGCTCTTTATCCTACCTTGTGACACCCCCTACCTTCGCCGTAGCAAAGACTAGATAAAAATCCCTCATACTCAGATTTAGATGGCTCATCTAACGAACCCCAAAATGGAAGTTTGCACGCATGACTAAATGCACTCAAGGACATGGTAATTGGGCGCTCATAGAGGTTAAAAGAAACTCTACACTCACGAGGAAAATATTTAAAGTTTTTAGTAAACGTCTTCGTGAGATTGAGATACTGAGTACACTTATCTTCAATGTAGGGACCAAGTTCGGCAATGTGAATATATTGCTCAAATTCTTCTTTGATACCTGCCAATGTCATGAAATCATTGCAAGGCCATAAGCATGATTTGGTTTTGGCATCTCTCATCCAATTATCACTTGGCTCCACATAAGATTGACGAATTGAGCCACTACTAGAAGATGCCCCCGAGGAACTCCTCCTCGAAGAACTTCTCCTGAAAATGCTCATCCTGTTTGTGTACAAATTTCTGAAATTTCTTTGAGGCACAAAACTTTGTCAATGGAACTTCACAAGATTAATACCAACTACTCCTAGGGAAGCAAGAGACTATAGCAAGCATTCAAACCACTTAGAACTCTAAAAATTCAACATGCAAGCACATCTACAGTAGCACCAAGAATAGCTAAGTACTCAAAATATAAACCACTAGAAGAAAAACTAATTGGACCAATGGAGGAGTCACATACCAAGTAGCAATCCTCCAAAACAGTTTCAGAAACGGAGCTCCGAGCAAAGAGATCAAAAATCTCAGGTTCGGGAGCAAGAACACGGGAAAGAAGGTAATGGAGATTTTTTCTGGAGGTAGGTCAAGAAGTGGGCTGAAGGAATAAGTGAGGGGGCCCTGGTGGGGGCCACCACCCACCATGGCGTGCCATGGGGGTGTGGCGTGCCCTGGTGGGTTGTGCCCACCAGGTGTACCTCCCTCAGGTGTTATTTGCACCAGTAATTCTCAAAAATTTAGAAAAAAAATCGTATCAAATTTTCAGAGCAATCTGAGAACTTTAATTTTCCAGCCACTTTTTTATTGCACAGTAAAAACAGACAAAACATGGCATTTTATTCTATTTAACTAACAAAAACAGAAAACTAAAGATAATAACAGAAGGTTGTGCTTACTCAATTCATCAACGTCATACCCCTCAAAGGTGATCCATTAATAAGGTTGATCAAGTCTTATTAATAACCACTTTCAATTGGCATGAAACCGAAGAATTTTATAAAACACTAAATTACCTCAACGGGGATATGAAACTCCCCAACAATAAGCAATTCATACTTCTTTTTGATAGTAGGTACAGGTAACTGAAAGCTTCCAATAGTGAGTGTCGGAGAATTTTCAATAATATTAATGGCATTCACTTGGAATTGTTTCTTCGGAAAGTGCACGCTCATTGCCATTAACGTGAAAAGTAACTTTGCTTTTGTTGCAATCAATAACAGCCCCTGCAGTGTTAAGAAAAGGTCTACCAAGAATAATGGACATATTATCATCCTCGGGCATCTCAAGTATAACAAAGTCAGTCAAGATAGTAACGTTAGCAACAACAACGGGCACATCCTCACAAATTTCGATAGGTAAGGCAGATGACTTGTCAGCCATTTGCAAAGATATCTCAGTAGGCATAATCTTGTCTAAGTCAAGCCTCTTATACAAAGAGAAAGGCATAACACTAACACCGGCTCCTAAGTCACACAAAGTGGTTTTGATATAATTCTTCATGATGGAGCAAGATATAGTGGGTATTCCGGGGTCTCCTAGTTTCTTGGGTACTCCATCCTTGAAGGAGTAATTAGCTAGCATAGTGGAGATTTCCACTTCAGGTATTTTCCTCTTGTTTGTAATAATATCCTTCATATACTTGGCATAGGGAGGCATCTTTAAGATATCGGTCAAGCGAGTGCGTAAAAAGATTGGCCTAATCATTTCAGCAAAACGCTCAAATTCCTCATCATATTTCTTCTTAGTTGGCTTAGGTGGAAAGGACATGGTCTTTTGTAGCCATGGTTCTCTATCCCTACCATGTTTCCTAGCCACAAAGTCTCTCTTTTTATACCTCTTGTTTTTGGGTTGTGCGTTATCAAGATCCTCAGCTGGTTCTATCTCAACCTCATTATCAGGTGGTTTTTCTATGTCTGGTTGAGTGTCTACGTGAACCTCATCATCTTCTTTTTCACTATCACTAGATGAGTGTTCATTGCCAGACTGAGTTTCAGCATCAGAGATAGAAACATCATTATTGTTTCCAGGAGGTTTTTCTATTTCAGGCTCACTAGAGGTGTGCAAAGTCCTATTGTTCTTCTTCTTCTTCTTCTTCTTTCTAGAGGGACTAGGTGCATCTATGTTGTTTCTTTGTGAGTCCTGTTCTACTCTTCTAGGGTGTCCTTCAGGATAAAGTGGCTCCTGAGTCATTTTACCTCCTCTAGTAGCTACCATAACAGCAAAGTCATTGATGTTTCTATGCTTCTCCTCTAATAGTTCTTTCTGAGACTGGGCAACTTGTTCTAACTGGGTTTGGACCATAGAAGCATGTTTTCCTACACCTCTAACATCATTGGTGGTTCTAAATAACAAGTCACCCAAGCGAGCAATCATATCGGAATGGTATTTCAGTTGTTTCATAACATGGGCATTGAAGTGATCTTGTTTCATAACGTAGTTGTCAAACTCATATAAGCACTGACTAGGATGTTTATTGTAAGGAATATCACCTTCATCGAATTGCAATAAAGAATTTACCTCTACCACCGGTGGTGGCGGTGGTATGTTGAGACCATGTATTTCTTTGATAGGTGGCAGATTTTTAACATCCTCAGCCTTAATACCTTTTTCCTTCATACTCTTCTTTGCTTCTTGCATATCTTCAGAACTGAGATGCAAGATACCCCTCTTCTTGGGAGTAGGTTCAAGCGGTGATTCAGGAAGAGTCCAATCATCATAATTCTTCAGAATGTCAACTCTATTCCAATTGCCGAGTTCCAAGGGCGTCCGCTTGCTGACGGTGTCAAGAAAAATGGTCGTCCTCCTGGTGCTCTCACTGTCCCTCGTGACATTCTTGATGCTTCCACAGTTGCCGAGGCTATTAGTGTCATCTCATGCTGGTACGAAGAAAAGACAGAGTGGGGTCAGCGTGTTGGATGGATTTATGGTTCTGTCACAGAGGATGTTGTCACGGGTTACCGGATGCACAATCGTGGATGGAAGTCAGTCTACTGTGTCACCAAGCGTGATGCTTTCCGCGGCACTGCACCAATCAACCTTACTGACCGTCTCCATCAGGTGCTCCGGTGGGCTACTGGTTCAGTGGAGATCTTCTTCTCCCGCAACAATGCGCTACTCGCAAGCCCAAGGATGAAGTTTCTTCAGAGGATTGCATACCTGAACGTCGGCATCTACCCCTTCACGTCCATCTTCCTCATCGCCTACTGCTTCCTGCCGGCGCTGTCCCTCTTCTCTGGGCAGTTCATTGTGCGGACGCTGGATGTGACCTTCCTCACCTATCTGCTCGTGATCACACTAACACTCTGCATGCTCGCGGTGCTGGAGATCAAGTGGTCAGGCATCAATCTGGAGGAATGGTGGAGGAACGAGCAGTTCTGGGTCATCGGAGGGACCAGCGCCCACCTTGCCGCTGTGCTCCAGGGTCTCCTCAAGGTGATCGCCGGCATCGAGATCTCCTTCACGCTGACATCCAAATCCGGCGGAGACGATGTGGACGACGAGTACGACGACCTCTACATCGTCAAGCGGACGTCGCTCATGATGCCGCCCATCGTGATCATGATGGTGAACCTGATCGCCATCGCAGTCGGGTTCAGCCGCACCATCTACAGCGAGATCCTGCAGTGGAGCAAGCTCCTGGGCGGCGTCTTCTTCAGCTTCTGGGTGCTGGCCCACCTGTACCCGTTCGCCAAGGGCCTGATGGGGCGACGGGGCCACACGCCGACCATCGTCTTCGTCTGGTCCGGCCTCCTCGCCACCACCATCTCCCTGCTGTGGGTCGCCATCAACCCGTCGTCACAGAACTCGCAGATCGGAGGGTCCTTCACGTTCCCCTGATTATTGAAGCTTCCTTTTATATCATACGAGCTATATACCATCGTCTCCTGCAGCGGCAGCAGCTGATGGGGAATAAATTCTGACTGTTCCCTCTAGTTAAATAAATTAGGTGTTTTTCTGTTGTCGGAAAACAGTGGATCATACTAGTCGTAGTTCATTTGTTCTTTTGATTCTGTTCCTAAGATGAGTAGTGGTTCAGTTTGGACCTGGACAACATCAAGTATAGTACAGAAATTCAGAAGTTTTAGCAAGTTTTTCAAAGTCCCACATTCTTGCATTGCAGCTCGGTCTGTAAGAACTGGTAAAAAAGCTCTCATCTTTTTGGCACGTGGATTTCTCTGACCGGGTAGTTGTTGTGTGCGTGACGAGGTCAGAGCTTGTGCTTGACCAGCTCAGTTCAGGCTTGGCTTTTGTTGTAAGTTAGTGCAGGCTTGCTTTTGTGGTTTGGACTGAGATTATTCTGATAGTTATTGTTATTGACGGTCATTGACACCGATTGCTGGATGAGGACACTTGGAGAGAGATGGAGTAACACGCTCATGACGACAAACAAGCAGGCTTGGTATTATCTATCCATCCATCTATCTATCTATTATTATTATTATATACTAAAAACAAAATACGTAGAATTTTTCGAGCCACCATGTTGATCCACATCATCAAAATTACTTCGACCGTTGGATTTGTAATTTAATAGATGGTGTCCGTAAGATCTACATAAATGTACATAAACAAATCATACCTGCTAGATCTTCATAATTGTACTAAACAGATCATAACCGTTAGATCTACATAACTGTGCCGAAATAGATCGTATCCATTAGATCTACATAACCACATCTGAATATATCGTATCCATTAGATCTACATAATCGTATCTAAATAGATCATATCCGTTAGATCTTTATAATTATATCTCAATATATCATAGCTATTATATATAAACAAACATACATAAATAGATCGCATCCATTAAATCTACAGGACGTACTTAAAACCATAGCTATTAGACCTACATAACCGTTCTAAAAAGACCATGCACATGAGCAGCGATTTGGCTCCCGAGCCTAGATGCTTTCACAATCTGGACCGCCGTACTTGTCTAGGGATGGGTGCCAAGAGCATTTATTGCCCACATACGAAAGCTGAAGAGAAGGTCATATACAATGCTTACGTATAGGAAGAAATCATATGATGGGCCCGAGCATGGACGGCCGTTTCTGAATAGGGCCTTTACGTTGTGGATGGATTTGCTTACTTCATGGACTGCCGGCCCAGAAAAAGAAACAGTTACATGTTCTATGGTACAGAAACCAGCGAGGTCGCCTCCTCCAGTCCATGGCCGGCATGAACCGCGACAGTAGTCCAGCTCGCCTCTAGGCATTTCTCAAAAAAAAAAAAAAATCCCCCCTCAGCACACGGTTGTTGGCAAATCGATCTTGCTGCCTTATATCTCATGCATTGGATATTCAAATGAAAAAAAAACATATCATGCATTCGTAGCTAGCGTGTAGTGCACTAGTGCATGCATGCTTGCATGGCCCTTACCTTACGTATTTGTTTGTCATGTTTGAATGCATCGATCGTCAACCGTGCATGTTCATCTCTGTTTGCGTGCGTGAGTCCTGTGTGATGCCGACGGCTTCTCAGATCAGCCATAGACTTGCATGCGTCGAGAATGAGCTTCCACACCGTTGTGGACGGCATGAACGTACTCATATACTCGATTGCCCTGTTGTCGTGCACCACGATCAAGAGTGTCTCGTGGTTCACCCCACTACCTCTCGGCAAGTGACAACGAAGGTGATGTTGTTGAACGCGACCCTGCCTTCACTTACTGCATGTTGATGGCCTTGTTAGATCCCGCGGCAGTATCAAGAACAGCAGGATGCTGATGCCGAGATGAATGGCGAAGATGTCGTCGGTGAAGCGTCATAGCGAACGGGAAGCAATGCGTAAGACGGTAGGGCATCACCTTCGAAAGGAGCATCCATAGACGGCCGTCGTCACCTGCCACCGCACCCCTGTTGTCTTTGGGAAAGTTTGCACGCGGCATGTCGGTGTACCAGTCAAGAAAGCGCCGGAACGAACTCGAGTACTCGACGATACGTGTTGCCCAGGATGCGGGGTTGGGGTGCAGACAGTGGGTCGTTCTTGCTGTTGTTAATGGATAGCAAGGCGGCAGCGGACATGAACGATGACAGCCGCGAAGAGATAGAGGAGAGCGTAGGCCTGGTGTCGGTCTGTGCGATCTCCTTGGTTGCTCCGTGGTGAAACTTGGCATTTGAAAGTCGGATACTACTCGTACTTAGCATTGGTACGCCAAGGAAGAATGTTATGTCCAGCTACAGCAAATGTGTGAGTTTTTCTTTCCTGAGCCAAACAGATCTGAGTTGTCCAGAGTAGACAGTTCAGGACCAATCTGACCGTTTAGCACCATCTGTTTTGTTGTGTCTTCAGACTTCTAATGTTAGAGCATCTCCAACAGCTGCCCTATAATAGGGCACAAACCGTTTTTAAGGCACTTTGAGGCGAAAAACGTCCTCCAACAACTGCCCTATAGCAATTTTTTTTGAGGCAGCCCTATTTTGAGGCTTTGCGCGCGGCAAATATGCGGCTCACAGCCAGCTGCCGCAAACGCAAACATCCTGCCGCAAACTCGCAGCCCTCCGCCGCCCCCCCCCCGGCCGCACCCCGCCGCGCGGCCGCCGGCCAGATCCGCTGCTGCCGCAGGCCCCCGCGTCCCGCCGCCGGCCGGATTCACTTCCCCGCCGCGCCCCGTAGCCGCTGGTGGGCGGAATCAACGCTCCGCCGCCCAAATCCGCCGTCCCGCAGCCGCCACCGCCTCGTCGTCGCCGTCTCTTCCTCTCCGGCCGTCCACCACAGGTCTTTCTCGTCGCCGGCACCTCCCCGGAGCCACCTGCTCGTCCCCGGCCGGCTACCTCCACGCCGCCGCCGCCATGGCTCCGAAGGGCAAGAGCTCCGCCGCATACAACGGCGTGCAGTTCCAGCACGCCGGCCGCCAGTATTGGCTAGAAACCTCCACGTCGGCCGACATCGCCGCCCGCGCGTATGACGTCGCGGTGTGAAGGCTCGCCCCCCCCCCCCCCCCCCCCACTCGAAGCTCAATTTCTCCGAAATTGATACTCGGGCGGATGCGGAGCACGTCGGCCCGCCGGTGACGATTGAGTCGTGCCCCATCGGGGCTCCTCGCATCGTTATCGACGAGCGCGACAGTATTCGTCATCGCAGAGAGAATACTATTGGAAGAAGGAGGCCGAGAAGCGCAAGAACGACGCCGAGGCAGGGCCATCGTCGTTGCAAAGCAAGAAGAAGAAGAATGGAGGAGGTGACAAAGTGATCGACGTCGAGAGTGACTCTGATTCCACCGACTGGGACAATCTGTAGTTTAGTTTCGTAGTTTAAGTTGTTAGTTTAACTTTCATGTAGTACTTTAACTATGTTTGTATTTCGGTCGAATGTTGTTTGAACTATGTTTAAATTTTGGTCGAATGTTGTTTGAAATATGAATTATGGTCGAAGTAGTTCAAATGTTTAGTTAAAAAGAAGATGATTTGGTTGATCTGGGTGCCCTATTTTAGGGCTGCTGTTGGAGATACTCTTAGAGCTGTGGACTGTGGGTCAGCTGGGAATTTTCAAACACTACAAAAAAAAAGGCAAAGTCCAGAAACGGCACAAGATATCAAACGGCCACGGTACAAAAATTATGCATCCCGTCTGTACTAACACATCCCAAACGGAGCCATGATCATTTAATGCGGGCTAGAAGTGGGCCATGGTACTGTTCATAATATGGAGCATGAAGCAGAATACATGCCTGAATACATCTGCCAAAACGCATCCTAATATGAATGGTCGGTAGAGATATCAGGACCATTTGGACCTGGTTGCACTCTAGATCTTCATAATTGTACCTAAACAAATTGTAACCAATAGGCCTCCGTATATATAAAAAAAAACACGACTCATAGATCAACGCATTTGCATTTCAACAAGCACCAAGCACTGCAGTTCCCATGCAAGACAGGACACAAGACAGGACAGAGTTAAAGGGAAATGACCCAACTATTCCCATGTAAACGACCTGTTTTGCCACATACAAGAGCATTTCAGTAGTTTGCAAATGGCTCTACGTACGCTACCACGACAAGGCTTATATTGCAATTAGGTGTAGACAGAATAGTTGGGCTAATGCTCGGTCAGTAAAAATAAGGCCTCATATGGAATTTGTTGGCTAGCTAGAGGATCTGGCTAATGCTCAGTGAGGAAAAATAAGTGCTCAAACCTAAGAATCTGGCTAGAGAACACATATCATACCTTCTTAGGTACTGCTACGTACATAAGATTTTTTTGCAAGCTGATAGCCTACTCCTACTAAAAATACTCAGAAATGTGGTATTATAACAAACACACAAGATATATTCCATCCATTCAATCAGTACATAGCTCAAGCAGATGACCAGTTATGGTGCCGTGCTGCATAACAAATCTTCCTAAAATCATTATGTGTGCTACACTACACCAGCACTTCTCCGTCCCAAATCAGTGCTAGCTTCTGCATTCCTCGGCAAAGCGTTGAAAATTACCTGAACCAGGGCAGTCGCCATGGCGAAAACCATGTACAGGTCAATGATCTGCAGAACACGAGAAGTCGATCAGTAACCCGGCAGTCGCCAGTCTGGCAGAGAAAAAGAAAAACTAGGGAAAGAAAATGAAAATTGTCTTGAGATTCGTCGGCGGGGCGGCGTTGGCCTTGGTGAGGGACTGGATCAGGAGCTTGGCATCCCCCGCGGCCTTCGGCATCCTTCCCCGAGAACCTCAAGCCCTCCCTCCGCTACAAGCTAGTAAATCAGAGTTTGAGGAATCAGATCACGGCGGAGGACGGCCGGGCAGCACGGCTCCCAGATCTAGAAACCCGGCCGGGAACAGGGCGCGGGGTTCGGGAGGGGGCCAGGTGGGAGGCGAGAGGTTCGAGAAGGAAGCAAGGGAGCTTAAGCCCTGGGGCGGGGACGGGGGCGACAGAGATCTGCGCGAGGGAGAGGAGGAGACTGACCTGTGGTGTGCTGTGCTGCACGGGGAAGACGACGACGCGCAGATTCAGACTTCGATCTGCGAGCTCCGGCAGTTCTACTTCGTGAGGGTTTATTCCGCCGATGGAAGTGGGTTGGGTTGATTTACGGGCCCAAATGGGCCTGCAACATGAGCCCATGGATACAGGAGTGTTTTTTTTTTCTTTGACTGTCCTAATGTGCGCGATTTGGTCGGCATGGCGCAAAGCAATCCATGTGTCGACGCATACATCGCTTCGCTTCGAGTCTCCTAAACGAGCTGAAGGAGTTCATGTCAGCTTTGACGGCTCGCGCGTGTGTCGGGATAGCCCCAGTGACACTAGGAGCCCTACCGTGCTGGTGTTGGCGAGGGCTCTGCATCCGTGCGTGCACTCATTAAGATTGACACGGAGTGCCTCTAGATGTTTTCTAGTTTTTTTTTTCTTTTGCGGGGGAATGTTTTCTAGTTTGCAAGAAAGGACCTGTGGAAGTATGGGTTCTATCACCAAGAGATGCGATCAATGTCTGGGGGAGATCGAGATTGTGTTCACTCATCAAGGTTTGCAGTGGGCACATCATATGTTGCGAAGCAAATAGTTTTGATGGGCTCGGACACATAAAGGTCGCTAGGGGTAGGGTGACATTAGCTGCACCGGGTAGATGATGCTCGATATGTAACTCTACATAGCAGTGCTGATGCCCTTTCTGAAGCCTCGTATTCCCTAATTGAATCCATGATCCTTATCTTTTCTTCCGTCATGCTTCTTGGCACTAGACAAGATATTTTCTTTTCTGATCACTCACCGATTGGTAGCACGGAAGAAGTGTATACTCTGGTAGGCTATCGAGTGTGTTGTTGCTTCGGTGCTCATCCAGCAATATATATGCACGTGGCAGTAATTACTAGCATGGTGGATATATGCCATTATATATGCACCAAATTTGTGTTATCAGTTACTAGTTATTTACAGGTATGGCGTGATTTTTGAGCGTGTATGAATCATGGATGACTGCCACTGTCTTTTATTGGAAATGTAGATAATTTACTAGAGAATTATTGTGTATCTCTCAGTTACTCGATCAAGTCATTCTTTTTAGAGACTGCTACCTGATCACAACCCATAGCCTATACATGCATCTTTATGTTAAATTAAAGCACAACTAAGCCATTGTTAAAACATGTCTGAAATGTTATACAGATATAAGTAAATTACATATATATACTTTGACCAGAGTAGTATAAATAACTAGGGTAATTTTACGGTACATTGTAAACCATGTACTAATTTTAATCCAACCCAATGGTCGATGTACATGCCATTCTAGTTGATTCTTATTTAGTTGGAATTTCTTTTTTTTCAATCGATGAAACTGGCCACGTTGTCTTCCTCCTGGCAATTTTGTCCTCACTTTGTTTTTGCTAGGAAACTTTTGCCCGTGGCCTTCGGCATCCTTCCTTCCTCGCGAGATCGCTCCCACCGCACTCTGCTTCGAGCTAGTAAATCAGAATTGGAGGAATCAGATCATGGTGGAGGATGGGCAGCATGGCTCCCAGATCCTGACCCGGCCAGCGGGCCACGGGGTTCCGGAAGGGAAGGGGGAGGGTACAGGGTGGGATGCGGGAGGATCGAGAGGAACTTGAATCCTAAGGCGAGGGCGAGAGAGATCTGTGCGAGGGAGAGGGGAGGAGGAGGAGGAGACGGA
The DNA here is from genome assembly GCA_011799875.1 of Thinopyrum elongatum. NCBI lineage: Eukaryota > Viridiplantae > Streptophyta > Magnoliopsida > Poales > Poaceae > Thinopyrum > Thinopyrum elongatum. Next base: position 33,421,066 of record CM022303.1, on the reverse strand, counting down.
CCTGTGCTGCAAAGACGACATCGCGCAGATTCAGACCTGAGAACTACGAGCTCCGGCAGCTTTGGGAATTTTCTTTCCTGCGGTATTTGAGCCGATGAGAGTGGATGGGGCCGATTTCTGGGCCCAACCGGCCCTGCGACTTGAGCCCATTGATACCAAAGTGTTTTTTTCTTTGACTGCCCTCAACAGTGACAATGTATTCCTAAAAAATCCTCAAAGAAAGAAAAACGTGTTCATCAAAAAAGTGTGCTCAAGCGTGGTGTGTCGTGATAGCTCGGGCAACTTCCAGGGCCCAACGACGCTAGATGCCCGGCCGTGCTGGTGTTGCCAAGGGGTCTGCACCGCAAAGATTGGCACGGGTTTTCCGGGGATGTTTTGTAGTTTGTATGAAGGGACTCGTGTACCTATGGTTCTATTACCCCAAGAGAGTCAATCAAGGTCGAGGGGAGTTTGACGCCGTGTACAATCTTCAAGAACTTTAGTGAATACATCAGATGTGGCTAATTAGATATTTCTGATCGACTCCCGAACTTGAAGGACTTCAGGGTTAGGGTGAATTTAGCTACGTCGGGAAGGTGTTAGTCGATATGTAGCACCCTTCCTATTTTCTGAAGCATACAACAAGTCAGTGGCTGTGTTTTTCCTGAAGCCTCGTATTCCCTAATTGAATCCAAAATCTTTATGTTTTTCTCTGCCATGGTTCTTGGCTCTAGACTAGAAATTATCATTTCCTCATCACTAACATACTGGTAGAAGGAAGAATTGTATCAACCGGGAGGCTTTCGAGTGTGTTGTGGCTTCAGTGGTGATGGAGCAATATATATGCATACGACATTAATTCCTAGCATGGTTTAAGTTGGTTGTTGTATATATGCCATTATATATGTACCAATTCTGTGTTATCAGTTAGTAGTTATTTACTAAGATGGTGTGAGTTTTAATGTACGAATCATGGATGAATGCCGCTATCTTGTATTGACTGGAATGCAAGTAGATACTTTACTAGAGACTTATTGTGCATCTCTCATGCACTCGATCGAGTCATTCTTTGTAAAGACCGCAACCTGATCACAACCCATAGACTATACACGCATGTTTATCTTAAATTAAAGCATGAATAAGTCATGGTTCAAACATCTGGGAAATGATATATAGAAATAATTGAGTAACATATACATATTTCGACCAGAGTAGTGTAAACAATCAACATATAATTTATGTGCATAAGGTTTCACAATACCATATTGAAAGCACAAGTGCTCCCTGTGTGATTTTGGTAATTAATATCAACATATCTTTTGTTGGACTAATACTTTCACCTAGTGTATTTCAGATAAGTTCAATAATTGGCATGGCATGGACTAGAGATGTGGACACCTCAAAATGCTAAGGACACATATTGGCAAAAGCTCAAGACTCTTCATTTATATTTTAGTGATCCAAGATCACATTGAGTACATAGGGAAGCCAATACTATTAAAAGGGGATGAGGTGTTGCTTAATGGTCTACTTGCTCAAAGTACTTAGTGATATTGCTCCAAAACCCTCAGCCACTTTCTCATTTCTACATATGTCCAAAACTCAAAGTCAAACTCGGCCCCACCGATTTGATCTATCCGGCGCTACCGAGTTCAGTTGACATAGCCACTGCGAGAAACCCTAGACGATTCGGTCACACCGATACAGATCTCGGTCTCACCGAGATGGCCTTGCAAACTATCTGTTTCCCTTTGTAACATTTCGATCTCACCGAAATGAGCGGTCGGTCCCACCGAGTTTGCTTGACCAACTCTCTGTTTGCTCTTTGCGAAAATCGGTCTCACCGAGTTCATGCAATCGGCTTCACCGAGATGAGGTTTTGCCCTAGCCCTAGCACATCGGTCCCACCGAGGTTTTCTAGTCGGTCCCACCGAGATTCCTAATGTTCACATTTTGAACTGAATCGGTCTAAGCGAGTTCTTCTATTCGGTCTGACCGAGTTGGGTCAAATGTGTGTAACGGTTGGATTTTGTGTGGAGGCTATATATACCCTCCACCCCCTTCTTCATTTAAGAGAGAGCCATCAGAACGTGCCTACACTTCCACTACTGATTTTCTGAGAGAGAACCATCTACTCATGTGTTGAGACCAAGATTTGACCCAACTTGATGAGACCTGAGTAGGTGATGTTTTCTGAACATCCTGATATCTTATTTGCATTTTTTTGAGTTCCTGTCAACTTGTTATGAATGTTCAAACAACTTTGACCATTATTTTGAAACTTCATCACAAGTTGATATGAACTCGGAAAAATGAAAATAAGATATCAGGATGTTCAGAAAACATCACATACATTTACATGTAATTTTTATTAATGAAAAAGTATATTGTTTATACCATTTTATTTTTAATTATCTTAATAACATTAATAACCTCGAGTAGTTTAAACGGTATTTTTTTTCTTGAATGCAAATGACACGCACATAAAGGTAATGTTTATCTGAACTTTTTGATATCTTATTTGCATTTTTCTGAGTTCATATGAATTTGTTACGAATTTTCAAATTATTGGTCAAACGGTCAAAGGGCATTTGGGCGACCTCAGAGGCAAATCTAAGGGCAAAACCGAGCAGAGTCAAAAAGTAAGGGTAAAACCCGTGGGTAGGTTCCATTTAGGGGCAAAAATGCATTTGTCCCTGTTATCATTGATCGGAGGTTTCAAGTATGTACATATGTGAAGGAAGATTTGCGGGAGGTGGTGCATACTTGCATTGTACTGCGCGGCCACACAGTAGTACTACGTCATAGCTAGCATTAGAAGGCATACGATACACATATTTACAACCTAGTAAATACTTAATTAGCTTGATTATAGGGCAATGTGTATGTATATATGCATAATAGATCAGTAGATACATGGCAGCGTATCAGGTCGATTCAACAGAGGAAAAAGTTAGGGGTTTACACGAACCAGATTGCGTCTGCATGTGATGCAAATTAACGCCTACTCCAGTTTAAAAATACAATTACTAGAATAATCTTACCTGCTAATTGAGCAAACCATCTCCATGTACAGCCTCATGCATACCCGGAGGGTTGTGCAGGGCAATTTGCTAAGAACCACCACTTTACGAAACTAAGTGCGTGGAATGACCACTTGACGAAACTGGAACACCTGGCGTGAATGCAAAACTGAAATGAAGACCATGTCAGAGTCGACCAAAGCTAGTAAAGCGTGTGACCTCCCCTTGGCGCCCTTGACTGGAAAATCCAGCGTAGAGGCTTTCAAGAATGATCATTTCAAGAAGAGCTTAATAGCTCTTGCGCGGGGCATCAGTGACAATGTTCTTCCGTATCCAGGATAGCTGTGGGGGTAGGGGGTTTTTAGCTGCACCATTTGACTGATGTTGCATATTTAACTCCCCTTCAGCCTTGCTGGTAACTCAGCATAGCAATGATCGTATATTCCCTGAAGCTTCCTATTCCCTAATACAATCCACAATGGTCTATGTTTTGTTCTTATGTGACCTATTGGTAGCCACAAAAGTTGTGTGATGGAATGTAGTTCCAGTGTGCTGCTACTTTGTTGGAGATGGAGCAATATATATCGATTGGATGTTAGCATGGTATAAGGTGGTTGATCGCTTTGTGTCGTCCTACTCCTTACCAGTAATTTGTGTCGGTAATTTGTGAAAGTAACAATGGTTTATTGGGTGGGATGACAAGATCAACATGATTTAGGCGATGGTTGTGGGTCAAAGCTTGCCTCTACTTCGAGGACAGAGAGTCCCAACATGATGTCCGCTAGGTCGTCTCGCTTGGGCTCCAGCTGCGGGCGACACGGCCAGTGGGGGAGCCAGGGCCAACAACATTAATGGGGACAACATCGTTGACGCGTACAATAGCGCCTGAGACACCAGAACCAGATCCCTGCCACCTGCCACCATGGGAGCCATCAAGTCCCCCGAGACCGTCGTGGGAGAAGGAAGCGCCCCAGTACGAAGAAGAGGCCAGCTGACGTAGCTCATGCCTCGTTGGGTGGTTTTAAGTTGCCGGTGCGGCACTGTTGCGATGTGCGGTTCAGCCAATAGATTCCGTCCCTCCGGCACAGCTACATTGTGGTTGCGATGGCAGGTGATGGATAGGGAGGAGGAGAGGACACAAATTCAGGGGAAGCTCCTGATAGGGTTTTGGGGATGAGGATGTGTCGCTGCCGGTATCTTATAGACGGGGATGATTTCGCATGTTGGCCATCCAAATGGTCTCCTCAGGAATCCGAGGGAGAGGCGCCGCCATTAATGGGCAGGTGGTTAGCCATCGCGTCATCCCCATCGCTAGTGATTATCTGTATGTTTATGGCGACGCGCTGATTAAAATCCTGGCGCTGTTAAAAGGAAGAAGAAGCTGAAACTTCCGTCCAATGCTGGCCGTTTGATTGGAAGCGAGCTCCAAATGGGACTTCCACAACCTCCTAATATGGAGGCTACGAGCTCACCCTTAGAGCGAGCTTCATAAATTAGGGCGATCCGGAGGCATATGGAGACTCTGCTATAATGCCTTATTGGACGAAAAATGCTAAATTTTCAGTGATAATGGCAACTATGCTATAGTTGTTCTTACATTGGGTCAAAGCTGTTTCTGATGGGTTGGTTTTTGTATATCTCGGTGGTGCTGCACATTGTTTGTCGAAAAATCAAAAGGACTTGAAGTCGCCACAGATGGCTCAATTAACCTGCCCGTTAGTGGTCTCTTTACCGCTGACTATTCTTTTTTGTGCCAGTTGGTGATAGGAGAGACCGATTCCGTAGTAGCACCAAAAGAGTACACTTGCACGAGAAGAAAACTAAAATATTTTGAAGATTTAATTAAAAAATTGCATTCTCAACTGGTACACATGCCCTTAGAGGGTTGTTATGATCACTGTGACTAAAAACTACAAACCTAACTACGCTAGTCAACTTGACACGTAAAGCGGTAAAGACCAGTAACACATCATTTGAACTTCCCAGTTCTGTGTGTTACAACGCCACTATTCCATCAGTATTGGTCTTCAGTCGCCATACGTCGCAGATATCCTTCGCTCGTTCTGGATGTTTCCATGGGAAGAGGCTGCTCCGCCTACAGCTTCAAATCTATCTCTTGCAATCTACAACCGACATCTGAGCATGATAACTTGTAGCTCACTATCCAAGTCTGATAGTTTTCTTGTTCCCAGTGCCTCGTACTCGGTACACCCCAACACCATTCGTCATATCCTCTTGTCTTGTCTGTCTAAACTATTGCTTTTATTTGTGTCTTTCGTCGGCTAACAATTGGACTGTTTGTCGTAAAACTGTTTTGACTAGTAGAGCTTCATGCTACTACGTTGGTGAACATGGAGCGTTATATATGCACACATGACAAACGACTGTTACTCAATGGCTGGAGGTTGTTGGAGCCTTATTGATTTACCGAAAAAGGATTTCGCCCACTTTATAGATAAAGCAACTTCCGATCCATACAACCGATCGAACAAGAAAAAGAAAAAGAAACGAAAAGGCAAAAGATACAAGATGCTAACTACTAACTTACAGCTAACATGCTCCAAATACTCCAAGAACACTTGAGCATTGGAGCCCTTGGCGAACACGAGGTCAAGCCATCGAAGAGACTAAGTCTGGAGAGTTGCCCACCACCGAAGGAAGACCTCACTCCGTCATCTCCTAAGAGGCCTCCCGATGTTGCTCCTCCGTCAATCTCTACCTGCGAAGAAGGCCCCCTGCCCTCTCGCACTGGATCGAAGGGCGTTGCACCGTCCGCAGGTAGAATTGCTCACCCCCGAGCAAGAATGAACGGGGCCAACTCGGTGTCGCAGAGCAAACCACAAGCATGGCCACCTCACCTTCAGAAGCAAAACTCCTACATCGTCACCGCCTCTAGCCAAGAACAACATGTGCACTGCAATATGCCGAACGGGACTAGCACTGAAGATATATCGTCAGCCGCCACCCACACTGAAGCCCCGCCACCACTCCAAAGTGCCAAAGGCAACATCTTCAGGAAGAAAAACCGACGCCGGAGCGCCACCGCTGCCCAATCCAAGGGAATTAGAGCGTTCACCCAGGACGTGGATGAGGGAGGCAATGCAAGGGTCGGACATTCATGCCGCCTATAAGAAGAAGAATGACGCCCGGAACATCACCAGCATCGTGACCGCAGCCTGCAGGTCAAGGGTTTCCCCCAATCTGTGCCCCCACCCCCAATCACCCCACCAACCACCAGATCAGGATCACGGGTCGGTGAAGCAGCTCGAGGAGTGAGAGGGGAGGCCATCAACATCGGCTGAGATCCAAGCTGGCCACCGCCTTGCCGCCCAGGCGGCCGAGGGAAGGTGCCGAGCAGCACTCGTGCCGGCCACCTGCCGCCGGGATGGAGGCACTCCACCATAGAGGCCGCCGCCTTAGATCAGGGCGCTTCACGCGCCGCACACCGCCGCCCGATGCGCCCAGCACCGCCACCGCACGCCAGCCCGCAAGCACGATGAGGTCCCGCCGACCACTGTCGAGAGCTGCCCCGCGCCAAATCTGGATGCAGGAGCCGCCACCAACCGGACAAATGCACCTATGCAACCGCCGCTGCACCACTACGGCACCCGGCCGGCCATGCGCATTGCAGCCACAACGTCCCGGATGAGCGCCGTATCCCCCGCACGCGACTGCATCCCGCAATGCTCCATCATTGTTGGGGAGGAAGAAGGGGCCCCGCCAGCCACCGTGAGGGGCTTTGCCCCGGTGGATCCGGTCTGCGGCCAGGGAAGAGAGGAGGAGCGGAGGGGGGAAGGCGCTGGCTGGTTGGTACCGCCACCCAAGTCGCCCGCGTGGACGATGCGGGGGCAAGGAACGAAGCCACTGTCATCCTTTTTTTGGAAAGGAGGATAAGCCCCGTCCTCTGCATTAGAACGATGCATGCAGTCATATATTATTAGTAATGCAAAATCATGCAGCCGAACAACCTTCACCCGGAAATAAAGCGGAAAACAAACCCTAAAGTTGTACTCCAACAGTAACACCCCCAGATAGCCACTAATCCTATTTAACAAGGCACCTCAGAAACGAAAAATACATAAGTCCTAGGCTACGCCTTCAAGAAGGAATCGCCACACATACACCGATGACGGCAAGTCCACCACAAGGTTGAACTCTGGATTCTCATCCCCAAAGCCAAGCTTCAATCCACCATGTTCAACAAGGACACGATGCAAGAGCGCGTCGACATAGCCCGATCAGAGATCATGTGTTTCCACCAGAGTGCATACTCGTCGTTGAAGCCATCTGTATCATCCGCCCTTATCCATCTACCGACACTTCGATAGTCGGATACCTCTGGAGAAGACAACGGAAGACAAAGACATCCCATACCGCCTGCCTTCTGCTACTGTTGCAACACCTTCGATCGAACAGCAACAAGCTAAACATGACACCTCCGCCAGAGCCATTGTGCATCACCTGCCGATAGCAAACATGATTTGACGTCTCCGAATAAGACGTCGCGCGTAGCATCCGCCGGTAGTATATCCCCCGGTGGCTTCAGCCTTATTGATTTCATACATTAACTTCTTGTATGGATCAAGATGAGACATCTCTCTCCTTGCCATTTCTTCTTTAGTTCAACATGACATAGTTGGATATCCGAAAACTGAGGCTATGATAAGATAGTACATCAAAAAATATGAAATAGAAATAAACATGAATAGAAAATCCTATAAGCAGCTTGCCCTTTACATGTTAGATGCATATTGATTTTCCATTTAAAAATGTGTACAAAGCTTGAATATTCATATAAAAATCTATTATGGGAATTGAGAATAACGAAAAGTAAAACAGAGTATCTCCCTGCTCTGTTTTGAACGAACATTGTTACAAAAGAATGCATGTCTGATTGACCAGCCTCTCTGTGCGGAAACCATGCCTAAGACAAATGATGAGTTGAATCATAATATGTTGTTTACAATTGATCTTTTTTTTTTGCACAAAGCAACTTTGCTATACCTTGAGCTGTTGAACTGGTACTAGCTGCTGATCTTTATCAACGTCTTTTCTTCTCGAGAGTGACTTCAGCCCTCGTGCTGATTCCCTAGGGCTGCTACCTTGGGGTCTCACATGCATGTGCTCTCCCTCGATTTGTTCTGGCTTTGGTGGATACTTGGAGTAGTAGCGGTGCTCGCAGTGATTCAAGTACGTAGCAGCATCTCAGCAGGTTGATCGAGTGGCGCATCGGAGAATTCCTGTCAGACTCGATGTATTTCGAGCAGAGGCACCGTCTGACAGCTGCAGGAAAAATCAATATCATTTGAATTGACACAGAGGCGTAGCAGCGGAACATGAAGGTCTCGGCAAATCACCAAAGTCTATGGCTGAAGAAATACTTGGTCTCAGTCAAATCTCAGGAACTTTGCTGTACATACCACTTATTAGATGGAAATTAGACGAGAGATGAGATACACAATTTTACGTGAAAACCCCAGCGGAGAAAAAACCACAGACGCATGAGGAAGTAATTTCACTATGATGGATGAGTGTAAATGGACTATAGTCAACGCCCCTTACACCACTTGCACTACATCTAGGCTGAGACCCGCCACCAGTAGAATTCGGGTCACAATTTGACATCAGCACCACCTACACCTTGCATTATCCTTCAGAAAATCTAGCATTGGTGCTCACAAGGAGGTTCACATGGCTTGCCACCCTAGTCTGATGGTTCCCGATGTCTTCTATTCCATAATGCCTTTTCACATTGTTCTGTTTTTTGCCTCTCATGTCGCATCTACCAACCATTAGATTATGTAGCGAAAAATTGTTTTGAGATCGATGCTACTACTTGGCTAAAGACGGAGAGGTATAAATAGATAGAGATGGCCAACGAATAGATGCACCACCTATATCTTCATTGCAGAACTACGGAGGAGCAAGGTCAATATTTATGAAGTGGAAACTAATAAAAAGTTGCACTCTCAACCACTGTACAGGCCCTTACAAAGCCATATGGGTCACACAGACCAGGACAACCTAAAAGCAAGCCAAACCGGATTTGCACTTTCGATTTTATAGCATGTGGAACTAAGAAGACGAGGCTTAAAAGTTCAAGGACCATGGGTGCAACTAGTCTTCTTGCTGCTGTACGATCACACGAGATATCTATCATGTCATAAAATTTCGAATTGAAACATGATTTATAAAACACAAACCAGTAAAATGCCTGTCTCTGAATATGTGGATTAGCTGCCGGTCAATGTAATTAATCTTTTGTTGTCTGCGCACCAAATCAACCCCAAGGGCGGAGTACACAGAAGTCATTGACTTGTTATATAAGCATGTTTTCTGGTCATCACAAGGGCGTTTTGTGCCATCTCTCTCCATGTGTCTTCCTCCGTCAGTCTATGTGAATCATCGTCAATGAAAGAACTCGCAAAGCCAGCACTATCTTACATGAAATCCAAGCGTGGACTAAACTGGCCAAACGCATGCTCGGATTTTGCCAAGCCATGCGAATGCTGGTACACAACAAACGCCCGGTCAGAGAAATCGACATGCCAAAACCATAAGAGCTTTTTCACCATATACAGATCGATAACCACATGCAACAAGAAAATGTGGACAAAAGGGCTATATTTATTTCTGGACCCGCAGAAGACAAGGCAGTTCGTCTTGGTGTCGTAAACTTGCAATGCAAGATTGTGGAACTCGGAAAAACTTCCTAAAACCTCTCATCTTGTCTACGATGGTGTCGAAACTCCAAACAGAACAACACTTCATCTCTTTGTATTGTTTTAAAAAAGGATTTAAACATGGATGACTTATAAAACAAGAAACAAAGAAGAACACATTTCAAGATAAACCGAACAGCTGCTGTGCAATGTGGGTTCTGTTTCTTTTCCTTGTACCATTTCCACACAAATGGCAGAGTGCATAGAAAGCCGTTAACTTGTTCTTTAGGACAATCAACAAACGATTCTTGTTTCACTTGTCGTCATCCGTGTGTTTTTCCACCTCTCTCTCTCCAAACGTCCTAATCCATCAGACACCTATCAGCGACCATCAATGATAATAATCTATAACCGAAAGTGTGCAGTAAGTACAACAAAAGCCAAGCCAAGACAGACTGAACTGGTTAAGCACAACTGCACATGCAATGACCTCGTCATTTCACTACCATGCCGATGCCACACATCTACTACTACTTGGTCATAGATATAAACTTAAGAAAACAAAAAGATCAACATTTTTTCCAGTCCTTACAGATCAAGCTCAATGGTCTCATGACCACATGCAACACAAAAAGGGCAAGATTTTCTTTGAGAGTATGCACCAAATCTCACTCAGCCAGCCTCGGACCAGCTAGTTCTGGGATGGCAGCTTGATGGCGACCCACAGAGTGGAGATGGTGATGGCCAGAACAGACAGGGCGCGGGGTTTTGGAGGAGGCGGTGCGCTCGGATGCGAAGGGTTCCATGAGGGTAAGGTGAAGCTTGGACGTCCGGCAAATGGGTGGTTTAGGATTTTCATTACATGAGTTTTGGTATTTCCTACCTATGCTTTCTCTTATTCTTCTTTTTGAGTTGAACAGCGCACTTCATTTATTAAAGAATGTTTCTGGGAAGACAAAGGTTATTCGGAGGTTCATTAAGCCAAAGAGGGCGTCCCTCTCCCAAGCTAGTAGCCATTTTAGAAATACTATGAGCTCTCGCTGTTCGTGCAAATTTGACATGCCAAAAAACTAGTTGTGCCAAATTAATCTCCCTCGCAATCATGCAGCGTGCAGCTCTAAGCTCTTGTGTGACTCTCAAACAGTCAGTGGCAATATGGATCTTGCACAACACCATATCCTCGCCCAATGCTTGAGCCTCTTTGCATGCATAAGCCTCGAGGATTTCAGGGTCCGTCACTCTTTCAAACACAACCACCGATGCCCCAAGGAACTCCATGTTAATCTCTGCATATAATCCCCATAGCCCCACTATATTGAATTTTTGCTACAGCTGCATCAGCGTTTAGCTTGGCAAATCCCATAGGCGGCGATTTCCAAACCCGAGCGGTTCTAGCGGTAGCTCCTGCATGGCACCCTCGGACGTCATCCAAATACTCATGCATGGATCGCCTTGCGTCTAGCCCACCATATTGCCCAAAGAGTAACAATCGCCTCTATGACCTAGTCCTGCCTTAACGTGTTTGTCAATTTGGACAGCCACAGTTTTGCGTTGAGACGATATTGTGGGCAATTTGGATTGCATGGTGCAAAGCATCCATGAAGGCCTTTTTTTAAGGAAAGCCATCAGTAGAGTGTATATATTACTCAGACATTATCTATACATTATCCGCATTGAGATGAATTACGAAAACTCACAATTGTGATGACCCTCACCATATTTACCTATCGCATAAGCTCCTCTGGTACCCTCTCTGGGGCAGTAATTAAAACTAAGACGTGTAAAATTCCAGCAGAGAGAAAAGAGTATTCTCCGTATATAGCTGCAGCTGGACCTAATGAGCTCCCTCCATTTTTGCATGGTCTCAACAATTTGCATACAGTCTGCGTCGACAAGGATCTGTCATCCAGTGTATCTAGCTATCATACACCATGAAGTTCTTACAGAGTCTACTCTAGCAAAAATGGTACCTTTCAAAGTCCTTTCCCAACGCATATTCCTTCATGCGAGTTTTCTGAGTGTGTTCCAAGTCAAGCTGAGGAGGGCGGGAGGCCAGAATCTTAGAGCATCTACAGCCGGACTTGCCAAATTCGACCCCTCAAATGCTCGCGGACGCGCCCGGGCGTGACCGGTCATACCTTAAAAAATGCATTCCACATCCGTATACCTAAAATACATAGTATTACATGCAATGCAGCGATCTTTGAGCGGAGTTTCGTCCGGTTCCGCTCCCTGCTCGCCCAGCTCCGCCCTGGCCATGTCCGACGGCCGGCTTCGCTCCTCAGAGTGTTGGTCCGATCGCCGGCAAGGTAGAATAGGGCATGGGAACCGAGCCGGCTCACGGGACTCAAGGCGCCGCCGTCTCCCATGCCCTACTCTTCCTCGTCAGAGCCCGTAGCCCGAACGGTGCCGATGGACGTCAGATCGATGACGGATCTGTCCTGGTACGTGCCGCCGATGTCCACCATGATGTGGTTGCCGAGCCCGGACTGGTGCGCCATACAGGGCGCTGGAGAATGCGACTCTGCCTCGCCGACGTCCACCGCCTCCCAATGCTCGGCGTGCCAACGGAGGGGTTGCACGTTCGTCACCGTGTTCGGACGCCAGATGGACCGCAGCGCCACCGGCGAGGCAGCTACGGTTGGCCTACCACTAGATCCATGCGCCTTTTGGGCGGACGCAATGGATTCCCGACGAAAAGAGTCCAAGCGCTGCCATGCACGTGACTCCTCCCGGGCGCAGCGGAGCGCAAGCCGGACGGCCATCTTCTCCTCGGGGCCGCGTGGGATGAGCTCAGGGTCGACGGATCTGGAGGTGAAGGACTCGGATCCGCTGCCCGTCATGCCGGAGATGGCCAGAAGTCGCCGGAGATGAGCTTGGGTGACGGAGGGAGGTGGAGGGCACTAGTAGAAAAAGGCCCATTTGTCCCGGTTCATAAGGCCCATTTGTCCTGGTTCGGGAACCGGGACTAAAGGGTCGGGACTAAAGCCCAACATCTTTAGTCCCGGTTCTTATACGAACCGGGACAGATGGGGCTCCACGTGGCCGCTGCGGCGAGCCCAGAGAGGAGGGCCTTTAGTCCCGGTTGGTAACACCAACCGGGACCAAAGATCATCCACGTGTCAGCAGCTCAGGAGCTGGGGTTTTTGTTTTTTTTTTAAAGGGGGGGGTGGGTTTGGGGGTTTTGGGGGTTTTGTAGGGTTAATTTAGGGGTTTCATATATTGCGTTAGCTAGCTAATAGCTAGAGAGAAGTGTCCTCTCTTATCTCCGTGCTTGGTCGATGCTACGTACTATACGTATAGAGAGGACTCGACACGCTAGCTAGTAAGCAAATGAAGGAAACCATTAAGTACACAAGATCGTCATGAACATATAGAGAGAGAAGTGATCGACCTCCTCCTTCTCCGAGAGATTGGTCGAACAACAAGTTTTCGTATATCTATCCGACGCTACTAGCTACATATATACAATATATGATCTCTTACAATCCCTAACATTTGATGTCAAGTTCCACATGGTATTCTCCGGCTGGATTGATGACGTGGTCAAGAAAGAATCCCGCCAATTCCTCTTAAATTGCTTTTATGCGATCTTGTGGTAGGAGTTCATCCCGCATCTGCCAAATCTAATTTGAAGAAGGGGGTCAATACATATATATGAATCAAACTCAACACAAATGATGGTAATAAAATAAAATTGTGAATATTATTGCTTACGCACTTCATATTGTTTTTCAGAGTAGCCCCGCTTAGAGGTCGTCGCGTTGTAGATGTACTCGCAAATGTAGTATCCCCAAAAATTATTCCCGCCTTCCTGCCACAACCACTTTACCAGAAATAAAGGTCAATCAAACTGATAATCAAGCATTATAAATGGTATTGATGAAACTAGCTAGAATCAAAGGGAGATGCGCAGAACTAGTTAGTAGTACTTAGTTTCGGGTGTGTAAATCGCAGCTCCCCCGGCAGTCCCGGAGCTTCTGTGGTGAACACTTTCCAAACCCTGCGAGACAAAGAAAATAATTACTTGATATTAGGAAATGACCAAAGTTGCTGATATGGTGCGATAATGATCGATTGAACTTACTTCTGGAGCATTTTAGTCATGGCCGCATACTCCTTGGGATCTTTTCGTCTTGAGTCTAAGACGGTTACTAGTCCCTGCTCAAGCTTAATCTCTAGGAGAATAAAGTGGAAGCTGCGCACGCATGCATAACTCATCAATTACATTACTACAACCTCGAGTAATAAGGGAAACCGAATATGCAGAAGACAATAACACTCACTTGAAGTTGTAAGGAAAGAGTATTTTATCTTTGTTTTGATTTTTAAGCAACGATTGTAGCAAGTTGGCCTCGGTTTATTTCGCATGATATGTAACCGTCCATTCATCTATGAGATTTGTGTTAATGAACCCAATATCATAGATTTGTGCATTTCTACATTCGACGATCTTCAATCTGCATAATATAGTGAGGATAATTATATATACATGCAATGAAAGAGCTGAGCTATATATAGAGACTTAATTACAGAAGTATAGTACTTACAGACAGTAGCAAGTGATGATTATTTTATCGAGGTCCTTTTGATTGAAAAACTGGAAGAACTCCTCAAATGGAACAGATCAATTCCAACGAGGTCGTGCTCCTCTTATGGAATCTTCGCATCATCGTTGTTAGAGGAGGATCACCAGGTCTGACGAGAGGCTTCCCGTACTGGTATTTGTGTTCGTCCACCTCCATTGTATCAAAATGTGCATCGTCGGGCAGGTAATCACCAGGATTGGTACCGGGCAGCATCCCCGGCAGATTTGCGACGATATCGTTAGACACCTTGAGCGGGGGGCACGATTGGTTTGCCTGTTCGCCGAGCTGGGGATTTTTTTTCCCTCTTCTTCGTTGTTGTAACCTTTTGTCACTTAAAGTAGTTCCCGACCGGCGCGCTCCTCCCACTGCCTTTTTCAGAGCGCGGACATGGTTGTCATCCGGCGGAGGCGGTGGTGGTCGCTTCAGGTTCTTCAAAGTGCGCTTCAATTTCACCGGATCCATCTTCTCATCCGGAGGTGGATTTTTCTTTGCAAAAAAGTCCTTCACTTGGGCTTGACAGATCTCCTCGTTTTCCTCCTCGGTCATCTCGTATGGTAATCTATCTAGAGGCTTGATAGATGGACCGAATTTGTATTGCCTCCCGCCTCTGGCTGTACTGCTAGACGCCGCCCGAGCAGCCGGAGCGGCTGTGGCTGTCTCCCTTCGTTGCTTACGAGGCGGAGAAGGAGGCGGAGTGCTACGACGCGCCGGAGCAGCCGGAGCGGCGGCGGCTGTCTTCCGCTGTTGTTGACGAGGCGGAGAAGGAGGCGGGCTGCTCGGACGCGCCAGCGCAGGCGGAGAAGGAGGCGGAGTGCCGCCACGCGCCGGAGCAGCTGGAGAAGGAGGCGGAGTGCCGCCACGCGCCGGAGCAGCCGGAGAAGGAGGCGGAGTGCCCTGATCACTCGCCAGAGGAGGAGGCGGAGGTGGAGGTGGAGTGCCCTAACTCGCCGGAGGAGGAGGCGGAGGCTTCCAGTTCGGAAGGTTGATGAGCTCCTTCCGCCATAGACATGGAGTCTTCAGAGCAAGACCCAGCTGAGTCTCCCCTTCACCAGTAGGGTGGTCAAGCTCAAGCTCCTCAAATCCCTCCGTTATTTCATCGACCATCGCAACAGCATAGCCTTCTGGAATCGGAAGGCAGTGAAAAGTTGCGCCGGGTTGAGGAGGTGCAACAGAGCCGACAGCCGCCTTGACTTTGAGGTGCTGCCATTGCGCCATAAGGTGGCAATCTTGAGCCTCCGTGATAGCATCCACGGGGTAGCTTGGAGCCGTGAAGTGAGGCTGCTGAAGGAGCTCGGTGGAAGCCACGCTGCTTCTCCGCTGAGATGGCGGGGTAGCTTCTGGGGTAGCTTCGGCAGGTCGCTGCCTCTGAACTAGTGCTTGTTCCTCTAGCGCTCGTACCCTTGCATTCAGCTTCTGCAGTTCGGTCTGCTCCACTTTCCTAGTCCTCTCCCGGGTTTTGTAACCGCCTGCGCTGGGAAACCCTTCCTTCCACGCAACGGAGCCTGCCGTGCCTCGTGTTCGTCCTGGGTGCTCAGGATTCCCGAGGGCCGGTGTGAGCTCGTCGTTCTCTCTGTCGGGAACGAACGCCCCTTGCTGCGTTGCGGCAATATACTTCTGAAGCTTCTTGACGGGTATTTCAAGTTGCTCCTTCGTCCAATGGCACTTCCCTGTTTCAGGGTCCAAGGTTCCCCCAACCCCGAAGAACCAAGTCCTTGAACGGTCTGGCCAGTTCAATGTCTCTGGTTCGACCCCTTTATCAAGCAGGTCCTTCTCAGCCTTGTCCCACAACGGCCGGGCTTTGAGGTAGCCACCTGACCCCGTGCGATGGTGATACTCCTTCTTTGCAGTATTTTTCTTGTTTGTCGCTGACATCTTCTTACTCTTCTCCGATGTCTTGTGGGCCACAAATGCGGGCCAGTGATCTCTTATCTTCTCAAATCGGCCGGTGAATTCTGGAGTCTTCCCTTTGTCGACAAACATTGATTTCAACTCATTCTTCCACCTCCTAAATAGATCTGCCATCTTCTTAAGAGCATGAGCCTTGACCAATGGCTCTATAACTGGATTATCCGGATCCTCCTCTGGCAGTAGGGTGAAATTTGCCTTCAGCGCGGTCCAAAGATCATCTTTCTGTCTATCGTTGACAAAAGACACTTGAGGGTCTTCGCTCTTAGGCTTATTCCATTGGTGGATGCTGATCGGGATCAGGTCCCTAACAAGAACCCCGCACTGAGCAGAAAATGCTTCCTTGGTCCGGCTGGGTTCAATCGGTTGGCCATCGCCCTTGATTGCTGTGATCGTGAACCTTTCATCCTGGCGCAACCTTTTCTTCGGGCCTCGTCTCGTATCGAAGTTTGGCTCGATCCGGAGGGCTAGAAAAGAAGAAAGAAGAGAGTTAATATGTGTACATACCAAAACAATTAATGCATGAATTAGCTAGTCAGCAAAGGCTTAATTAATATATATACCTCACCGGACTTTGCAACATCTCCTTCCTCCGTTCGCTCACCGGAGCAGTCATCACGGTCTCCTTCTTCCACCGGCATTCCGTCACCGGAGCCATCATAATCATGTCCTTCCACCTCCATTGTTCGATCACCGGAGCCTGCTTCACCCTCTCCTTCCAGACCATCGGTGTCGTTGAGAAACGACAAGACATCACCTCCGCCGAGGATTATGTCCCCCAACAACTGTTCTGCTTCGATGTCTCGGTGCTCCATAGTTTCTGCAAATATTACAACATGGCAATTAATATAAAAACATGACAGATGGATATATTAGTGCAAACGTAGACCTAGCTAGCTCCACGCTTCTACTGTTTGGGGTGGCCTCGACAACGCTTCTAGGGTTTGGGGTGGCCTAGGCAACGCTTCTAGGGTTTGGGGTGGCCTCGACAACGCTTCTAGGGTTTGGGTCGGACCGCCTCTCTCATGAATGTCCGCCGTCCGGACTGACAAGGAATTTCAAAAAATGACGCCTTTCTGGATGTGCAGAAAATGGTCCATATTTTTCCTGATCTCATCTACCCTTCTATATGTCACGTTGTCTAGTGTCAAAGAATTCAAGAAAACCATGACTTCATCATTAGCCGGAAATGACAGGCGTATAATGGTACGAAGCTCTTCAAAATTGTTTTGGAACGGAGTTCCCGATAGAATAATTTGCTTTTTGGTACAAAGTTCAGCAAGAGCCTTCCGAATATCGCTATTTGGAAGGCCTTTGCTGAAATTCGTACGAAAAGGAGAATTATTCTATCCGGAACTCCGTTCCAAAACAACTTTGAAGAGCTTCGTAGCATCATATGCCTGTTACTTCCGACTAATGATGAAGCCATGGATTTCTTCAATACTTTGACAGACAACGTGACATATAGAAGAATATATATATAGATGAGATTAGAAAAAAATTGGATCAACTTGTGCACATCCATAATGGGGGCATTCTTGATAAATCTATATATGTCAAAATTCAAACTTTGACATATGATCAAATGTTGCATATGTCAAAATTCAAACTTTGACATATGATCAAACTTTGATATATGATCAAATGTTGCATATGTCAAAATTCAAACTTTGACATATGATCAAACTTTGATATATGTCCACCGCGATATAAAATAATACATAGACTTGTTCGGGCGAGAGGGGGTTGATCGATGTCCCCCCTCATGTCGAAGTTACCGGAGTTATCTTCTAGTGGTTTGGGTGGCCTCGAGAGTTTGTCGGGTAGGGGCGGGAGGGGGTAGGAGATCGACAACGCTTTTTTTTTAGGGTTTGGGTGGCCTCGAGAGTTGGTCGCCCGGTATATCGAGAGGGGGGTGAACATTTTACCTTAGTAACTTAGAAAAAAAATGTTATCGGGGAGGGGGTATATCGACCCCCCCCCTCATGTCGAAGTTATCAGGGAGGGGCTATATCGACAACGACATACATATAGCCACATACATATAAAAAAATTCTATGAACATCCATACATACATATAGCCACATACATATATATGGCTATTAAAAAAATTCATCATATAAAAAAATGTTATCGGGGAGGGGGTATATCGCAAACTTTGACATAAATGACTTTGATCATGCACAATTTTGCTATACATACACAATATGAACATATACATAAATTGACAAACAAAATTCTATGAACAAAAAAAAATCATAAAAATTCTATGAACATAAAAATTCTAACTTTAGCATATTCTTTGCATATGAACATACATACATTTTCTTATTTTTTTTCTTAAATGTAACTTTTGCATATATTCACATACATACATAAATATACAATACATTAAAAAAAAAATTGCTATGAACAAAAAAAACATCATATATGAACATTTTGTATATACATCCATATCCATCCATCCATACATACATACATACATGGACAAAAAAATGCTATGAACAAAAACATCAATTTTGGTCCAATCTTGGCATTGAACTACAACCCAATTTTTCCTTGCTAAAAAAATTCTGAATTTTTTACATCTTGTAGTCCTTCCAACTAAACCCTTAAGTCCAGAAGGGCAACCGCAATTTCATCTAGCAAGTCCACCAAAAAAATTCATGTAGTTTCTGTCCAGCACTAAATTTTAATAAAACTTGCACTAAGAAGTTTTTCCTTTTATCAAACCAACTTAACCATCTTCACTAACATCCAAGGAGACATCATCCTGCCAAGTTTCACATAAAACAAAGTTCCCTAGCAAGCCCTAGCATTTCATCAAACACCTTGTGGACATGGCTGAAACTTTGCACTGAACCAACTTCACCATCA
This sequence comes from Thinopyrum elongatum, assembly GCA_011799875.1. Classification (NCBI taxonomy): domain Eukaryota; kingdom Viridiplantae; phylum Streptophyta; class Magnoliopsida; order Poales; family Poaceae; genus Thinopyrum; species Thinopyrum elongatum. The sequence goes on along the minus strand of CM022303.1, from coordinate 33,402,031 downwards.
TCACATACATGGAGGAAGGACAGAGGAGAGGGGTGGGAGGGAGGAGGGAGTACCGGCCTGGCCGGCGGGCACTGGTGCGGCGGCGTTGACGGCAGGGTAGGGGCGTGGCGGGGCGTCGAGGCAGGGCAGGGGCGCGGCGGCGTTGGCGTCGAGGTCGAGGCAGGGGCGCACGGCGTCGGCGTCGGGGTAGGACAGGGGCGCGGGGCGATGGCGACGAGGAGCGGGCGGCGACGGCGACGGTGACCTCGGGGCGGCGACGGCGAGCACGGGCAGCCTGGCGGCGTCGATGAGCTCGGCGTCGTCGGGGGGCAAATGGTCGATGAAAACTGAAAAATTCATAAGTCCTGCTTATATACACAGAGCATTGGTTCCGGTTCATGGCACAAACCAGGACGAATGGCACCCTTTGGTCCCGGTTCGTGCCACCAACCGGGACCAAAGGTCTCGACCTTTGGTCCCGGTTGGTGGCACGAACCGGGACCAAATGGGGGGCATTGGTCCCGGTTTGTTCCACCAACCGGGACCAATGCCGCCCCTTTTGTCCTGGTTGGTGCTACCAACCGGGACCAAAGGCCTTGCGCTGGCGCGGTCCGATGTTTAGTCCCACCTCGCTAGTTGAGAGAGCTCGAGAGTGGTTTATAAGCGCTGCTGCACCGGCCGTCTCGAGCTCCTCTCAACTGCAGGCTTTCGGGCCTTCTCTGCTACTCTTTGCCGTGGGCCTGCTGGGCCTTTGCGGGCCTGAATCCTTGCCCATGGATGGGTTTCTAGTCGTATTCAGGCCGTGGTGGCCCAGTAGGTGGCATTTATTTATTTATTTTTAGTTTTTTTGTTTTCTTTTTTGCTTTATTTATTTTATTTTGTTTCTACTTACAACAAAATACAAACTGTTTTTCAGTGATTCTTTTTGCTTTTAGGTAATAAAAATTATAAACTTGCTGTTAGTGCCATTAGTTTTCCAATTTGAATAGTTTAAATTTGAATTCTTTGAAATTTGTGTGAAGCACTAGTTTGTGATTAACTTTACTATAAAAATAGATTTTGGAGTGATTCTTTTTCCTGCTATTTAATATTACTGTGTTTTATCATTATATTCAAAAACAGTTTTTGTTATTTTAGTTTCTAACAAAAAAATCTTTATGATAATTCATTTTGCTATTAAATTTTCTAACAAAAAAAGTTCTATATGAAAATTCTTTTTGCTTTAAATGTTTCGAACAGAAAATACTTTGATAATTTTAGTTGCATAAATTTTAGTTGATTCCTTTTGCTATTAGAGTTTCATTAAAGTTTTCTAGTTCATTCTTTTTTCTATTAGAGTTTCATTAAAGTTTTCTAGTTCATTCTTTTAGTTTATTATTTTTTCTATTAGAGTTTCATAAAAGTTGAGAGGGTTACGGCAAAAACTGGATGCACTTCGTGTACAAAATGGACAATCTCTTTCGAAGTATCAGGGTTTCGGACGAAAACACATCTGTTACAAAGGGATTTCATTTTTTTGGACTTATTTGAACTCCAGACTTTTTGTGTGTTCAAAATGAACCATTCAAAGCCACATCATCAATTTTCAACCCTTTCTAACTTCATCTGTTATTTTTCATGCATTTACTGATTTTTTGAGCTAAATGACCCTGAAATTGAAAAGCACTTCAGATGAACTCTGAAGAGGTTGAAAATTGGCATGGTATCATCATTTCACCCACATAGCATGTGCTAAAAAGTTGAGAGGGTTACGGCAAAAACTGGATGCACTTCGTGTACAAAATGGACAATCTCTTTCGAAGTATCAGGGTTCCGGACGAAAACTCACTGTTACGAAGGGATTGGGGGGGGGGGGGGGGGGGGGGGGGGGAGGGGTGGGGGGGGGGGGGGGGGGGGGGGATTGGGTGCACGGAAGGGGGGGTTGTGTTTTTCAATTCTTTGAACTCCAGACTTGTTCTATGTTCAAAATGAACCATTCAAAGCCACACATCCAATTTTCAACCCCTTTCTGACTTCATCTGTTATTTTTCATGCATTACTGATTTTTTTGAGCTAAATGACCCTGAAATTGAAAAGCACTTCACATGAACTCTGAAGAGGTTGAAAATTGGCATGATATCATCATTTCACCCACATAGCATGTGCTAAAAGTTGAGAGGGTTACGGCAAAAACTGGATGCACTTCGTGTACAAAAGGACAATCTCTTTCGAAGTATCAGGGTTTCGGACAAAACTCATCTGTTACAAAGGGATTTCATTTTTTCAACTTATTTGAACTCCAACTTTTTGTGTGTTCAAAATGAACCATTCAAAGCCACTCATCAATTTTCACCCCTTTCTTGACTTCATCTGTTATTTTTTCATGCATTTACTTAATTTTTTGAGCTAAATGACCCTGAAATTGAAAAGCACTTCACATGAACTCTGAAGAGGTTGAAAATTGGCATGATATCATCATTTCACCCACATAGCATGTGCTAAAAAGTTGAGATGGTTATGGCAAAAACTGGATGCACTTCGTGTACAAAATGGACAATCTCTTTCGAAGTATCAGGGTTTCGGACAAAAACTCATCTGTTACAAAGGGATTTCATTTTTTTAAACTTATTTGAACTCCAGACTTTTTGTGTGTTCAAAATGAACCATTCCAAGCAACATCATCAATTTTCAACCCTTTCTGACTTCATCTGTTATTTTTTATGCATTTACTGATTTTTTTGAGCTAAATGACCCTGAAATTGAAAAGCACTTCACATGAACTCTGAAGAGGTTGAAAATTGGCATGATATCATCATTTCACCCACATAGCATGTGCTAAAAAGTTGAGAGGGTTACGGCAAAAACGTGATGCACTTCGTGTACAAAATGGACAATCTCTTTCGAAGTATCAGGGTTTCGGACAAAAACTCATCTGTTACAAAGGGATTTCATTTTTTTCAACTTATTTGAACTCCAAACTTTTTGTGTGTTCAAAATGAAACCATTCCAAGCCACATCATCAATTTTCAACCCTTTCTGACTTCATCTGTTATTTTTCTGCATTTACTGATTTTTTTGAGCTAAATGACCCTGAAATTGAAAAGCACTTCACATGAACTCTGAAGAGGTTGAAAATTAGCATGATATCATCATTTTCACCCACTTAGCATGTGCTAAAAAGTTGAGATGGTTATGGCAAAAACTGGATACACTTCGTGTACAAAATGGACAATCTCTTTCGAAGTATCAGGGTTTCGGACAAAAACTCATCTGTTACAAAGGGATTTCATTTTTTTAAACTTATTTGAACTCCAGACTTTTTGTGTGTTTCAAAATGAACCATTCAAAGCCACATCATCAATTTTCAACCCTTTCTGACTTCATCTGTTATTTTTAATGCATTTACTGATTTTTTTGAGCTAAATGACCCTGAAATTGAAAAGCACTTCACATGAACTCTGAAGAGGTTGAAAATTGGCATGATATCATCATTTCACCCACATAGCATGTGCTAAAAAGTTGAGAGGGTTACGGCAAAAACTGGATGCACTTCGTGTACAAAATGGACAATCTCTTTTGAAGTATCAGGGTTTCGGACAAAAACTCATATGTTACAAAAGGATTTCATTTTTTTGAACTTATTTGAACTCCATACTTTTTGTGTGCTCAAAATGAACCATTCAAAGCCATATCATCAATTTTCAACCCTTTTTGACTTCATCTGTCTTCACTTTTTCTTCGCTTGTGTCCTTTGCTTATTGAGTCGTAACCATGGATATTCTTCATCGCTTAACAGGGTGCTTGGGTCAGCCTTGACTTTGAAGGGAGGAATTTCATGAAACTTTTCATAATCTTCAGACATGTCTGTCTTACCCTCCACTCCCACGATGTCTCTTTTCCCTGAAAGAACTATGTGGCGCTTTGGCTCATCGTATGATGTATTCGCTTCCTTATCTTTTCTTTTTCTCGGTTTGGTAGACATGTCCTTCTCATAGAAAACCTGCGCCACATCATTGGCTAGGACGAATGGTTCGTCTGTGTACCCAAGATTGTTCAGATCCACTGTTGTCATTCCGTAATGTGGCTCTACCTGTACCCCGCCTCCTGACAGATTGACCCATTTGCACTTAAACAAAGGGACCTTAAAATCATGTCCGTAGTCAAGTTCCCATATGTCCACTATGTAACCATAATATGTGTCCTTTCCCCTCTTGGTTGCTGCATCAAAGCGGACACCGCTGTTTTGGTTGGTGCTCTTTTGATCTTGGGCGATCGTGTAAAATGTATTCCCATTTATCTCGTATCCTTTGTAAGTCAATACAGTCGAAGATGGTCCCCTGGACAACGAGTACAGCTCATCAGAAACAGTGTTGTCACCTCTGAGACGTGTTTCCAACCAACTGCTGAAAGTCCTGATGTGTTCACATGTAATCCAGTCGTCACACTGCTCCGGGTGTTTGGAGCGCAGAATGTTCTTGTGTTCATCGACATACGGGGTCACCAAGGTAGAGTTCTGTAGAACTGTGTAGTGTGCTTGAGACCAAGAATGCCCGTCCCTGCATATTATTGAGTCCCCTCCTAACGTGCCTTTTCCAGTCAGTCTCCCCTCATACCGCGATTGAGGGAGACCAACCTTCTTAATGTCAGGAATGAAGTCAACACAAAACCCAATGACATCCTCTGTTTGATGGCCCATGGAGATGCTTCCTTCTGGCCTAGCGTGGTTACGGACATATTTCTTTAGGACGCCCATGAACCTCTCAAAGGGGAACATATTGTCTAGAAATACGGGGCCCAGAACGACAATCTCGTCGACTAGATGAACTAGGACGTGCGTCATGATATTGAAGAAGGATGGTGGGAACACCAGCTCGAAACTGACAAGACATTGCACCACACCACTCCTTAGCCTTGGTATGATTTCTGGATCGATCACCTTCTGAGAGATTGCATTGAGGAATGCACATAGCTTCACAATGGCTAATCGAACGTTTTCCGGTAGAAGCCCCCTCAATGCAATCGGAAGCAGTTGCGTCATAATCACGTGGCAGTCATGAGACTTTAGGTTCTGGAACTTTTTCTCTGGGATATTTATTATTCCCTTTATATTCGACGAGAAGCCAGACGGGACCTTCATAATGAGCAGGCATTCAAAGAAGATTTCCTTCTCTTCTTTGGTAAGAGCGTAGCTGGCAGGACCTTCATACTGCTTTGGAGGCATGCCGTCTTTTTCGTGCCAACGTTGCAGGTCCTCCCGTGCCTCCGGTGTATCTTTTGTCTTTCCATACACGCCCAAGAAGCCTAGCAGGTTCACGCAAAGGTTCTTTGTCACGTGCATCACGTCGATTGAAGAGCGGACCTCTAGGTCTTTCCAGTAGGGTAGGTCCCAAAATATAGATTTCTTCTTCCACATGGGAGCGCGTCCCTCAGCGTCATTCGGAACAGATAGTACGCCGGGACCCTTTCCAAAGATTACGTGTAAATCATTGACCATAGCTAGTACGTGATCACCGGTACGCATGGCGGGCTTCTTCCGGTGATCTGCCTCGCCTTTGAAATGCTTGCCTTTCTTTCGACATTGATGGTTGGTCGGAAGAAATCGACGATGCCCCAGGTACACATTCTTCCTGCATTTGTCCAGGTATATACTTTCGGTGTCAGCTAAACAGTGCGTGCATGCGTGGTATCCCTTGTTGGTCTGTCCTGAAAGGTTACTGAGAGCAGGCCAATCATTGATGGTTACAAATAGCAACGCATGCAGGTCAAATTCCTCCTGTCTGTGCTCATCCCACACACGTACACCGTTTCCATTCCACAGCTGTAAAAGTTCATCATCTAATAGCCTTAGGTACACATCAATGTCGTTGCCGGGTTGCTTAGGGCCTTGGATGAGTACTGGCATCATAATGAACTTCCGCTTCATGCACAACCAAGGAGTAAGGTTATAGATACATAGAGTCACGGGCCAGGTGCTGTGATTGCTGCTCTGCTCCCCGAAAGGATTAATGCCATCCGCGCTTAAACCAAACCATACATTCCTTGCGTCACCTGCAAACTCCTCCTGGTACTTTCTCTCGATTTTTCTCCACTGCGACCCGTCAGTGGGTGCTCTCAACTTCCCGTCTTTCTTACGGTCCTCTCTGTGCCATCGCATCAACTTGGCATGCTCTTTGTTTCTGAAGAAACGTTTCAACCGTGGTATTATAGGAGCATACCACATCACCTTCGCAGGAACCCTCTTCCTGGGGGGCTCACCGTCAACATCACCAGGGTCATCTCGTCTGATCTTATACCGCAATGCACCGCATACCGGGCATGCGTTCAAATCCTCGTACGCACCGCGGTACAGGATGCACTCATTAGGGCATGCATGTATCTTCTGCACCTCCAATCCTAGAGGGCATACGACCTTCTTTGCTGCGTATGTACTGTCGGGCAATTCGTTATCCTTTGGAAGCTTCTTCTTCAATATTTTCAGTAGCTTCTCAAATCCTTTGTCAGGCACAGCATTCTCTGCCTTCCACTGCAGCAATTCCAGTACGGTACCGAGCTTTGTGTTGCCATCTTCGCAATTGGGGTACAACCCTTTTTGGTGATCCTCTAACATGCGATCGAATTTCAGCTTCTCCTTTTCACTTTCGCACTGTCTCCTTGCATCAAAAATGACCCGGCGGAGATCATCATCGGGCACATCGTCTGGTTCATCTTGATCTTCAGCTTCCCCCGTTGCAGCATCACCGTATTCAGGGGGCACATAGTTTTCATCGTCCTCTTCTTCTTCGTTGTCTTCCATCATAACCCCTATTTCTCCGTGCCTGGTCCAAACATTATAGTGTGGCATGAAACCCTTCTCAAGCAGGTGGGTGTGAAGGATTTTCCGGTCAGAGTAAGACTTCGTATTCCCACATATAGGGCATGGACAACACATAAAACCATTCTTCTTGTTTGCCTCAGCCACTTCGAGAAAATTATGCACACCCTTAATGTACTCGGAGGTGCGTTTGTCACCGTACATCCATTGCCGGTTCATCTGCGTGCATTATATATAATTAAGTGTGTAAAAAACCGGCGATGAGAATTTTTTTCTTTTAGAAAGAAGATAAGAACAAGAGGCTCACCACGGTTATGCCGGCGACGAGATCGGCGCGGTCGATCGACGGCGGTGAAGACGGGGACGGAACGTGACGGACCGCTAAACCTAGACAAATCTTGAGGAAAATTGAGCTTGAAGGTCGAGCTTCGACAGGAGAAAGATTAACTAGTGTGGCTCGGGTATTTCATCAAACACCTCATGTGCATAGGAGGTGAGCTAGACCACCACAAAGCTCTCCCCTCGCCGGCCAGAAAAAACAGAGCAGTGTGGAGTGCTCTGCTCGCCGGCGATGGGGTATATATAGCCACCTCATTGGTCCCGGTTCATGCGTGGAACCGGGACTAAAGGCCCCCCTTCTGTCCCGGTTCAAGCCACGAACCGGGACCAATGGATGTGGGCCAGGAGCGAGGCCCATTGGTCCCGGTTCGTGCCAGGAACCGGGACAAATGGGTCCAGACGAACCGGGACCAATGCCCACGAGGCCCCGGCCGGCCCCCTGGGCGCATGAACCGGGACGTATGCCCCCCATGGGTCCCGGTTCGTGACTGAAAGCCCTGTTTGGTCCGGCTGGCCCGAACCAAAGCCCTGTTTTCTACTAGTGGGGGAGTGTAGGAAAGTGGCTAGAGTTTGGTCCGACGAGCGGATGGCAGTGGCGAAGCCACACTTGAGCTGAGTAGTCAATTGACTACACAACTTTTTGCAAAAACAACATACATCAAGTAGAAATCATGCCAAAAAATCTTATGAATGCATACATTCGACTACTCAACATTCAGTTGACCACACATATTAGGATTCCTGGCACCGCCAGTGGCGGATGGGGAGGAATATATGTGGGGTTTGGTGGGCCAGCATGGGCCGGGTCTGATGTGGCGGGCATATGCCTGGGCGCGCGCGGACACCCTATATCCGTCTCATATTTGGGCTGGATATGAGGGGTGACGGTCAGCCCGGACGTTTGAGGGCCGTGTCGGTCAAAATTTTACGACCTGACAGTGACCGGGCAGCCCGCCCGAGCGTATGAGACGAGTTTGAGACGCCCGACTATAGATGCTCTTAGACCCACAACCGTGGTCTGAAGTACACTTTGCCTCCCTATGCGGTGATGAAAATCAATGTCGGGGCTATTACAAGGAGAGAGACCACGAGGTCTGCAAGGGGCAGTGTCCCGTGAGGGCATCCACAATGTGATGATGCCAAATTTGTGATGCAGTCAGAATTTTGGCATCGACGTCAAATAGCTCATTTCTCCACAATGTACATGGTTCTCATATTATGTACAGTAGGCCCCACTGCAGAATAGAATAGGTTAGAAAATTGCTACATGCATGCCCACCCCACATTGCTTGCACCAGTTTGCTGAGATTCATATATTATTTTATTACCAAGAGAAGTTTGGCATCGAAGCCCGAAGAAGGATCGGTTCCCATTCATTTGGCTATGGCACTAGTCTCCACAATGTGTACATGTGATGCCAAAAGCCAAAAACCAATTTGGCAATGCTATTTGGCATACATTTGTGGATGCCCTGATAGCTCACGTAACTTCCAAGAGCTGGTGATCCCCTGGGCACTGTGGACCCAACAACACTAGATTCCCTGACATGTTGCGTGGCTCGGGAGTTGACTTGGGACCTGCAAAGGCATCTCTTCCCGGAAGCCTCGTATTTCTCAATGCGATTCAACATCTTTATACCATGTTTCTCTACCATGCTTCCTAGCTCTAGACTAGCAATTCTTATTTTTCTTCAACTATAACCTATCGTAGCTGGAAAATGTGTGCGTCTACGAGTAAGTTGTCGAGCATGTTGTCGCTTCAATGGAGATGCAACAACATATATGCATACAACAATCTATATCTATTATATACCTAATAATAAAAGGAGCTCAGCTGCACTCGCTCCGACGAAAAAAATCAAAACAAATACTAGGAAAATTCAAAAAATTCCAATTTTTTTTGTGTGGTATATAATTTGATGCGTGAGGTTCGCTGCAAATTTCAACTCGTTTGGACATTTGAGCAGCTCTCAGCAAAAAAGACAAAATCAGGGTCTGTAAAAAAGTTTATTGTTCATGAACTGTTTTGACCCGATTTGTTTTTTTTTTTTTGCCGAGAGCTGCTCAGATATCCAAATGAGTTGAAATTTTGAGTGGACCTTACGCATCAAATTATCTACCACACACAAAAAAATTTGAATTTTTTGAATTTTTCTAGTATTTGTTTTGAATTTTTTTCTGAGCAGGAGCATCTGAGCCCGGGCTCAGATGCGGATTTTCGGATTTCTTAGATCTCCATAGTTTTTTCTTAGTTTTTCATATGAAGTCGGCCCATCTACTCGGCTGAGTTGGGCTTGATCCGCACAGTATTCGGTCCACTAGCAAAAATTAATAGCTTTTGTGGGGTTCGAACTTGCAACGTATCCATCATATCCACATGGTTGTAGCCAACCAACCTGTCCTTCTTCTTGTTATAAAAGATGTTCACTAACAAATTATATAGTCCCACCTCGCTCGTTTTCATCACTTTTCACCAATTTATATACGTTCGTAAGTTGACTCGAAACTCAAGAATTTGTTTCGGGAATTAACTTTGCTCTGGGAGCGAAAGAGAGGCCAAGCGGAAGGCGAGACATGATTTGTGGGCTTTGCATGATTGGTTGGCTCTACGGAGAGAGAGGGATCGAGAGAGCCCCATGGGAGGAAGGAATCGGAGATGGGAGCACTACCGTGGCGACGGAATTGACCTCCGGCGGCTCGTGCGGTAGTGGCTGGAGACGGCTGGGTGGAGCCCCTACATGTGCGTGCACGAGGCAACTGTGGCCCGGTGATGCAGCATGAGGAGGAGTCAAAGTGTAGGCGAGCTTCGTGCATCGTGGCGCCGGGCATAGGGGACCCGTGGAGGTCTGCAAGGAACGCCTGCGGGCGGCTGATCGTTGTACAAACATGGTGTCCTCCTGTGTTGAGAGAGAGAGAGAGAGAGAGAGAGAGAGAGATGGGAGAAAATGAGAAGGAGGGGCTATCACAGGAGTAATAAGTGTGAAGCTCCTCTCAATAAAGGAAATCGCTTCCCGCGCAAGAAACTGGGCCGGCCCATCACCGCAATGTTAATCCGAGTACCTCAGAAAGAAGACCGGCGCTGCTAGCCACTCTGCCCACCTTGCGTTCGTGGTTAGTACTAGGGGACGCCATCCTTCTTAAGGTAACTAGAGCCGGTTTTACCAGGTTTTTTTTCTTTTTTTCTATTTCTTTTGTTTCTCTTTCTTTTTCTTCTCCGGTTTTTATTCATTTTCCATTTGTTTCTTTAGTTTTATGTTTTATTTCCTTTTTTCTTTGGTTTATTTGGTTTCTTTTTCGGTTTCCATTTTTTTGGTTCCTTTCTTACCTGGTTTTCATTTATTTTCTTTGTTTTATTTTTCATTTTTTTCGCCATTTTTTCATTCCTTTTCATTTGATTCTTTGGTTTTATTTGTTCATTTTCTTCTTATTTTTTTGTTTATTTTTTTATGTTTTTATTTTTTATTTTTTCTTATAGTTTTTCACTCTACATTATTTATATATGTCAACAACATTTTTTCCAATACACGTTTAACATTTTTCCAATACAAATTTAACATTTTCTCAATACATAGTCAACAGTTTTTCTATACTCATTTTTTATATTTTTAAATGCTTGATTAACATTTTTTGAATATAAGATTAATATTTTTAATGCATAGCCAACATTTTTATTATCACCCTTTAACATATTTCAAATGCTTGATTAATATTTTTCAAATACAACATTAACATTTTTGTAATACATGATAAAAAAATGCTATGCATATTTAACATTTATTCAAATGCTTTATCAACATTTTTGAAATGCAAGATTAATATTATTTTAAGGATATTCAACATTTTTCTGTACACATTTAAGATTTTCCAAATTCATGATTAATATTTATCAAATCTTTTCGTCATTTTTCAAATGCTTGATTATATTTTTATATATAGTTTTAAAAAAGTTTTCATTTTTTTGATACATGGTCAACATTTTTTCTATAGAACATTCAACATTTTCCAAATGCTTGTATAACATTTTTTAAATACTTATTCAATATACTTAAAATGCATTATTAATATTTTTATATATATGATAAAAAAATTGATCCTTTTTTGAAAGCATGTTCAACATTTTTTCTATGGACATTCAACATTTTCCCAATATTTGTCTAACATTTTTTAAATACTTATTCAATGTTTTTCAAATGCTTGATTAATGTTTTTATATAGATGATCAAACAATTTCATCATTTTTTTAATACATGGTCAACATTTTTGTATACACATTCAACATTTTCTAAATTCATGATTAGCATTTTTGTAATATATGTATTTAGAATATTTGAAAGTGTAAACAAAAGTAAAAATGAAAAAAAAACATGAAAAAAAAATGGAATAGAAAATGAGGTAGTGTACTACCGCGAACTGGGCCAGCCTAGATGCTCGCGCGTGCTTCGCTGAGCGCGAGACATAGGCACTACCATCCGTCGTAAACGACGTGGACTAGCAGCGTATATTAGCCGTGCTTCCGTGTCGGCCAATGGGCATTTGGCCTGATGAGCTTTCTTCTTTGCTCACGAAAAAAAAAAGTAAAACCGCCATAGGCTTTTGAGCTGCAATATTAGTTAGGTACAATTGTATGTGCATGCGAAGACGTGAGGTGCTATGATAGTTTTGTTTGTTTGTTTCTATATATGTTGATGACCTGCTCCGCTTTATTATTTTTTGTTTAGGTAACTCCAGCATATAGATCACAATGATTGTACTGTACGTATAAACTCAGATTTTGCCTCATCTGTTGTACACCGCATTGCTATTTTAACCTGATTTAATTTCTAACCATGTCAACAATTCTCAATTGTTTACTTTAAATGGTTCTGAAGCCGAGAAGCAGAAGTAGGAAGGATGCATGTTCCAAATTTTTGCACTGAGATCCACAATACCACAGTTGAGATATGATGTTTCCGGAAATGTCTAGAAGGCTATGAACAATTTTGGGTTGTCAAGGATGGGATGCTTTGCCCGCACCCCCCCCCCCCCCCCCCCCCCCCCCCCCCCCCTCAAAACCCCAAATCCTGGCTCCGCCCCTGACATGAACACGAGCGCGTGCTAGAATGGTGCGTGCATGCTAGTATGTGTAGACCGCTTTCAGTTGCGGTACTAAAAGACTACAACGAACCATGCATGTGGCCAGAACCACAACTACTACTCCCAAGGCCAGCTGGTTTGTCGGTCCTCTACACGAAACTGTTGGAAATATTAGCATTTTTCCGACTAAACTAATCCATGAGTAAATAATAAGCACGGTAAATACGGTATGCATCTCATACCGATATCTAAGCATGTGAGCATGTACAGTACATAGAACCGAAACATCTATAAACAGCATATAAACGGCCAGCACATGAAAGAACAGAAAGGGGATGAACGAGTCATACCATCCGGTTGGCCAGGCCAACGCGGCGGCAGCAGCAGCAGCCTCGGCATCAGCCAAGGCCTTCTTCTTGGCGGTTTCGTCGTCAGCCATGGGGTCGATCCAGGGGAAGTAGTGGAAGCAGAGGCGCACGGAGACGGGGACGGATCGGAGCAGTCGCGTCGAGACGGTCACCAAAAACCTTATTGCCGTTCTGCCGAGCAGGATCTCGAACGATAGGGTTCCGAAGGCACCAGCTCTCCCGACCAACCATTCACGCGGTCGTCGGGATGGGATCACCGGAAACTAAGTTAGGGTTCACTCCACTGGCCAGCGCCTTCTTATATAGGCCGTCGGGTAGATGGGCCTGGGCTCAGGCCCACGACCGAGTCCGCGAACGGCCCATGGTCCAACGTCTCGGACAGTGACGCTTCCGTAAGCGACTCATTAATTAATCCGAGATTAATTAACTATTCCTGACCGGCAAAAATAAGCTTCGGCTCGGCTCATTCCCGCAACCCGCGGCGCGCGTCGTGACGAGGCGAGGCGGGCGGCGAAGGAGGAGCGCGCATGTACAACTCCTATTCTCAAGCTTCCAATAGCAAGTGGTAGAGCAGCCCTTATAAAGATGTCTCACTCTTCTTACTGTAGCAGTATGGTACTAAACTTCTCACACTTTTCATCACTTGCCGTACACATGCATGGGCCTTAGAGATTAATCAGGAATTATTGTTTTATATGGGCGTGAGTCCATCCATAATCCATCACGTACGACATGGATACACACACGGTTGCCATCGTCTCCAAGAACGGCATGCAGCGGAATCAGATGAAGTTTCCCGATTCTAGGCGCGTAGCCTCCGATCCATTATTACGGGCCACACAGCATTATTGTCATCAAAGAAAGGCGGGAGGTAGACTACTTGTGCTGCCCATATGTTTTACAACAGCTAGACGGTATATTTGAAAGCAAGTTCATCGTGTATATTGTTGCACGCATGCAGGGCGTACTGCAGGAGCCGTTTCTTATTTGCATACAGTACGTGCATGCGTGTGCATGTGTGGGCCATGACAAGCAGGGACGGAGGCACGACAAAAAACTAGTGGGGGCAAAGAGGTATACAATTTTTTTTTCTAGAAACATGTATACGAACTAATGGGTTGATCATTTAAAGGACGAACCACACAAGGATACGTATAGTGTCGAAGAAGCAAAATCATATAATTTATTATAAGATAATGTCATCACACACATAACTATAATATGTTCAGTGCCAAAATAAAAGTAAACTAACCGCTTAAGACAGAATAAATTGAGAAATATGGGTATGCCGTTCCTTTTTGTTGCTATGTCCCTGATTTCTAGCCTTCAAGCTGCATGAAACAAAAAATCATTTTTAAACATAGAGAGAATGTAAACATTGATAGATGAAAATAAAAGCTTGAGCACATTACCTCCTTCCGTTTCATCCCACGACGATTTTTCGCATGAAAGCGTTTAACTATCACCTCATTAGGAATAGTATCCAACATTTCTTTTTCCACAAAGCAAATAAGGCTATTGCTCAAATAATCATCACCCATCTTGTTACGCAAAGCATTCTTCACAAGCTTCGTTGCCGAGAAGCATCTCTCAATAGTTGCAGTGGCAACAGGAAGAGTCAGTACTAGCTTTAAAAGTCGATAGACAAAAGGTTATAAATTGACGTACATCAAGTCAGTATAGTACTATAGTCTATATATTTTATTCTACTCCCAGCAGAACTGAACCTAGGGTTTGAGGAGTGGTTAAACTTATTCATACGAAATGGTTATATGAAGCTAGATTGAGTCAACCTAATTACCAACTTGTACCTTTTAAACATGGAATCAGAATAGACTAATACTTTGAAAATTAGAAGGGAAAGATCAGAACTGAACCTGATGAGTGGCGCGCGTCTTTTTCAGTTTTTCTCCTTAGGGACGGCAACCCGGCCGGCCGGTCGGCGACTCGGCGTGTACGTGCAGAACTGCAGATCGAGGCTGATAGTTGGAGCCCGGCGGCGGCAACTTCGTTTTGTTTCGGCGGTCGTGCGAGAAGCCGGGCGACCGACGAACGATACGGTTTTCTTATTGTTTGACGAACGCGTACGCTTCTAGCGACTTGAGCCTGCTCGTATGCATTCTCTCAATCTCTCTAAGATGGGCTCATCCGCTGCTGTCCTTTTCCCACACAAGAGAAGATGGGGTGGGCTTTATATAACATAACAGTAGAGAAGTAGCCAGGCCAGTGGGGGCAAACATCCTGGGCCGAGCGGGGGCAAAGGCATATATCTGAAGCCAGGTATAAGTGGCCCCAAAAATCGAGTGGGGGCATTCGCCCCCACGACCCTGTACGTGCCTTAGCCCCTGAATGACAAGCAAGTGTGGGAGATACGATACAGTACGTAGCCACCAGAAAGAGAGACTGAAATAAACGAGTAGCAAGCAGTGTGTACTCCACAATCACATAGCATGTAATTGAACAAATAAACCACCTTACTTGTCACGTACATGATCGACACAAGCTAGGTAGAGCACACGTATAAGTAGTAGCAATAAGCTTGCACTTTTTATAATTTACATAAAGAAGGAAGATGGGACTCATTGGCAACAAGCTAAGCAGAGAAACTACCAGCACATTACTAATACTATTCACTGTTAGTAGTGTATCACTATCATCACTGGATGACATATGTACGACGTCATGATTCGCATGCAGTCAAGGGCTAGCTAGCTGCCCACATTTTATTTTCTTCCTTCTACCTAGCTAGACACGTTCGTTCGCGCACATCATTATCATATTATATATCCTATCCTAACCGACAAAGAATAGCGATAAACCGACGCTCGTAACATGCCGAGCTGCATCACTACTTGCATGGACGTAAAGCCTTCCAGCAACGTTGATCAAGCTGTCGTCATCACCACCGAGAACTAACTGTGTACGAGTAGCGTCGTAAATCAAAAAGGACCTTCACATATGACACTTTGGCCACGGTCTTGCCTGTCACCATCTGGCCAATCAACCCAGGGCTAAAAATCTGCAATAATGGGTGTGTTCATCAACACGGAGTACAGTTTAATAAGGTAGCATGCATGCATATATATTTCGGCAGATGACAGTAAAGAATAGAAAGGGGGATATACCTCGTCGAGGTAGTAGTAGATCACAACAAGTACTGACAAGGCAAACATTCCAATTCTCCAGAAGTCAAGTTTGCCGAAATTCCTCCATGAACAGTAAAAGCAGTAGGGTACAAGGGATGCAACGGCGGAGCTATGTGTGTCTTTGGGGGGGCTATGGCCCCCCCCAGCCTTGATATAATTAGTGAAGAAAAAATATTTTGGGATCTTAAATACAAGAAAGTATAGTAATTAGCCCCTCCAATCATGCATGTTTTCTCTTTAGCCCCCCCCCCCTGACATCTTCGTCTAGCTCGGCCACTGAAGGGATGCAATCAGAATCGCCATTAAGACGGTGCCACGTAGGGCCACATGATCTGCAGCAAGTACGCCACTTTGTTTAGACAGCTAGTACACCTAGAAACCCATGCATGCATGCTAGTACATCTATGTGGGGGTTGCTGCTCTTATGTGGGCGATTTGGGGCACTCGTAATGATATGGTGTTTGAGAAAAAAAGTTCACCTTTTTTATGCAGGTTGTTTTCAGGGGAGCTTATTGATTGCGGTTTTGGTCCCTATTACAACATGAAGATGCGAGGGAAGCAGTCCGGACGGCAAGCAAAGCACTGGAAGTCATCGCTTTGGAACAAGAACGGATGGAGAAGCAATAATAGACTTTGCTTATGATTTCCCTTAAAATTGGTGGACTTTTGTTTCTAGTTTGGTGATCAGCTTTGAAGCTGAATTTATTGTAAGAACTGGGCTGTGTGCAATCGCTGATGCCGGAGATAATTCCATTATCTAAAAAAAATGTTTAGCTACCAGCACACGTACGTACTGAAACAAGCTAAGTGATGAAATGTGTACCTAAAAGGACAGTGGAGAAAATGACACACGCCAGGTTGTTTGCCACAAAACAGATGTAGGGAACAAATTTCTTGACACAAGCATTGCTGCACCATTCGGCAATCATCCCAGCTGCAATAAATTAAACTGCCAAATGTTGAATCGTGCAGCTGCACCCAATCGACGTCGCGAGCGCACGCGCGATAGCCGTCCGATGCGCTCGATCGCCCCGACCGCGCGGAATCCGTCCCGACCAGTTGTCGTTCGACATAAGGCGAGGCATGCGGTGTGTAGTGGTGGGCCCGGGCTTTAATTCAGGCGAAACCGCCCGCACCGCCCACTCGGTTTGTTCGAAACTGCCCCCGTCGCCCGTTCCTCCTTTTCATTCGAACTTCTCCCCTCCTCCCTCTCCTCTAGCAACGACGCACGGCGCGAGGTTTTGCGGTTTGTGGATCCCGCGCCGAGTGGCCAATGCGGGAGGCCGTCCGCGAGCGCGGCGAGTCGCCAGCTACAGGCGGAGGTAAACCCCGGCACCTCTTCTCCCTCTCCTCCCTGGTTGCGCTCCAGATTTGGTGGGGAGTTCATCTGCAACGTTAGGGTTTGGGTGACGGGGCGGGCACGGAGGTTGTCCATGGCGTCCGCGGGCTCGGCGTTGCCATGGCGGGGTGAGGGCTTGGCGTTCTCATGGCGGGGGTGGGGGGGAGGGGTGGGGTGTGGGAGGTGAATTGAAAGGGCTTAGGGGCAGGGTAAGGGGATGCATCTGACCGAATCTTGGCGACCGGGGGCATAGGATTCGGTTTTTTTATGTTGCTTGAATCCGCGGATGCAGTTGTATAGAAATATGATGGTAGTTTCTTAGTTTTTCTTGCAATTTGCGAGATGGAGGGAAATCGAACTTCATAGTATCCACAATTGCTGCGAAATAGGGCAGTAGTTGCCTTTTGTTCAACATCAAGCATCACAGTTTTTTTGGGGAAGATGGTTTTTGTGGTTGGTCGAATTTCGCCATTGCCATCTCATTACTGTCCAAGTGCCTAGATTCCACCACCAAGTTGTTATCATTTTTACTGTTATGTTAAATTAGTGAAGTTTGCGTACCAAACATCACGTTGCCTAGATTCACCATCGAGTTGTTGTTTATTGTAACTATCAGTAGAAGATGAGATATCATCACGAATAAATGGCAACTTTTAGGAGTTTTTTGGTGATGAAGATTTTTTGTTGTGGTTGTGAATCCAACAACACTTTTTCATCGTAACTATCAATAGTTTGTTTTGATGGCTAGCTATGTGATGAAGATGAATATGCGCTTGTTTCGTGATGAGGAGTAATATGTGCTTGTTTTTGTCATTTTTTAGTTGCTACAAAATAGTGAGTACTTGCCTAGTTTTCAGCACCAAGTTGCTTCTGCAAGTACTAGCATTTAGCAGTTGAGTTATATCTGGGTAGGAGTAAATGGAGATCATTTTCACCTCCCAATGACAGCGAAGTCACACATTTTCTTTTTTGTCTACAAGCAGAAACTTGTGCTTATAGGGCTTGTTTTTTTCATCAACATGACATTTTTTGGTGTATTTCTTTTACAGAATGGCTCGGAAAAGCAAAAGGACTGCAGGAAGGACTGATGGTGAAAATGAGGGAGAAGAGGTGGTGGCTCAATCAGCAAGGAGTAATGTTGGACGCGAGCGTGGGCGGGCGAATGAGGATCCTGTCCGGGGTGGTCGGGCGGGGAAACGGGCCACCAATTCTGCCCGGGGTGGTCAGGCGAGGAAACGGGCCACCGATTCCACCCCTCGTGACGAAGGAGGGAGGCATCCGAAACGTGCGAAGAAAGTCGGGCACGAGGTATTTTTTTATGAAAAACTTGAAAGAAGGGAGGCATGTGATTCTTTTTGTTTGAAATGTGTAATGCTCCATTTTTTCCTAGGGTTTTTGATATATGTGTGGTTGCTCGAGGCGGGGACATTTATGTGCATTTTCGATATATAATGCTTTTTGTGCGCTTGGGGTTTTTTGATACTTGTTTGCTGTTTTTTCTGTGTTTCGCCTTAATGTTGATTCTTCAAAAATCACCATGTCATTTGTATACACTCCTATCTTGGATAAGCAGCAGAATAGCAGTATAGCAGTTGCCTACTTTAGTACTAGCAGTTGCAGTTAAATATAGTTCTAGTTGCTCAGTTTTTATCAAACACAGCTCACTTTTTAATATGGTGTGGTTTGCTTAGTTTAGTATAGAGGGTTGCTCAGTTTAATATAGTGGGTTGCTCAGTTTAATATAGTTGTAGGCTCTGCCCTTTTTTTAAAATATGAATTCTTCTGTACATTTTACGCAGATTGGTAGCAGTGGGCCACCACCGAGGAACAGGGCATCACCTTCAAGACTATTTGTCCTAAGCAGTGGCCTTGAGGATATACAAAGGGATGCCATCAGTGATATAAGCTTTGGCGGCGTGCTTGATATCGGCACAAGAACAATGAAAGAAGATCTTGTCAAGTTTGTCATGAAGTGTTATGACCCAGACTTGTCGCAGCTTGTTATCCCAGATAGGGGGAAGATCGCAGTTGATGCAGCAAGTGTAGAAAGAATTTGGGGCTTGCCAAGAGGGCAGAAGAAGGTTGCGTATGAAGTGGAGCCAGGCATAGTTAGGTCGTTCAATGAGATGTACAACATCCCCACAGGGCCCGCGTCAACAGTGACCAAGTGGTGCGAAATGATAAAGGAGTTGGGAGTTGTTGCTGATAACAAGTTATTAAGTGCCTGGCTTGTCGTTGTTTTTAGTTGTTTTCTTGCACCGACCACCAGCTTGAAGGTGTCCCCGCGCACATACTCAGCTGCGTTGAATCCACGTGAGATTGTGAATTCAAATGTTTGCCAGTTTTTCGTCGACCAACTTAGGCTTGCTTCATGGGGTTTGGAGACAAGAAGAACACGATATGTTGTTGCATTTTTCACCTAGTGGTAAAATGATCTAGACCTCCCCCCCTTTTTTGGTTCATTGCGTTCTTTCTTTCGCCCTTTTTATTATTATTAAGTTGGATAGGTTTTTTGCAACTTACATGTATTCTCTTTTTTTTTAAACGGCTTCTTCACCTCGACTCGCTTGATGTGGACTACAGGACAATCCACAAGGACTATGTGGATGAGAGCACGCCAACTGTTCTTCCAAGGGTCAAAGCATGGAATGAGGGTCTGATCAAGGCAGTCATTAAGAAGGACAGGATTAGGAAGGGCGTTTATGGAAAGTTGCGAGTAAGTTTTACTTTACTTTCTTCTGCACAGAATTTTGTTTCAGCCTATTTTTTTCATTTTTGTTGTGTTTCAGCATGCACACAGATCCCATGTTTATGAAAGTGCGCATGTAGTGTTTTTGTTTTTAAATAACCGTGTTATCACCCAATGCCCAACTTTTTTCTTTGCTTTTTTGAAGTACACAATTGCCAATAATAAGGGTTGGATTTGCCTTTTTATCAAGTTTTTTTGTAGTTGCATGAATTTTTTTATGCAGTTTCCCACCTATAGGGATGTTGTTGCCTAATTTTAGGGAGCTAGTTGCTTTTAGCTAATATAATGAAACTTTCTGCATGAACATTTGCATGGTAATCATCCTCTTTTTTTCCAAGTGGTGATATTTACATGAGGTTTTTTTGAAGTTACAGTTGCCAATAGTTCCTCATTCATCGGGTTTCTGTAGCTGCTGTAGTTTTTGTGGTGTTCATCACTGCAGTTGCCCATCAATAGTGCTACTGTTGCCCTAAGTTAGGGAGGCAGTTGCTCAGTCATCCTTTTTTCACCTATTTCATCTTGATAACTGTTTTATCATGTGCATTTTTTTAACAAAAATAGCTCAAAGCCAAGTTCTCGAGGTGCGCAGAAGATAGTATTTTTGGGACCATGGATCACATCCAGAAGTTTGTCACTGCGAGGCTTCCTCAAAACTACAACCCCAATGTATTTGCTTCCCACTTTTTGTTCATTTCTAAGAAATGCACTGCCTCTTTTTATGTTCATCATTGTGTTATATAGTCTCCTCATTCAGTTGCATTTTTGTGTTTCCAGAAACAAAGGAGGTTATCATTGCTGATGCATGATATGTGCTCTGAAATATCAGTCCAAATGGGAAGGTTTGTTCAATGTGTGGGCAAGCTGGACGAGGAGGAGGATGAATCGGCAGCCACAAGTGTTTCAAGGGTCGCACGTCAATCAGTGAGTAGGGAAAGGCAGAAAAGGGCAGCGGCAAGTCTAAAACAGCAGAAGGTTGCAAAGAACAAGAAAGGAAGGAGCAGTAGCACCCGGTGCGAGGAGACACTTTTGCCGTCCGAGGACGAGGAGGAGGAATCGGATGTGGAATAATTTGAATCTGCAGAAGAAGAAGAAGAGGAGGAAGGGAAAGATGAGGACAGTCCCGAAGAGGAGAATTCGGATGAGGAGGGGACAGCAATGACGACGGCGATGATGATGATGAATATGATGATGATATTCCCTCATACAGCAGCCCACCAGCGGCAATAGAAATTGGTGATGATGATTCACAGCGCATGGACATTGACAACTCGCAGTGGTCTGTTGTTGGCGAAGAAGGTGGTGAAGAGGAGGAAGAGGATGATGAAGAGGAAGAGCATCACGAGGAGGAGGATGATGAAGAGGAAGAGGAGGATGAAGAGAACAAAGACAAGGAGAGAAATGTGGAAGAGGGCAATGAAAAAGAGAATGAAGTAGAAAAGAAAGAGGGGGAAGCAGAGGAGAAAGAGGATGATGAAAAGAATGAAGAGGAGAAAAAAGAAGAGGAGGAAGATAGAGAGGATGAAGGTGATGAGGTGGAGGAAGATGGTGGGGGAGGGAAGATGGCGGATGAAGATAAGGATGATGGTGGCACGGGCGGTAACGCTAGCACCGACCAGCCAAGCGGCAGCGGCTGTCATGATGAGGGAGGTGCACGAAATCTAGGGTGGCCCGGGGGCAGTGGTGACGATGAGGTGCCGCTAAGTACGATCATGGAGAAACTCAAGCGTACTGGCAAGGAACAACAGCAACCAGAGCAAACAATGTCTGTCGAGAGCACACAAGGAAGCATCCAAAGCGCCGATAGTTTTTTTCAAAGCAGCTTCATTAAGATAGACATGCGGAAGGAGCCATTTGAGGTACAGAGCGGGCCTATTATTTCAGCTGTAGATGTGGTGAGGATTGGAGAGTCGTAGTATAGATAGAAGCAGGTCATCCCTATGACTCGAGATATCCCTCTTTTTCCTTTGCTTGCGATGCTAACTGAGGAAAAATTCTCCGGGATGGATTTGTGCCTTGAGATGATTGGAGATGTTTTGGAACCACCAAGTATTGGTCCAAAAGAGGTGGAAACACGGCCTGTAGGAGGAGTTGGAGGGGGTGCTGCGAGGAAGGTTAAGAAAGTGTGCCACAAGGCAACTAAGGCTACCGTTCTTTCCCCGAAAGAAAGCCAGGTTGCGGCGGGTCAAAGTGTTGTAACTATGACAACCAGTGAGCAAGCTCCGACAGCTCAGAGGCCGACAGATGAAGTGGCAAGTCAAAAAGTCACGTCACCATCAAAAACCAAGGTTTATCAGAAAAAAGCAGCAAAGAAGCAAAATAGAGCAACTGCTCATATGTTGGAAGCAACTGAGCAAAAAAATCAAGCAACTGCTGAATCAGCAAAGAATGAAAACAGAGCAACTGTTGATACCTTGGAAGCAAATCAGCAAAAAACTTAGGCAACCAGAGTGAGTATGCAGGCAGCAGCCCCTCCCAAGCAAAGTGCGGAAGCAACTACTGTGCTGGAGGAAGCAACTCCTGAGCTGGAGCAAGCAACTGTTGAAGCAACAGCACAGGAATCAACAGATAACCCTCCGGTAGTTCCCACCAAGCAAGCGTTCTCTGCAAAGGGGAAAGAAATATCATTCGATGATCTTAGGGGCATCAACGAGTTGCTCGAAAAGTGGGTCAGCCTAGGTTCGACGCCACCGCTCGCAAGGAGTAAATCTGGTGGTACCATACCTGTAATACGGACATCACATGCCATTAATCTATCAGCAAACAAAGGTGCATTTGATTCAGGTGAAGAACCAGGATTGCTGCAAAGATCTAAGTCTGGAAGTGCTGTTTTGGATGATTACTGTCCAGCTCCATCTTTCGATCTTGGGATAGATGAACCAGCAGGAATAACAGGTGAGGAGGGAAAGGCAGCAGAGGATAAGGGGGTGGTAAACGCACCTGCCACCGGCGACATTGAGTGGGGAATTGATTGGGGCAACATGGATTTCGATGAATTTGTCGAGGGGGCAGTGAAAAATGTTGTAGCACATAGCGCGGGGCATATGTCACCTGCCGGATTCAGTACACCAACCGAAGTTGCAAAAAACAAGTGCTGAGGGGGAGTCGGGCAAAGGTGCTGCCAGCAGCTCGGGCGAGCCCGTTCCTGAGAAGCGCGAGAGGAGGATATTGAAAGCTCCAACATCACAAAGGTCACCATATGTGAATGTAGAGATGAGGAAGGATTTCACATGCAACGCAGAAAAAAACAGAGTGTACGCAATGGTTCTGTTGCTTGGAGGAGGAGGGACGACAAGGACGTTGCAGGGAGATGATACAACATGTGTGTTTCTTCCAATAGCCACCTTTTGTTTTTTCTTCCCATCCAATGATCTTTCTTCTTGTTATTTTCTCAATAGAGCTTTTCTTGTTCTACTGGCCTCACATCATAAACTATCGTGGCTACTTTTGCACAATCAAGGAGCTTGCTCAATCAATGAAGAAGGCCGGATGGATGAAGACTCATGTGTTTGAGTTAGGGATTGATGCAATCATGTACAATAGACAAGTGGGGCCAAGAAAATAATCATGCATGTTAGGTTTTCGGTAAGAAAATAAAGCCCACAGTTTTTATTCAATTTATATTTTCTTTTTTTTTCTTTGTTTGGCACAGGCATTTTTCCTTTATCATCTCCTTTTGCCTTTTTTCACAAAATTGGCTTCAAAAACTTGTTTTCAATGTAAAGGAGCTGCACGACAGATTCAACGAATCAAACTATTTGGATGAGCAAGACATGGTATGCTCCATGTGTTTGCTAGTTGTTTCCTTTTAAAACATAAGTTGTCTATAATCCTTCTGGGTGCTGTTGCCTAAAATTTTATGACCCGTGACACATACTTAGGATCCATCTGTTATTACACTTTTTTGGTTTTGCGAAATATGTTTTAGGTGCATCTACAAACCACCCTAGTGTGTACCTACAAAATATAATAGGCCCCACAAGATATGACTGAGCAGTATCTGTCAGTTGCCTTTTTTTAACATATAAGTTGCCTGTTATACAGTGCATTGTTGCCTAAAAAGTGTATGGTTCTAGTGGCAAATTTTTGCACAGGTTGGAAAACCAAGTTCATTGTCTGCGTTTTATAATTCACATGTAAGAAATTTTTTTCCATTTTTGTTTTTTACATCTCCGTCGCAGATACTCAAGTAAAGTTGCTCCTAAAAACTTATAGGGTTGCCTGAAATCATATCAGAAGTTGATGTTCTCTGTGTTTTGTAAGATCGTATCAGAAGTTGATATCAGAAAATCATAGGGAGTTGGCTGAAATCATATCAGAAGTTGCTCCTAAAAACTCATAGGACTGCCTGAAATCTTATCAGAAGTTGATGTTTTTTGTGTTTTCGAAGCTTGATATCAGAAGTTGTGAAAGTGCGTTATATCGACTAGAGGGGGGGGGGGTGAATAGGCGATTTTTACAAATTCGTCACTGAGGAATTTCAAGGTGTGGAAATTCCTAAGCAGCGAACTACTTAGCAGGGGAATAAGTACTCAGATACAAACATAACATGGCATAAGTACAGTCATCATGATGAAATGAAATAGACACAGAGTACAGGTAGCATGAAACACATGATAAGCAGGCTGAAGACTAAATGACTGAAGAAATAGGATTGAGGAAATTGAGAAAGTCTTCAGTCAAAGTCTTCACACAGTAACGATCAAGTAAATCAACACATGAATGAGGAAATGAAAGAGTTGAGGAAATAGAACCAGTAGCTCGGTGAAGACAATGGTTTTGTAGACCAGTTCCAACTGCTATGACAGTTGTACGTCTGGTTGGAGCGGCTAGGTATTTAAACATGAGGACACACAGTCCCGGACACATAGTCCTCACCGTATTCTCCTTGAGCTAAGGTCACACAGACCTCGCCCAAACACTCGTGGTAAGTCTTCAGGTGACTTCCAAACCTTCACAGACTCGGTCACTCGGCTATCCACAATTTCCTCTTGGATGCTCTAGACCATGACGCCTAACCGTCTGGAGGATGCACAGTCCTCAAAGGTAACAAGCGTCGGTTCCACACAGGAACAATTTCTTCAGTGATGCTCAATCACTTTGGGTTTGTAGGTATTTGGGTTTTTGGGTTTTTCCTCACTTGATGATTTTCGCTCAAAGTCCTCGGAGGATGGGATGCTCTAAATGACAAGTGTCAGTCTATCTCTCGGAGCAGCCAACCAGCTAGTGGTTGTAGGGGGCAGCTATTTATAGCCTAGGGAGCAGCCCGACATGATAAGACATAAATGCCCTTCAATGATATGACCGTTAGGTGGGTAGGATATTTGGACAGCTGGCGCGTAGCACAGCAACGGTCAGAAATTTGAGCTCTCAAATTCCACATGGCTATCATGTTCCTCACTTGTAGGCAATCCGCACTGGCGAATTCCTAACTCCTCAGTCAGAACAAATTCCTCAGAGAACAGAAGAACTTCGTCTCTGTCACTGAAGAAATTGACTGAACTGAATGAGATTTCCAATGGCTTCACTCGAAAGGATTGGGTGGGTGTAGGATTTTGAGATGAGCATCACTTGGAAACTTTTCCTTTGTTTTACCTCGACCCCCTTTAACAGTACGGTGTTTCCTATGACTCAAGAAGAAGAAAATGAAACTACGAAAACAAAAGTCTTCACGCTTCATAATCCTCGCATGAATATCAAGTCTTCAGGGTCACACCAATTTCTTCACTTTCAAAGTCTTCAAGAAAACCAAAGTCTTCAGTTGAAGACATTCATTTTTAGGGGTCGACTTTCATCGTAAATATCAAACTCCTCATAGACTTATAGAACATGTGTACACTTACAAACGCATTAGTCCCTTAACCTATAAGTCTTCAATACACCAAAATCACTAAGGGGCACAAGATGCACTTACAATCTCCCCCTTTTTGGTGATTGATGACAATATAGGTTAAGTTTTCAACGGGGATAAACATATGAAGTGTAAATACTGATAATGAGGAATTTGATTGCAAGATATAGAAGAACTCCCCCTGAAGATGTGCATATTGAGGATTTTGCTTGGATTGCAAATGCACATTAGAGTAATATCATGGAGGTCTCCCCCTATATCTTGTAATTCATACACGCATTTAACATATGATGTGAAGAATTTGAAATGCATGATGAAATATGGTGACTGATGTAATTCAGCATGCGTGCATTTACATATTGAGGAAATAGCATGCAGAAAAACAGAGCACAAGTATCAGACCACCATAGGACTTAAGTTTACAACTCGATCCAACAAATACTTCAGAAGAACGAGAGTTGTAACTTAGCAAAAAATGGCCATATATAGAGACCCGCTTGAAGACTAACTCAAATTTCTCCCCCTTTGTCATCGAATGACCAAAAGGGACGAAAAATGAGGACTAACGCCCCTGAAGAATATCATCATGATGTCGATGGAGGAGCGCCAGTGTTGTTGGGGTCGTCCGTTGGAGTAGGGCCTACCGCGGTGTCGTTTAAGTCTTCAGCTTCATCCGTCTCGCGCGATGAAGAATATGAACTGGCAACAAGCTGAGGAACTTTGACCTTCTTGAACTTCTTCGAAGGTGGCTGAGACCAGTCAAAGTCCTGTTGGAATCCCATCTCCTTGAGATCTTTAGCACTATAAAGATTAGACAGAATAGCCCAAGTGCGGTCAAAGACTTCATGCAAGTAGTAGTGATTCTTCTTCACAGTATTTTGAGTGACTGTCATGTTCTGAAGAATTGCACCAAACTGACGCTTGACCCACTTGTGATTTCGATCAACTTTATGATGAAGACTAAGGAGAAGTTCACAATCAGTCATCACACGCGGAGCTGTGGCTTGAGGATTATGTTCTGAAGCTTTGGCGGCAGAATCTTGTGTTGCAGAGTCATCATTGGTGGAATATGAAGTAGCTTTGCGAAATTGTCCATCCAATGGACGAGTGCCTTCATCTATAACAGCAGCCTTGCCCTTCCCATCAACTG
Source organism: Thinopyrum elongatum (assembly GCA_011799875.1). NCBI lineage: Eukaryota > Viridiplantae > Streptophyta > Magnoliopsida > Poales > Poaceae > Thinopyrum > Thinopyrum elongatum. The sequence continues at coordinate 33,375,251 of CM022303.1, read as the reverse complement.
AGGAAATAGTCCGTTTGAGGACTTCAATAGGGGGCAAATAGCTGAGATGATGTTGAAAGTCAGCCTTATAATGAATTGAAGACCTTGATCTGATGAACTTCATGATCCAGGGAGCATAAGGCTTCAACTCAAAAGGTGACAGAGCATCATTGGCCAAAGTCCTCATGAAGAAATCGTGGTAGTTGATAGGAATACCATGAATGATATTGAACAACAGATTCTTCATAATGCCAACAACCTCTTCGTCATCAGAGTTGTGGCCCTTGATTGGACTGATGGTTTTGGTCAAAAAGCGATAAACTGTCCTTGGCACATAGAGCAATTCCTTGACGAGGAATTTGGTCCTTGGAGCTTGGCCTGGCTTCAAAGGCTTCATCAGCACTTGCATCGGATGATCAGATAGTTCAGGTTCAACATAGAGAAGCCTAGCACCTTCAGTGGGAGGACTGACTAGGACGGCATGAAGCAATTCAGAGACCGGTGCTTTGTAATGAGTATTTTCATTCATCCAGTCTAGCACCCATGTATTCACATCTTCAACATTTCTAGTGATGTGCAGTGTGGCGTAGAATTGAAGAATGAGTTCTTCATTCCAATCGCAGATGTCGTTGCAGAAGTTGAGTAACCCAGCGCCATGAAGAACACTGAGGACTGGGGTGAAGCAGGGCAGCGATTCCATATCCACATGAGGAATTTGCTCATGGTCAAAGAACTTGTCCTTATCAAACAACAGTGAGGAATAGAAGTTCATCTGGCTGGCAGTCCATAAGCGCTTGCGACGAAGTTTAGCAGAGTCATAGGGATTGTAGTCAGTGAAGAATATGTGCTCATTGAAGAAATCTTCAGCATTGAACTTCTGCTTCTTGGAGTGAGGGTTCTGTGGCTTGGGCTGAAGATTTATAGTTGAAGTCTTCACAGCCTCCTGAGGTATAGCCACTGGAGCCACAGGCTGAGGAATTTCAGTAGCTGTATCAGCAGCAGCCTTGGCCTCCATTTCTTCAGCACTAGCGGCTGGAACTTCTTCAGGAATAGATTGAAGTGAAGATTGAGGTCCATCAGATCCTATATGAATTTCTTCAGTTGGCACAGGGGACTGAGGAACTTGATGTAGTGGTGTTGTCAGAAGTGAATTGGGGTGATGACTTTCCCAAAAGTCATCATTCAGAATAGGAGTTGTAGACCCAATATCCACATCCTCATCTTTATCATCAAATTCCTCAACGCCTGCCTCTTCAGCTGTGAACTGAGGCATGGGCGATGATACCAACGGAGTTGAAGTGATATTGTCCACTTCAATGTCTTCATCCAACTGCTCTGTCGAAGCAGCAGAAGGATCTTCTTCATCAGATTCACTTGGAATTGCATATTCCTCACCAAAGGGAATAATCTTCTTTGATGGCATGCTTGATATTGGAACAACATCAATTGGGTTTTTAGTTGAGCTCGTCAAAGTCTTCACTTTCTTGGGAGCTGAAGACTCTGAGGAGGCAGATGCTTTCCTTTTCTTCACCGCAGCCTTCTCTGCGGCTTTGGTCTTCTTCGCTTCTGATGCAGAAGGAAGGACATCTTTCATCTGTGATGACTTTGCAGGAGGAGCAGATGAAATTGGTTGAATTTCTTCAGGCACAACTGATGCAGTTGCCCTGGCTTGTTCAGATTCCTCAGGCGCAGTAGCAGATGTATCAACTGGCCTGGTTTGCTCTTCAGGCGCAACATTGGTGGTTGCCCTGGCATTTTCTTCAAAGACTGGAATTTCTTCATCAGCCCTGGTGCCTTCATTTTCTTCAATAATCTGATTTTCATCAGCAGTACTTGCATGTTCTTCAGTAGGCTGAGCAGATGTGTCAGTCTGAGGAAATTTGGGTTGCGATGAAGCTGCAACATTTGGAGTGAATCCCTTTGCCATTCTGACGAATCTGACTTTGGCACCTAGCCAATCTGCACGGTATGCGTGAAATTCATCACTGAGTGCTTTGATCTCAGCCTGCATAGTCACAAGTTCTTCAGGAGACATTTTCACAACATTGTTCTTCAGAAAACGCTCCTTCTTGTACTGTGCCTTCTTCACCTTCCTGGCCTTTTCAAATTTCCATTTCTCTTCATTAATGAAGGCCATCAACATGTGACTTTGACCAGGAGTGAGGTTTAATTCAGGCAAAGGTGTATTTGGATCCTTGTGCCATAGATCGATGAAATCAAGGATCTTCCTTGGATCCAGCATGAGGGGCACAGCACTGCCTTTGGCACTAGAGGCCCTCTGTTGTCGATCTCTGATGATCTCAGCTAATTCTTCATCATCAGCTTCGTCTTCGCTTGACAGAACATGAAAGGCGACCTGCTTCTTGTGAGGACATGGCCTTGTGCCTCGTCCAGCAGTGGCCTTTTTCTTCAGCAAGGTCGAAGCTGTTGAAGACTGAGGTGGAGCTGAGGAACCTGCAGAGGCTCCAGAAGCAATTGAGATTCCAGTAGTCCTTTAGCATGTGGCAAGATGCACAGGTGCTGAGGACTTTACAGGAGCAGCTGAGAACTTTGCAACTGAGGGAGTTTGAGCTGCTTTTGAAGAAGTTGCTTGAGGATCAGGCCGTGAGGGCTTTGAAGAGCTTGGCCGTGAGGGCATTGCAGCTGAGGAACTTGTCTTGATAGCTGGTTTCTTTGGCATAGCCTTCTTAGGCTTGCTAGCAGAGGCCTCAGCAGTGGCAGCAGCAGACTCTTCGTTGAATTTCTTCACTGCCTCTTTAGCCACTTTGGCCAGCTTGGCTTGACGCTTAGCCCACTCCTGAGGAAATTCCTCACCTCTTCTGATGCTTGTGGGATCAGCTTCTTGGCCTGGAGCCAATGGAGGTTTTGGGCATGGAGGGTTAACAGCGAATTTCTTCTTGTACTTTGGAGTCACATATCGATACTCTCTCCATTCTCTTGCCCATCTTCTCTCAATCTTCTGAATGCGCACTTTGCGCTGATTTTTGTTCTCCTTGCCATGAGTTGCTTCATCAGGAGTACAATATTCATCATAGATGTCTTCAGGGATCTCAAAAGCAGTATTTGTTTCTGGCCTCTTTCCTCCCTTCTGAGATCTTTTACCATCAGCCATTTTCTTCACTTGAGGATTTTGAACAATGGATGTTTCTGAGGAAGTGTGCAACTTTTCTTCAAGGAATGCTCCAAATGAGTTAAGTTGATGAGAACCTAGAGATTCAGCAGCAGACATGTGTACCTGTGAACAGAATATAGGTGCGAAGAATTTGGAGAGGTCATATGCGTTCTCAGAAGTTTTTCAAAAGTATCAAGTTTGAGGAATTTGACTAAAGGTGTCTTGAGGAATTTCACTAAGCGTTCTTTGACTTAGGTTCCAGAGTTGTATAGATTGAAAATCCACACAATTGAGGAATCTTGAAGAAAAACGTTGCTTAGAGAAACAGATCAAGAATAGAAGCAAGTTGGTGTTTAATAACATGAAAGTTGAAGAATAAACACCTTTTGAAGATTTTGTGGAAATCATCAGAATCAACAAGGGTAGTAAAAATAGATTTTATTTACCCTTGACGAAGAACACGACGAACTGAGGGCAGCAGTGGAGAAGCTCGTCCGTTTAGATCTTCCACGCCCTAACTTCGCGATGGAAAACAGCTACGGCGGCGGCGGAGTGAAGATTTCCGCGGCCGGCGTGAGTACGACGGCGACGAGGTCGAGGCAGTGAAGCTCTTCCTCACCGGCGATGATGGAGTGTAGCGGCGGCGCTAGGTCTGAGATCTCGAGCGAGGGAGTAAGATCGAGCGGGGTAAATGAGATCTGAGGAGGGCGAGGGGTATTTATAGCCAAGGTGAAAAACCGCTCGTCCGAAGAAAATGGACGAACATGCCCTTGACCCTTCTCATCCTAACGACATGTGTCACCCACGTACTGTGAAGTGGAGATCGTGTTAGATCGTGGGTGAATAGATAAATCTTATCGAGGGATATGGAACGGTTTGAGCGGCAAAAGCCAAAAATTCAGATAAGAATATTTTAATGTTTTCGTTCGCAAATTCTTCAGCTGTCAAGGACACAGTGAAGACTTTGAACGGGTTTCAAATAGAACGCATATGAAGAATTTGTGAACAAACTGGGTTGAGTTTAGCATAGAGGGGGAAAGGGTCCGATCACATTCACTTAGAAGAAAATCAATTTTGAAGAATTAGCAATAAGTGAATGTTGTAGAGGACATGAAAACTCAAATATATATATATATATAGTCAATGAAGAACACAACCGGAAAGAGTGAAGACTTTTTGTGGTGGCGTGACCCACCGTATAAGAATGATGATTTCAGACGCCGCGTACAATTGTCGTAGGGCTCTGAGAATCAGATTCTTCGTTAATTTCTTCACACTTAGAGGGTTAGTCTTCATTGATTTGAAGAAAAACGTTTCTTCGTGTGTTGCGCATCTAAGTCATCAATTTGCATAAGTGTTAGGATGTGTGTCCTTTTCAAAGGACATTCGAAGATTCTAAGATATTTAGCTCACACCGCAACTTGCTAAATCTCTTCTCATCCAAGGGCTTGGTGAAGATATCCACTAGCTGTTCTTCAGACTTCACTTAATCAATAGAGATGTTGCCCTTCAACACATGATCTCGAAGAAAATGATGACGAATCTGGATGTGATTTGTCTTCGAGTGATGAACTGGGTTATGAGCAATCTTGATGGCACTCTCATTGTCACAGAATAGTGGCACATTCTTCACATTGATGCCATAGTCCTTGAGGGTTTGCTTCATCCACAGCAGTTGAGCACAGCAAGAACCAGGAGCAATGTACTCAGCTTCAGCAGTAGAGAGTGATACGCAGTTCTGCTTCTTTGAGGACCAACATACTAAAGATCTTCCGAGGAAATGGCATGTGCCTGATATTGACTTGCGATCCACACGATCACCAGCATAGTCAGAGTCAGAATATCCAATGAGGTCAAAAGCCGAGCCCTTGGGATACCATAATCCAAGTGTTGGAGTGTGAGCTAGATATCGAAGAATATGTTTCACAGCCTTATGGTGTGATTCCTTCGGTGTAGCTTGAAAACGGGCACACATGCAAACACTAAGCATAATATCCGGTCTAGATGCACATAGATACAGTAAAGAGCCAATCATGGAGCGGTATACCTTTTGATCGAAGTCTATACCATTTTCATCGGTGCATAGATGGCCATTTGTGGGCATAGGGATTTTGATGCCTTTGCAATCTTGCATACCGAATTTCCTCAGAACGTCCTTGAGGTATTTCTCTTGAGAAATGAAGATGCCATTGCGTTGTTGACGAATTTGAAGACCTAAGAAGAATTTCAATTCTCCCATCATGGACATTTGATATTCCTCACTCATCATATAAGCAAATTCGTCAGTATAACGTTGGTTAGTACAGCCAAAGATAATATCATCAACATATATTTGGCACACGAATAATTCATCATCATATGTTTTGGTGAAAAGAGTTGGGTCAAGTGAACCGGGTTTGAAGCCTTTCTTCATGAGGAATTCCTTCAGAGTATCATACCACGCCCGAGGGGCCTGCTTGAGGCCATAGAGGGCCTTATTGAGTCTGAAGACTTGATCAGGATGCTTAGGATCTTCAAAACCTGGGGGTTGAGCAACATATACTACTTCCTCAAGCTTACCATTGAGGAATGCACTTTTCACATCCATTTGATATAAGATGATATTATGATGGTTAGCATAGGCAAGCAATATGCGAATAGCCTCAAGTCTAGCAACAGGTGCAAAAGTTTCATCGAAATCAATTTCTTCAACCTGTGTGTAGCCTTGAGCTACAAGACGAGCCTTGTTCCTCACTACTAGGCCATTTTCATCTTGTTTGTTGTGGTAGATCCATTTGGTGCCGATGATATTGTGCTTGCGAGGGTCTGGTCGCTTGACAAGCTCCCACACATTGTTTAGCTCGAATTGATGTAATTCCTCTTGCATCGCTTGAATCCATTCAGGCTCCAGAAATGCCTCATCTACTTTGGTGGGCTCTGTGATAGAGACGAAAGCAAAATGCCCACAAAAGTTAGAAAAATGTGAAGCTTTTGAGCGAGTGAGAGGACCTAGTGCGTTGATGTCATTGATGATTCTCTCAATCTGTACTTCATTTGCAACGCGAGGATGAGCAGGTTGATGACTTTGATTTGGCTCAGCATTTTCTTTAGAGCCATTTTCATCAAATGCACCAGCATGATTTTCTTCACGATCTAGAATGACTTCTTCAGCAGATTCTTCGGTAGGAATAACATCCTCAGTAGCCTTTAGCTTGATGGATTCCTCAGGAGACATTTCATCTAGCACAGGAGGTAGGTGCTCTCTTTGCGAGCCATTAGTTTCATCGAACCGCACATCTACAGTTTCAACAACCTTGTTGTGATAGGTGTTGAAGACCCTGTAGGTGTGCGAGTCCTTTCCGTAACCAAGCATAAAACCTTCATGTGCTTTCGATGCAAATTTAGAAATGTGATGGGGATCTCTAATCCAACATTTAGAACCGAAGACTTTCAAATAACTCACATTGGGTTTCTTGTCAGTGAGGAGTTCATATGAGGTCTTCTTGAAGAATTTGTGAAGATATACCCTGTTGATAATGTGGCATGCAGTATCAATTGCTTCAGGCCAGAAGCGACGAGGTGTCTTGTATTCATCAAGCATAGTGCGAGCCATCTCAACAAGAGTTCTGTTCTTGCGCTCCACGACGCCATTCTGCTGAGGAGTGTATGGGGCAGATAACTTATGAGTAATACCGAGTTCATCAAGATAGTCATCAAGACCAGTATTCTTGAACTCAGTCCCATTGTCACTACGTATATGCTTGATCTTCACACCGAAATTCGTCGAAGCCCTCGAAGAAAATCGTCTAAAGACTTCCTGCACTTCAGTTTTGTAAGTAATGACATGCACCCATGTGTAACGAGAATAATCATCAACAATGACAAAGCCATATAGAGATGCTGCATTTGTTAGTGTGGCATAATGAGTAGGACCAAAGAGATCCATATGAAGCAATTCAAAAGGACGAGCGGTAGTCATGATAGTCTTCGAGGGGTGCTTGGCTCTGGTCATCTTTCCAGCCTCACAAGCCCCACAAAGATGATCTTTGAGGAATTTGACACCCTCAATGCCAATGACGTGCTTCTTCTTCACGAGCGTGTGTAAGTTCCTCATGCCAGCATGACCCAGTCGTCGATGCCATAGCCAGCCTTCTGAAGCTTTCGCAAGTAGACAAGTGGCAGGCTGTGGTCCTGCAGAGAAATCAACAATATACAAGTCTCCTCTCCTAAAGCCTTCGAAGACTTTGGAATTGTCAGATTCCATGAGCACTAAGCAGCAATATTTGCCAAAGACAACAACCATATCAAGATCACAAAGCATTGAGACAGACATGAGGTTGAATCCGAGGGACTCGACAAGCATGACTTTGTCCATGTGTCGATCCTTTGAGATTGCAACCCTACCTAGACCCAATACCTTGCTTTTGCCTTTGTCTGCGTAGGTGATATGCTTCAAATGTGATGGAGATAAAGAAGTGTTCATCAGTAAGCTCTTGTCACCAGTCATGTGATTAGTACATCCACTGTCGAGGACCCACTCAGTAGCTTTGGGTAAGTCATCCTGCAGATGAATTAGTGCATCTTACGAACACATATCTTCAGAGTGAAGAATATGACATCAATTTCATCAGACAGAAATTCATCAGTTAATGCAACATATGTATATATAGCAGTATAAGGACGTGAGAAATGAATGATTCATTTCTTCATGATTAGCTTGCGTCCTTTCAAGCATTTCAGGTCTCCAGAAAATTCTTCAGACAATTTAGTTCGTCTGGAGACCTGACCCTGCATAAGAGGTTAGTTCTTTTTCTTCACCACCCACATCTGGAGGGGTGGCAAAGAGTTCATCATTCTGCGAGCTCCATAAGAGTAAGGTGGCATTGAAGCCAAAGCACTTCGTTTCACAGGAGAGGGATTAGTATAGGCATATGAGGAAGCAGAGAAATTCTTTGAGGACTTATGAACATAATGATTTGAAGAATAATGCACATAATCAGAACTCTTAGATTTTCACTGCGAAACAGAAGCATTAGCATGATGATCATATGAGGACATGGATCCAGATGAGGAATTTGATCCATAAGAGGAATTGGATCCATATGAAGACTTTGGTCCATATGAAGAATTTGATCTGGGGTTCTTATTCTTCACAGGTGGAGTCATAAGGACATTCACCTGAAGACTTTCAAGGCACCTTTTGGGAACCCAAATTTTCTTCATAGGGGGACCATTCCTGCAGTTAGTTCCAACATATCTAGCAAATACTTCACCATTCTGATTTTTGAATAGTTTATAGTTGGAGTCAAATGACTCATCAGATGAATATAAGGATTCACAAGTAAAGCCAGATAAGGTAGATGGATCCACGGAAGGTCCCTTCGCAGCAACCCATGAGGTTTTGGGATACTGCTCAGGTTTCTAGTAGGTTCCATCAGCATTGAGTTTCCTCTCAAATGCAAAACCCTCTTTCCTAGGGTTCCTGTTCAAGATCTACTTTTTGAGCACATCACAAAGAGTCTGATGCCCTTTGAGGCTTTTGTACATGCTTGTCACATACAATTCCTTCAACCCTGCATTTTCGTCAGTGATACTAGTGGTATCCTCTGATGAGGAATTTGTTACCACAGAGATAGTTGAAGAATTTGTAGCAATAGAAGCATTTGAACATTCAGGTGAAGAATTAGCAGTTTCAGGTTCAATGCATTTCAAGCATCGTGGAATAAATTCTTCCTGAGCGGAACTGATCTGTTGAGCAAGCAATGAATCATTTTCCTTCTGAAGATCTTCATGACTCACCCTTAGCTTCTCAAGATCTTGCTTTCTTTGAAGAAATTCATAAGAAACCTTCTCATGATCGGCTAAGAGAGTTTCATGACGACTTTGAAGGTTGTCAAACTTAGACTGTAGTTGCTGAAGATTATCAGTCAGTGTTTGAGTTCGATCCATTTCCTCACCTAACAGATCATCGCTTTTGTCTAGCATATTTTGAACCTTTTCCAAAGCCTTTTGTTGTTTAACAGCAATATTAGCAAGTTTGGAATAGCTGGGTTTGAGGTTATCATCAGATTCATCCTCACTTGACTCAGAGGAGGGATATTTGAATACCTTGGCACCTTTTGGTATGAAGCAATAGGTGGGAGCATAGTCATCATTGCCATCATCAGTAGTGTTGGGGAAGCCATTTTCCTCAGTGTTGAAGATGGACTTGCTGACGTAAGCAGTAGCGAGGGCTAGGCTCGCCACACCAGAGTTTGACTCCTCAGATGCCTCCTCTTCCTCATGTTCCTCAGATTCAGCTTCAGAGTCCATTTCCTTGCCAATGAATGTCCGAGCTTTCTTGGAGCTGCTCTTCTTGTGAGATGAAGATTTTGACGATGATGACTTTGAAGATTTCTTCTTCTTCTTAGAGTCATCTGAACTATCATCCTTGTATTTCTTCTTCTTTGATTCCTTCTCCCACTAAGGACAATCAGTTATGTAGTGACCAGGTTTCTTGCATTTGTGGCAAGTTCTCTTCTTGTAATCACGGGATGAGGAATCTGATTTCATGTCATCACCTCTTGAGGATTTTCCAAATCGGCCACATCTAGAGAACTTATGGAATTTCCTCACGAGCATTGCTAGCTCCTGACTTAGTTCTTTAGGATCACCTAGGCTGCTACCAGAATCTTCATCTTCAGATTCAGAGAATGCCTTGGCCTTCAGTGCACGAGATCTGCCATAGCTCGGTCCGTAGAGATCTCTCTTCTCAGCAAGTTGGAACTCATGAGTATTTAGCCTCTCGAGGATATCAGCAGGATCAAGTGACTTCTAGTCTCCACGTTCTTGAATCATCAGTGCCAGTGTATCGAATGATGAATCAAGTGACCTTAGCAATTTCTTCACCACCTCATGGTCGGTGATGTTAGTGGCACCCAGTGCTTGAAGCTCATTTGAAATGTCAATGAGGCGATCAAAGGTTTGCTGGACATTCTCATTGTCGAGTCTTTTGAAGCGGTTGAAGAGATTGCGAAGAATGTCAACTCGAGAATCACGTTGAGTTGAGATTCCTTCGTTGACCTTGGACAGCCTGTCCCAGATAAGCTTTGCAGACTCCAAAGCACTCACTCTGCCGTACTGTCCTTTGCTCAGATGGCCACATATGATATTCTTCGCTTGAGAGTCGAGTTGCTTGAATCTCTTCACATCAGCAGCATTCACCGAAGGAGTGACAGAGGGAACGCCATTTTCCACAACGTACCAGAGATCGTTGTCAATTGCCTCAAGATGCATGCGCATCTTATTCTTCTAGTAGAGGTAGTCCGTCCCATCAAAGGTAGGACACCCAGCCGAGACCTTGACCATGCCTGCAGTCGACATAACTAAAACTCCAGGTGGTTAAACCAAAATCACACAGAAGAAGGGAGTACCTTGCTCTGATACCAATTGAAAGTGCGTTATATCGACTAGAGGGGGGTGAATAGGCGATTTTTACAAATTCGTCACTGAGGAATTTCAAGGTGAGGAAATTCCTAAGCAGCGAACTACTTAGCAGCGGAATAAGTACTCAGATGCAAACATAACATGGCATAAGTACAGTCATCACGATGAAATGAAATAGGCACAGAGTACAGGTAGCGTGAAACACAGGATAAGCAGGCTGAAGACTAAATGACTGAAGAAATAGGATTGAGGAAATTGAGAAAGTCTTCAGTCAAAGTCTTCACATAGTAACGATCAAGTAAATCAACACATGAATGAGGAAATGAAAGAGTTGAGGAAATAGAACTAGTAGCTCGGTGAAGACAATGATTTGGTAGACCAGTTCCAACTACTGTGACAGTTGTACGTCTGGTTGGAGCGGCTAGGTATTTAAACCTGAGGACACAAAATCCCGGACACACAGTCCTCACCGTATTCTCCTTGAGCTAAGGTCACACAGACCTCGCCCAAACACTTGTGGTAAGTCTTCAGGTGACTTCCAAACCTTCACAGACTCGGTCACTCGGTGATCCACAATTTCCTCTTGGATGCTCTTGACCATGACGCCTAACCGTCTGGAGGATGCATAGCCCTCAAAGGTAACAAGCGTCGGTTCCACACAAGAACAATTTCTTCAGTGATGCTCAATCACTTTCGGTTTGTAGGTGTTTGGGTTTTTGGGTTTTTCCTCACTTGATGATTTTCGCTCAAAGTCCTCGGAGGATGGGATGCTCTAAATGACAAGTGTCAATCTATCTCTCGGAGCAGCCAACCAGCGAGTGGTTGTAGGGGGTGGCTATTTATAGCCTAGGGAGCAGCCGAACATGATAAGACATAAATGCCTTTCAATGATATGATCGTTAGGTGGGTAGGATATTTGGACAGCTGGCGCGTAGCACAGCAACAGTCGGAAATTTGAGCTCTCAAATTCCACAGGGCTATCATGTTCCTCACTTGTAGGCAATCCGCACTGGCGAATTCCTAACTCCTCAGTCAGAACAAATTCCTCAGAGAACAGAAGAACTTCGTCTCAGTCACTGAAGAAATTGACTGAACTGAATGAGATTTCCAATGGCTTCACTCGAAAGGATTGGGTGGGTGTAGGATTTTGAGATGAGCATCACTTGGAAACTTTTCCTTAGTTTTACCTCGACCCCCTTTAACAGTACGGTGTTTCCTATGACTCAAGAAGAAGAAAATGAAACTACGAAAACAAAAGTCTTCACGCTTCATAATCCTCGCATGAATATCAAGTCTTCAGGGTCACACCAATTTCTTCACTTTCAAAGTCTTCAAGAAAACCAAAGTCTTCAGTTGAAGACATTCATTTTTAGGGGTCGACTTTCATCGTAAATATCAAACTCCTCATAGACTTATAGAACCTGTGTACACTCACAAACGCATTAGTCCCTTAACCTATAAGTCTTCAATACACCAAAATCACTAAGGGGCACAAGATGCACTTACAAGTTGATATCATAAAATTATAGGGAGTTGCCTATAATCATATCAGAAGTTCCTCCTTAAAACTCATAAGGTTGCCTGAAATCATATCAGAAGTTGATGTTTTTTTTATGCACAGAACATATCACTTCTGTTATAGCTGGCATCAACTTTCTCTTTTTTTGTTGAAGGTTATGATTCCTGTTCTTGAAAATTTAGATCCAGATAATGCCCATGGTGCACACGACTACTGGCTATTCAACATCAATTTGAGGGATAAAAGGTTTGAAGTGTTTGACTCATGGAGGACGATAAAGAAAAGAAGAGGCTGGATGAAGTAGCAATGGCTATTGTAGCAGCAGTCTGCGTATTGTGGAACAAATACTATCCAAAACAAGCAAAGATGATGGAGAAGTTCCCGCTCTGGATATCAATGCACCAAAGCAGACTTTATCGTAAGGACTAACCTACCTACATACATCTCGTTGTTATAAGACAGAGCTTTGATTTTCTCCCAAGTGATTTCATGACATAGGTTTTTTTTGCTGATTTGTTGTTTTATCTTTTTTTTTGCAGTGGTGACTGTAGCATATTCACATTGATGAACATGTTATTGTGGAATGGGACATGGCTCCCAAACTACGGACAAAGTGACATACCAAACATCAGGAAGAAAATGACCATTTCCATGCTGAAGTGTGACCTGAACAAGGTTCTATGGCAGGAGATCCTCAAACCGGTCAAGAAGTGAATGAATAACTAGGTACATATTTTTTGCTGCAGAATATGTGCCATTAGAAATCTCGCAAAAGTTGCTCCAAAACCACGTAAAACAAGTTTGCATAAATCATAAGCGTCCATAGATTTTGTAAGATTTCGACTAAGGAATAAAGCACAAATGTTAAGCATCCACCTACAATGTCTTCATTTGTGAATTTAAAGCTAGGAAAACACATAAATTAAAACAAGTTCCTGCAAATCAATCCATAGTTGCTTTTGAACTGTCAGTTGCTTGATTTCCCTTGTACATCTGCTCAAAAACCAGCCCGTAGTTGCTTCATCTAGCAGGACACTGTTGCTTTGTTTGCTTCAACTAGTTTGCAAGTCCAGGGGTCATTTTCTTCTTGTGGTAACCATCACAGCAACTTCCCTAGGCACGTCGCAGAAGTGTGGTTGATTGATTCACAGATGTTGCATTTGTTCTTTTTCTTGGGGTGTAGCTCTAATGCTGATTGGAAGCGCCTGCTACGGCTGCGCCCTTTTGTGACTGACCGAGGTGGATCCATAGGAGCAGGGGGGCAGGAGGTTGGCTTGAACCACTTGGGGCATTAGTGTTTGATGCCTCCCTAGCCCGAGCCGCTTCTCGGGCTGCCTTTAGCCTCTTCTTCCTTAGTTTATTCTGCTTAGTGACCTCAACATCTGCTGCTTTGATGTGCCTCCTAACTGCAGCAGCTGCCTCATCACTTGTCATTGCCTTCTTGGCTAGCTTTGCAAAATCCATTGTCATATTCACTTGCTGAACCTGGTTCCCTGACTCAGCGGGCAAGTCCAGTTGAGGGCCATCGTTAGTTGGCGGCGGCGCACTTGGCACCGCATCCTGCGTCCAGCGGCACTTGATGTAGTGTGCAGGTATCTCATTAACGCCAAGGTGTGTGAAGATTTTCAAGACATGGCAACAAAGTAGGCCGTCCCTATGCCACTTGCAACATTCACAATCATAGATTGCTGGTTCTGGCCTCACTGTGACTAGATATTTCCTTGAGCCATACCCTGGAAGTTCTTCTATATAGGGCTCAAGGTGATAGAAGTTGATTCCAGCAGGGTGCACATTGTACTGGCCAATCATCTGAAACTCAGTTCTAAATTTCACATAGATGTCCCTAGTGTATGCCTTGTAGGCATGCCTCTCAAAGGGGAAACGCGACCATCTTTGTGCATCTAAATGCTCTGTCCGGTAGTCGTTCCCACCCTCCCTCACGAGTATGTGTACCTGAATCTTCTCGTATTGCTTGACGAAGTTGAGAATTGACTTGTGTGGGTTCACATAGCGCTTCAAGACAGCATTGAACCCTTCGGTGCGTTGAGTTGACTGAAGGAAAGGGAAGAACCTAAATTTGAAGTAACACGGCACCCATGTAGCCCGGTATTCATAGAGTTTCTCAATGTGGCCATGCATAAGACCTTCATATTTAACAAAAGCGCAGCCCATTTCCTTTCAAATTCAACTGCGGTGAAACTGAAGTCAATGTATTCATTGAAGTCTTTAACCAAATCTGGGTTCCTAGCCAACACAGTGCCAAGCTTCTCTCGTGGTTTCTTCATTATATGCCAACGGCAACAACGGTGAATCGTTGTCGGGAACTTCCTCTTGATTGCTTGTGGCATAGCAACGTCTTGGTCCGTGATAATGTTGTTCGGAGCCAACCCATCCATTGCCACCAGGAAAGCATCAAACAACCAGTCATAACTTGAGGCTAGTTCCTGCCGCACAAATCCACACCCAAGCATAATTGACTGCCCATGCTTGTTGATGCCAATGAAGGGGGCAAATGGCATACTGTACATGTTTGTGAGATAAGTCGCATCAAATGATACGCAATCATGATAAGCCTCCGCGCAAGCTTTCCGTGACGCACCATTGATGACCCACAAGTATAGGGGATCAATCATAGTCCTTTCAATAAGTAAGAGTGTCGAACCCAACGAGGAGCAGAAGGAAATGACAAGCAGTTTACAGCAAGGTAATGTCTACAAGCACTGAAATTATAAGTAATGAGTAGTTTGGTAGCAAGATAATCTGTAACGAGCAAGTAACGGTAATGGTAACAAAAGTGCAGCAAGGTAGCCCAATCCTTTTGAGGCAAAGGACATGCCAAAACGTTCTCTTATGATAAGCAAAGCATTCTTGAGGGTACACGGGAATTTCATCTAGTCACTTTCATCATGTTGGTTTGATTTGTATTCGCTACTTTGATAATTTGATATGTGGGTGGACCAGTGCTTAGGTGTTGTTCTTACTTGAAAAAACCTCCTACTTATGATTAACCCCCTCGCAAGATTCCGCAACTACGAGAGAAGTATTAAGAATAAATCTAACCATAGCATTAAACTTTTGGATCCAAATCAGTCCCTTACGGAATAGCGCATAAACTAGGGTTTAAGCTTCTGTCACTCTCGCAACCCATCATCTAATTACTACTTCACAATGCATTCCCTTAGGCCCAAATATGGTGAAGTGCCATGTAGTCGACGTTCACATGACACCACTAAGGGAATCACAACATACATATCATCAAAATATCGAAAACATATCAAGTTCACATGATTACTTGCAACAAGATTTCTCCTGTGACCTCAAGAACAAAAGTAACTAGTCACTAATGATAATCATCCTCAAGATCAGAGGGGTATTAAATAGCATAATGGATCTGAACATATAATCTTCCACCAAATAAACCATATAGTAATCAACTACAAGATGTAATCAACACTACTAGTCACCCACAAATACCAATATCTATAGTTTTGGTACAAAGATTGAACACAAGAGATGAACCAGGGTTTGAGAGGAGACGGTGCTATTGAAGATGTTGATGGAGATTGCCCTCCCCAAGATGGGAGAGTTGTTGGTGATGATGATGACGATGATTTCCCCCTCCGGGAGGGAAGTTCCCCCGGCGGAATCGCTCCGCCGGAGGGCAAAAGTGCTCCTGCCCAAGTTCCGCCTCGAGACGGCGGCGCTTCGTCCCGAAAGTCCTCTCTTTATTTTTTTCTAGGTCAAAATGACTTATATACCAGAAGAGGGGCACCGGAGGTGGGCCGAGGAGGGCACAACCCACCAGGGTGCGCTTGGGCTCCCTGTCACGCCCAGGTGGGTTGTGCCCACCTGGTGGGCCCCCTCTGGAAGTTATTTGCTCCAATAATTCTTATTTATTCCATAAAAATTCCTCGTGAAGTTTCATCTCATTTGGAGTTGTGCAGAATAGGTAGCCTGACGTAGCTTTTTCAGGTCCTGATTTCCAGCTGCAGGAATTCTCCCTATTTGTGTGAACCTTGCATATTATGTGAGAAAAGTCATTAGAATTACTCCGAAAAGCATTATTATGCATAAAAACATCATAAATAACAGTAGGAAAACACGATGCAAAATGGACGTATCAACTCCCCCAAGCTTAGACCTTGCTTGTCCTCAAGCGAAAACCGAAATCGAAAAACTTGTCCACATGCTTAGAGAGAGAGGTGTCGATAAAAACAAAATACGGACATAGAAGCATCATGTATATTATTATAACAGCGACCAACTTTAATATAAAACTTTATCATAGAACTTTTATCATATAACTTATCATGAACAAGTAATAATTCATCACAACATCGAAGTATAAAGCATAAACTCTATTGAAAACCAACATACTATGTTCTCAGTCAACTTTGCAACTACAATTCATCATCTTTTTAGGAAGGGTCACGTATCGGAGCCATTTTGGCAAGTCCACATACTCAACCATCATATAGTCTTCTATGATTGCTAACACTCACCGCATACACATGAGCAAAACGTTTCAACTGGACACATAGAAAGATAGGGGCTTATAGTTTCGCCTCCCAACATACTCACCTTGAGGGTGATGTCAACAATAATAACTCATGCTACTCATATACAACTGGATATATGTGCCTAGATCTTTCCTCACCACATGATGCTTGCCAAAAGAGAAAATAAAAAGGAATAGAGAGAAGAACTTTGATTCTTGCATAAAAGTAAATACATAAAAGTAAAAGATAGGCCCTTCGCAGAGGGAAGCAGAGGTTGCCATGCGCTTTTTGTTTGTATGCTCAATCCCTTAATGCAGAAGAACGTCATGTTATATTGCCCCTTATGATAGCAACCTTTATTATGCAGTCTGTCGCTTTTATTCTTTGCCATCACAATTTCGTACAACGCTCAATTTTCTCTTACACTAAATGATCCAACACTTTTAGAAGCAATTTTTATTGCCTTTTTGCACCGATGAAAACTTACATTAAGGATCTTACTCAATCCATAGGTAGGTATGGTGGACTCTCAAAATAAGATTTCGGTTTAAAGGTTTTTGGATAAACAAGTAGTATCTCTACTTAGTGTGGAATTTTTGGCTAGCAAAGATGGTGGCAAGCACCACATGTTAAAGGATCTATGACAATATAACTTCTATGTGAATATGAACAGACATGAATCATTACGTTGTCTACCTTGTCCAACGTCAACAATTTTGGCATATAATATTTTGATGGGGGCTCACAATCATAAAAGATGTCCAAGATAGTATATTTGCATGTGAATCTTCTCTTCCCTTATTAATTCTTTCATGAATTGCATCATTGACCAATGCTATGTTTGTCAATCTCCAATAAAATTTTCTACTTATACTCTTCCTTATGTGATGTCATTACTTACCATAAAATTAGCATATGATCTTTTTCATTTATTTCCTTTCTTTTTGTTGAACATGAAAGTAAAGAAAACTAAACTTTATTATATATATCTTGCACATGATTACAAAGATAGATCACTAAGCAAACACTCGAAAAGAAAGGATCGAACTAAACTTTTATTCATCTAAAGCAAAAGATAACTATGGATCGAACTAAGATAAGTAAAGGCAAAAGATAGTGGAGGTGATATGATACCGGGGCATCTCCCCCAAGCTTGGCACAAGCCAAGGGGAGTGCCCATACCCGATACTCAATTTTCCTTTGGTGATGAAGAAGGAGGTGGTGGTGATGAAGTAGTGGCAATCTTATCCTCGGGTTTCCATGGCAAGGGCTCACCATCATAATAGGAGGAGTGAGTCTCACGGGTCCTGCAACTTGCAGCCAAACTCATACCTTTAAACCTCGCCTCATATTCAAAGACTTGGTTTTGGAGATCATAGATCTGGCTCTGGAGGAAGTTGATTTGCTCGTTGAAGGTGAAGATGATGTCCTTCATGGACTTCCATCCACCTTGAGATCACGGGTGTAGTCCGCGATCATGAGGTGATTGGCATTGAGTCCACGTTCTACCATCCCCTTGCACCATAGCTTCAAGCTTAGCCCCCACGGATTCTGTCCCCTTGGGCCTTGCACATCGTGGATATGCAACACCCCCTCATGCACCTGGATAGCCTGAGGGTGCCGCATCACCTCCCGCAAATATGGGTTGATGACGTTCTCAAAGAACTTGTCCTTGGAGGAGCTTGAAGTGGCGATGGTGGATTGGATCTATCAGAAAACAGCAAGGAAAAGAAAACATAAGATTTCTCCGTGATACGGTGGTCAATAGGCTCGGGGGGTATATAAATATTTTTTATCCTGGGAAACGAGCAAACGGAAGAAAAACGGAGTCCGGAAGGTACCCGAGGTGGGCACAACCCACCTGGGCGCGCCTGGCAAGCCAGGCGCGCCCTGGTGTCTTGTGCCCACCAGGGGTGCCTTCCTGGTTGTTTCCTATTTTTCTAATTTTTGTTATATTCCAAAACTGACAAAAAATATTTTTGCGGATTTTTCGGATTCCGTTTACTTACCATATCATGTACCTCCTTTTTTTCAGTTATTCTGGAGTGTTCCGGAAGGTTTCCTTTATGTGTTCTTCCGGTGTCATAGTTCGAATAATATTGCTTTCAACATTAATGGGCGTACCTGAGATATAATGTTTTATTCGTTGCCCACTAACAACCTTGGGGTTAGTACCTTGGGCATTATTTAACTTGACGGGTCCGGATCAATAAACCTCCTCGATAACATAAGGTCCTTCCCATTTTGATAGGAGTTTTCCTGCAAAGAATCTGAAACAAGAGTTGTACAAAAGAACATATTCTCCAACATTGAACTCACGCTTTTGGATTCTTTTGTCATGCCATCTTTTAACTTTTTCTTTCAATAACTTGGCATTTTCAGAGGCTTGGGTTCTCCATTCATCTAGTGAGCTAATATCAAATAACCTCTTTTCACCGGCAAGTTTGAAATCATAGTTGAGTTCTTTAATTGCCTAATATGCTTTATGTTCTAACTCAAGAGGCAAATGACAAGCTTTTCCATAAACCATTTTATACGGAGACATACCCATAGGATTTTTATATGTTGTTCTATAAGCCCAAAGTGCATCATCTAACTTCTTAGAACAATTCTTTTGGGACCTATTGATAGTTTTTTGTAATATTAATTTTATTTCTATATTGCTAAGTTCAACTTGACCACTAGACTGAGGATGATAAGGTGATGCAATTCTATGGTTAATATCATATTTAGCAAGCATTTTACGGAAAGCACCATAAATAAAATGTGAACCACCATCAGTCATTAAATATCTAGGGACTCCAAACCATGGGAAAATGACTTCCTTAAGCATTTTAATAGAGGTGTTGTGATCAGCACTACTAGTTGGAATAGCTTCTACCCACTTAGTAACATAATCAATAGCAACCATAATATGTGTATACCCATTAGAGGAAGGAAAAGATCCCATGTAATCAAATCCCCAAGCATCAAATGGTTCAACAGCAAGAGAATAATTCATAGGCATTTCCTGACGCTTACCAATATTATCAATTCTTTGACATTCATCACAAGATAAAACAAACTTACGGGCATCCTTGAAGAGTGTAGGCCAATAAAAACCAGATTGCAATACCTTGTGAGCAGTTCTATCTCCCGCATGATGTCCTCCATAAGCTTCGGAGTGACATTTCCGTAGAATTTGTCCCTGTTCATGCTCAGGTACACAACGTCTAATAATACCATCTACTCCTTCTTTATAAAGACGTGGGTCATCCCAAAAGTAATATCTTAAATCATAGAAGAATTTTTTATTTTGTTGGTATGTGAAGCTAGGTGGTATATACTTAGCAACAATATAATTGGCATAGTCAGCATACCAAGGAGTATTATGAGAATCATTTATTGTAGCTAATTGTTCATCAGGAAAACTATCATTAATAGGTTGTGGGTCATCAAGAATATTTTCTAACCTAGACAAGTTATCAGCCACGGGGTTCTCAGCTCCCTTTCTATCAGTGATATGTAAATCAAATTCTTGTAGCAAAAGAACCCACCTAATGAGTCTAGGTTTAGCATCCTTCTTTTCCATAAGATATTTTATAGCAGCATGATCGGTGTGAACAGTCACTTTAGAATCAACAATGTAAGATCTAAATTTATCACAAGCAAACACAATTGCTAAAAATTCTTTTTCAGTAGTAGCATAATTTCGTTGAGCACTGTCCAGAGTTTTACTAGCATAATGAATAACATTTAATTTCTTATCGACTCTTTGTCCTAGAACAGCACCAACAGCATAATCACTATCATCACACATAATTTCAAAAGGCAAGTTCCAATCAGGTGGTTGACCAATAGGTGCAGAAATCAAGGCTTTCTTAAGTGTTTCAAAGGCTTCTACACAATCATCATCAAAAACAAACGGAACATCCTTTTGTAAAAGATTTGTAAGAGGACTAGAAATTTTAGAGAAGTCTTTAATAAAGCTCCTATAGAAACCAGCATGACCGAGGAAACTACGAATACCTTTGATATCTTTAGGGAATGGCATTTTCTCAATTGCATCAACTTTAGCTTTATCCACCTCAATACCTCGTTCAGAAATTTTATGTCCCAAGACAATACCTTCATTAACCATAAAGTGGCACTTCTCCCAATTCAAGACGAGATTAGTTTGCTCACATCTCTGCAAAACTCGATCAAGGTTGCTCAAGCAATCATCAAAAGAAGTTTCGTAAAACGAAAAATCATCCATGAAAACCTCAACAATCTTAGCACAAAAGTCAGAGAATATAGCAGTCATATATCTTTGAAAGGTAGCAGGTGCATTGCATAAACCAAAAGGCATATGTCTGTAAGCATAAGTTTCAAAAGGGCAAGTAAAGGTGGTTTTCTCTTGATCAGGTTGTGAGACAGTTATTTGAGAAAAACCAGAATATCCATCAAGAAAGCAAAAATGTGTGTGCTTTGATAGTCTTTCTAACATTTGATCAATAAAAGGCAGAGGGTAATGATCTTTTCTAGTAGCTTTATTTAGTTTTCTAAAATCAATTACCATTCTGTAGCCAGTGACAATTCTTTGTGGAATAAGTTCATTCTTATCATTAGGAACAACGGTAATACCTCCCTTTTTAGGGACACAATGAACGGGACTTACCCATCTACTATCAGCTATGGGATAGATTATACCTGCTACCAGAAGCTTCAGTATTTCTGTTCTTACCACTTCTTTCATTTTAGGATTTAAATGTCGTTGGTGATCAACAACGGGTTTAGCATCAGGCTCCGTATTAATTTTATGCTGACAGAGATTGGGACTAATGCCCTTTAAATCATCAAGAGTATATCCAATGGCAGCTCGGTGCTTCTTCAGAACCATCAATAGTCTTTCTTCTTCATGTTCTGAAAGGTTAGCACTAAAAATAACAGGATAAATCCATCAAGATAAGCACATTTCAAAGTGTCTGGCAATTGTTTTAATTCAAACACAGGATCACCTTTAGGTGGAGGAGGACCTCCTAGAGTTTCAACAGGTAAATTGTGTTTAAGCAGAGGACGTTGTTCAAAGAAAATCTTATCTATTTCATTTCTTTCATGCAGATGCATATCATTTTCGTGGTCTAGCAAATATTGTTCTAGTGGATCGGTAAGAGGCACAACAATTGAAGCAAGACTAATTATTTCATCCTTACTAGGCAATTCTTCCTTATGATGCTTCCTACTAAACTTAGAAAAATTAAACTCATGAGACTCATCACCAAAACTAACACCGACGATTTGTTTCTCACAATCTATTTTAGCATTGACGGTGTTCAAGAAAGGTCTACCAAACATAATGGGACAAAAGTCATCTTGTGGGGAACCAAGAACAAGAAAATCAGTAGGGTATTTTATTTTCCCACACAAGACTTCAACATCTCTAACAATCCCAAGTGGTGTGATGGTGTTCCTATTAGCAAGTTTAATAGTAACATCTATGTCTTCTATTTCAGCGGGTGCTATATCATTCATAATTTCTTGATATAAGGTAAAAGGAATGGCACTCACGCTAGCACCTATGTCGCATAAACCATGATAACAGTGATCTCCTATTTTAACTGAGACAACAGGCATGCCAACAACAGGTCTATGTTTATCTTTTTCATCGGGTTTGGTAATTCTAGCAGCTTCATCACAGAAGTAAATAACATGCCCATCTATATTTTCAGCCAAGAGATCTTTAACCATAGCAACACTAGGTTCTACTTTGATTTGTTCAGCAGGTTTGGAAGTTCTAATATAACTTTTGTTGACCACAGTTGAGACTTTAGCATGTTCCTTCATCCTAACAGAGAAATGTGGTTTTTCAATATAAGCAGTAGGCACAACTGGATCAATATTGTAAATAATAGTTTCATCTTTAGCTATTACTGGTTCTTTAATTTCTTCTTTGATAGGTGGGTCATATTTAAACCACTTCTCCTTAGGGAGGTCATGAGTAGCAAATGATTCACAAAAGGAGGCTACTATCTCAGAGTCAAGTCCATATTGAGTGCTAAACTTTTGAAAAGCATCGGTATTCATAAAAGATTTAACACAATCATACTTGAGCTTAATACCTGACTCTTTACCTTCGTCGAGTTCCCAATCTTCAGAGTTGCGTTTAATTCTTTCTAAAAGATCCCACCGAAAGTCAATAGTTTCTTCATAAAGGAACCAGTACAAGAAGTATCAAGCATGGATCGATCATCATGAGAAAGCCGAGCATAAAAATTCTTAATAATAATTTCTCTTGAGAGCTCATGATTGGGGCATGAATATAACATTGACTTAAGCCTCCCCCAAGCTAGAGTGATACTTTCTCCTTTCGAGGCCAAAAATTATATATATAATTCCGATCACGATGAACTAGATGCATAGGATAATTTTTTTTTGGTGAAATTCCAATTTCAATCGATTCCAATTCCAAGATCCAATATCATCGCATAGCCTATACCATGCCAATGACTTTCCCTTCAAAGATAAAGGGAAAACCTTCTTCTTAGCTTCATCTCCGGGTAAACCTGCAAGCTTAAATAATCCACAAATTTCATCCAGATATATCAAGTGCATATCAGGATGTTCGGTTCCATCTCCTGCAAAAGGATTAGCTAGCAGTTGTTCTATCATACCCGAAGTAATTTCATAACCAATATTTTTAGTAGGTGCAGTAGGTTGAGGGGTAACTAATTGTGGTTCCGGTCGAGGTGAAGTACCCCGAACAAACCACTCAAAGGATTGTTCTCCATAGTAACAAGTGACAATAAATTTCAGCACGTAGTAATAATTTTTTCTTACCGATTTCCACTTACCAAGAGCGCTTCACTCCCCGGCAACGGCGCCAGAAAAGAGCCTTGATGACCCACAAGTATAGGGGATCAATCGTAGTCCTTTCGAAAAGTAAGAGTGTTGAACCCAACAAGGAGCAGAATGAAATGGCAAGCGGTTTTCAGCAAGGTAATGTCTGCAAGCACTAAAATTATAAGTAACGAGTAGTTTGGTAGCAAGATAATCTGTAACGAGCAAGTAACGGTAATGGTAACAAAAGTGCATCAAGGTAGCCCAATCCTTTTGAGGCAAAGGACAGGCCAAACCGGTCTCTTATGATAAGCAAAGCGTTCTTGAGGGTACACGGGAATTTCATCTAGTCACTTTCATCATGTTGGTTTGATTTGTGTTCGCTACTTTGATAATTTGATATGTGGGTGGACCGGTGCTTAGGTGCTGTTCTTACTTGAACAAACCTCCTACTTATTATTAACCCCCTCGCAAGCATCCGCAACTACGAGAGAAGTATTAAGAATAAATCTAACCATAGCATTAAACTTTTGGATCCAAATCAGTGCCTTACGGAATAGCGCATAAACTAGGGTTTAAGCTTCTATCACTCTCGCAACCCATTATCTAATAACTACTCCACAATGCATTCCCTTAGGCCCAAATATGGTGAAGTGCCATGTAGTCGACGTTCACATGACACCACTAAGGGAATCACAACATACATATCATCAAAATATCAAACACATATCAAGTTCACATGATTACTTGCAACAAGATTTCTCCCATGACCTCATGAAAAAAAGTAACTACTTACTAATGATAATCATGCTCAAGATCAGAGGGGTATTAAATAGCATAATGGATCTGAACATATAATCTTCCACCAAATAAACCATATAGTAATCAACTACAAGATGTAATCAACACTACTAGTCACCCACAAGTACCAATCTATAGTTCCGGTACAAAGATTGAACACAAGAGATGAACTAGAGTTTGAGAGGAGATGGTGCTGTTGAAGATGTTGATGGAGATTGCCCTCCCCAAGATGGGAGAATTTTTGGTGATGATGATGATGATGATTTCCCCCTCCGGGAGGGAAGTTCCCCCGGTGGAATCCCTCCGCCGGAGGGCAAAAGTGCTCCTGCCCAAGTTCCTCCTCGAGACAACGGCGCTTCGTCCCGAAAGTCCTCTCTTTATTTTTTTTTTCTAGGTCAAAATGACTTATATACCAGAAGAGGGGCACCGGAGGTGGTCCGAGGAGGGCACAACCCACCAGGGCGCGCCTGGGCTCCCTGGCGCGGCAAGGTGGGTTGTGCCCACCTGGTGGGTCCCCTCTGGTAATTATTTGCTCCAATAATTCTTATTTATTCCATAAAAATTCCTCGTGGAGTTGTGCAGAATAGGTAGCCTGACGTAGCTTTTTCAGGTCCAGATTTCCAGCTGCCAGAATTCTCCCTCTTTGTGTGAACCTTGCATATTATGAGAGAAAAGGCATTAGAATTACTCCAAAAAGAATTATTATGCATAAAAACATCATAAATAACAGTAGGAAAACATGATGCAAAATGGACGTATCAACCATCCATCCAATACAAGTTTCTTGTCCTGCCTTCCGCGTCCGTCTTGCATTTAAAGAAGAATCCCGGGTCGTTTTCCATCACCTTGCAAAACTAGTTGAGTGTTTCTTCAATGTCAATGTCCTTAGTTGCAGCATTCAGCTTCGAACAATGGTTATGGATGGCTTTAGCTGTGTATGGGACAATTAACTCCGAGCCGTAGTATGATGACATTTTCATCATCATCTTTCCTGGCAGAAATCAAAAAACAGAAACTTGTGTTTCAGGACAAACTAACCACAATGTAGCGAGCAACTTGTTTTTATAGAGAACATAAAGCAACACTTATGCATAAGTAGAACATGACCAGGTTTCTCACAAAGTCTTTTTGCTGGGTCATGCTTTTTTTGATTATCAGAGTTGCATAAAAAATGAACATAGTTGCCTTAGTTTACTGTTCAAGTTGTCAGGTTTTTCTGATTAGGGTCGCCCATGAATCCTAAATAGTTTATACTAGGATAGAACAGAAATCCAAGTACTTGAGGAAGGAATAACTAACACAAAGTTTTTTTGCTGGGTCATGCTTTTTTTTATTATCAGAGTTGCATAAAAAATGAACATAGTTGCCTCAGTTTACTATTCAAGTTGTCAGGTTTTTTTGATCAGGGTCGCCCATGTATCCTAAGTAGTTTATACTAGGATAGAAAAGAAATCCAAGTACATGAGGTAGGAATAAGTAACACAAAGTTTTTTTGCTGGGTCGTGCTTTTTTTTATTATCAGAGTTGCATAAAAAATGAACATAGTTGCCTCAGTTTACTGTTCAAGTTGTCAGGTTTTTCTGATCAGGGTCGCCCATGAATCCTAAAACGTTTATACTAGGATAGAAAAGAAATCCAAGTACTTGAGGTAGGAATAAGTAACACTTCTCCAGTAACAAGATCAATTCAATGAGAAGGGGGGGGGGAGGTGGTGTGGGCAGTTTTTTTTGTTGTACCTGCTGTGAAGTTGCAGTCGTTAAGGTGAGTCAGAATTTTTTTTCTCTTCGGGCGGGATGCCTTGGTGAGAACGGAGGTATTTCGAAAGTGATGGCTTGTCAATCAGTGGGTGGTTCTGATCTGCAACAAAAGTCATAACCTCCCATCTGCCATCTATAAGCTTCACCACCATCTTAGGAGGGCATTTTGTTTGCTTTATAGTCTCTCGCTTCCTCTTCTTCTTGTAAGTGTGTTCTTCGCCATCCTCTTCAACATCTTGTTTAGGTGAGCTCGGGCATGTAGTGTTTTTGCTCGATGAGACAACATCCGAGACCCTAACCCTCTCCACCGGCTTGCGGAACTTGTTATAGCAGAATTGTTGTTTTTCCAGCATGCCCGTGTAGGCTGACCTGTAAGACGTATTCGACTTGATTGAAAACCCCACCATCAAAGCCTAGCGATTATAGTGTTCCCTCGCATCGACTAATGTGTCGAAACGCATGCCAACATAAGGTTGTTGTGGCTGTGACCCAGCTTCTTCGTCTTCCAACTCATGTGCCTCATCAACTAAAGCATTAGAAGAAGCAACCATAGGTGGGGGAGCAGGGACATGATTGTTCGGGACATGAGTACTATTAGAGCCAATGTTGGGGTCAGGGGACTCACCAACCCCCTCCTCCAAATGGTGATCCTCCTGCTCATAACCTGCATGTAAGAAGGGTGTACCCAACTCAACTGAAATGTTGACGGACTCTAGGTCAAGTGGCGGTTCATTCAGATCAATCATCTTTTTTCCAGCTACTAATTGTCTTTTTTTGTCACCACATAAACCTGCAACAAACTGTGTGTTAGCCCACCACAAAAACATTGCATCATCTTTTACAGAATTTAGTTCCAGAATAAAAGAAGCAACTACAAGCAGTTGTTTGGGCAACTACAGAGTTAAACAGAGGCAACTTATATATTCATTATTGTCAAAAAGTTTCTGTTTCTTTTTTCTTCTACCTTTATGTTTCTAGCAGTATGACACCCATATATAGCAGCCCAACCCAAACACTTCAGGTTTGTTTTATGTGATATGCGCTTTACATTTGTTTCTCCTTTTTTCAGCAGCAGAAATCACAACATTTGATGATGAAAAGAACGTGCATCTGACGGAGAGCTTACCAGGGGCCAGAAGACCTATCTTTGGTGTAGTTTATACTTTCTTATTTTTAGTGAGACCATATGCAAATGTAGCAAAGTACATGAATGTGGGCTTCGAATCTGTTTTTTATGTGTTTGTCGTTTGTGTCTTTGGCGAGAACGTTTTGTGAAACGCAAAAGTTGTGTTTTTAGCACACGCATGTTACTACTACCTTTCTAACAAAAGTTGTGCAGTTTTATGCTTCATGAACTTTTTCTGCACAGCTATGATGCCCAAAGCTGCGCAATGGTCCTGCACATTGATATTTTTTCTAAATAGAGTTGTCTCAATGGATACAGTCGCTTCATGTTTACAGAAACAGTATTTTTGGGGGCTGGCTGGGGTTTGTACCATCTGTCTGCTAAATAGCACATCAGTTGCCCATTTTTTCTACTAGAGTTGCCCATATTTGAACATGATGTTCTTTTGTTTTACATAGTTTATTATACCCAGGTGTTGCATGCGTACAATGGGGTTTATAATCAACATCCTGGATTTTTTGCACCCTTTATCTGCTAAACAACACTGGTGTTGCCCAGTTTTGGTACTAGAGTTGTCCCTTTTTTTATCAAGTGTTGCTTTTGTCGTACTACAGTTGTACATCAAGGTACACAATGCATTACACGCAGTTACCCCATGCATACAGTAGGGTTGCCTAAAAGCAGTCGACCAGGTGCTCTTGTTTTTCACCAAAGCAAAAAACCAGTTGATGTTCAAACTGGCATGGCTGGGGTGGCTCAGCAAGCAAGACATGATCGAAGACCAAAGAAGAGAGAGGGCCGGGGGAGCGGCTGCTTACCTATTTTGGGGGGAGGTAGGCTCTCTTTTTCGATCTCCAGATCTGATTTCGAGGAAGAAAGGAATAGATTCCAGTAGGAAAATTTCCTTTAGGGCCCTTTGTTTTGCAGGAATAGATTCACATTCATATACATGATTGGTTCCTATCCCTCACAATTCAAAGAAAAATACATTAGCTCGGATCTAATGGGGAAAAGTCATATCCATTAAACCAAATAACATCTCTTTTTCTATAGAATTTGAGATATATATTACCCCATTTTATGTTCCTACACTATGAAATGTATGACAATCATGTTGCATTAGCGAGCACGTAGGGAGCAGAGCATGTTTGTTTCTTAGTTTTAGCTTGCATTAGTTGAGTATAGGCTAGCACGTACAAGTTGTGTCACGTGTAATTAGCATTTTTTTTGTTAACTAGTTTGTTAGCCACGAGCCGTAACTTGTGCGAGCCGTGCATGCATTTGCATGGGCCTGAGATGCATCCGTTTGCATCGGGCCGTTTCCTTCAGTCTAGCATCGCGTGGTAGACACGTTCAGGAGCTCGTGGGATGGCACGAGCTAACCGGATCGTGGCGCTTTGGTAGGATCCTTACCGGCCACGTTTTTCCTTCTGTAACCGAATAATGAGATATAAAGGAAGAAAAGCCGAGGAGAAAGTTGAACGGCACCAAAAAAATCTCTCGTGTGTGTCTCATCGTTTTTTCTCCACCATGTACGCGTGTTTCTTTCGGCCTCTAATCCAACAATTGGTATCAGAGCCTGGTTGTGGCCGGAGGCGAATCGGCGACGATGTGTAGCGATGTGAGATCAGTCAACGAAGAAGAGCGACGCTGGTGACGGCGGAAAGTACATGCCATCGAGCATTGGATGATTAATCTGTAATTATCGCCTAGCGTATGCAACCATCATCAGGGTGTTGGAGTAATCCAAACATGAGTAAATTTCCATGTAATAGCATGTCCTAATTAGTAGTAGCTAGCAGGTGCAAGTGCATACTAGTTGTGATTAGGCTTGCCGGTGATTAGTTTTAGGTAAGTGCTAAGCTAGCTGGTTGCGTGGAGTATACTAGTTGGCTTGCATGACGATGTTTGTCCGTGTGAGCTATGGCTAGTTTCCTACTAGCACATATGCCCGTGCGTTGCAACGGAAGAAAAAAATAGTATGCATTTAAAATTAGTGACAATTATATGTGCAAACAAAACTCTGTGTGCATGTGAAAAAGAAACATTTAGCTTCTCGGTTTCGCCGGGTGTGAAGTAATCAATTCGCTATTTTTCCATTAGTTGATCAGAGGTATTTGAGAGTTTTATTACGTCATTGTACGCCGCAGAAGGCCCATGAATTATTCAATCTACTTTTCCTTTTAATTGGGAAGATTTTAAGGTATGAAGTTTCTGAATATTGTAGGAAATATGAACCAATTTTTAAATCCATAACTGTTATTTTTTAAATTATGTACACTTTCAGCAAAATGCGAACAAATTTGGAACAGAAACATCTTTTAATATTCACAAACATTTTTTGAAAACGCCAACTTTTTTTGTAAAAACATGAACATTATTTGAATTTCTGAACATTGTTTTAGAATGATAACATGTGTTGAAAAATCATAACATTTTCCGAAAATGTGTATCTTTTATACCCGAACATTATTTTGAATTGTGAAAATTTCACTTAAACAAGAATATTTTTCGAATTAGGAGGATTTTTTAAAATGCCATTTTCTTTTTAGAAATCTCAAACAACTTTAAAAACAATAAAAAAATTGAAAAAATGGGAAACTTTTTTCAAGTTCTGAATATTTTTCAAAATAGGAACAAAATTTTTGAATTCTGAACATTTTGTAAAATTTGATTTTTTTTAAAATTATGAATGTTTTTAAGAATCTTGAATTTATTAAATAAATTCTATAAGAAAATAAACTTGGAAGGGAAGATGAGATAGCGGAAGGAGAATAAAAAAAAAGTAAAACACAAAAACAAAGAAAAATGGGCTAGCCAATTATTGGTTGTCCTATGCGAAGCACCGACTATTTGTCATCCCGTGCAAAAAATATAATTTTCGTAGCTGCGTGGGCAGAAAAATAAGTAAAATGCCATTTTCTTTTTAGAAATCTCGAACAATTTTGAAAAACAATAAAAAATTAAAAAATGGGAAACTTTTTTCAAGTTCCGAATATTTTTTAAAATAGCAACAAAATTTTGGAATTCTGAAAATTTTCTAAATTTTCATTTTTCTAAATTATGAATGTTATTTCAGAATCATGAATTTATGAAATGAATTCTATAAGAAAATATACTTGGAAGGGAAAATGAGATAGGGAAAGGAGAATAAAAATAGAAGTAAAACATAGAAACAAAGAAAAATGGGCCAGCCAATTATTGGTTGTCCTGTGCGAAGCTCCGAGTATTTGTCACCCTGTAGGGAAAATAGAATTTTCGCAGCCGCGTGGGCAGAAAATAAGTTGGCTGGCTTCGCTGGGCCACACCGCGCGGCCCATGTTTGAAATTCTGAAAGAAAAAACCTTTTTTCTAGCAGACGAACGCATAAGAATTTAGTACCAACTCGGGTAGAATTATTTTTTTCTTTTCGGTGGTGAACGGATGAAAAAATTGGCGAAACGCACCTTGCTTTATTGTAGTTTCCTATTCCTATTCCTATTTCCTATATGGATCTACGTGTGTGAGTTATAGGTTCAGTCCTAGCTAAGAGTATCTCTAGCGGATCCCGCAAATCCGGCCATCCAGTAAAATAATCGTCGGTTTGTGGGACGGAGTCTATAAACCCGGCCCGAATAGATCCCATAAATTCACTGTCCTGGAATTTATTTTGTAGATCCCAAGTCTGCGGGCTCATGTCCTTCATATCTACGTGATTGGGGGCAATTTTTACATGGATCTGAAGAATAAAACATGGTTGGTGGGAAGGAATTTTCAGCTCCTACCAAGGTCTTTCCCCAGCATGACCTCATCGGAACACCTCGACACCGGACCCTAGCTGCCGCCCCGCAAGCGCCGCGAGATGCATCCATGAGCGTTGCTAGCTAGCTGGAGCTAGCTAGCTAGCTAGCTGAAGCGAGCCGCCGCCGCCGTCGACGAGCTAGCTAGCTGCCGCCTACTCCTCGCATCCGCACCCGCGCTCCTCATCTTGCTCCATAACGGTGCCGTCACCGGCAAGACGCACGCTCCTCCTCGCGCTTCGGCACCTCCACCCCAGCCCGTGCCTCGTCTGCGGATGGGGAGATGCGGCGAGGAAGATGGACCCAATTGTAATTTAGTGGGCGGTTTTTTTTTGGGGGGGGGGTGTGCAATTTTGCCGGGACCATGAAGTATTTTTACGGGATCTGTTCTGCCGGAGTAAACGTCATACCAAAAAACATTTGGCGGTATCGTGTAAACCTATTTTTGCGGGACGGTGTATATCGGATCTGCTAGAGATGCTCTGATTTGAAGTTGTTATTTTTTTTATAGAAAGGCAGCAGAGCGCTGATTTTCATTGACGAAGATGAAGGCAAAGTACAAGGTTATCATGGACCCAAAAGAAAACAAAACTGGCGTGGCTGGCATGAACCCGCCCTATAGGCCTATACAGATGTAATCTAGCGAACTCAAGGCGGCTCGAAGAAAGATGACATCGGTGCGAATCCAGCATGCTGCCAGGTCCTTGCCTCGTTGATGATTCGGCCATGAACTTGCTCGGCGGAGGAGATGACATGGCTGAAAATTCTCCCGTTTCGCTCCTTCCAGATGCCCCACGACACCAGTAGGCAGGAGGCCTTCCAAGTGGCCTGTCTTGCTCCTGGGAGCCCGGCAGTCTGTCATCTGATACGCTGCCGCAGCAATTTGAAGTTGTTTCCATGTAGGACCGGAAGTCATACACGTATAGGGTCAGGTTCCCTGGTCGGTGGTGGCCTTGTGCATATATATACACAGCCCCGGGCGTGAGTTTTCTATCCTGGGAAAAAGAGAAAAAGACCAGAAAATTGAGGAATAAAAAGAGGAAAACAAAGTGCACGATAAGAGTCCTTGGCTATAGTGTTTGTGTGTGCGTTTCCTCTTTGTGATTTGATGTGATCGATCGTAGGTGAATCCCAACTGTAGGGTGGTTATTTGTTTGCGTGACAAAAGTTTGCCTTGAGGACGCCATCTAGCAGATTATGTCCTACCTCTTTCCTCTTTCATACTTTTCCCTCCTCCGCGCCCTTCCCACAAGAGCTATACCGAAGTTCAGCCCGATTGATTCAGACTGCTGCGGACCATGGTTTGCGTACACATGTATAACTAACCATAAAGGCGCAATTCTCAGGTGTTTGGAAGGCCATTGCGGTTCCATGGAAATCCACTACGCTTCCATGTGTAGTATCCATAATCTTCACAAATTTCAATGTGGCAGGAAACTGTTTCAACTAGTTGAACTTGATTCTACTTCTCAAGTGAAGATTGGGATGTCTATATGCGCGCGTGCGCGCACACAGAGAGAGAGAGACAGAGACTCCTTCGTTGTTCCAAGCATGAAGTGATACTAAACAAAGACGAGTACACACGATTGACATGTCTAGCTTAGGAAACATTGGTGTCCTGGTTTGATTGTAACGACCCTTTAAGAATGCATGCATGTTTGGATTAATTGGCACCATGTTAATAGCATAGGATGAATTTGAAGTTTGGAAAGCTCATCTTCTGCACATAGATATCCGAATGAGGCATTAACTTTATATGAGACGTAATTTCAAATCGACAAATGCTATACTAAAATATGGCATTGGTTACATAATTTCTTGAAGCTATAATTTTGTATATCTTTGTCATCTACAGATCATATATGGACAGGAATATAAAACCAACGACACTTTGGATCAGTATCGACAGGCGACCAACACTAATACATGGACCCATGCTTATACATCATCCAATCTGATACTATAGTAGCTTATAAGGATGACACTACAGCTACATGGGGAAGAGTTTGTGAATAAATGAATAGATGTGTTCCATTAAAACTCATACCGTGAACACCAGGTGGCAATGTTTCATTGTTTTAACTTGTTTTTATTTTCCTAAGGGACAAAGCACCATCGACAAACTCAAATTACTCAAATCGCTAGTTGTTTGAAATTTCGGGCACACTAGAGCGTGCACTCACTGTTGTATTTTAGGGCTCACAAGGACAATATATGAGACCGAGTTTGTGAATAAATGAATATGCATGGTCTATTGTTGAACGTCAGGCGACAACTGATTGTTTTGTTTGATGATACCATTACCTTTTTCCTTCTAATGAAATGATATCACTTCATTTACAAAAATAAAGAAACCCCATCCGCATACCCAAATCATGTCAACACGATCTGCCTGCTCACGGGGTGTTGTGGGAAAATACATTTAGAGGCATGAATAGTGGACCTTAAAATTCCTACTATTTCCTTTGAAATTGAGATCAAAGGAAAAATTTCTCAAATATTTTCTTTGCCCATTCCTTTGAACTAGAGGCATGAATAGTAATACCATAGGAAAATTACCTACTCCTACATTTTTCCTCCATTTTTTCTTTGAACCAAAGGAGCCTTGAAAAGAATTTTCTAGGTATTCCGTAGGATAGTATTCCAGTAGGAAAATTTCCTTTAGGGCCCTTTGTTTTGCAGGAATAGATTCACATTCATATACATGATTGGTTCCTATCCCTCACAATTCAAAGAAAAATACATTAGCTCGGATCTAATGGGGAAAAATCATATCCATTAAACCAAATAACATCTCTTTTTCTATAGAATTTGAGATATATATTACCCCATTTTATGTTCCTACACTATGAAATGTATGACAATCATGTTGCATTAGCGAGCACGTAGGGAGTAGAGCATGTTTGTTTCTTAGTTTTAGCTTGCATTAGTTGAGTATAGGCTAGCACGTACACGTTGTGTCACGTGTAATTAGCATTTTTTTTGTTAGCTAGTTTGTTAGCCACGAGCCGTAACTTGTGCGAGCCGTGCATGCATTTGCATGGGCCTGCAGTCTAGCATCGCATGGTAGACACGTTCAGGAGCTCGTGGGATGGCACGAGCTAACCGGATCGTGGCGCTTTGGTAGGATCCTTACCGGCCACGTTTTTCCTTCTGTGACCGAATAATGAGATATAAAGGAAGAAAAGCCGAGGAGAAAGTTGAACGGCACCAAAAAAATCTCTCGTGTGTGTCTCATCGTTTTTTCTCCACCATGTACGCGTGTTTCTTTCGGCCTCTAATCCAACAATTGGTATCAGAGCCTGGTTGTGGCCGGAGGCGAATCGGCGACGGTGTGTAGCGATGTGAGATCAGTCAACGAAGAAGAGCGACGCTGGTGACGGCGGAAAGTACATGCCATCGAGCATTGGATGATTAATCTGTAATTATCGCCTAGCGTATGCAACCATCATCAGGGTGTTGGAGCAATCCAAACATGAGTAAATTTCCATGTAATAGCATGTCCTAATTAGTAGTAGCTAGCAGGTGCAAGTGCATACTAGTTGTGATTAGGCTTGCCGGTGATTAGTTTTAGCTAAGTGCTAAGCTAGCTGGTTGCGTGGAGTATACTAGTTGGCTTGCATGACGATGTTTGTCCATGTGAGCTATGGCTAGTTTCCTACTAGCACATATACTCGTGCGTTGCAACGGAAGAAAAAAATAGTATGCATTTAAAATTAGTGACAATTATATGTGCAAACAAAACTCTGTGTGCATGTGAAAAAGAAACATTTAGCTTCTCGGTTTCGCCGGGTGTGAAGTAATCAATTCGCTATTTTTCCATTAGTTGATCAGAGGTATTTAAGAGTTTTATTACGTCATTGTACGCCGCAGAAGGCCCATGAATTATTCAATCTATTTTTCCTTTTAATTGGGAAGATTTTAAGGTATGAAGTTTCTGAATATTGTAGGAAATATGAACCAATTTTTAAATCCATAACTGTTATTTTTTAAATTATGTACACTTTCAGCAAAATGCGAACAAATTTGGAACAGAAACATCTTTTAATATTCACAAACATTTTTTGAAAACGCCAACTTTTTTTGTAAAAACATGAACATTATTTGAATTTCTGAACATTGTTTTAGAATGATAACATGTGTTGAAAAATCATAACATTTTTCAAAAATGTGTATCTTTTATACCCGAACATTATTTTGAATTGTGAAAATTTCACTTAAACAAGAATATTTTTCGAATTTGGAGGATTTTTTAAAATGCCATTTTCTTTTTAGAAATCTCAAACAACTTTAAAAACAATAAAAAAATTGAAAAAATGGGAAACTTTTTTCAAGTTCTGAATATTTTTCAAAATAGGAACAAAATTTTTGAATTCTAAACATTTTGTAAAATTTGATTTTTTTTAAAATTATGAATGTTTTTAAGAATCTTGAATTTATGAAATAAATTCTATAAGAAAATAAACTTGGAAGGGAAGATGAAATAGCGGAAGGAGAATAAAAAAGAAGTAAAACGCAAAAACAAAGAAAAATGGGCCAGCCAATTATTGGTTGTCCTATGCGAAGCACCGACTATTTGTCATCCCGTGCAAAAAATAGAATTTTCGTAGCTGCGTGGGCAGAAAAATAAGTAAAATGCCATTTTCTTTTTAGAAATCTCGAACAATTTTGAAAAACAATAAAAAATTAAAAAATGGGAAACTTTTTCAAGTTCCGAATATTTTTTAAAATAGCAACAAAATTTTGGAATTCTGAACATTTTCTAAATTTTCATTTTTCTAAATTATGAATGTTATTTCAGAATCTTGAATTTATGAAATGAATTCTATAAGAAAATATACTTGGAAGGGAAAATGAGATAGGGGAAGGAGAATAAAAATAGAAGTAAAACTTAGAAACCAAAGAAAAATGGGCCAGCCAATTATTGGTTGTCCTGTGCGAAGCTCCGAGTATTTGTCACCCTGTAGGGAAAATAGAATTTTCGCAGCCGCGTGGGCAGAAAATAAGTTGGCTGGCTTCGCTGGGCCACACCGCGCGGCCCATGTTTGAAATTCTGAAAGAAAAAACATTTTTTCTAGCAGACGAACGCATAAGAATTTAGTACCAACTCGGGTTGAATTAATTTTTTCTTTTCGGTGGTGAACGGATGAAAAAATTGGCAAAACGCACCTTGCTTTATTGTAGTTTCCTATTTCCTATATGGATCTACGTGTGTGAGTTATAGGTTCAGTCCTAGCTAAGAGTATCTCTAGCGGATCCCGCAAATCCGGCCATCCAGTAAAATAATCGTCGGTTTGTGGGACGGAGTCTATAAACCCGGCCCGAATAGATCCCATAAATTCACTGTCCTGGAATTTATTTTGTAGATCCCAAGTCTGCGGGCTCATGTCCTTCATATCTACGTGATTGGGGGCAATTTTTACATGGATCTGAAGAATAAAACATGGTTGGTGGGAAGGAATTTTCAGCTCCCACCACGGTCTTTCCCCAGCATGACCTCATCGGAACACCTCGACACCGGACCCTAGCTGCCGCCCCGCAAGCGCCGCGAGATGCATCCATGAGCGTTGCTAGCTAGCTAGCTAGCTAGCTGAAGCGAGCCGCCGCCGCCGTCGACGAGCTAGCTAGCTGCCGCCTACTCCTCGCATCCGCACCCGCGCTCCTCATCTTGCTCCATAACGGTGCCGTCACCGGCAAGACGCACGCTCCTCCTCGCGCTTCGGCACCTCCACCCCAGCCCGTGCCTCGTCTGCGGATGGGGAGATGCGGCGAGGAAGATGGACCCAAATGTAATTTAGTGGGCGGTTTTTTTTTGGGGGGGGGGGGGTGTGCAATTTTGCCGGGACCATGAAGTATTTTTACGGGATCTGTTCTGCCGGAGTAAACGTCATACCAAAAAACATTTGGCGGTATCGTGTAAACCTATTTTTGCGGGACGGTGTATATCGGATCTGCTAGAGATGCTCTGATTTGAAGTTGTTATTTTTTTTATAGAAAGGCAGCAGAGCGCTGATTTTCATTGACGAAGATGAAGGCAAAGTACAAGGTTATCATGGACCCAAAAGAAAACAAAACTGGCGTGGCTGGCATGAACCCGCCCTATAGGCCTATACAGATGTAATCTAGCGAACTCAAGGCGGCTCGAAGAAAGATGACATCGGTGCGAATCCAGCATGCTGCCAGGTCCTTGCCTCGTTGATGATTCGGCCATGAACTTGCTCGGCGGAGGAGATGACATGGCTGAAAATTCTCCCGTTTCGCTCCTTCCAGATGCCCCACGACACCAGTAGGCAGGAGGCCTTCCAAGTGGCCTGTCTTGCTCCTGGGAGCCCGGCAGTCTGTCATCTGATACGCTGCCGCAGCAATTTGAAGTTGTTTTCATGTAGGACCGGAAGTCATACACGTATAGGGTCAGGTTCCCTGGTCGGTGGTGGCCTTGTGCATATATATACACAGCCCCGGGCGTGAGTTTTCTATCCTGGGAAAAAGAGAAAAAGACCAGAAAATTGAGGAATAAAAAGAGGAAAACAAAGTGCACGATAAGAGTCCTTGGCTATAGTGTTTGTGTGTGCGTTTCCTCTTTGTGATTTGATGTGATCGATCGTAGGTGAATCCCAACTGTAGGGTGGTTATTTGTTTGCGTGACAAAAGTTTGCCTTGAGGACGCCATCTAGCAGATTATGTCCTACCTCTTTCCTCTTTCATACTTTTCCCTCCTCCGCGCCCTTCCCACAAGAGCTATACCGAAGTTCAGCCCGATTGATTCAGACTGCTGCGGACCATGGTTTGCGTACACATGTATAACTAACCATAAAGGCGCAATTCTCAGGTGTTTGGAAGGACATTGCGGTTCCATGGAAATCCACTACGGTTCCATGTGTAGTATCCATAATCTTCACAAATTTCAATGTGGCAGGAAACTGTTTCAACTAGTTGAACTTGATTCTACTTGTCAAGTGAAGATTGGGATGTCTATATGCGCGCGCGCGCGCACACAGAGAGAGAGAGACAGAGACTCCTTCGTTGTTCCAAGCATGAAGTGATACTAAACAAAGACGAGTACACACGATTGACATGTCTAGCTTAGGAAACATTGGTGTCCTGGTTTGATTGTAACGACCCTTTAAGAATGCATGCATGTTTGGATTAATTGGCACCATGTTAATAGCATAGGATGAATTTGAAGTTTGGAAAGCTCATCTTCTGCACATAGATATCCGAATGAGGCATTAACTTTATATGAGACGTAATTTCAAATCGACAAATGCTATACTAAAATATGGCATTGGTTACATAATTTCTTGAAGCTATAATTTTGTATATCTTTGTCATCTACAGATCATATATGGACAGGAATATAAAACCAACGACACTCTGGATCAGTATCGACAGGCGACCAACACTAATACATGGACCCATGCTTATACATCATCCAATCTGATACTATAGTAGCTTATAAGGATGACACTACAGCTACATGGGGAAGAGTTTGTGAATAAATGAATAGATGTGTTCCATTAAAACTCATACCGTGAACACCAGGTGGCAATGTTTCATTGTTTTAACTTGTTTTTATTTTCCTAAGGGACAAAGCACCATCGACAAACTCAAATTACTCAAATCGCTAGTTGTTTGAAATTTCGGGCACACTAGAGCGTGCACTCACTGTTGTATTTTAGGGCTCACAAGGACAATATATGAGACCGAGTTTGTGAATAAATGAATATGCATGGTCTATTGTTGAACGTCAGGCGACAACTGATTGTTTTGTTTGATGATACCATTACCTTTTTCCTTCTAATGAAATGATATCACTTCATTTACAAAAATAAAGAAACCCCATCCGCATACCCAAATCATGTCAACACGATCTGCCTGCTCACGGGGTGTTGTGGGAAAATACATTTAGAGGCATGAATAGTGGACCTTAAAATTCCTACTATTTCCTTTGAAATTGAGATCAAAGGAAAAATTTCTCAAATATTTTCTTTGCCCATTCCTTTGAACTAGAGGCATGAATAGTAATACCATAGGAAAATTACCTACTCCTACATTTTCCTCCATTTTTTCTTTGAACCAAAGGAGCCTTGAAAAGAATTTTCTAGGTATTCCGTAGGATAGTATTCCAGTAGGAAAATTTCCTTTAGGGCCCTTTGTTTTGCAGGAATAGATTCACATTCATATACATGATTGGTTCCTATCCCTCACAATCAAAGAAAAATACATTAGCTCGGATCTAATGGGGAAAAATCATATCCATTAAACCAAATAACATCTCTTTTTCTATAGAATTTGAGATATATATTACCCCATTTTATGTTCCTACACTATGAAATGTATGACAATCATGTTGCATTAGCGAGCACGTAGGGAGTAGAGCATGTTTGTTTCTTAGTTTTAGCTTGCATTAGTTGAGTATAGGCTAGCACGTACACGTTGTCTCACGTGTAATTAGCATTTTTTTTTGTTAGCTAGTTTGTTAGCCATGAGCCGTAACTTGTGCGAGCCATGCATGCATTTGCATGGGCCTGAGATGCATCCGTTTGCATCGGGCCGTTTCCTTCAGTCTAGCATCGCGTGGTAGACACGTTCAGGAGCTCGTGGGATGGCACGAGCTAACCGGATCGTGGCGCTTCGGTAGGATCCTTACCGGCCACGTTTTTCCTTCTGTAACCGAATAATGAGATATAAAGGAAGAAAAGCCGAGGAGAAAGTTGAACGGCACCAAAAAAATCTCTCGTGTGTGTCTCATCGTTTTTTCTCCACCATGTACGCGTGTTTCTTTCGGCCTCTAATCCAACAATTGGTATCAGAGCCTGGTTGTGGCCGGAGGCGAATCGGCGACGGTGTGTAGCGATGTGAGATCAGTCAACGAAGAAGAGCGGCGCTGGTGACGGCGGAAAGTACATGCCATCGAGCAAGAGGCTCGGAGCTAGCGGCTCCGGCGATGGGACGATCATCGTGGCCGCGCAGGCGAGGAGCGTCGGAATGCCGATTCAGTACCCGCAGCTGACTGAAAGCAATTATCAGTTGTGGGCGGTGAAGATGAAGATCATCCTCAAGCAGATGGGCGTGTGGTCGGCGATCACCGGTGAAGACGTCGATGAGGCCAAGGACCAGGGAGCCATGGCTGCTATCTCGCAGTCGGTTCCCGACGACGTGATGATGTCGATCGTGGAATACGAGTCTGCGAAGGAGGCTTGGGAGGCCATTCGTACCATGCGTATTGGTGATGAGCGTGTTGTGCAGGCACGCATCAGCCACCTCACAAGGTGTTTTGAGCGCCTGACAATGGAAGGTGGTGAAGACATTGGTGCATTCGGGCGCCGACTCACCCCGCTCGTCGGAGAAATTCGAGCACTTGGCGAGAACTTGTAGGAGCACGCCATTGTCAAGCGGCTGTTTGCGGCGGTCCCGGATCGCTTCCTGCCGATAATCGGGACAATCGAGCAATGGGGCGACGTCAAGAAGATGTCCGTTGCCGAGGCGATCGGGCGTCTGTGGGCATTCGAGGAGAACGAGTCCGGGCAGCGCCAAGACCGCAGCGACGATGGCGAGAAGCTGATGCTGGTCTCGCGTGCAGAGCTGGATGCTCTAATCCAGAAAGAAAAGAAGAAGGGAGAAGGGTCCAACAGCGGCGGCAAGGACAGTGATGGGTGCGGTGGTGGCCGCGGCCGGGGCGATGAAAAGAAAAAGGTTCGTGGCAAGTTCAACAAGTCCAAGATTACAAGCTTCGAGTGCGGGGAGAAAGGACACTTCAATTCCGAGTGTGAGGCGTGGAAGAAAGAGAAGGCGCTCCTCGCTGCCGCCGACGCCGACGACGAGCCGGCGCTGCTGATGGCTATTGCATGTGAGCTTGCACCGGTGACGAAGGAGCACGTCACGGACGCCGTCGAGCCAGAAGGTATCAAGGTGAAGGAGGTGCTTCGCCCCTTAGCTGTGGAGGCCGAGTTGGAGGCTGCCACGGCCGAGGCTGAGTGGCTACGCGGGGAGCTGGCAGCGGCCAATGCGAAACTGCATGCCATGTCCGACGTATACCGGACACAGGCTGAGGCGTTGGTGTGCATGCTAGTGAGGAGAAGGCCAAGTTCCTGGAGGTGCAGAGCGTGATCTGTGAGGAGAACGCGCGGCTCCAGGGTCTGGTGATGCATACTGCTGCAGCGCCCGTTCAAGTCAAGGCGGAGCCGGCCATAGGGAGTGCAGGAACCGCGGCAGCAACGCCGCAAGCGGACATGGTGCCCATGACAGCTGAGGTGACGTTACCGGTACTGGCACCGGCGAGCGCGACGTCGGCCAGGATTACACTCGGCATGAAGAAGCCGGGAATGGAGCTCAATGGTAAGAGGTCTCGTACTGAAATGCAGATCACGGATGAAGCAAGTGAACTTCTGAAGAAAGGCAATGACTTCCTCTTGCTGAATGAGGAGAACGTCAAGCCTTTGTTGAGTATGGATGGATCAGCTGATGCATGGTGGCTTGATAGTGGTGCTAGTAACCACATGACTGGCTCACGGCGCAAATTCAAGGAGATAGATGAAAGCATCCGTGGCCATGTGAAGCTTGGAGATGGATCTACTGCTCTGATTAAAGGGAAAGGTTCAGTCATTGTTGAATGCAAGAGCGGTGAGCAGCTGCATCTGACGGAGGTATATTTTATACCAAGTTTACCTAGTAACATAATTAGTCTTGGTAAGCTGGCAGAGGATGGCAATCGTGTAGTGCTAGATGGTACATTCCAGTGGATTAGAGGCAGGTCTGGGAAGGTGCAGATGAAGATTAAGAGATCACCCAACCGGCTGTACATGGTGCTACTCAAGACAGTTGTTGGGGCTGCTCATTTGTCATCAAAAAAGCGGAGCCGAGAAGCTCTCAGACTCCAGCTGCAGCAGCTCGAGATGGAGACGCAATCAGTGGACGGGGGTGTCACCCACCATGGCGTCAGCTCAGGAGCATCAAGCAGCAACAAGATTAGGAAGTGATTGTCAGATAATCATGTTGCATTAGCGAGCACGTAGGGAGTAGAGCATGTTTGTTTTATAAGTTTTAGCTTGCATTAGTTGAGTAAAGGCTAGCACGTACACGATTTGTGTCACGTATATTTAGCATTTGTTTTTGTTAGCTAGTTTGTTAGCCACGAGCTATAACTTGTGCGAGCCGTGCATGCATTTGCATGGGCCTGAGATGCATTCGTTTGCATCGGGCCGTATCCTTCAGTCTAGCATCGCGTGGTAGACACGTTCAGGAGCTCACGGGATGGCACGAGCTAACCGGATCGTGGCGCTTTGGTAGGATCCTTACCGGCCACGTTTTCCCTTCTGTAACCGAATAATGAGATATAGAGGAAGAAAAGCCGAGGAGAAAGTTAAACGGCATAAAAAAAATCTCTCGTGTGTGTCTTATCGTTTTTTCTCCATCATATACGCGTGTGTCTTCTGGCCTCTGATCCAACATGAAACAGAGAAGGCCTTAGGTTCCTTTGAAAGAACGTGAGATAAGATATAGTCTTGCACCGCCACTCATCTGACCGGCCGCGTGTACGTACGTACCGGATTGTCATGCATGGTCAACATCTACCCGACCCAGACCCAGCCTCTCCGTGTCGATCTTAACCAAAGCCAATAATTAAGCGTTTGTGGCCTCACGGCGCCGCTGAGATCATCATGTGAACTGATCAATCAAAATGCCGTGTCTAATCATGTGAACTGGTCAATTTCTACAAATAAACAAATAGTAACATGGTGCACACAGGGTCTCCCTTATGCCAAATGGCCATAGATTAATGGTGCATCAGACAGAGGTAATAATGTAATGGTGTTTGTGCATGTTCCGACGGCGACATTTTACCATGCATGCCAGCATATACACATGCTAAGCACCAGCTAGCTCTCTTTTTATTTTTATTTTTGCCAACATCACTAATTTTTAACTAATATCTAGCGCGCAACCATCATATATCAGTGGTGGATGTAGGAGCGTCATTTGTTTGCGCGGTAAAAAATTGCCGCCACCTACTTCATCTATTCACTTTTATAATGATCTTTCTACCAGCGAATTCTTGTCATCCACCGGAAATGGTGGAAAACCCGGCAGTTGCACATCATATCGAGGCAGTCCAGAATTAAAAATGTGAGATGATCAATGCATGCATATGTGGCAGCAAAAGGAAGATATTCTATTGTACCAGTATAACAAGGATCGATATCTGGGACCGGCCGGGCATATGGATACAGTGTACCAGCTTCTTGTGGGCAGCATGAGTGATATTTTTAAGGCTTACCATGTAGACCACTCGTCGCCTCCATGATGGTATCAGGGCCTACTTGAGTGCAAATAGAAGCTTGGGGAAGTGCAGTGTGCATGCTCTTGCTCTAATAGAACTTGACGGATGGCCCACGTAGGCAGGGCAGCTCCTCCTTTCCTGGTGTCTCTTATTCCCCTATACCTTTTTCACGTACTTTTAATGTTTCGTCTATTGTCTCTCCGTGACTAGCTCCGGCCTTTTCCTTCATATGCACATATTTGAATGTGATAGAAGTTTGTTCCAACTAGTATAACTTGATGCTACATCACGAGTGAAGATGGGGCGGTATATATGCACACACAACAAGCGACAGGGTATTTATGGTGATTCAGTACTATTGTCATGATGTCCTCAAATTCTGGAAAGGTCTAGGTGATATATTTCTTGCTCATCCTTCATCTTGAGAATAACAAAACGTCTAGCAAAGCATGTACCCGTCCTTTAAAACTAGGTTTTGCTCGCTTGTGATCATAGAGAAATGCACCCTGAAAGTTCGGTAGAAATAATCAGCACTTCTCTGTTTGTTTTCAAAGGTGGTCTTTTTCCTCTGAGCTCTATGTGTTTTCTTGTATTGAGTTAAAAGAGACGAATGTGTTGCATCATATTTTCCTTATTTTTTCACTAGGTTCTAAGGTGTTTTAGCAACATACCAAAAATGTTTCTCCTATATTTTCCCACAGGATTTTTGGACAAGCCTCTTTTTAATAAGATAATACATCATGTACAAGCATAGATTAGGGGGAATGGTAAGATTTAATTAACATCATTTAATTAGAAAGGAATCTACACTTCCAACCATCCTGCAGTTATCTCTCCGGAGAAAATATATGGTTAGAATCTTAGTTTGCCACTAAGGATATTAGTATCGTTCTTCGTGCATTCGAATTGGAAAGGAGGTCCTAGTGGATGTTACAATTCCTATGTTTTTCCTTTGAAACTTGGATCGAAGGAAATTTTTCTTAATGTTTTTCCTTTGCCCCCATTCTTTTGAACAAAGTCATGGATAGTAGCAGCATAGGAAATTTCCTATTCCTATGTTTATCCTTCACTTTAGTTTTGAACCAAAGGAGTTCTTAGAGGAATTTTCTATGAATTCCAAAGGATAGTATTCCTGAAGAAAAATTTCTTTTAGAGCTCCTTGTTTTTCCGCAACAGATTCATATTCATATATATGATTGTTTCCTATAATTCACATTTCAAAGGAAAATAACATTAGCTCGGATCTAATGGGCAGAATCCCATCCATTGAACCAGATACCGTATCTTTTCCTATAGAATTTGAGATACTACATGTCGATCCCATTTTCTACAACTTTTATATTTCTATATAATATATACTATGAATTTAACATGGCCTTAGGTTCCTTCAAAGAACGAGCGACTACACTAGCTACTGCACCGTCACTCATCTGAACGGCCGCGCGGCACGTCACACGGCTGCAGCCTGCAGGCCGGCTCTAGTTGATAGATCAACTAGCTGCATCTCCTCGCTGCAGGCACGGAATTATTAAACGATGGCGGGTGCCATCCAGGAGGAGTTAGCTAAGTGCCAACTTGGTCATATGT
Source organism: Thinopyrum elongatum (assembly GCA_011799875.1). Classification (NCBI taxonomy): domain Eukaryota; kingdom Viridiplantae; phylum Streptophyta; class Magnoliopsida; order Poales; family Poaceae; genus Thinopyrum; species Thinopyrum elongatum. The sequence continues at coordinate 33,330,610 of CM022303.1, read as the reverse complement.
ACGCATGGTCAACATCTACCCTAGCCTCTCCGTGTTGATCTTAGTCAAAGCCAAATATTAAGTGTGTGTGTGTGTCCCGTGGAGCTAGCTGCGCCGCTGAGATCATCATATGAGCTGATCAATCACAACACCGTGGCTAATTACTACTGTGCGTAAGAAATAGCATTGTGTCCCAAATCGAATACTAACATGACCTTCCTTGTGCCAAATGGTTGTAGATTAATTGCATCATACACAGCTAATAATAATGGAATGTTGTGTGTGCATGTTCCGACTGCGACATTGCGGTACCTTGTCAAGCTAGGATTGACCAGCACCAGCTAGCTATTTTCTTTTCCTTTGGCAAAGATCACTAATTTTTAATTAATATCTAGTGTGCAACCATCATATATCAGTGGAGGTTGAAGCCATTTCCTCAGTGCGGTGCAATGGCCAACCCCTCGTTGGCCTCCCTCCTCCTCCCACCACCGCCGCTTCCGCCTCCCTATCCGAGTCCCATCTCCTTCCGCGATGCGGTGCTGGCCCCCGCATCTGGCTGCGCTCCCTCTGCTGCGGTGGGGATGGGCGCCCATGCGGTGGCCTCAGCGCCCTCGCGTTCACGCCTGCGGTCGGCCATCATTACGCCTGCCCCTCTCCGGCCATCATGGCGTCTGCGGCCGCGCCAGGCATTCAAGGTGGTGGTTGGACGCTGGTAGGCAAGGGGGGCTGCCCCGCCAGAGATGCCCCCACTCCTCGCCGTCCCCCGCCGCGGCGTTCTAGCTTTAAAGAGCTCCTCCTGCGTAAGTGCTGGGGCAAGTGCTTCAACTGTAGAGATCCTCGACACCGCATTGCTGAGTGCCGCAACCCCACCTGCTGTCTCCTCTGCGACGCCGTCGGTCATCGTGCTCGCTGTTGCCCCTCCATCCAGCCCCGCCCTACCTCCCCTCGTCGCTCTCGTGCCTCCACTCCTTCCAACCGCCCCCCACTGCCACCTCCTCCCGCTCCTCCCTGCGAGGTGTTGCCGCGCCCACTGCCTCCTTCCTCTGCCGCTGCAAGCCCCCTTCCTTCTGCGCGACCGATAATCATGGAGGCCCCTGCTGCTGATGTGGCCGTCCGCCGCGCCTTGGGCTCGGTTACTGCGGTGGCTCGACGCTCGGCTTCAGTTGCCGACGCGGAGAGAGTGCTGGTTCGCCAGGGAGTGGTGGCCATCCTTGATGATGCTCCAACAGGTGGCATAGAGTCTGACGGTGAAGCCATCTGGCCCTGGCGCTTTGTCCAGCGGCATAGCCGCTACAGTCCTCTCCACTTCCTCTTCCGTGAACGGCAGCTCTAGGTGGGCTAGGTCGTTTGAGGGCAAGTCCAGCAGCTCAAGGTTTAGTGCGTGTTCCCTTGCCAGCGCCATACCCAAGATTTGGTTGTAGTTGAGCTAGAGGGTAATTAGCTAGCTGCATCCTCCCTGCAGACACGGACATATCTTATCTTACCTTACCTACTAATAAAGCAAGGTGTGTTTCGTCAATATTTTTATACATTCACCGTCGAAAAAGATTTTTTTTTCTATCAGAGGTGGTATTATTATGCGTTTGTCTGCTATGAAAATAATTTTCGTAGGTGGGCGGCGCACTATGGCCCAGCGAAACCAGCCCACTTATTTTTCTGCCGACGCAGCTGGAAAAATTCTATTTTCCGCACTGGGCGACAAATAGTCAGAGTTTCGCACAGGACAACCAATAATGAGTTGGCCCATTTTAGTTTTTTCTTTTTTTAGTTCTATTTTTATTCTCCTTTTCCTATCTCTTTTTCCCTTCCAAGTTTATTTTTCTTTGATAATTTATTTAGTAAATTAGAATAATTTTTTTTGGAAAATGTTCATAATTCCAAAATTTTGTTGCTATTTTAAACAAATATTCAAAACTTGCAAAAGTTTCACATTTTTTCAAAAAAAAATTTTTTTTCTAAAAAAAATCGAGATTTCTAAAAATAAAATGGCATTTAAAAAATGCTCCAAATTCAAAACATATTCTTGTTTTAGTGAAATTTTCAAAATTAAAAATAATTTTCGTGTATAAAAGATACACATTTTCTACAAATCTTATGAAATTTCAACACATGTTTCCATTTTTAAAAAATGTTTACAAATTCAAATAATGTTCATGTTTTCATAAAAAAGTTGGTGTTTTTAGAAAATGTTTGTGAATTTTAAAATATGTTCCCTTTCATATTATGTTCGTGTTTTTTCGAAAGTGTACATAATTTTCCAAAAGTTGTTCATGATTTAAAAAATTGATCATGTTTCCTAGAATATTCAGAAACTTCATACCTTAAAATCCCCTCAAAAGGATTGGAAGGAAGATTAGATTGAATGACTCATGGGCCTCCTGGCGTACCATGATGTAACAAAACTCTTAAATGCCCTCGATCAATGAAAGGAAAAATAGCAGATTGATTCCTACACACGCAGCGAAACCGAGAAGCTAAATTTTCCTTTTTCGTGTGCACACAGGGTTTTGCTTGCACATATAATTCTCGCTGACTTTAAATGCATATTATTTTATCTCCCGTTGCAACGCACGGGCATATGTGCTAGTTGTCTCTTAACATGTTGTGTTGCCGTCCTGTATAGCAGGATATGCATCATGTAGGACGCGACGGAGACGCGCTTAGATTACTAAACATGAAATACTTAAATTACCTTGATTGTGGTGTGCTTGCCAACCATCCTGCCTGCATGTGTCACGCGGTTGTCAACTAAAGTACAACGCAGTTTACTTAATTAACTAGTACTCCCTCCGTCCGAAAAAAGTTTATCCCTAGATACATCCATTTGAGGGACAAACTTTTTCGGATGGAGGGAGTATTAGCCTATAAGCTGGCTGCGAGGATCCATCGACGACCATGGGGAGAGTTAACCAAAGCTAATAATTAAGGGTGTGTGGCCGCTGCAACTAGTGCCGCTGAGATCATCATGTGAATAGATCAATCAAAAGGTAGTGTACTGTACTGCCAAACAGTAACATGATGCACATGCCATCTGGCAATCAAGTGCATCACTGTATACAATACGGCCCAAAATGTAGTTGTGTGTACAAGTTCAGACGGCAAAATGTAGTTATGCCAGCAGATACACATGCTAGGATTAGCTAGCGAGCATTGGATTATTAGTCTTCAATTATCACCTCGCGTATGCAACCATCATCAGGGGATGTAGAGTGGTTATTTGTTTGCGTGACAAAAGTTTGCCTTGAGGACGCAATCTAACAGATTATGTCCTCCACCTTCCCCTCTCCTACTTTTCCCTTCTCCGTGCCCTTCCCACGAGAGCTATACCGAAGCTCAGCCCAATTTATTCACACTGCTGTGAAAGATGGTTTGCGTACACATGTTTAACTAACCGTAAAGGCGCAGTTTTAAGGTGTTTGGAAGGCCATTGTGGTCCCATGGAAATCCACTATGGTTCCATGTGGAATACCGTCGTCCCCACAAATTTGAATGTGACAGAAAAGTGTTTCAACTAGATGAACCCAATTCTACTACTCAAGTGAAGAATGGGATGTATATATGCGCCCCACCCCCACCCCACCCCCCACACACACACATGCACGCACGCACACACATGCGCGCACACATACACAAAGAGAGAACAACAAGAACAACAACATGACATGGTGCATGGTATTCATGATTGGAAGATGTTGAATTGGTACTATGTTGCTTTGACTTTCAATTTTTGTGAAGGTCTAGATGAGATGCTCCTTCGGTGTTTCTTAGTCTTTCAAGCATGAAGTGATGCTAAATAAAAACGAATACACACGATTGACATGTCAAGTTTGTCTAGTTTAGGAAGCATTCGTGTCCTGGTTTGATTGTAAGGACTCTTTAAGAATTCATGTGTGTTAGGATGAATTGACACTATGTAATAGTATATGATGAATTTGAAGTTTGGAAAGCTCATCTTCAGCACATAGATATCCGAATGAGGCATTAACTATATATGAGACGTAATTAATCAAGAAATGATATATTAAAACACGGCATTGGTTACATAATTTGTTGAAACCATAAATTTGCATATCTTTGTCATCTACGGATTATATATGGACAGGAATATAAATCCAACGACACTCTAGATCAGTACAGGCGACCAAAACTAATACATGGACACATGCTTAGACATCATCGAGTCCGATACTATAGTAGCTTATAAGTATGACACCACCGATACATGGGGAATAGTTTATGAATAAATTAATAGATGTGATCCATTAAAAACATATGGTGAATACCATACGACAATTTTTCATTTGTTTTGACTTGCTTTTCTTTTGCTAAGGCACAAAGCACCAGCGACAAACTCAAATTGGTAGTTGTTTGAAATTTCGGGCACACTAGAACGTGGACTCACTTTTGTATTTCAGAGCTCACAAAGACAATATATGAGACCGAGTTCATGAATAAACGAATATGCATTGTCCATTGGTGAACGTCAAGCGACAACTGCTTCTTTTGTTGGATGATATTGTTACCTTTTTCCTTCCAAAAATTGATATCACTTCATTTACTAAAAACCAAAACCCCATCGGCACACTCAAATCATGTCAACGATCTACCTGCCCACAGGGTGTTGTGGGAAAATACATTTAGGCCTCCTTTGCTTTATGGCTCCATTGTTTCGTAGGATTCCATAAACGAAAGAATAGGAAAAACACATGAACTTGATAGGAATGCATGTGCACAATAGATGATTGTTAAACAAAGGAACTCTATCAACTTTCATGTTTTTTTCACAGGAATTGGAAAAACACATAAACTATAATAAACATGGTCAAATCAATGTCAAACCAGATGAAAATATATAATTAGAATGTTAGTGTGCCACTAAGAATCTTTGTATCGCTCGTCGCACATAGAAACACTAGTGGTTCCAGTGACCTTAGCCTCGGGTCCTCGGTTCAACTCCTGGTGGGAGCTGATTTAAATATGTGTGGGTAAAAAAATTCAATAAAGGGTTGGGGACTGTTGCCCTACACTTATAATAGTAAAAAAAAATGTCATATTGGATCTTAAAATTCCTACTTTTTCCTTTGAAATTGAGATCAAAGGAAAAATTTCTCAAATTTTTTCTTTGCCCGTTCCTTTGAACTAGGTATGAATAGTAATACCATAGGAAAGTTACCTATTCCTATGTTTTTCCTCCATTTTTTCTTTGAACAAAAGGAGCGTTGAAAAGAATTTTCTAGGAATTCCGTACGATAGTATTCCAGTAGGAGAATTTCCTTTAAGGACCTTTGTTTTGCAGGAATAGATTCATATTCATGTACATGATTGGTTGCTGTCCTTTACAATTCAAAAAAAAAAAAACATTAGCACGGATCTAATGGGAAAAAAATCCTATCCATAAACCATATATTCCTACACGATGAAACAGAGAAAGCCTTAGGTTCCTTTGAAAGAACGAGAGACAATATATAGCACTGCACCGCCACTCATCTGACCGACCTCGCGGCGCGTCGCAAAGCGGCAGCCTGCAGGCCGGCTCTAGTCATTAAACGATGGCGATTGTCATCCAGGTGGAGCTAGCTACCTAACCGCCAACTCGGTCGTACGTACGTACGTACCGGATTGTCATACATGCTCAACCTATACCCAGCCTCTCTGTGTCGATCTTAACCAAAGCCAATAATTAAGCGTGTGTGGCCCCGGCAGCTAGCGGCGCCGCTGAGATCATCATGTGAACTGATCAATCAAAATGCCGTGTCTAATTGCTACTCTACATAACATGGTGTCGGTCTCTACAAATAAACAAATATTAGCATACCCGTCAAAAAGAAATATTAACATGGTGCACACAGGGTCTCTCTGTGCCAAATGGTTGTTGATTAATTTCATCAGACACAGCTAGCAATGTAATGGAGTGTGTGCATGTTCCGACGGCGGCGCTGGGGTACCGTGTCAAGCTAGGATTGCCATGCCGGCAGATACACATGCTAAGCACCAGCTAGCTCTTTTTTTCTCTCTTTTGCAAACATCACCAATTTTTAAAATAATGCCAAGCGTGCAACCATCATGTAGCAGTGGATGTAGGAGCGGCATTTGTTTCCGCGACAAAAAATTGCAGCCACCTACTTCATCTATTCACTTTTATAATGATCTTTCTACCAGCAAATTCTTGTCATCCAGCGGAAGTGGAGGAAAACCCGGCAGTTGCACATCATATCGAGGCAGGCCAAAATTAAGAATGTGAGACGATCGATGCATGCATATGTGGCGGCAAAAGGAAGATATTCTATTGGACCAATATTACAAGGATCGATATCCGGGACCGGCCGGGCATATGGATACAGTGTACCAGCTTCTTGTGGGCAGAATGAGTCATATTTGTAAGGCTTACCATGTAGAACACTCATCGCCTCCACAAGCATTACCTATGCCGCGCTGGCTAAGGATGTTCTCCCACGACAGCGTCAGGGCCTACTTGCGGGCAAATAGAAACATGGGGAAGTGCAGTGTGCACGCTCTTGCTCTATTTTTTTCTTCACGTACCTGGTGTCCCATGTGTACCACGTAGGACCGCTCCTCTTTTCCTGGTGTCCCTTATTCCCCTATACCTTTTTCACGTACTTTTTATGGTTCATCTATTGTCTCTCCGGGACTGGCTCATGTTTTTTTCTTCACGTGCCACATATTTAAATGGGATAGAAGATTGTTCCAACTAGTATAACTCGATGCTACATCACCAGTGAAGATGGGGCGGTATATATGCACACACACAACAAGCGAGGGGGTATTTATGGTTGATGGTTGTTGATTCAGTACTATTGTCATGATGTCCTCAAATTCTGGAAAGGTCTAGGTGATATATTTCTTGGCCATCCTCCATCTTGAGAATAACAAAATGTCTAGCAAAGCATGTAACTGTCCTTTAAAACTAGGTTTTGATCGCTTGTGATCGTGGAGAAATGCACCCTGAAAGTTTTGAAGCAATAATCAACACTTCTCTGTTTGTTTTAAAAAATGACCTATTTTTTCCTTTGAATTCTATGGGTTTTCTTGTATTGACTTAAAAGAGACAATAACCATTATGTGTTGCATCATATTTTCCCTATTTTTTCACTACACTTTAAGGAGTTTTAGCTACATACCAAAAATGTTTCTCCTCATATTTTCCTACAGGATTTTTGGAGAAGCCTCTTTTTAATAAGATAATACATCATGTACAAGCATAGACTAAGGGGAATGTTAAGATTTAATTAACACCATTTAATTAGAAAGGAATCTACACTTCCAACCATAATGCAGTTATCTCTCCGGAGAAAATATATGGTTAGAATGTTATTGTGCCACTAAGGATCTTAGTATAGTTGTTCTAGTGGATGTTAGAGTTCCTATGTTTTTCCTTTGAAAATCGGATCGGAGGAAATTTTTCTCAATGGTTTTCCTTTGCCCCATTCTTTTGAACAAAGTCATGGATAGTAGCAGCACAGGAAAATTTCTTATTCCTATTTTTTTCCTTCACTTTTCTTTTGAACCAAAGGAGTTCTTAGAGGAATTTTCTATGAATTCCAAAGGATAGTATTCCTGAAGAAAAATTTCCTTTCGGGCCCTTTATTTTCTGCAATAGGTTCATATTCATATACATGATTGGCTCGTATCCTTCACATTTCAAAGGAAAATAACGTTAGCTTGCATCTAATAATGTTATCCAAGACATTACATTGAATATGCATCACTTCTGAAATAAGGCAGTAGTGTCAGCGAGAGATCGGATATGTATGAGAATATGAAGCAAAGAAATGGCTGATATATCAGATGATAGGTATGAAACAAAAAAAAATTGGAAATATGATATTTAGAGTGTTGGCATATTATCTTCCTGAAAAGAACACTCAATGCCCATTTTGTGTTTTTTCATTTCCCCTCCGTTTTAGTTAGGATTAAGTGCATTCCCCATCAAGGTAACTTGTCCTTATAAGGCCTGGTACCAAATATTATGTTTAATAATTTGGGGGATTGTGGGTACAACACTACATCCACATGTGCCCGCTTAAACCATCGGAGCAACAATTGCCTTATGAAAATAGACGTCCAAGAAAACCAATACTAGCAGTCCATATGTTTAGAACCAAGGCAGGCGCGCAGCGGCGGAAGCTGGGTCGCCAGCACGGGCGCATGGCGGATGGCGCAACACCAGCGACCAGGATGCCGCGCACCACGGCGGAAAGAGAAAGAATGCCGAGCAGTTCATGGTCCAGGAATATACGAATCGACCAGATTTTTTTTAGGGCAATATTTGTCACATTTAACAAATGTTCACATAATTAAGAAAAAAAATCATAGAATTTCAAAAAATATTGACACAATTAAAAAAATGTTCTCATAATTCAAAAAAATGTTTCATAGCATTCGAAAATAGTGTACTTGGCATTTCAAGAACATATTCACATGTTTCAAAACTATGTCCATCACATTTTCTAAAATGGTTATTGGATATAATGTTTCAATATTATAATAAATGTTTCATACCATTCAAAAAAATATATCAGACGTTTGAAAGGAATATTCTCGTGTTTGGAAAACATGTTCGTGACATTTCAAAAAGTACTTAGACAATGTAAAAAAAATGTTCACATAGTTTAAGAAATGTTTATTGTTATTAAAAAATCTTAAATGTGTATTTAAAAAAATGTTCAAAACATTTATTTGAAAAAATTACATTGATTATTTGAAACTGCTCATCTTGTATCAAAAAATATTCCACATGGACACTAAAAATCTCCAATTTGTATTGAAGAAATAGACATGTGTTGAAAATAAAAATATAAAACTAAAGAAAACTAGTGAAAGGTAGGGAAAAAAGAAAACCAATGAAGAAAATAAAAAGAAACAGAAAAAACAAAGAAAACTTTTGAGGTAACATCGGAAAGAAAAAAAAAGCAAAGAAACTCTATGAAACACAACGACAAAAAAACAAAGATAACTGGTGAAGAGATGCAAAGAAACCTGAAAAAATCAAACTGAAGAAAATAAAATAAAAAGACCAAAATCGATTGGAAAACTAGAAAAAACAGAAAGAAAACCATGCAACTGGGTCGGCCCACTAAAGAAAGTAGGAGGAGTAGCTCTTGCGGTCAAAGGGTCCCAAACTGCGAAATCACTAATTAAGGGGCACCCCTTGCAAATGTCGCTTCCTTATTCCCAGGTTGCGACAAGTGGCCCACATGGTAGTTTTCCTTTTTTTGATGCATTTATTCAGAACATTTTATCTCTTATAAACCTTGTGTCCAAATCGCGAAACCATTTACACCGTTCGATTTCTCACGTGGAGATCTTCAAAACTATATTCCATGTTAATAGGTGGACGAACTGTTTTTACTTGAAGAAAATTGGAAGCGGAAAAACCGAGCCGAAAGTATGATTTTTTCCTTTTTCCCGAGAGGCACAGCTACGCCTCCCGCGGAAGCAAATCTATGTCTCCATGCAAAGCAAATTTGTGTCTCTTGCAAAAGAAACAAAAATGTTTTTCCTATTCCATGGGCACAACTGTGCCTCTTGTGGAAGCAAGCATGCGCCTTTACGAGAAGTAAATCTGTGTCTGTAGCAAAAAAAAAGTGTTTTTCCCATTCCGAGAGGCACCACTATGCCTCTCGTGGAAGCAAACCTGTGCCTCTACGAGAAGCGAATATGTGCCTGTCGGGGAAGAAAAAAAACTTATCTATGTTCTCTTTTTGAGAGGCACAACTATGTCTCTCGCGAAAGAAAAGAAACGCATTTTTCCCTTTTCATGAGAGACAGTTGTGCCTCCACGAGAAGCAAATCTGTTCCTCTCGCGGAAGAAAGAAAACACCATTCTGAGAAGCACTCGCGGAAGCAAATCTGTGCCTCCAAAAGAAGCAAATCTGTGCCTCTCGCGGAAGAAAAAAAACATGTGTATTTTTTCTTTTCGAGAGGCATAGTTGTGCCTCTCGCAGAAGCATACCTGTGACCAACAAGAAACAAAGCTATGCCTCTGGCGGAAGTAAAAAAACATGTTTTTTTCCTTTCTAAGAGTCGAGGAAGCAACGCTGTGCCTCTGCGAGAAGCAAATATGAGCCTCTCGTGGAAGAAAAAACTCATATTTTTGTGCAAAAAAAATTGTCCAAAACCTAGGGAAAACGGAGCCAAAACCGAAAAAACTATCTAAAACCCAAATACGCGTACAGAAAAATAAATAAAATCTCAGGGCAGCGCCCAGCATGCGACACATGGCGGACAGTTGCACGCTATCAGCCCACCAAATAGTGGCGGTGCCAGCAACAAAAAGCTGCTATCATTTCAGTTTTGCTAGGTCGGTATGTACGTGACTTGTACTGTGATCCTTTTGATATAAATGAGACACATATTACCATGCAAAAAGAAAAGAAAATTGCATCTATATGTATGTACACAGCTACATTTGAAACGAAAGGAATACCGTATAAATCAGGGGCGGGCACGGTGGAATTTCCTATTCCTAAATATAGAAAAAAAATCAAAACAGAAATAAATTTAGGTATATTTGAATTGTTGGACTACCGTGACTTATTTTCTAAGTAAACACCTTGGCTCGGGCGAATCGTAATGGGTGTATCATAGCTAATATCATGCATTGCCAACTAGACATTTTTTATGAGGTGGCATAGAATTAAATGAAGAAAATGAGAGTTTAGTACGAAAGTACCTTTCTACACCCAGGAACAAATGCTCCTGGTGGAACAGTAAAATCAAAAAAATAGAAAAAATATCAAAAAAATCTGAATTTTTTTTGTGACATACTTTCACAAATGTTTGTCGTGCATGCAACATTTCATCACGAAATCACATTGGTGGAAGTCATACAAAAAAATTAGAGCTCCAAAATGCTTTTGTAAGTAACATTTTCAGAGCATCAATTTTGGTTTTTTTACTATGCCTTTCACCAATGTGATTTTACGATGAAATTTTGCATGCACAACAAACATTTGTGAAAGTATGCCACAAAAAATTCAGGATTTTTTGAATTGTTTTTTATTTTATTATTCACACCAGGAGCATTTGCTTCTGGGTGTAGAAACTCCACGTCCAGTTTAGTATCATGTCTTGATACCGTATCATAATAAATGCTATGTTAATATATGTCATGCTTGACAATAAATAAAGTCCACTATAATACTAATATATGATACTATGCATTAGTAAGATAGTATCATACACTAATATTATATGCATGATACTAAATTATAATACTACGTACTACGACGAGCCTTATTGGAGAACGGATTTGGGGGACGCAGCGGCCCGCACACATAGGTTCTGGGCCGCTCATCTACACGGCGATTTGGAATTGGAAACATGGTTTAGTGGAGTCCGCTTCGTATAACGCTGCTCACTGTGTTGTAATTCTTTTGTAAATGGTACGAGCGATATACCTGTACATGTGGGGTCGCGCATTGATGGAGGTATACATCTTCTCGGGAACTACCACAGAACAGAGAAGTTAGGAAACGAAATGGCCTGGCTAGGCCCGTTATGCATGGTGGAGACCGTCGCCCTGGCAGCTCAGTTCCTGTGAAGTTGCATTTAGGAAGTTGTGGAGTGATGTAGTCAATTTAATTGCGATCATGGTTCACACATCGGGAAGGAGGATACACCTCACGTGGTCTTTATAGAATATCTGCAACAAAATTGTGATTGCGCATGAACCTCTACTTCATGCTACGTTGGGGGTAATTAAAACTAGGAATGGGAATTGAAGGGTTACGAAACTTTAAATCTTTTGTTTGGCTAGAGGGATTGAGAATTTATAAGGGATAGACAAGGGACTTGAGACTCCAACTCCCACAATTTTATTAATAGGGGAGGGGGTGGGAGTTGGAAGGGAATTGTTGCAGTGAGTCCATCTTAACCCTTCGTATGTCATCTTTCCTATTTCCTTATTAGTCCCTCGTGAATTCACACGAACCAAACAAAGGAGGCGGGGACTCTGGCGACTCTACGGGCGACGCCGTGGGCGGCACCTCAGGCGGCCTCATCCGCCATGGAACAGCGGGTTGGGGGAAGGTTTTTGGCGCTGGCGGATGGCATCGAAGGCTCGGAAGACGAGGCCGGTGACTCGGACGGGGAGGAGCCGCCGGCGGGCTCCCCGACGCCGTCAGACGCGATCTGTGAAGCGTTCAGAGTGGGCTATGATGAGCACGAGGTCGCGCTACTCGTCGATCTGGCGGTCCCTCGCGACGATCCGGCGAGATCGGGACTGAAGGAGGAGGACAACATCGAGATAGTGCGCCGCATCGTTCATTGTTGTACGGCGGCTTCGGTGATCCGGCCATGGCGCGGTCCTCTTCCCAAGGTGAGTCTTCCGAAGCCCACTCTGTCTGATTTTTTTGAAGCGGGTGCTTGGAAACTGGTTCAGAGAAAGAAAAAGAAACGGCCGGCGGCAGCGGCGGAGATGCCGGCGCCGGTGACCGGCCGGCCGGCTGAGATCCGGGATGCGCGGATCCAGGTTTGAAATTATTGATTGGCGCAGCTGGGCCCGATGCGGTTGACGTGACTTCGGCCCGGTCTGCGGAGGTGTTTTCGGCCCAACTTCGACCGAATCAGTGTGGGCCGGGGATAGCTGGGTATGAGGCCCAGGCTATCCCGGATGCCACATCGGTGCTGAAGGTTGGCCCATGCATGGTCTCGATCGGTGATCGATCGCACCACCTTTCCTCGCCGCCTCCTAGGGTTCGGCATCGCCGTGCAGTTCCAGGCTTCGCTGCGTGCGGACCAGGACGTGCGCGCCGCATCCTTCCTCTTGCGGCAATGGCGGGTCGGGGGGGTGCTCCTCCTGCTGGTCAGAAGGGTCCGGTCGTCGCCGGGGCTGCGCCGGTCGGGGGGGCGCTGCTCCTTCTGCTCAGAAGACCCCGGTCGTCGCCGGGGCCGCGCCGGCCGGCCGAGGCGGAGGAGCTCCGCCGGGTCAGAAGCCCAAGTTGCCCGCTGGGACGATGCCGCCTGCTGGGGCCGCGGGTCGCGGCGGAGCCTTGGGTTCCAAGCCACCGGCGGCCGGACCTGTCGCGCAGACCCATGCGCATGCTGCTGGGGGGCGTGGCAGCGTTGAGGGGCTGAGGCCGCCGCAGCTCGGCACGGCCGTCGTGGCTCCTCGCAAGCAAGCCCCGGCGCTTGGACAGCAGCCGCGTGCTGCGCCGCCGCCGCACTACGTGGCCAGGCCGCCTCAAAATCGAACCATCCCGGTGCAGTCTCACGTCACGCCGCCTCAGACCATGCATGTGGGCGATGGAAGTGCGGATGCTGCTCGGGTACCGGTTGATCGCGGCGGTAATGGACCACCTCGGGGTCAATGGGGTGACGATGGATATAACGCGTATGGAGATGGCCAACATCGTGGCTCGTCGGCGGCGGGCGGCGGGCGCGGCTATGCTTGGCAGAGTGATGGTTCAGCTGAAAGACCTTTTTATGGGCCCCCGGGGGGGTTTGTTGAGGGGGCGGCGGGCCCAGATTACCGGCAACGAGGTGGCTACAGAGGTCATCGTGGAGGTCGCGGTGGTCGTGGTGGCAGGAACCGCTACCGCCAACCTCCTCCGCCTGTAGTGGTGGAGCCGACGTCTTCGGAGGTGGCTGCTTCCGGTCAGACGGCCGAGTTGTCCGGTCAGGCTATGGAGGTGGTGACGGCGCTGGCTAATGCTGAGGTGCCTGAGACTGAGCCCTTGGGAGCGGGTGACATGCCAGACACAGGCGGAGCTCCCGGTAGGGCGAGGCAGGGCGCCCGCCCTACCTTGATTTTTGGCAGAAAGATTTATACATGTACGCATACGCTGAGTGGCTGGCTGATTCTATGTGCGTCGAGTCAGGTCGCTAGGAAAAGGGAAAAAGAAGAAAAAGGAGAGGGCCTGGTCGCTCAGCTTCAGTCCACGTTATTTAGGCCCATTAGTTCCTGCTGCCAGGCATCGTTCCCTAAGCGGAACTGCGAAAGCGATCAGGTCAATCCCAATTGATCCAGCGCACGCACCAGTATAGCACGTATACACACGGGGTCCCACTCAGAAAAAAAAAGTATACACACGGAGAGCTATAAATTTCTACTCCCTCATTTCTTAAATACTCCCTTCGTCTCAAAATAAGTGACTCGACTTTGTAATAATTTTGTACCAAAGCTAGTACAAAGTTGAGTCACTTATTTTGGGACGGAGGAGTATAAGTCCTTTTAGAGATTTTTATATGGACTACATACGGATGTATATAGATATATTTTAGAGTGTAGATTCACTCATTTTGCTCCATATGTAGTCCATATAGGAATCTCTAAAAAGTCTTATATTTAGAAATGGAGGGAGTACATTTTCGTGTCGAGAATTTATCAAATTTATGATACTTTTTCAGAAAATAGCTTTGGCAATCTAGTCCATATTTTTTGAGGCCATTTTTCTATTTAGATATGTTTTTTCCATTGAATTTATTTATTTTTGTGTGAAAAATCCACCTGGTTCAGTTTAGAATCACCTAAAATTATTAGAGTGTATTGTTACTGTGTACATGCTATTTTGATATTGCATCAAATCATTTTTTAGCCTTTAGGGTTCGCCCCACCTTAAATTTTTCTCGTCCTCCGCCACTGATGCCGGATGTGGATAGAGCCTTCAAGTGGGCTCGTAAAAAGGAGAAGATGCTTTGCTATCGCTGTGGTGAGAGGGGTCACTTTATTGCTGAATGCGTGACTGAGCTGTGTGATACTTGCCTCAAGCCTGCGCATGACACGGGGGAGTGCCCGATACTGCGTGATCAGATGCCGAGTATTACCATCTATGGTGTATATTGTGTTGAGCTGATGTTCTTTGAGTCTCCCAGTGCGAGGGAGATCCCTGAGGAACCCCAGAGTACGACCACCAGAATTGTCAAAGTCACGAAAGGTGATGTTTCTGAGGCACAGATTATACACAGGCTCAGTGAATTAGCTCCAGGTGATTTTCAATGGGAGCTTACTCGTCTCGAGGCCAATACGTTTAAGGTTGATTTTCCTACTTCAGAGGATTTGGAGCGTCTCCTGAGCTTTGGGTTGTGCAAGTACCTGGCACACAGTGCATCCTCGAGTTCCATGAGTGGAAGAAGGTGGAGCCACATGGCAAGCCTCTCACTCAGGTATGGCTGCGATTCTCAGGGGCTCCATCAAAGCCGCTTCAGGATGCTCGGGTTGTTGCTAGTTTGGGGATATTGGTTGGGAAAACCGAGAGGGTGGATATGGCCTTCACCAGAGTTAACGGGGTGGCCCGACTTTTGGTGAGCGTCCTAGACATCGAGTTCGTGCCTGATGTGGTTAAGTGGACTTACAAGGGCCAGGTTTTTAACCTTGAGATTGAGTTTGAGGATACATATCTCTTTGCTGAGGCTCTGGCAGGGACGGATGTGGATATGCACGATAAGGATGATGGATCGGGTAATTCGGAGGTGCGAGGGGAGGCTGCTGGGCATGAGTTGTCCAAAGGCCCGGATTCCACCTCGCAGACGCCCGGGACTGGGGCTGTTGCTTCGGCTTCTGTGCCGATGAGTACTCTGAGATTCGGTTCATTTGAGCCAGCTTCTGCTCCTCCTAGGTTGTGGAGTGAGCGAGTGGAGTCTGAGGACGTGCTAGAATGCACACTCCCTCCTCTAGTTTTCGCACCGGCTGTTGGGGGGGAGGATCAGGGGCAGGAGGCCCCTTGTTCTCCCTCTCTTTCTGATGGTTCGCCGCAGATGAGGACTGCGGCGGAGGCGTCCGTGATGCCGATCAGTGCTTTGACCAGTTTGGGAGGGGGACCCGGGCAGGTGGCCTCGGCCCCCTCCTCTCCTGCGGTGGCCGCGGCGGCCGAGCCCGTGGCGGCCTTGCGCCCCGAGGGCCGTCTCTCTCCTGCTCAGAGGCAGGGGCGGCTCCAGCCGACGCCGGCCATGGTGACCGCGTCGCCTTCCAGCCTGGGGGCGGGGTCGGGTGGGGAGCGGGGGCAGGCGGCCCCTGTGCCCACTTCTCCTTGCTCGCTTGTGGGCGGGACGTCGGCTACGCTGGCCGCGTCAGGTGGGGAGCATGGGCAGGTGGCCCAATTCTCTCCCCCCTGCGCTCGCAGGGAGCGTTGGGCACTCCGCCGGTGCTTACGGCGGACCTTGGTGCTTCCCCGGGCGTTGCAGCCGGGCCGGACGTGGGCCGTAGGGCTGGAAGCCTTACCCCAAACAGGGCCACTCGGGAGGAGGTAATCGCATTTGGCGGCATTCCGGATCCGGTATCTGAGGGGCGACGGATGAGCTGCCGCCTCCAGGATCACCCGAAGGTTGATGACATGCAGAAGCGGTGCGCCATGAGGGCGGCCAAGCTTCGTGACATTGAGGTCACTACTGGTATGTCGGTCAACACTTCTAATTCCATTTTGCATTTTTCTGATAATGAGATTATTAATAATGCAAATCAATTAGGAGTTTCACTAGGTAGTAATGATAGTGAAATTTCAAAATCTGTAAATGATATCCTGGATTTGGAAGCGGAACACGCTTTAGAAATGATTCGAAACTTAGCAGCGGTCAAACCCATGAATGACTCCGATATAGATGCGTTGGGAGTTAGGGTGCTCGATAATTTTTGTGCAGATCTTGCACCATCCCTTCCTGAGTCAGAGGAAGAGGATGACACTTTCGAAGCTGTAGTAGTGAGATCCACGGAGCCCGGTTGTGAGGACCGGGTGGAGGATCAAAACAAACCTAAACGCAAGTGGAAGCGGAAGATCTACCCTGCTTCGGTGGTGCGCAGGAGCGCTCGGATCCGTACTACTAAAAAATTTCATGACGAAATATGAGAGGAATCTTTTGGAATAGCAGAGGTCTGAAAGACTTGGCTAAAAGAAGGTTTCTTGCAGACGCGTCCATCGAGCATAGGTTGGATTTTATTGCTCTCTCGGAAACTGGTAGAGATAATTTCTCCCCCCAGTTTCTCAGTACTTTATCGGGAGGTGTCGATTTTGATTGGCACTGCCTTCCTCCGAGAGGAAGATCGGGTGGGATCTTACTTGGAGTCAAATGCGAATCGCTGGAAGTGCGAAGTGTTGTCATGGGAGATTTCGCAGTGAAGTTTCGGGTTAGGTCAAAGGCCGATGGGTTTAATTGGGCACTGGTGGCGGTATATGGTGCCGCGCAACCCGAACTCAAACCGGAGTTTTTGGCAGATCTTGTTCGGATTTGCGGTTCCGAGCAGCTTCCAATCTTGGTTGGGGGTGATTTCAACATTATTAGAAAGAGAGAGGAAAAGAACAATGATAATTTCGATGGCAGGTGATCGTTCATGTTTAACACCATTATTGAAAGCTTGGATCTGAGAGAGATAGAGCTTTCGGGTAGAAAGTTCACCTGGGCTAATACCTTGCCAAACCCGACGTTTGAGAAGTTGGATCGAGTCCTTGCAAGCGTCGAATGGGAACAGAAATTTCCCTTGGTAATGGTCCAGGCGCTGTCGCGTGGAATTTCTGACCACACGCCTTTACTGGTGGACTCCGGTGAGGCAACCCACATGGGGAACAAAAACACTTTTTCGTTCGAACTGGCGTGGTTTGAAAGAGAAGGCTTCTTGGATCTGATAGCCAGGGAATGGGCTAAAGATGCAGGAGGTAGGACTTCGATTGAGCGCTGGCAGAATAAGATAACACACTTGAGGAGTTTCTTGCGTGGGTGGGCTAAGCATCTTAGTGGGATTTATAAGGTTGAAAAGGAAAGGCTCCTTACACTTATTCTGTCCCTAGATTTAAAAGCCGATTCCACAATCCTACAAACCATAGAGCTTAATGCTAAGCTTGAGGCGGAGATGAGATTGAAAGAGCTTCTCCGTGAAGAGGAATTGAAGTGGGCGCTGCGGGCTAAGGTTCGCAAAGTTGTCCAGGGGGACGCGAACACTCAATTCTTTCACATGATCGCTAATGGCAAGCACAGAAAGAAAAGAATCTTTCAGCTTGAACAAGACGAAGGAACGATTTTAGGCCAGGAAAACCTAAAATTGTACATAACCGAATATTACAAGCAGTTGTTTGGGCCTCCGGAGGATAATTGTGTATCCCTGGATGAGTCTAGGATTGAGGATGTTTCTCAACTGGCTGCAGATGAGAATGATATTTTGACTGCCCCATTTTCGGAGAAAGAGGTGTTTGAAGCCATTTCACAGATGAAAAACAATAAGGCTCCAGGGCCGGATGGATTTCCGGCGGAGTTCTATAAAAAGTGCTGGCATATTATTAAGGGGGATTTGATACCGATGTTCCATGATTTATTCTCTGGACAGCTTCAGCTATTTCACTTGAATTTTGGAACGATAACCTTGCTTCCTAAGAAAACAGAGGCTATGAGAATTGAGCAGTTCAGGCAGATCTGTCTTCTTAACGTTAGTTTCAAAATTTTCACCAAGGTTGGGACAAATAGGCTCACGCAGATTGCGCATTCTGTGGTGCAGCACTCCCAAACTGCTTTCATGCCGGACAGAAACATCCTAGAAGGGGTTGTGGTCCTTCATGAAACACTCCACGAAATTCACACGAAAAAACTAGATGGAGTTGTTTTCAAGGTGGATTTCGAGAAAGCGTACGATAAAGTCAAATGGCCTTTCCTTCAACAGGCCTTGTGTATGAAAGGTTTTGATGAAGCCTGGCGACGACAGGTTGAATCTTTCACGCAAAAAGGAAGTGTTGGAATTAAAGTGAATGACGACATAGGTCATTATTTCCAGACACATAAGGGTCTGAGACAAGGTCATCTGATGTCTCCTATCTTGTTCAACATTGTAGTGGATATGTTGACAATTCTAATAGGAAGGGCTAAGGACGCTGGTCAGGTGGGTGGCTTGGTGCCTCATCTAGTGGATGGAGGTGTGTCCATCTTGCAGTACGCCGATGATACTATCATCTTTATGGAGCATGACTTGGTAAAAGCGAGAAATATGAAGCTGGTGTTATGCTTATTTGAACAATTGACCGGGTTAAAGATTAACTTTCATAAAAGTGAATTGTTCTGTTTTGGAAGAGCCAAGGAGGAACAAGAGGCTTATAGGCAATTGTTTGGGTGCGAATTGGGGGCTTTACCTTTTACGTACCTAGGTATACCAATTCATCATCGTAAGCTGACAAACAGAGAATGGAAGTGCATTGAGGATCGATTTGAGAAGAAACTGAGTTGCTGGAAGGGCAAGCTCATGTCATACGGAGGCCGATTAATTCTTATTAATTCAATTCTCACGAGTATGTCTATGTTTCTCTTGTCTTTTTTCGAGGTTTCAGTTGGAGTTAGGAAAAGGCTGGACTTCTATCGATCCCGATTCTTCTGGCAGAGTGATGAGCTAAAAAGAAAATACAGACTCGCCAAATGGGATATTATTTGTCGTCCAAAAGACCAAGGGGGTCTTGGTATTGAAAATCTTGAAGTCAAGAATAGATGTCTTCTCAGCAAGTGGCTGTACAAATTATCTGTAGAGAGTGAAGCCACATGGGCGCAGATTCTCCGTAGTAAGTATCTTCACTCCAAAACTTTGTCCCAAGTGACAGCAAGGCCGACGGACTCGCCTTTTTGGAAAGGGCTGATGAGTGTCAAATCAGCCTTTTTCAATAGGACAAAGTTTATAATTGGAAATGGCGCCAACACGCGATTCTGGGAGGATACTTGGCTAGAAGAGACACCCCTCGCGCTTCAATACCCATCTCTCTACAGTATTGTTCAACGACGCGACGCGTATGTTGCAACAGTACATCAGTCCATCCCCCTCAATATTCAGTTTAGGAGGACGCTAGCCGGTAATCGTTTGGAAGCTTGGCTCCATTTAGTGAGTAGACTGATGGAGGTCCAGCTGTCTCAACAAACCGATCAGTTGCGCTGGAAGCTTACTAGGACTGGGGAGTTTACAGTTAAATCGATGTATCTCGATGTTATCAACTCTAGCTCCATTCCTAGTTCCAAACATGTTTGGAAAGTCAAAGTTCCGTTGAAAATTAAAGTGTTTATGTGATTTGTACATAAACAAGTCATCTTAACCAAGGACAATCTGGCAAAGCGCAACTGGACAGGACCTACTAGGTGTAGTTTTTGTGATCGGGATGAAACTATCAAACACCTTTTTCTTGACTGCCCGCTGGCAAAAGTGCTATGGCGGACGGTGCATATAGCCTTTAATATTACTCCTCCGAATTCTGTTAGCACGTTATTTGGAACGTGGCTTAACGGGATAGAGGCCGAAACAGCGAGACACATTCGCGTAGGAGTATGTGGTTTTTAACAGAACAACAAATTTTTATTTTTTGCAGGTTATCTTCCGAGCCACTGCATTGATCCGTATGTGGTCGCTACTCACTCCGACGGAACCCAGGGAGCGTTTGGTTACTGGATCTATCCGGTGGGAGATGGTAGCACGGGATATTTTCAACCGGTTTGGATGGCCGTCATGTAATAGGATAGGCAATTAGTTTTCTTATCTTGTTTATGCCGGCCGGTTGTGGCGCTATGGTTACTTTTTTTAGTCTCTTTGTGAGCTCTTCTTTACTTTCATTGTGACTTTAAGACCTTTGTTGAACTATTTGTTTTTTAATAAAATTTGGCCGTATGCATCGTTCTGATGCAGAGGCCGGGGAGTCCCCCCTTTTCGAAAAAAAAAAACCAATCAAAGGAATACAATTTCTCCTCAAGTCCTCACATATAATTTCTATTATGCGCCAAACAGAGGATTAGGAATAAAATGACTCATCCCATTTTTAATCTCAATACAACTCCCTAATCTAAACTCTTATTCCCCTTCTCAAATATTGCCGAACATGCTGTAAATACATTTTCTTCTTGCAATAGTGGTGGTTACTAACTACAGCCAAGGATTGCGGCATCCGCGACAATATCATCGCCAAGCTTCAGGGCGTGTTGTGTCGGCTATCTCCAGTCACCTAGTGTCTTTCCCTTCGCTCTTTTCTTCTGATTGGGTCATGTTATGCTGTGAGCCCAACAGACTATTGTTGTCTTGTTTTCTCTACCCTGTGCCCTTCTTCCATTGTTTGCTGCTTCATCTATAAAATGAGGCTATAAAATGACAGTCGTGTGTTTGCCAACCAGCCTGCCTGTATGTGTCACGCGTTTGACAACAGAAGTACAACAACGCAATGTACTCCCTCCGGTCCTTTTTACTCTGCATATAAGAATTGTCTGAAGTCAAACTTCATAAAGTTTGATCATATTTATATGAAAAAAATATCAACATCAACAATGCTAAAGTTATACGATATGAAAATTTAAGCCACGACGCATCTAATGATAATGATTTCATATTATAAATGTATGTTTTTTTTCTATAAAGTTGGTCAAACTTTACGAGGTTTGACTTGAGACAAATCT
The DNA here is from genome assembly GCA_011799875.1 of Thinopyrum elongatum. NCBI lineage: Eukaryota > Viridiplantae > Streptophyta > Magnoliopsida > Poales > Poaceae > Thinopyrum > Thinopyrum elongatum. The sequence goes on along the minus strand of CM022303.1, from coordinate 33,309,283 downwards.
TATATGCGAACTAAAAAGGACCAGAGGAAGTACTTAATTAACCAGTATTAGCATATAAGCTGGCTGTCACAACCCATGTATGACCATAGGGAGAGTTAACAAAAGCTAATAATTAAGCGTTTATGGCCGCGGCAACTACTGGTGAAATTGTCAATATATCAATCACCAGAAGGCAGTGTATAATGTACTCATGTGCAACATACAAAGCGGTAACATGGTGCGCATGCCAATTGACAATCAAGTGCAATCATGTATATACAACACGGCTAACAATGTACTCCCTCTGTAAAGAAATATAAGAGCATTTAGATCATTACTTTAGTGATATGAACGCTCTTATATTTTTTTTATGGAGGGAGTAATTGTGTGTGTACATGATCAGATGGCAACATTGCCTTACCGTAGCATGCATTAGATGGTTAATCTTTAATTGACACCTAGCATATGCAACCGATCCTTCATCCTATAACTCCTCAAATGCTCTCTAAATCATAACTACTTAAACTTTGATGAGTTAGGTAGTGGTGGGACCTAACCAAATACCTATATTAAACTCTCTAAATAGGAATTTGACTATTTTTTTATCCCATGTCACCTACATTCAAACAATTGCACAATATTTAATCAGTGAATTGAATGATGAAAATTCATCATATGCAACAATTCAACATACAAACACACATATTGTACATCCAATCAAACAATTCAAACTAAACATGCAAATTTATGCCAAAGAAACTAAACATGCATATACTTCATTCAAAAGCCACAATCGATCATGTTTGATCCAAGCGACCACAACATAGCATGTCTTCATGTCCCAGATGGGGAGAAGGCGTCGGCGTGGACACATTCTTCCTTATCTTCGCCGCTGCCTCGAGGGCCTTTTCGGCCGTCGTCTGCTTCTTCTCCTGGAGCAAGCAGAGGGTGACCGGTTGTCTTTGAGGACGGCAATCTTGCCGTCGGCCTTTATTGACGCCGTGGAGGTCCACACCATGCCCTTCGTCCCGAGCCGCTTCCTTGGCCCGGGCGGTGGCGCAACACCAACAATAGTGGGCGGCGAGGTTGCGGAGGCGGCTGCAGTTCCACTCCCATCGGAATCGGGGCCCATAGTGGCTGCTCCTGGTGACATTCAACGGCGGAGTCAAGAAGAGGAGGCGCCGCGGGCGGGAGTTGGGAGGGGAATAACCTTTCCTGAGAATTGTGTGCGGCCGCTTAAAAATTAAAGAAAGGCCAAGGTTTTGAAAGTTAACTCGTCAAAATTTTAGAAAGTTAACCGGATAAGAATTTGACTAGATATGATTAACTTCTAGAAAAAACATTTTGAGGTGTTAATCGTTTTTAAGGGCTTTATCAAAAAATTGTTTTTAAGGGTTCCCTTAGGTTCCTTTAAAAGAAAGAGACACATTTCGACTGCACCGTCACTCATCTGACCAGCCGAGCGCGTCGTAAAGATGCAGGGCGGCTCTACTCGATCGATCGACTAGCTGCATCTCCTCCGCTGCAGGCACGGCATTATTAAAACGATGGCGAGAGTCATCCAGGTGTACGTACCGGATTGTCATACATGGTCAACCTCTCCGTGTCGATGTTAACTAAAGCCAATAATTAAGCGTGTGTGGCCCCTGCAGCTAGCGGCGCCGCTGAGATCATCATGTGAATTGATCAATAAAAATGCCGTGTCTAATGACTACTCTACATAACGTGGCGTCGATCTCTACAAATAAACAAATATTAACATGGTGCACACAGGGTCTCTCTTGTGCCAAATGGTTGTAGATTAATTTTTTTTCATGAATACGCAAAGCTTGCATATCATTTTATTGATAGAAGAAGTTAAGAGTGAGTACAGGGGATACGATGCATAACACGAACCGCAGGAGAAGTGAACATGATGATCGGAGCAGAGGGACATGGGATGCTCAGCCCAAACCAAACCAACAAGACGACCGACATCTTCGAATCTACCGCCGAGGACACCGCAAGCAAACAAGACAGCGCCTTCACGAAGGAGAACGACTCCGGGGCGCCATCACAGTCCGATCCGCAAAACCGAACCTAGGGTTTCCCCTGATGCTCGAAGAGGGGCACAGATCACAGCCATGGCAGCACCTCCAAGAAGGGGATGTCACCCGCGGGTGTCGCCGCTGCCAGCGTTGAAAGGTCGAGCGAGGATTTCACCCTGGCAGAGTCTGAGCAATCCCAAGCCGTCGGAGCAAATCGATGAAGAGGAAGTCGAGTCAGAGGCCGAACCTCCATTACAGGAAGGGGAGCAATGCCAGCCATCGAAGGGGGCATCGGGCGCTGCCAGAAGAACGAGCTACGGAGCAGGCGGAGGGGCGGACGGAGCACAAAGGTGAGCGGGGTAGGCAGCCAAGGATGCATGGGGGGGTGCGACGGTGGCCGAAGACCCGGACGAGTCAGGATCCGGAAAGGAGCGCAGATCCAGACCGCCAGGACCGGAGCCGCAGGGACACCCGGTAAGCCGAGGAGCCGGAAGGGGACGCAGCTCCTGGAGCACATCGGAGTCTTAGCCGCACCGGGGTGGATGCCGGCCAACCAAGGACGCCTGCAGGGGTTGGTTGCGGAGCTGCAGAGATGCCCACAAGCCGGAAGAACCGGGAGAAGACGCAGCTCGATCGCGTGGAGCACCGGATCTGGAGCCGCTCCGGCCAGCCATGGACACAGGAGGAGGGCAAGAAGCCTAGCAGGTTCACGCAAAGATTCTTCATCACATGCATCACGTCGATTGCAGAGCGAACCTCTAGGTCTTTCCAATAGGGTAGGTCCCAAATATAGATTTCTTCTTCCACATGGGTGCGCGTCGCTCAGCGTCATTCGGAACAGATAGTCCGTCAGGACCCTTTCCAAAGATTACTTTTAAATCATTGATCATTTCAAGTATGTGATCACCAGTACGGACGGCGGGCTTCTTCCGGTGATCTGCCTCACCTTTGAAATGCTTGCCTTTCTTTCGACATTGATGGTTGGTAGGAAGAAATCGACGATGTCTCAGGTACACATTCTTCCTGCATTTGTCCAAATATATACTTTCGGTGTCATCTAAACAGTGCGTGCTTGCATGGTATTCCTTGTTTGTCTGTCCTGAAAAGTTACTGAGAGCAGGTCAATCATTGATGGTTACAAACAGCAACGCATGTAGGTCAAATTCCTCCTGGTCGTGCTCATCCCACACACGTACACCTTTTCCATTCCACAGCTGTAAAAGTTCTTCAACTAATGGCCTTAGGTACACATCAATGTCGTTGCCGGATTGCTTAGGGCCTTGGATGAGCACTGGCATCATAATGAACTTCCGCTTCATGCACAACCAAGGAGGAAGGTTATAGATACATAGAGTCACGGGCCAGGTGCTATGATTGCTGCTCTGCTCCCCAAAAGGATTAATGCCATCCGCGCTTAAACCAAACCATACGTTCCTTGCGTCACCTGCAAAGTCCCCCCATGTTCTCTCGATTTTTCTCCACTGCGACCCGTCAGCGGGTGCTCTCAACTTCCCGTCTTTCTTACGGTCGTCTTTGTGCCATCGCATCAATTTGGCATGCTCTTTGTTTCTGAACAGACGTTTCAACTGTGGTATTATAGGAGCATACAACATCACCTTGGTAGGAACCCTCTTCCTGGGGCGCTCGCCCTCAACATCATCAGGGTCATCTCGTCTGATCTTATACCGCAATGCACCGCATACCGGGCATGCGTTCAAATCCTCGTACGCATCGCGGTAGAGGATGCAGTCATTAGGGCATGCATGTATCTTCTGCACCTCCAATCCTAGAGGGCATAGAACCTTCTTTGCTTCGTATGTACTGTCGGACAATTCGTTATCCTTTGGAAGCTTCTTTTTCAATATTTTTAGTAGCTTCTCAAATTCATTGTCAGATACACCATTGTCTGCCTTCCATTGCAGCAATTACAGTGTAGTACCGAGCTTTGTGTTGTCATCTTCGCAATTTGGGTACAACCCTTTTTTGTGATCCTCTAACATGCGGTCAAATTTCAACTTCTCCCTTTCACTTTGGCATTTCTCTTTAGATCAACAATGACCCGGCGAAGATCATCATCGGGCATATCGTCTAGTTCCTCTTGATCTTCAGCTTCCCCCATTGCAGCATCACCGTATTCAGGGGGCGGATAGTTGTCATCATCCTTTTCTTCTTCGTTGTCTTCCATCATAACCCCTCTTTCTCCGTGCTTGGTCCAAACATTATAGTGTGGCATGAAACCCTTCTCGAGTAGGTGGATGTGAAGGGTTTTCGAGTCAGAGTAAGACTTCGTATTCCCACAAATAGGGCATGGACAACACGTAAAACCATTCTGCTTGTTTGCCTCAGCCACTTCGAGGAAATTATGCAGGCCCTTAATGTACTCGGAGGTGCGTCTGTCACCGTACATCCATTGCCGGTTCATCTGCGTGCATTATATATAAGTAAGTGTGTCAAAAACCATTACAGAACATCATGAATAGAGAAGTGACTAAATTAATAGAAGATCATCATCACATTAAAACCAAAGTACAGTAGTGATCAAATGTTATTACTGAAAAAATAAATACATAAAGTTCATACATAGTTCTCATTGAACAACATATAGCTCTCTAGAGCATGTAATTATAACATACATTGAAACTATGTAAAATATTTAAATGCAATAACAAATGCGATCATAATTGCAACTAAGGTAACAATTGATCCAACGGCATAATGATACCAAGCCTCAGTATGAATGGTATATTTTCTAATCTTTCTAATCTTCAAGCGCATTGCATCCATCTTGATCTTGTGATCATCGACGACATCCGTAACATGCAACTCCAATTTCATCTTCTCCTCCTCATTTCTTTTCAATTTTTTCTTCAAGTAATTGTTTTCTTTTTCATGTAAATTTAACCTTTCGACAAGAGGGTCGGTTGGAATTTCTGGTTCACATACCTCCTAGATAAAAATATCTATGTCACGTTGGTCGGCATAATTGTCATAAACACTAAATGAAACAAATAGTTATAAAAGATAATATACCACATCCGAATCATAGACAGGACGAGGGCCGACGGGGGCGTATACCAAAACCATCGCACTATATAATAACAAACAATAATAAAATTAAGAAAATTATACAAGTATCTATCTAAATCATACAAGTAAGAAATTTTTTCTTTTAGAAAGAAGATAAGAAGAAGAGGCTCACCACGGTGGTGCCGGCGATGAGATCGGCGCGGGTGATCGACGGCGGTGAGGACGGGGATAGGACAGGACGGACCGGCAAACCTAGACAAATCTTTACGAAAATGGAGCTTGGACAAGGAGCTTGGAGAGGAGAAAGTTTAAGTGTGGCTCGGGCATTTTACCGAACACCTCATGTGCATAGGAGGTGAGAGCTAGAGCAACACACCTCTCCCACACGGCCGGCCAAAAAACAGAGCACTGAGCGGGCAGGGGCGGGGGTATATATATAGGCTTCTCTTTAGTTTCGGTTTGTGGCTAACCTTTAGTCCCGGTTCCAGCCACCAACCGGGACTAAAGGTGCTGGGAGCGAGGCCCATTGATCCCGGTTCGTGTCTGGAACCGGGACCAAAGGGGTCAGACGAACCGGGACCAATGGCCCCCAAGGCCCGGCCGGCGCCCTGCCCTCACGAACCGGGACTGATACACCCTTTGGTCCCGGTTCGTGAGTGAACCGGGATTAATGTCCTTATCCTGGCCTCAACCAAAGCTCTGTTTTCTACTAGTGCATTGACCTGATAACATCACTTTTCCTATAGAATTTGAGATACAACATGTCGATCCCATTTTCTACAACTTTTATATTTCTATATACTATGAATTTAACATGGCCTTAGGTTCCTTGAAAGAACGAGCGAGAACACTAGTGCACCGTCACTCATCTCATCGGCCACGCGGCGCGTCGCACGGTTGCAACCTGCAGGCCGGCTCTAGTTGATAGATCAACTAGCTGCATCTCCTCCCTGCAGGCACGGAATTATTAAACGATGGCGGGTGCCATCTAGGAGGAGCTAGCTAAAGTGCTAACTAGGTCATACGTACGTACCGGTTTGTCATACATGGTCAACATCTATCGTAGCCTCTCCGTGTAAATCTTAGTCAAAACCAACAATTAAGCGTGTGTGTCCCGTGGAGCTAGCTGCGCCGCTGAGATCATCATGTGAGCTGATCAATCAAAACACCGTGGCTAATTACTACTGTGCATAAGAAATAACATGGTGTCCCTACAAATCGAATACTAACATGGCCTTCCTTGTGCCAAATGGTTGTAGATTAATTGCATCATACACAGCTAATAATAATGTAACGTTGTGTGTGTCCATGTTCCGACGGCGACATTGCGGTACCGTGTCAAGCTAGGATTGACAAGCACCAGCTAGCTCCTGTTTTTTTCTCCTTTAAAGATGACTAATTTTTAATTAATATCTATCGTGCGACCAACATATATCAGTGGATGCAGGAGCGTCATCTATCTGCGCGACAAAAAACTGCCGCCATCTGTTTCATCTATTCACTTGTCATCTACCGGAAATTCAAGAAAACCCGGCAGTTGCACACCATATCGAGGCAGGCTAGAATTAAGAATGTGAGATGATCGATGCATGCATATGTGACAGCAAAAGGAACATATATATTGTACTATTGTACTAGTATAACAAGGATCGATATCCGGGACCGCCCCGGCATATGGATATAGTGCACCAGCTTCTTGTGGGAAGCATGAGTGAGATTTCCAAGGCTTGCATGCATGGTCCACACTCCACGTGCATTACTCCTTAATAGTGCACACGCCAGAGATGATAGACGAGGAGCCTAGTGGTCGACAGAAATAAGGGTATGCTCAACAGCTCCATCAGGTGGTGAGAAAATGAAATTGTGTTCAAGCGGCACCTCCAGATTATGATGGTCTCAGCCACAATACCCATCATCTCCAGATGTACTAGCCTCTTCAGAGTATGGTTCTGCTGACAGGATGGAACTAGTGGCAGGTAAAGGGTGTCCATTGAGCATGATACAATTGAGCTGGATGCATGGTCTACATAGCAATGATCCAGTTCTTCCCGATGTCTCTTATTCCCTTATACATTTTCACATTCTTTTGATGATCATATACTATATCTCAGAAATAGCTCCTCCTTTTCTTCATTCTCCACATATTTAAATGTGACGATAGAGTGTTCCAACTAGTAGAAGCCGATGCTACTGCTTGAGTGAAAATGTGGAGGTATATAGGCAGACACGAGGAACAAGCAGGTATTCATGTTGGGAGTTGTTGTATCAGTACGATTTGGTATTCACTTTAGGTCCTGCCACTATTTAAAGGTCTAGATGAGGTTTTCTTCCTTGGTCGTCCTTCTTCTTTCAAGTTCAACACAATATTGTTCGGGCACCATGAGGCGGCACCAAGTAAAGATAGTGGCACATGCACTGCGGTTGTGGGGCGACTTTTTTTTTCTTATCAAGACTAGATAATTGCATGTGTGTTGCAACAGGTTATAAATATTCTAATACGATACTCTGTGATTACCTTCCTATATTATTGCGTAAACCAATGTTTATAAAATCTTGTCCGTGATTTACCAAACTAAACAAAAATCACTTATTTGGTAAAAACTTATTGGCTTATCATTTAAACATATATTTTTGGTAAGTCAACAAAAAGTGGGACAATTAAGACAGTTTTCAAAGATAACTGGTGAAAAAAAAAACAGAGATGGGAGTGGGAAAAATCAAAATGGAGAGAGGAGTGTACATAAAGTTGGACGAAGCAGTATGCGTGGCAGGAAAATGAACGGTATTCTTTTTTTTAACCAGTAGAGATTGGCATGAATGAGTAGGCTTGGTTTTTTTCCTTTGAGAACTCATGTTCGGATTCTGCCGATGTGTTGTTCGTACAAGCTTGAATTAATGTCATGAGATATTATTATTTTATCCAAGACATTACATTGAATATGCATCACTTCTGAAATAAGGCAGTAATGTCATCAAGAGATCGGATATGAATGAGAATATGAAGCAAAGAAATGGCTGATATATCAGATGATAGGTATGAAACACAAATTTTGGAAAGCTGATATTTAGAGTGTTGGCATATTATCTTCCTGAAAAGAACACTCAATACCCATTTTTAGGTTTTTCATTTCCCCTCCTTTTTAGTTAGGAGTAAATGCATTCCCCACCAAGGTAACTTGTCCTTGATAACTCCTGGTAGCAAATATATTGTTTAATAATTTGTGGGATTGTGGGTACAACACTACATCCACATGTGCCCGCTTAAACTGTCGGAGCGACAATTGCCTTATGAAATAGACTTCCAAGAAAACTAATAGTAGCAGTCCATATGTTTAAAATCATATATTTTCCTTAAAAATGGCATACGGTTTAATTGTGGATTATTTGAGTTTCGCAATACCCAATAATTTGAGATGAAGTATGCATGCATGATGACAAGAAGAACATGCTATATCCTACCAGTATAGGAGATCAATCAATACTTGAGTGGAAAGATAATCTGCGATTGACTGGTCAGCAATATACAGTGCGTTCTATCTTGTGTTGGGAGCATGCATAAACGAGAGTTCCAAGGCCTCCATTTTCACACTCAAGGTATTACTTAATTATACGTGTGCCTACACAAGACCTAATGGAGTTCTGGAACTTTCTAGTAGTTAACAATAACATAAGTTGCTGCATGGTCCACTGACTAACGGTCCTTTGGTTCCTAATGTCTCTCATTCCGTAATGCTTATTTAACCTTCTTATATTCAGGACCAGCTCCGCTTTTTCTCCTTCAGCCACACATATTGGAATGTGATGGAAGGTGCTCTAACTAGGAAATCTTGGGAGAAGATGCAGCGGTATATATGCACACGACGCAAGCAGTATAAGTGTTCACAGCTATAAGTTATTGGGTCAGTACTATTTTGCATTTACGCCACATCTTTATTTTTCGTAATGGTTTAAGATACTAATTGGACAATGTCGAAGCATGTAACAAATGAATATCAAGTTCATATCAAATTTCATGATTTAATATAGAAAACCAATATTTATCATGAATCATGCCACATATATCTATATTATAGCCATATTAATTATTCCTACCTTTGAATAAAAATTTAAAGTTTTGACAACTTTCCATAAAATATATGGCACTAAATTAATAGTTTTATATCATCAAACTATTAGACTCACACTGCATATCTTCTAGTGTACACTAGAAGGTGCATTTTGTATGAGCGCACATATTTTACGAACCATGCATCTTATACTCAAGTCGGTTAATTATTTATTGTAACACCCATGGTCAAGTCCGTTCAACGCAAAGAAAAATACTTCCTCTGTAGTTAGGAACGTATATATGCACAGGGCATCGACCTGTGGTGTGCGTGAAAACCAACCTGCCTGCATGTACTGCCATCCTCAAGTTTCGAAACCGGACACCATTAGACGACACAAGTACTATACTCAGTTTTTTTAATTAATTAGAAGCATCTGAGCTAGCTACTGATCAACGTTTGGCCCCTGCTAGCACCGCTGAGGTCATCATGCGAATTCATCAACCAAAATGCCGTGTCTAATTATCATTCCATGTATTGTACATAGATATTGCACACATGACCGTCTCTGCTGTGCCAAATGGCGATCAATTAATTGAATTCATGTTCGACGGCGACAGTGCCGTACCGTGCCAAGGATCGCTATGCCAGCAGACGCACGCAAGCACGAGTTTTTTTTCTTTTCTTTTGGGAAACAGCACTAGCTTTTTGGAATTACCAACTATGCGTAGTGCCACCATCTTATATCAGTGATGCAGGAGCACCATTTGTTTTCGTGACAGAAGTTTTCCGGCACCTACTTCATACCTTAACTTTTATAATACTTTCTGCCTGGAGATTACTTGTCGTCTACCAGGAACAGAAGAAAACCTGGCAGTTGCAGGCCGGGGCAGGCCTAGAATTAAGAATCTGAGTTGATCGATGCATGTAGATTTTTTAAAAGTCAATTCCTAACTTTGATAAAGTTTATATAGAAAAATATACCCAAATGATAAATGTCACACGTGTGGCACGAAGCACTCTGACCCTGATGTTTTTTACGACTAAAGTTGCCATCCGAAAATAAAAAACAAACAAAAAAACTTAAACTTCCTATCCAAAAAGAAAGTTGCCATCCTCGCGTCACTAAACTTGCCATAAAAACGTTAGGAGTTGCCATGTGTTCGTGCCACACGTGTGGCACTTATCAGTGTCCAAGATATATGCATTTAGAATATCAAATACCAAAGCTCAACCCGCTTGATTCATCATGTTTCACATATTACATGTTTTAAACAATTCATCGCTATACATCCTAGTCGTGAAGGCAGAATTTCCAGGTGCTTGTCTGGCGAATGTGGTTGCTTACAACTCCACGGTAGTTCCTTCTGCATTGCTCTATCTCATCCACAAGTATTATCCATGCTATGTGAGGCATGGATCTTTTCCAGCCATGGCATCTGGGCCTAAATGGGTCTAAGAAATCACAGCCCGGGGAGCAGGCGGTGAGCATGCTCTAATAGACCTTGATTTATCTTTTCCTGGTGTCTTTATTCCCTGATACCTTTTTCACATTCTTTTTTTAAGCCGAGACCGTATGGTATTTTCATTAGTAAATAAAATAAGTACAATATATACATGGAAATGGAAAATAGGAAAACCAAAAAAAGTATATTATCCAAAGCCAATTCTCGTGACTATAATGTTCAGAGTCCAGTTGCTATGTTGCTAGTGCAGTTCATCAGAGATGTGCACCAATCCATTCTTGAAGACCACTAGGTGTTTTGCCTTGATTTCATGCTCCAGCAACTTTAAATCCTGCTTTAGCTTAAACTTCTAGCAATACACATTAGGGACCTCATTTCTGAAAACATTCCCATTCCTTTGAAACCAAATGTTCCAGCAGGCCCTGAATCACTATTTCCATAGTCATCTGAGAGGGAAGCAGATGAGCTAATAGGATACCATCCAAAACAGAGATACCTAGCTTTTTTGAGGGAAGGATGTTATTCCAACTATCTTGAGAGAAGCAACAGACCCACAAAAGATATCTGGATGTTTCTTCAGTGCTTTCATTAGAGAAAACACAATCATAGCACTCTAAATGGAAGGATTTTATTTTTAGGAGATTTCTGGAGTTAACTCTATCATATAGAAGTAGCAGGAGAAAGACCGTATGTCATAGCCTGCAAGAACATTTTCAGATCCACTTAAATAACACATTGTATCTTCCTTTGGGCAAAGATTGTGATACATTTTAATTGAACAGAACTTAGGTCTCTGCCCCTAGCACTTCCATAGATCCTTAACATGCAACTATTTTTTTTTTGATCAATCATATTCTAAAGTTCAATGAACTGGTTGTATGAGATGACAGAGGGGTGAGGAAGGATTGAGAAGAATCTTAAGAGTTTATTCAGGTAGCCACAGTTTGATTATCATTTGTCACAAAGGAGTGCGGCGTGGAAACTTTTGCCATAAAGGTTGGTCATGTGAATTACCTTACCACTGTAGAGTTTTTCTCCCATTGCTTAACTGAAATGTTGCATTCTACTTGTATAAAGGGAAACAATTTCAGGTGGTTCTTCCACTAGCTAGAACCATCTACTTTAACTCGAGGAAGTTGAGCAGTGTAGTATTTTTCCCAAATCAAACTGACCCAGGGCAGAGGCTCATTGTTAAGAAATTTTTGGTTGGTTTTCATCATAAGAGCTTTGTTGTGTAAGGACACATCCAAAATGCCAATGCCACCTTTTTGCTAAGGCCTAGGAACCTGATCCCAGGAAATCAATGCAGGCCCTCAATTTTTCTTTCTAAATTTCCTACAGAAGAAAAGCCTAAAAAATTTGTTGATCTGGTTTATAATAGCTACTAGAAGAGGTCAAGTGCTCATGAAGATGATAGGGAGAGTAGAAAAAACATACTTAAGTAAAACCAATCTCCCATCTAATGTGAGCATAGTGGAGGATCCAGCTAATCTTCTTTCAATCTGCTAACAAATGGGGGTAAAATCTTCAATCCTTAGTCTATTGGTGCTAAGACGAAGGCCCGGATAAGTGAAAGGAAAGCTTCCAAGCTTGCATCCCAGAATTTGGATAATTTGGAGCAGATTGTTCTGAGGCGCATTAATGGGGATCAAAATTGACTTACGAAAGTTGATTCTTAACCCAGTTTGAGCAGCTAAATGTTTAAGTAAATTCTTCACGTGCAGAATTTGGTTTTGGCAAGCAGGAAACATAAAAATTGTATCATCAGCATACTGGATCATAGGGAAATCTGGGTTTGAGTGGGAAGTTAGTGGAGCCTCGATTATGTTAGCTTGCATTGCTTCATTGAGGAAGGATTGAAGAAGATCGGCAACAAGCATAAAAATCAGAGGTGGCAAACGATCTCCTTGTTTTACATTCTTTTTATTGTCCGTCTATTGTCTCTCGGGAACTAGCTCCTCTTTTTTCGTTCATTTGCCACATATTTCAATGTGATGGAAGAATGTTCCAACTAGTAGAGATTGATGTTACATCTTGAGTGAAGATGGGGCGGTATATATGGACAAACAAACAATGATATGGTGTTCATGCCTGGAAGATGTTGGGTCAGTACTATTTTGCTTCTTTTTTTGCAGGGAGTACTATTTGGGTCAGTACTATTTTTGCGTTAACTTTACATAACGCCTAGGTGATATGTATTTTCCTCATCCTCCTTCTTTCAAGTTTAGCAATTAGCACCTGTGTTTTTTGAGCAAAAACAATGGGAAAAGCCCATGTAGTGCCATTTTTATATTAATGTGGAAATGTACAAGGATGAATAAAAAAAGAAGTACAAAAGATCTAGCAAAGTCTGCATCACTACTTTCAAACTAGGTTGTTCTTTTGATGATCATGGAGAAATGCTCCTGAAAGTTAGGAAGAAACAACCAACACTCCGTTGTTAGTTTAAAAAAATGATGTTGTTTGTATGCTTAAAATGATACAACATCCAATGATCAATTGATTATGAATCCGTTGAAGCAAACATATAGACAACTCCGCCTAGCATTAGTAAGCATCCCGAGTTAGTTCCCACCAGAAGTTATGATTGGAGTCCTAGGAAATAATAGGTGTCCCATTGATTCCATTTCCCCTTCAGTTCAAGAGTACACGACTTGCATCTTTAAAATATAAATTACTTTTCACCATTAAGTGTCCAGTCTATCTTGTATGAGCAACCAGAAAAAGAATTCCAGTTGATATTGTTTCAGTAACCATTAAGCGAAGCCCAAGCAAAGATAGTGTATATACACTGTGGTTTGTTGTGTGATTTTTATAAGGAGATTGTCGTGTGGCTTTTTTTGGAAAACTTGTGTGGATGTTTAAGCTATGTTTCTCTTTTATAAAACCATGCCTAGAGTGTGGGCTTTGTATTTATCGTACAAGCTAGGATTAATGTGTGGAGGCCTTATCTTCTCTACTACATAAGACATTGCATTTCATATGCATTACTATTAAAATTAGGCGTTGGTTTCATAATTTGGTAACACTATGATGTATAGTTCTTTGTTCACCCGCAGATTGTATATAAACTTAAATATCCGGCAAACAATCAATTGCCATATGAAATAATAGGTATGAAACAAGTTGTCGGGTCATTACTATCTTGCATTGAATTAACATCATGACTATTTTCACGAGCGTCTACCATAAGATTTCAACAATAACCAAGCCTATATCAAGTGGATATCAAGTTCATAAACATCAAACTGGTAAAATTTTCAAGTATCAAAAACCAATGCATGTGACGTATTTGTGCTACAAATATGGTATAGAACAGTAGCCACCCTTCAATTATAGTTCCAAGTTTCGACAACTTTGTACATAAAAATATGTGAAAAATCACACTAAAGTAATGAGTACATGCCAGTGCAGTAAAATATTATAAGTGCACAATGCATCTGGTAGATACTAGAATACAGGTTCTACAAGTGTCACTACTGAATCAGGCATTAAATCCCCTGACAAATCTATGAACATGTAATTCTTGTATGATAGACTAGAATATCAAGCGCATCAATATCGGATGAAATATTGGAGGATGCATTGGAGACACGATCCATACACCTGAACAACATTGACACACCATTGATACCGATATGCCAGTTGATGTTCAGAACCTTGTCATAGCCAAAGTTTTGAAAAATGAACAGGTATGCGGATTTCCAACTAGCGCCTTGGTGTATTTTCATCCTAAGAAAAATCAATACTTGTATTTTGTCTCTGTGTCATCATTTTAGTTAACTAGTTTAGCACAGGCGCATCACTGGCAAGGTGATGCGTCCTTGAACAAGCTCAACTACACATCTTAGGACTAACATTTTCTTCAAGTCTTCTTCTTGAATTCCCAATGCCTCTTATTCCCATATGCTTCTTTCACCTTTTTCATACCTTTAATACTAGCTCTTCTTTTCCCTCCATTTGCCACAAAATATGAATGTGATTGGAAGTTTTGTAACTATTAAAACTCGATGCTACTGCCTAAGAGAAGATGGAGTGGTATATATGCACACATCATATGTAGGAGATATGCCCTAGAGGCAATAATAAATGTTATTGATTATCTCCCTGTTCATAATTAGGTTTATGTTCCATGCTATAACTGCTATGGTTCTCGAGTCTGCAAATAAAACGAGGCTCGGAGGAAGACTCATATGCACGTGTGGGATAATAAACGATACAATGTATTCCTAGTCTGGCCTCTAAGACTATCTCAAGTGTTGCATGATGGTTCTGTTTTCCTGATCATGGGCATGTCTATGCCAGCAACTTTGAGGGCACAGTGTTAGAAGAACATTTGTGTTGAATCGACCCGATTGATGTTATGCTATGAGATTCATTCGTCACATATTAATGGTTAATAACACAGAGATGGTTAACATTTGCATGATTCCTTAGACCATGAGAGTGTTGAGTTTCTTCATGCTTGCTTCATGAACTTTGGGGTTTGTTAAACGTCATCCGTAAATGGGTGGCTATTACGGCATCTTACGGGTTCATGGAAAAGTATGTCAAGTAACTTGATAGCTCGAGATTGGGATTTGCTCCTCCGACGATGGAGAGATATCTCTGGGCCCTCTCGGTGTTACGGTATCCATCATCGTCTGGCCAGACACTTTGTGATTTGATCACGGGGATGCCGGAACACGGTAACGAGAAAAGAGAACAATACCGGTAACGAGGTAACTAGCATAGTGGACAAGTCGTTGATCCACGGGAATGCCAACATGTCTCACCTCGGGTATTTGTAACATATCATGAAGCAACAGGAATAGCACACGGCAACTGGAGGTTCACTCGAATATTCATTCGTGTGGGTATAGGGGTCAATATGGGTGTCCACGGCTCCGATGTTGATCATTGATCGGAAGGGGTTCCGTGTCATGTCTATACTTCACCGATGCTACGTTACCCTATAGTGGCATCTTGAGCCGTGCTATGCGTAGATGCAGGTTGCGATCTAGAATACATGGAGATGTATGGGTGTTGCACAATATAATTAGGTAGTAGATGAGTTCTATTACTGAAAATTATTTGTGCGGGTAGCAGATGAAATCTGTTACCCGATGTTCTTGTTGCTTCCCTTGAATTTGCGTAGTCCTGATCTTGACAGCATTGTGGAATCTGACAAAGTTCTGGCAATCCGCGATCCTTTCATGCTGCTCCTGAGTATGCTGATTGACAGATCAACGAAGTGCTAACAGTTCTTTGGGTTCCACTTTAGTCAAAGAAAGATGGATGTTTCGCAGACGAAAGGGCAATGCAGATATGATCTGCACGGGGGTCATGCGTATGACGAAGTTCAGTATGGGGCTTGAGATTTTATTATCTCGTGTTTCATACACCCCGTGAAGTTAATCTAGCGACTTGAATAATCATACTTGATGATGGACGTTGGTAGCTTCGGTTTGTTTCGAAACCTTAGAAGCCACGAAAACAAGTTTTTGCATGAACCGATTAGAGGCGTCTAACTTGGTTTTACAGGAGGGTTTACATGTGCATGTGATGTGGTATAGCGGTGCTCATAATAATTTGATTATGTATGAGATGACTATATAATGTAAATTGATTAACATGACCTGCGTGTCATGATTCGGCATGATGGCTGGAGCCATATGATTGCACTTTAAATGACCTGTGTGTCAACCTTGTGTAATGCATTATTTTATTAGCTATAGAGATAGCAATATTATCTGCTGCATCGACAAGGTGGTGGCAATCTTCGCGAAGGTGATCACCGACGTGAATGCCGAAGACGAAGGAATACAAGACTTCTCCGTCAGAAAGGGCTATACCATATCATGCTATTATGAATTGCCTGAGATGTTTATCCCTTATGTTGCACCCTTCTTGATTGCACGGTAGTCGCTTTTATTAGGGTGATCTCTCACAAAATATCAAGTAGTTAGTGTTCTCCCAAGTGTAGCACCGTCACGGCACGAAATTTTCGGGGTATCACATGCTACCATGGGTACGAACGATTAGGGATGTGTGAGGCGGGTGAGTTGAGACCTCGCAGCGAGATCACTTGGTTGTCTTGACGTTCACGCATGAAAGTCATGAGCTCGGAACACACGCATCGAAAGATGAACAAGAGTCACATAGAGATGTGATTGGCAAGTTTGCCTACCGATTGAGATTTTCGTCATCAGTGATGCTAACATCAATGGCGTTGAATTGAAATGTGGATCTTGAATCACTCATAATCAATTATGAGAGATATTGATTTGAGTGGGAGCGCACTGTTGAATTCTCTTGTTTAATTCTCAGTGCAATTAATTTTGAACACTGTCTAAGTGTGATTTGCAAAATAGTTGTAGAATAAAGGCTCGCATTTCCACCTTCCCTGTTAAAATTGAATAGCTGTTAAATATCTGGTTAAAACTTTACGGTTGGTAACGTAATGTGAGGATTGTCCTCAAGAGTGCCGAGAAGGACTTTGTCCTATCGCATACTTTCGGTATTCTCTCGCTTATGCTATGGATCATGTGACTCTCGTCCTTCGATCCAAAAGCTAGAATTCCGTTTCAGTCAAGTGCAATATGTTTGCTTCCATGAGACCCAAACTTTGAAAGTTTGGATAGTTATGTGATATTCATGGAATCTGAAAATCATTTTCAGAGACAGACAAAGGCTAGAAGATATGAGATATCCAAAGCAATTTTTGTTTGCAAACTATTAGTAAAGGAATTTACTATGCATTAGACTGATAAGAGAGGGATCCAGAAGAATGCCTATCATATGATGAAAGGTGAAATAAAACAACAACTTAAAGAGAAAGGAAGTGTCCGAAGGGTGTTAGTGAAACTTTCACGCCTAGGAAGTCCGGGGCTAACGCCACTCTTAAGTTGGGTACTTCTTCTGGAAGTAGGAGAAATACTAAAAGTTAAACTGTTAGAAGTATAAAGGCAGAAAGAAAGAAGACTGGAATATCCAGCTCATGTATGAATGTCATACAAGTTTTTGATGTATAGAATGCTGGTCAAAGCTATAGTTCTTGGGAATTATGGTTAAACATGTTAATCACTTATTCTTGGGTATTGTGAGATAATCACAAAGATACCCGCTCGATTGCATTCTGTTGCAACTCGATGTAAGAACTACTATGGCCTGAAAGACTAGCCAGGAATGAGGTTTAGATACACACAGGGAACATAGTAAATGTTACTATTCCTTCCATCGGTGTATTCCCTATGTATTTACTTTCATAATTCATTTTAGAGTTTCACACTCTAGCCCTTTGCATAAGGTATCTGGCAAGAAGGTTGTTCATAAGAGAACTTTTTATGTTCGATGTTATGAATAACATAAGGGCCATACTTTCATTGAGAATGAGATGTATGTTATGAATAATGATAATAATATATTACCTCTGTTTTTACTTTCATAATTCTTTTTAGAGTTTCATACACTCTAGCCCATTGCAAAATGTTTGTTGCAAAAGGGTTGTTCATAAAATGAACAATTGTTGTTCAGTATTATGAATAACATGAAGGGCCATGCTTCCATCCAGATGGGATGTATGTTATGAATATTGATAGTAATATGATACACCCATAACACTGACGCTAAAAGTCGTAAGACTAAGAGAATACCACACAAGTGTGGCACTGCATTTGGTCACATTGGAGAAACCCGCATGGATAAATTCCATTATGATGGATTTTTAAGTCGTTTGATTTTGAATCATCTGACACTTGCAACTTTCCTCCGAAAAGTGAAGTGACTGAAATACCGTTCACAGGCCATAAGGAACGAGCAAAGAAATTATTGGTGATCATACATTTTGATGTATGTAGTCCGATAAATGTTGTTGCAAACAGTGGATTTGTCTACCTTCAGAAATGACTCGAGTAGATATATGGATATTTACTTGATGAGACGTAAGTCTAGATCTTTTGAATTCATTGAAAAGGTTTTTAAGAATGAAGTAGAAGTTATTGTAACAAGAAAATTATGTTTCTACAATTCGATTGTAGAAAGGAATATTTGAGTTACAAGTTTAGCGAATGTCTGATGAGTTGTGAAAGGGGTTTCATAACTTGCACCTCCCGGAACACCACTGCAAGTGGAAAGTCTGTGAAGATGTAATCGAACCATTTATGACATGGTAAGATCAAAGATGACATAAATAAATTTGCCATTATCCCTTTTAAAAGGTGATGCTTTAGACACTGCGGCTTTTACACTGAAAAGAGCTTCATCGGGTCTGTTGAAATGACACCATGGTATGGTACGCCCAACCATGTTATATCCTTTCTTAACATTTGGAATATGGGGCTTGTGTAAAAGGTTACAACCTATTCCAAATCAGAAAAGTGCTACTTTGTAGGTTATCCCAAAATGTTGGGTATTACTCCCTCACTATACCGAGGCAAATAGGTTTGCCACAAAGGATGGTATGCTTTTTGAAGAAAATGGTTCTTTCAAAAAGGTGAGTGGGAGAATAGTGCAACTCGACGAGATAAATAGTATCTTCGTCATCAGATCAAAGGAAAGAGACTTTGGAAGAAATTCCAGAGTTTCCTACTGCGACTGATACGGAAGTCTCTACAATAAAATGTATGGACTTCGGTCGAACTTGCAGCTGAACCACGTAGGCAAGGCTCATGCAAACCTCTCAGGTGCGTAGACGAGATATTGTTGTTGGACAATAGTATACCTACAATACACAAGGAAGCGTTGATGGGCCCTGACTCCGGAATTGGCTAAATGCCAATACAATCCGAGATAGTTTCCATATAGATGTTTCAAGATTAAAATCTTGATACACCTTTCGGAAGACTTAGAGTCTAACGAATATTTATGGAACTAAAACTGATACGGATAAAAATGTTATATCCATAAAGCTCGACTTGTTGAAATACAAGTTCAAGGAGTTGACTACGATGAGGTTGTTTCACCGTAGCGATGCTTAAAGTCGGTTCGGGTTGAACTAGCAATTAATACATATTTCATATCATGAGATATGAAACAAAGGATGACAAAAGGATTTCCATCTGATGGAAATAAAACCAAGGACTTGCATGTGTTATAGTCCAAGGTATTTTGTCAGTCCAGCGGATGCTAGTAAGTATGCAAACTTCAGAGTTCCAGCAATGGACAGAAGAGAGCAAAATGGAGTTGGAATCTTCGTGTTTTGATGAAATGGTCAAAAAGGGTTTTGACTTCATCAATGGGTAACAAAGATGGTTGTGATTCAAGAAAGTAAGTGGGAGCACAATAAAATTTCTAAAAACATTGTGTGCTTGACAAATTATTAATTGGAAATAAATTTCTTGATACGAATTAGGACTTCATTTGAAAATAGTTTTTCGATGAAGTGCTTGGGCTAAATAGCCTTTATATTAGGCATGATGATCTATGGAGATAGATTTACCTGATGGGGCTGAGCAAAGATACATATTGACAAAATGCTAAAACCTTTTAGCATTAAAAACGTCAAGGAGTGAATCTTGCCGAAGTCACATGGAAAGAGTTTTTACAAGACTCGGTGTCCCAAAACACTGATGAGCAAAATACATGATGGAGATTCCACACACTCTTGTGTTTGGATTAATCATGTATTCCATTGTATGTAAAACCAACCAGATATGTCCAATACTCCAAAGTTGTTGCGAGTATAGATACCAAAGTGATCAAAAGTACTGATCATGGGACAACAGTGAAAAAGGGTCATTGAGTACTATAGTAGCACTGATGACATGTTTTCTCGCAAGCGGAGATCATTAAGAGTTCGTTGTAAAAGATTACATCAATACAGTCTTCATCCATGCTCCAAGCGATTTTCGATTTAAATTGAGGGTTTTTGTGTAACACACAATATGGTAGGCACGGTAGTTGGAAATTGTTCCAAACAAGTTACTTTGGCGAATTCTATAACAGAGGCGAAGTATGTTGCCGCTTTTAAAAGTGACAAAGAAGATGTTGAATCATATAGTTCATTCATGAACTTAGTATGGTTCCAAGATGGCTTTTGTCAATGGGACACTACTGCAAGTAGTTGCTCCATAACTCAGTCTGAGGAATCCAGGTTCGACCTGTGATTCGCATACATACCAAGCCAAGTCCACACAAAATATGAATTTTGTGAAAGCGTGAAAACGCGAGGATATGCAAAGATACACACAGAGCTGAAGTCGTCAGATCCGTTGGACATTCAGGCTATACCACAAGCGAAGCATATTTACACCGGTGTGCCACAGGTGTAAAGTGCATTAGCATTAACTAGATTATTGACTCTAGTGCAAGTGGGAGTCTGTAGGAGATATGCCCTAGAGGCAATAATAAATGTTATTGATTATCTCCCTGTTCATAATTAGTTTTATGTTCCATGCTATAACTGCTATGGTTCTCAAGTCTGCAAATAAACCGAGGCTCGGAGGAAGACTCATATGCACGTGTGGGATAATAAACGGTACAATGTATTCCTAGTCTGGCCTCTAAGACTATCTCAAGTGTTGCATGATGGTTCTGTTTTCCTGATCATGGGCATGTCTATGCCAGCAACTTTGAGGGCACAGTGTTAGAAGAACATTTGTGTTGAATAGACCCAATTGATGTTATGCTATGAGATTCATTCGTCACATATTAATGGTTAATAACACAGAGATCGTTAACATTTGCATGATTCCTTAGACCATGAGAGTGTCGAGTTTCTTCATGCTTGCTTCATGAACTTTGGGGTTTGTTAAACGTCATCCGTAAATGGGTGGCTATTACGGCAGCTTACGGGTTCATGGAAAAGTATGTCAAGTAACTTGATAGCTCGAGATTGGGATTTGCTCCTCTGACGATGGAGAGATATCTCTGGGCCCTCTCGGTGTTACGATATCCATCTTCGTCTGGCCAGACACTTTGTGATTTGATCACGGTGATGCCGGAACACGGTAACGAGAAAAGAGAACAATACCGGTAACGAGGTAACTAGCATAGTGGACAAGTTGTTGATCCACGGGAATGCCAACATGTCTCAGCTCGGGTATTTGTAACATATCATGAAGCAACAGGAATAGCACACGGCAACTGGAGGTTCACTCGAATATTCATTCGTGTGGGTATAGGGGTCAATATGGGTGTCCACGGCTCCGATGTTGATCATTGATCGGAAGGGGTTCCGGGTCATGTCTATACTTCACCGAACCTATAGGGTCACACGCTTAAGGGTCATCTATCTGCTGAATACTAGACAGGGAGTCTGAGAGAAAATCACCGAAAAAGTTTCGGACAGCGGAAAAGTTCCGCAGAGAGAGGTCACCGGATGAGTTCCGGTGATACTGAAAAGTTGTTTCAGAGGATATCATAAAGTCAAATTAGTTTCGGCACATGCCTTATAATTCTTGGAGGGTGGCAGAATCATTCTGGAAACTTCTGGGAATTTTCTGGAAGAAAAACCGGAAATGTTCCGGAGCTGCCGGAACCGCTTCAGATGCTTTTCGCAGATGAAATCACTAAACTGGAATTGTTCCAGAACGCGTTGAAAATTATTTTAGTGGGTACTGGAAATGTTCTAAGCCCACATAAATATTTTCAGTTCGAACGGACGCTGAAAAATGTCGTCATGAATAGTGAAAGTGCTTTTTGGGAAATTTTTGGAAAGCCACCTTTTAGGGCTTTTGCTAAAGGCTTCTAGAAGGTGATGTTGATGGATGAGAGCCCCCTTGGAGGGGGGACCCCTAGGGGGTGGCCGGCCACATGTGGAGCTCCTCCTTGGAGCTCCACATGTCCTTTGGTTTCTCTCTTATGCCCTTGGAAAGTGTTTCCTTCATGGGTATTTTGGTATTTCTTGAATGCCCATCCTACCCTTTGGTTTTCCTATATAAGGAGGAGAGGGGGCTGCTCATTCCTTCATCCCTTCTCACATACAAGTGCCATGCAATGATCTGGCTTCTCTATCCCTCCCATGAAAAGAGTTTCGTAGAGCCGAAAGGCTGTCTGGGTTCCGGTGGGAACTAGTTCTGGACGGCAAAGCCCTGCCGGATAGATGACACCGTATGGGTGCAACTCTGTAGAGAGGTCGTAGTTTCGATCTTAGTGCCCGAGGGGCTGTTCGTGAGTGCCTCCCGAAGGGCTGTCCAAGTGACGGTACAAGTTCTGTGAGTCCTCCCGAAGGGCTGTCCGAGTGACCGTTCGAGTTTCGAAGGTCCTCCCGAAGGGCTGTCCGCGACACCATCCGGGGGACTGTTCGACCACCTCCCGGAGGGCTGTCTGAAGGGAAGATGAGGGTATACATCCTCGCGGTTGGGAGGTTGTAAATCCTAGCTCCGGGGATCTGCACCGCCGATCGTCATCGACTCTACTTCCGCTGCGCTACGAGTCGGTAACGAAAAGATCAAACCTTGTATGCAGTCTCCATAGTGGTCCTGGGCTGGTGCGTAGGTCGGAAATTTTTTGTTTCCTGCTGCGTTACCCGACATCATATACGACATAGTGTTCATGGTTGGTAGTTGTTGGATCAACACTATTTTGCATTAAATTCATGTCCTGGCTATTTGCGTAAACGCCTAACAAAAGAATTCGACAATAACCAGACTTATACCAAGTGAACATCAAGTTCAGATATACTGCACCGATTGATATTTCAAATATAAAAAAACAAATGCCTATGAAGCCTTCGTGCTACAAGTATGGTTGAGAATAATAACCGGCCTTGACCGTATTGAAGTTTTGACAACTCGGACTAAACATATGTGAAAAATACGCTAAATGAATGAGTACGTGCGAGCACAATAAATACAATCACAACATTATCCGCCTTCTACAAACTAGAAAGCACATTCTACGTGCATCACTACTAAAATCAGGTATTAAATCCATGAATTGACAAATCTATGAAAGTGTAATCCATCCATCAAATTGTATGATAGACTAGAATATCAAGTCAATTAATACTGGCTGACATACCGATACCGATATGCTGGCCGATATTCAGAAGATTGGAATATAATTTTTTTAGAAAAAATGCCATATGGGTCATTCATCCATTCTTTCAAAGTACCCCTCCCCTTCGATTATATTAGTCCATGCATAACCCCGACCACGCGTACTAGTGAGAGCGAATTTCGATAAATCATGGACATTTTGGTCCATCTTCTTTCTTCATAAGTAAGAATTTTTGATAAATCTATGGACTTTAGGTCCATTTTTCTTTCTTCTTAACTAAGGACTCCATTTAGGAAGGGAAATTGATGACTAGAAAATCCACCAGCGCCGTGACTCATCACTGGAGTGACGTGGCTTGAGACTGCGTTGGTTTTTTCCCCAAGGTGGAAGGGATGATGCAGTATAGCTAAGGTAGGTATTTCCCTCAGTTATGAAACCAAGGTTATCGAACCAGTAGGAGAACCAAGCAACACTATGTAAACGGTACCTGCACACAAAGAACAAATACTTGCAACCCAACGTGTAAGAGGGGTGTCAATCCCTCCCCGGTAAAAGATAGATAAAATTGTAGTAGATTGGATAAATAGCTCTCGATGAAACGCGGAATAAAATAAATAATAGAAAAGTGCAGCAAGGAAATTTTGGGGTTTTGATAATATAGATCTGAAAATAAAAGATGCAAACGAAGGAAAAAGCAAATGGCAATGCAGATCTGAAAATATATGATGAGAAAATAGACCCGGGGGCCGTAGGTTTCACTAGTGGCTTCTCTCAAGAAAATAGCATACGGTGGGTAAACAAATTACTCTTGGGCAATTGATAGAACCTCAAATAATTATGACCATATCCAGGTAATGATCATTGTATAGGCATCGCATCCAAGATTAGTAGACCGACTCTTGCCTGCATCTACTACTATTGCTCCACACATCGACCGCTATCCAGCATGCATCTAGTGTATTAAGTTCATGGAGAAATGGAGTAATGCAATAAGAACGATGACATGATGTAGACGAGATCTATTCATGTAGGAATAGCCCCCATCTTGTTATCCTTAATAGCAACGATACATGCGTGTCTTGCTGCCCCTTCTGTCACTGGGAAAGAACACCGCACGATCGAACCCATCACAAAGCACCTCTTCCCATGGCAAGAAAAATCGATCTAGTTGGCCTAACTAAACCAAAGATTCCAAGAAGAAATATGAGGCTATAAGTAATCATGCATATAAGAGATCAAAGAAACTCAAATAACTTTCATGGATAAAAATATAGATCTGATCATAAACTCAAAGTTCATTGGATCCAAACAAACACACCGCAAAAAGAGTTACATCAAATAGATCTCCAAGAGACCATTGTATTGAGAATCAAAAGAGAGAGAGGAAGCCATCTAGCTACTTCCTATGGACCCATAGGTCTATGATGAACTACTCACACATCATCAGAGAGTCACCAATGAGGATGATGAACCCCTCCGTGATGCTGTCTAGATTGGATCTAGTGGTTCTGGAACTTGCGGCGGCTGGAATTGTGTTTCGTCAACTCCCCTAGGGTTTTTGGAATATTGGGGTATTTATAGAGCAAAGAGGCGGTGCAGGAGGCCACCAAGGTGGGCACAACCCACCAGGGCGCACCTGGGCCCCAGGCGCGCCCAGGTGGGTTGTGTACCCTCGGGGCACCCCTCTGGTAATTCTTTGGCCCAAGTTGTTCCTTCTGGGCCATAAAAATTCTCCAAAAAGTTTCGCTGCATTTGGGCTCCGTTTGGTACTGATATTCTGCGAAGTAAAAAACAAACAAAAAACAACAACTGGCACTATGTTAATAGGTTAGTCCCAAAAAATTATATAAAGTTGCTATAAAATGATTGTAAAACATCCAAGAATGATAATATAACAACATGGAACAATCAAAAATTATATATACGTTGGAGACGTATCATGGAGCTGCACGCGATTCGCCATTGGAACTTGTCGTCCCCTAGTAGGGCGACTCCGGCGGCCGCTATCTCCTTTCGGCCAACGGCCCTTCCTGCTCCACTCCTCCTCCTCGCCTCCGCCAGTAGCTGCTGCAGGGCAAAGCCTGCGCATGGTGGCGGCGGTGGGACAACTCTGCCAGTCTTCCTCTCCATGCTGGTTGCTAGCACACCGACGACGATGCATGGTGGATATAGGGCTCCGGGGCGGCAACCCCTTTTTGAGGCGATGGCGGCTACGACGGACGCTTAGGCGGCGTCGTGGTTGGGTTGCACGCTACACGTGGTGCCACCATAGCGTCAGCGGTGGGGCTGGGAGTCGCCAGATCTGGCCAGGAGTGGCTGGTCCCCGTCTCTTGCCATGGTTGGTGTCCTGCTGATACGTCCATTTTGCATCATGCTTTTATATTGATATTTATTGCATTATGGGCTGTCATTACACATTATATCACAATACTTATGCCTTTTCTCTCTTATTTTATAAGGTTTACATGAAGAGGGAGAATGCCGGCAGCTGGAATTCTGGACTGGAAAAGGAGCAAATATTAGAGACCTATTTTGCACAACACCAAAAGTCCTGAAACTTCACGGAGAATATTTTTGGAATTAATAAAAAATATTGGGCGAAGAAAGCACCAGAGGGGGGCCACCTGCCATCCACACGGATGGAGGGCGCGCCCTACCCCCTGGTGCTTTCTTCAGTTGTGTGGGCCCCCTGGCAGGCCCCCGAAGCCCATCTTCTGCTATACGGTGTGTTTTGACCTGGAAAAAATCAGAAGGAAACTTCCGGGATGATGCGCCACCGTCTCAAGGCGGAACCTGGGGAGAACCAATATAGCGCTCTGGCGGAGCTGTTCTGCCGGGGAAACATCCCTCCGGGAAGGGGAAATCGAAGCCATCGTCATCATCAACGATCCTCTCATCGAGAGGGGGTCAATCTCCATCAACATCTTCACCAGCACCATCTCCTCTCAAACCCTAGTTCATCTCTTGTATCCGATCTCTGTCTCAAAACCTCAGATTCGTACCTGTGGGTTGCTAGTAGTGTTGATTACTCCTTGTAGTTGATGCTAGTTGGTTTATTTGGTGAAAGATCATATGTTCAGATCCTTAATGATAATTAATACTCCTCTGATTATGAACATGAATATGCTTTGTGAGTAGTTACGTTTGTTCCTGAGGACATGGGAGAAGTCTTGTTATAAGTAATCATGTGAATTTGGTATTCGTTCGATATTTTGATGAGATGTATGTTGTCTTTCCTCTAGCGGTGTTATGTGAACGTCGACTACATGACACTTCACCATTGTTTGGGCCTAGGGGAAGGCATTGGGAAGTAATAAGTAGATGATGGGTTGCTAGAGTGACAGAAGCTTAAACCCTAGTTTATGCGTTGCTTCGTAAGGGGCTGATTTGGATCCATATGTTTCATTCTATGGTTAGATTTATCTTAATTCTTCTTTCGTAGCTGCGGATGCTTGCGAGAGGGGTTAATCATAAGTGGGAGGCTTGTCCAAGGAAGGGCAGCACCCAAGCACTGGTCCACCCACATATCAAATTATCAAAGTAACGAACGCGAATCATATGAGCATGATGAAAACTAACTTGATAACAATTCCCATGTGTCCTCGGGAGCGCTTTGCTTTATATAAGAGTTCGTCCAGGCTTGTCCTTTGCTACAAAAAGGATTGGGCCACCTTGCTACACCTTGTTTACTTTTGTTACTTGTTACCCATTACGAATTATCTTATCACACAACTATCTGTTACCGAGAATTTTAGTGCTTGCAGAGAATACCTTGCTGAAATCCGCTTGTCATTTCCTTCTGCTCCTCGTTGGGTTCGACACTCTTACTTATCGAAAGGACTACGATAGATCCCCTATACTTATGTGTCATCAAGACTCTTTTCCGGTGCCATTGCCGGGGAGTGAAGCGCCTTTGGTAAGTGGAATTTGGTAAGGAAACATTTATGTAGTGTGCTGAAATCTACTGTCACTTGTTGCTAGGAAAATAATCCTTTGAGGGGCTTGGTCGAGGTATCTTCACCTCGACCGGAAGAGAAAAGAGTTGCTCCTCAACCTACTGCACCTACTGAAAATATTTATTATGAAATTCCTTCGTGTATGATAGAGAAACTTCTAGCTAATCCTTATGTAGGAGATGGAACATTACATCCTGGTATGCACCTAATCTATGTGGATGAAGTTTGTGGATTATTTAAGCTTGCAGGTATGCCCGAGGATGTTGTCAAGAAGAAGATCTTCCATTTATCTTTGAAGGGAAAGGCATTGACATGGTATAGGCTATGTGATGATATTGGATCATGGAACTACAACTGATTGAAATTGGAATTTCATTAGAAGTTTTATCCTATGCATCTGGTTCATCGTGATCGGAATTATATATATAATTTTTGGCCACGTGAAGGAGAAAGTATTGCTCAAGCTTGGGGGAGGCTTAAGTCAATGTTATATTCATTCCCCAATCATGAGCTGTCAAGAGAAATTATTATTCAAAAAATTTATGCTCGGCTTTCTCATAATGATCGATCCATGCTCGATACTTCTTGTACTAGTTCTTTTATGAAGAAGGATATGGAATTCAAATGGGATTTATTGGAGAGAATTAAACGCAACTCTAAAAATTGGGAACTCGATGAAGGTAAGGAGTCAGGTATAAACCTTAAGTTTGATTGTGTTAAATCTTTTATGGATACCGATGCTTTTCGTGATTTTAGCACTAAATATGGACTTGACTCTGAGATAGTAGCTTCTTTTTATGAATCTTTTGCTACTCATGTTGATCTCCCTAAGGAGATGTGGTTTAAATATCTTCCTCCCATTGAAGTTAAAGTAGTAGAACCTATTAAAGTTGAAGAAGAAACTATTACTTATAATGTTGATCCTATTGTTCCTACTATTTATATTGAGAAACCACCTTTTCCTGTTAGAATAAAGCATCATGCTAAAGCTTCAACTGTGGTTCGTAAGAGTTATACTAGAACACCTACACCCTCTGAGCAAATTAAAGTTGAACCTAGTATTGCTATGGTTAAAGATCTCTTGGTCGATAATATTGATGGGCATGTTATTTATTTCTGTGATGAAGCTGCTAGGATTGCTAAACCCGATATGAAAGATAAACATAGACCTGTTGTTGGCATGCCTGTTGTTTCTGTTAAAATTGGAGATCATTGTTATCATGGCTTATGTGATGTGGGTGCTAGTGTGAGTGCAATCCCTTTTTCCTTATATAAAGAAATTATGAATGATATTGCACCTGCTGAGATAGAAGATATTGATGTTACTATTAAGCTTGCCAATAGAGATACTATCTCACCAATTGGGATTGTTAGAGATGTTGAAGTCTTGTGTGGGAAAATTAAATATCCTGCTGATTTTCTTGTTCTTGCTTCCCCACAAGATGATTTTTGTCCCATCATATTTGGTAGACCTTTCTTGAATACTGTTAATGCTAAGATAGACTGCGAGAAAGATATTGTTACTATTGGTTTAGGGGATATATCTCATGATTTTAATTTCACTAAATTTCATAGACAACCCCATGATAAAGAATTGCCTAGTAAGAATGAAATTATTGGTCTTGCTTCTATTGCCGTGCCTCCTACTGATCCTTTAGAACAATATTTGCTAGACCATGAAAATGATATGTTTATGAATGAAAGAAGGGAAATAGATGAAATATTCTTTAATCAAGGGCCTGTTTTGAAACACAATTTGCCTGTTGAAATCCTTGGGGATCCTCCTCCACATAAGGGTGATCCCGTGTTTGAGCTTAAACAATTACCTGATACTCTGAAATATGCTTATCTTGATGAAAAGAAGATATATCATGTTATTATTAGTGCTAACCTTTCAAAGCATGAAGAAAAGAAATTATTGAAAACTCTGAAGAAGCACCGTGCCGCTATTGGATATACTCTTGATGATCCTAAGGGCATTAGTCCAACTCTATGTCAGCACAAAATTAATTTGGAGCGTGATGCTAAACTGGTTGTTGATCACCAACGACGGTTAAATCCAAAGATGAAAGAGGTGGTAACAAATGAAATACTAAAGCTTCCGGAGGTGGGTATAATTTATCCTATTGCTGATAGTAAGTGGGTAAGTCCTGTTCATTGTGTCCCTAAGAAGGGAGGTATTAATATTGTTCCTAATGATAAGAATGAATTGATCCCACAAAGAATTGTTACAGGTTATAGAATGGTAATTGATTTTCGCAAATTGAATAAAGCTACTAGAAAAGATCATTACCCTCTACCTTTTATTGATCAAATGCTAGAAAGACTATCCAAACATACACATTTTTGCTTTCTAGATGGTTATTCTGGTTTTTCTCAAATACCTATGTCAAAAGATGATCAGGAGAAGACCACTTTTACTTGCCCTTTCGGTACCTTTGCTTATAGACATATGCCTTTTGATTTATGCAATGCACCTGCTACCTTTCAAAGATGTATGACTGCTATATTCTCTGATTTTTGTGAAAAGATTGTTGAGGTTTTCATGTATGATTTCTCCATTTACGGAACTTCTTTTGAAGATTGCTTAAGCAACCTTGATCGAGTCTTGCAGAGATGTGAAGAAACTAATCTTGTCTTGAATTGGAAGAAGTGCCACTTTATGGTTAATGAAGGTATTGTCTTGGGGCATAAACTTTCTGAAAGAGGTATTGAAGTTGATAAATCTAAAGTAGATGCTATTGAAAAGATGCCGTGTCCTAAGGATATCAAAGGTATAAGAAGTTTCCTTGGTCATGCTGGTTTCTATAGGAGGTTTATTAAAGACTTCTCTAAAATTTCTAGGCCTCTCACTAATCTCTTGCAAAAGGCTGTTCCTTTTGTTTTTTATGATGATTGTGTAGAAGCATTTGAAATACTTAAGAAAGCCTTGATTTCTGCACCTATTGTCCAGCCACCTAATTGGAATTTACCCTTTGAAATTATGTGTGATGCTAGTGATTATGCTGTTGGTGCTGTTCTAGGGCAAAGAGTTGATAAGAAATTAAATGTTATTCATTATGCTAGTAAAACTCTAGACAGTGCCCAGAGAAATTATGCTACTACTGAAAAAGAATTTTTAGCAGTTGTTTTTGCTTGTGATAAGTTCAGATCTTATATTGTTGATTCCAAAGTAACTGTTCACACTGATCATGCTGCTATTAAATATCTTATGGAAAAGAAAGATGCTAAACCTAGACTTATTAGATGGGTTCTCTTGTTACAAGAATTTGATTTGCATATTATTGATAGAAAGGGAGCTGAGAATCCCGTTGCAGACAACTTGTCTAGGTTAGAAAATGTTCTTGATGACCCACTGCTTATTGATGATAGCTTTCCTGATGAACAATTAGCTGTCATAAATGTTTCTCATAATACTCCATGGTATGCTGATTATGCTAATTATATCGTTGCTAAATTTATACCACCTAGTTTCATATACCAGCAAAAGAAAAAGTTTTTCTATGATTTAAGACATTACATTTGGATGACCCACACATTTATAAAGAAGGAGTAGATGGTGTTATTAGACGTTGTGTACCTGAGCATGAACAGGGACAGATCCTACACAAGTGCCACTCCGAGTCTTACGGAGGACACCACGCTGGAGATAGAACTGCACACAAGGTATTGCAATCCGGTTTTGATTGGCCTACTCTCTTCAAGGATGCTCGTAAGTTTGTCTTGTCTTGTGATGAATGCCAAAGAATTGGCAATATTAGTAGACGTCAGGAAATGCCTATGAATTATTCACTTGTTATTGAACCATTTGATGTTTGGGGCTTTGATTATATGGGACCTTTCCCTTCCTCTAATGGGTATACACATATTTTAGTTGATGTTGATTACGTTACTAAGTGGGTAGAAGCTATTCCAACTAGTAGTGCTGATCATAACACTTCTATTAAGATGCTTGAAGAAGTTAATTTTTCCGAGGTTTGGAGTCCCTAGAAATTTAATGACTGATGGTGGTTCACATTTTATTCATGGTGCTTTCCGTAATAGGCTTGCTAAATATGATGTTAACCATAGAATTGCATCTCCTTATCATCCTCAGTCTAGTGGTCAAGTAGAATTGAGCAATAGAGAGATTAAATTGATTTTGCAAAAGACTGTTAATAGATCTAGAAAGAATTGGTCTAAGAAACTTGATGATGCATTAGGGGCTTATAGAACTGCTTATAAAAACCCTATGGGTTTGTCTTTGTATAAAATGGTTTATGGAAAAGCATGTCACTTGCCTCTCGAACTAGAACATAAGGCATATTGGGCTATTAAAGAGCTCAATTATGATTTCAAACTTGCCGGTGAGAAGAGGTTATTTGACATTAGCTCACTTGATGAATGGAGAACCCAAGCCTATGAGAATGCCAAGTTGTTTAAAGAAAAAGTTAAAAGATGGCATGACAAAAGGATACAAAAGCATGAGTTTAATGTAGGTGATCATGTTTTGCTATACAACTCTCGTTTAAGATTTTTTGCAGGAAAACTTCTCTCTAAATGGGAAGGTCCTTACATTATCGAGGAGGTCTATCGTTCCGGTGCCATCAAAATCAACAACGCCGAAGGCACAAATCCGAAGGTGGTAAACGGTCAGAGAATCAAACATTATATCTCAGGTACTCCCATAAATGTTGAGACCAATATTATTAACACCGTAACAACGGAGCAGTACATAAGGGACACTTTCCAGAATGTTTCAGACTCAGAAAATGAATAGGTATGTGGTACGGTAAGTAAACCAACTCCAAAACTGTTCTAATAGCAATTTTTCTCCGTTTTGGAATATTTAAAAAATAGGAAAATTAAAAGTAGTCCGAAAGAGACACGAGGCGACCACAAGGGTGGAGGGTGCGCCCTACCCCCCTGGGCGTGCCCCCCGACCTTGTGGCCACCGCGTGTGCCCTCCGGACTCCATTTTCTTGCACAATACTTCTTACGGTCGGTAAAAATTCATTATATAATCTCTCGAAGGTTTTGACCACCGTACCACGGCAAAATCCCCTGTTTTCGTTTTGAGCTATTTTCTGCCAGAGTTTTCAAGGCCAGGCATCATGTCGTCCTCCTCCTCCAATAACGCGGATGGCGATGCTTGGTTGATGCAGATGGAACTTAGAAGGGAGGACACCGAAGGAGCCACGATGGAGGAGGATGAAGGAGATTAGCTTGAGGAACAACCTCCGGCATCGGAGAGGGGTTCTCTGGCGGGCATCTCCACTATTCCAAATCCCCATCAAGCAATAGGAGCTACAAACAACCATGAAGACCAAGATGTTCGAGAAGGGCTTCCCCCTAGGAGGCCCTTACACAGGTTACATCGGAACAACTTTCATAATTTGGTTCAAAATTATGGAGTGGAGAACACCCCTCGTACACATATACCCTCCAATTGGGACATAACCCGTCCAAGTGAAAGCAATGTAAGGAAGAGTTCTTGGGGGCCTGAAAATAAGCATCTTATGGAGGAAATTCAGAAGGATGCAAATATGCTCCAACATGTGCTCCAAGAACTGCAAGTTCTGAAAGGTGCATTAATGAAGCTAACGGAATCATCAACAACTCCATCATCACCACCTCCGAAGAAAGAGACATAAATACATGATTATGGGCACTCCCCTTGGCAACCTCCGAGCTTGGGGGAGGTGTCCCGGTATCGTATCACCATCACACCTTTACTTTTATCGTTTTTCTTAGTTTGATCCTTTTGGTTATATCTTGATTTAGTAGAATAAAGTTTTTAGTATGATCTAGCTTTGAGTTTTGTTTTGATCTCTATCTATGTAATCGAGTCCTTGGGTTATATATAATAAAGAGTAGTTTTGAGTTGAGAGCTTTGCTTTCTTGCTATGAGCTTGAGGGAATTAAATTAAAGAAAGGGATCAAAAGAAATAAAAAGATCATATATTGATCTTATGGAGAGTAATGACTTCACATATAAAGAGTATGATGAATAAAAGTTGTTGAGATTTGCCAAACATAGTTTTGGTCATTGTTGCAATTAATAGGAAGTAATAAAGAAAGAGAGGCTTCACATATAAATATACTATCTTGGACATCTTTTTGTAATTGTGAGCACTCATTAAAATATGACATGCTAAAAAGTTGATGTTGGACAAGGAAGACAACATAAAGGTTTATGTTTTCTTTTATCCGAATAGAAGTTATGTTGTCATGGATCCTCCAACATGTTGAGCTTGCCTTTCTCTCTCATGCTAGCCAAATTCTTTGCACCAAGTAGAGATACTACTTGTGCTTCCAAAAATCCCTAAACCCAGTTTTTCCATGAGAGTCCACCGTACCTACCTATGGATTGAGTAAGATCCTTCAAGTAAGTTGTCATCGGTGCAAGCAATAAAAATTGCTCTCTAAATATGTATGATCTATTAGTGTGAAGAAAATAAGCTTTATACGAACTTGTGATATGGAAGAAATAAAAGCGACGGATTGCATAATAAAGGTCTTTATCACAAGCGGCAATATAAAGTGACGTTCTTTTGCATTAAGATTTTGTGCATCCAACCATAAAAGCGCATGACAACCTCTGCTTCCCTCTGCGAAGGCCCTATCTTTTACTTTTATCTTCTACCCTTATACAAGAGTCATGGTGATCTTCACCTTTCCTTTTTACACTTTTTCCTTTTGGCAAGCACTATGTGTTGGAGAAAGATCTAGATATATATATCCACTAGGATGTAGGTTATCATAAAGTATTATTGTTGACATTACCCTTGAGGTAAAAGGTTGGGAGGCGAAGCTATAAGCCCCTATCTTTCTCTGTGTCCGACTGACGCTTTGAACCCATAAGTATCGCGTGAGTGTTAGCAATTGTGAAAGACTAAATGATAGTTGAGTATGTGGACTTGCTGAAAAGCTCTTAAATTGACTCTTTCCGATGTTATGATAAATTGCAATTGCTTCAATGACTGAGATCATAGTTTGTTAGTTTTCAATGAAGTTTCTGATTCAGACTTTACTTTGTGAACGAATTGTTACTTTAGCATAAGAAATTATATGACATTATATGTTGCTGTTCTAAAGATAATCATGATGCCCTCATGTCCGTATTTTATTTTATCGACACCTCTATCTCTAAACATGTGGACCTATTTTTCGATATCAGCTTTCGCTTGGGGACAAGCGAGGTCTAAGCTTGGGGGAGTTGATACGTCCATTTTGCATCATGCTTTTATATTGATATTTATTGCATTATGGGATGTTATTACACATTATATCACAATACTTATGCCTTTTCTCTCTTATTTTATAATGTTTACTTGAAGAGGGAGAATGCCGGCAGCTGGAATTCTGGACTGGAAAAGGAGCAAATATTAGAGACCTATTCTGCACAACTCCAAAAGTCCTGAAACTTCACCGAGAATATTTTTGGAATTAATAAAAAATATTGGGCAAAGAAAGCACCAGAGGGGGGCCACCTGCCATCCACAAGGATGGAGGGCGCGCCCTACCCCCCTAGGCGCGCCCTCCTGTCTTGTGGGCCCCCTGGCAGGCCCCCGACGCCCATCTTCTGCTGTATGGTGTGTTTTGACCTGGAAAAAATCATAAGGAAACTTTCGGGACGAAGCGCCGCCTTCTCGAGGCGGAACCTGGGCAGAACCAATCTAGGGCTCCGGCGGAGCTGTTCTGCCGGGGAAACATCCCTCCGGGAGGGGGAAATCGAAGCCATCGTCATCATCAACGATCCTCTCATCGAGAGGGCGTCAATCTCCATCAACATCTTCACCAGCACCATCTCCTCTCAAACCCTAGTTCATCTCTTGTTTCCGATCTCTGTCTCAAAACCTCAGATTGGTACCTGTGGGTTTCTAGTAGTGTTGATTACTCCTTGTAGTTGATGCTAGTTGGTTTATTTGGTGAAAGATCATATGTTTAGATCCTTAATGATAATTAATAATCCTCTGATTATGAACATGAATAAGCTTTGTGAGTAGTTACGTTTGTTCCTGAGGACATGGGAGAAGTCTTGTTATAAGTAATCATGTGAATTTGGTATTCGTTCGATATTTTGATGAGATGTATGTTGTCTTTCCTCTAGTGGTGTTATGTGAACGTCGACTACATGACACTTCACCATTGTTTGGGCCTAGGGGAAGGCATTGGGAAGTAATAAGTAGATGATGGGTTGCTAGAGTGACAGAAGCTTAAACCCTAGTTTATGCGTTGCTTCGTAAGGGGTTGATTTGGATCCATATGTTTCATGCTATGGTTAGATTTATCTTAATTCTTCTTTCGTAGTTGCGGATGCTTGCGAGAGGGGTTAATCATAAGTGGGAGGCTTTTCCAAGGAATGGCAGCACCCAAGCACTGGTCCACCCACATATCAAATTATCAAAGTAACGAACGCGAATCATATGAGCATGATGAAAACTAACTTGACAACAATTCCCATGTGTCCTCGGGAGCGCTTTGCTTTATATAAGAGTTCGTCCAGGCTTGTCCTTTGCTACAAAATGGATTGGGCCACCTTGCTGCACCTTGTTTACTTTTGTTACTTGTTACCCGTTACGAATTATCTTATCACACAACTATCTGTTACCGAGAATTTCAGTGCTTGCAGAGAATACGTTGCTGAAAACCGCTTGTCATTTCCTTCTGCTCCTCGTTGGGTTCGACACTCTTACTTATCGAAAGGACTATGATAGATCCCCTATACTTGTGGGTCATCGCTTGCCAAGTTCGGGCCTCCGTGGTTGTGCGTGGTACGATGCAGCATCGTTGACTTGTCTACAGGTCTGGATCGAGAGGAGGGTGGCATGGGGGCTGCTGGCTTCGGCGTAATAATGGTGGTTTGGCCCTAGCGCTCTTCTTCCTCCAAGTCGTTTTTCTGCCGGATATCGACCTCTTGGATCTGGCCGCTAACGAGTTCCGGTATTTGTAGGGTAACGCAGTAGAAAACAAAAATTTCCGACCTACGCACCAGCCCAGGACCACTATGGAGACTGCATACAAGGTTTGATCTTTTCGTTACCGACTCGTAGCGCAGCGGAAGTAGAGTCGATGACGATCGGCGGTGCAGATCCCCGCAGCTAGGATTTACAACCTCCCAACCGCGAGGATGTATACCCTCGTCTTCCCTTCGGACAGCCCTCCGGGAGGCGGTCGAACAGTCCCCCGGACGGTGTCGCAGACAGCCCTTCGGGAGGACCTTCGAAACTCGAACGGTCACTCGGACAGCTCTTTGGGAGGACTCACAAAACTTGGACCGTCACTTGGACAGCCCTTCGGGAGGCACTCACGAACAGCCCCTCGCGCACTAAGATCGAAACTACGACCTCTCTACAGAGTTGCACACATACGGTGTCATCTATCCGGCAGGGCTTCGCCGTCCAGAACTAGTTCCCACCGGAACCCAGAGAGCCTTTCGGCTCTACGAAACTCTTTTCGTGGGAGGGAGAGAGAAGCCAGATCATTGCATGGCACTTGTATGTGAGAAGGGATGAAGTTTGTGGGCAGCCCACTCTCCTCTATTTATAGGAAAGCCAAGGGGTAAAGTTGGCATTCACAAATACCAAAAGTACCCCCACTTTATGTCATTTACATAAAGAATAAAGCAAAAAGGAGTGCCATGTGGAGCTCCATGGAGCTCCACCCTCCATGGCCGGCCACCCCTTGGGGGGGGGCCCAAGGGGGCTTCCTTAGTGCCCAAGGCTTCTAGAAGCCTTTTGGGAAATTTCCCAAAAGGTGCTTTCCATAAAAAATCCCAAAAAGCACTTTCACTATTCATGACGACATTTTTCAGCGTCCGTTCGAACTGAAAATATTTATGTGGGCTTAGAACATTTCCAGTAACCACTAAAATAATTTTCAACGCGTTCTGGAACAATTCCAGTTTAGTGATTTCATCTGCGAAAAGCATCTGAAGCGGTTTCGGCAGCTCCGGAACATTTCCGGTTTTCATCTCCGAAAATTCCAGAAAGTTTCCAGAATGATTCTGGCACCCTCCAAGAATTATCAGGCATGTCCCGAAACCAATTTGACTTTATGGTATCCTCTGAAACAACTTTTTAGTATCACCGGAACTCATCCATTGACCTCTCTCGTCGGAACTTTTCCGCTGTCTCCGGAAAACTTTTTCCGAAAACTTTCTCTCAGACTCCCTGTCTAGTATTCAACAGATAGATGACCCTTAAGCGTGTGACCCTATAGGTTCGGTGAAGTATAGACATGACCCGGAACCCCTTCCGATCAATGATCAACATCGGAGCCGTGAAAACCAATATTGACCCCTATACCCACACGAATGAATATTCGAGTGAACCTCCAATTGCCGTGTGCTATTCCTGTTGCTTCGCGATATGTTACAAATAGCCGAGGTGAGACATGATGGCATCCCCGTGGGTCAACAACTTGTCCATTATGCCAGTTACCTCGTTACCGGTATTTGTTCTCTTTTCTCGTTCCCGTGTTCCGGCATCCCCGTGATCAAATCACAAAGTTTCTGGCCAGACGATGATGGATACCGTAACACCGAGAGGGCCCAGAGATATCTCTCCATCGTCGGAGGAGCAAATCCCAATCTCGAGCTATCAAGTTACTTGACACACTTTTCCATGAACCCGTAAGCCGCCGTAATAGCCACCCATTTACGGATGACGTTTAACAAACCACAAAGTTCATGAATCAAGCATGAAGAAACTCGATACTCTCATGGTCTGAGGAATCATGCAAACGTTAACCATCTCTGTGTTATTAACCATTAACTTGTGACAAAAGTATCCCATAGCATAACATCAATTCGGGTCGATTCAACACAAATGTTCTTCTAACATTGTGCCCTCAAAGTTGCCGGCATAGTCATGCCCATGATCAGGAAAATAGAACCATCATGCAACACTTGAGCTAGTCTCAGAGGCCAGACTAGGAATACATTTTACCGTTTATTATTCCACACGTGCATATGAGTCTTCCTCCGAGCCTCGTGGTTATTGTAGACTCGAGAACCATAGCAGTTATAGCATGGAACATAAACCTAATTATGAACAGGGAGATAATCAATAACATTTATTATTGCCTCTAGGGCATATCTCCTACAGACTCCCACTTGCACTAGAGTCAATAATCTAGTTAATGCTAATGCACTTTACACCTGTGGCACACTGGTGTAAATATGCTTCGCATGTGGTATAGCCTGATGTCCAACGGATCTGACAACTTCAGCTCCGTGTGTATCTTTGCGTATCCTTGTGTTTTCACGCTTTCACAAAATTCATATTTTGTGTGGACTTGGCTTCGTATGTATGTGAATCACAGGTCGAACCTGGATTCCTCAGACTGAGTTATGGAGCAACTACCTGCAGTAGTGTCCCATTGACCAAAGCCTTCTTGGAACCATACTAAGTTCATGAAAGAACTATATGATTCAACATCTTGTTTGTCGCTTTTAAAAGCGCCAACATACTTCGCCTCTGTTATAGAATTCGCCACATTAACTTGTTTGGAACAATTTCCAACTACCGTGCCACCATATTGTGTGTTACACAAAACCCTCAATTTAAATCGAAAATCACTTGGAGCATGGATGAAGACTGTATCGATGTAACCCTTTACAACGAACTCTTCATGATCTCCGCTTGCGAGAAAACATGTCATCGGTGCTACTATAGTACTCAATGAGCCTTTTTCACTGTTGTCCCATGATGAGAACTTTTGATCACTTTGGTATCTATACTCGCAACAACTTTGGGAGTATTGGCCATATCTGGTTGTTTTTACATACCATGGAATACATGATTAATCCAAACACAAGAGTGTGTGGAATCTCCATCATGTATTTTTCTCATCAGTGTTTTGGGACACCGAGTCTTGCAAAAAGTCTTTCCATGTGACTTCGGCAAGAATCACTCCTTGACGTTTTTAATGCTAAAAGGTTTTAGCATCTTGTCAATATGTATCTTTGCTCAGCCCCATTAGGTAAATCTATCTTCATAGATCATCATGCCTAATATAAAGGCTATTTAGCCCAAGCACTTCATCAAAAAACTATTTTCAAATGAAGTCCTAATTCGTGTCAAGAAATTTATTTCCAATTAACAATGTGTCAAGCACACAACGTTTTTTAGAAATTTTATTATGCTCCCACTTACTTTCTTGAATCGTAAGCATCTTCGTTACCCATTGATGAAGTCAAACCCCTTTGACTATTTCATCAAAACACGAAGATTCCAACTCCATTTTGCTCTCTTCTGTCCATTGCTGGAACTCTGAAGTTTGCATACTTACTAGCATCCTCTGGACTAAAAAAATACCTTGGACTGTAACACATGTAAGTCCTTGGTTTCATTTCCATCAGATGGAAATCCTATTGTCATCCATGTTTCATATCTCATGATTGAAATATGTATCAATTGCTAGTTCAACCCGAACCGACTTTAAGCATCGCTACGATGAAACAACCTCATCGTAGTCAACTCCTTGAACTTGTTATTGCAACAAGTCGAGCTTCACGGATAAAACATTTTTTATCCATATCAGTTTTAAGTTCCATAAATATTCGTTAGACTCTAAGTCTTCTGAAAGGTGTATCAAGGTTTTAATCTTGAATCACTTATATGGAAACTAACTCGGGTTGTATTGGCATTTAGCCAATTCCGGAGTCAGGGCCCATCAACGCTTCCTTGTGTATCGTAGGTATACTATTGTCTAACAACAATATCTCGTTTGCGCACCTGAGAGGTTTGCACGAGCCTTGCCTACGTGGTTCAGCTGCAAGTTCGACCGAAGTCCATACATTTTATTGTAGAGACTTCCGTATCAGTCGCAGTAGGAAAACCTGGAATTACTTCCAAGGTCTCATTCCTTTGATCTGATGACGAAGATACTGTTTATCTCGTCGAGTTGCACTATTCTCCCACTCACCTTTTTGAAAGAACCATTTTCTTCAAAAAGCATACCGTTCTTTGTGGCAAACCTATTTGCCTTGGTATAGTGAGGGAGGAATACCCAATTACTTGGGATAACCTACAAAGTAGCACTTGTCTGATTTGGAATAGGTTTGTAACCTTTTACACAAGCCCCATATTTCAAATGTTAAGAAAAGATATAACATGGTTGGGGCGTACCATACCATGGTGTCATTTCAACAGACCCGATGGAGCTCTTTTTAGTGTAAAAGCCACAGTCTCTAAAGCATCACTCTTTAAAAGGGATAATGGCAAATTTATTTATGTCATCTTTGATCTTACCATGTCATAAATGGTTCGATTACATCTTCACAGACTTTCCACTTGCAGTGGTGTTCCGGGAGGTGCAAGTTATGAAACCCCTTTCACAACTCATCAGACATTCGCTAAACTTGTAACTCAAATATTCCTTTCTGCAATCGAATTGTAGAAACATAATTTTCTTGTTACAATAACTTCTACTTCATTCTTAAAAACCTTTTGAATGAATTCAAAAGATCTAGACTTACGTCTCATCAAGTAAATATCCATATATCTACTGGAGTCATTTCTGAAGATAGATAAATCCACTACTAACAACATTTATCGGACTACACACATCAAATGTATGACCACCAATAAGTTTGTTGTCCATTCCTTATGGCCTGTGAATGGTATTTTAGTCACTTCACTTTTCGGAGAAAAGTTGCAAGTGTCAGATGGTTCAAAATCAAACAACTTCAAAATCCATCATAATGGAATTTTCCATGCGGGTTTCTCCAATGTGACCAAATGCAGCGCCACACTTGTGTGGTATAATTTTAGTCTTGCGACATTTAGCGTCAGTGTTATGGATGTATCATATTACTATCAATATTCATAACATACATACCATCTAGATGGAAGCATGGCTCTAAATGTTATTCATAACACTGAACAACAATTGTTCTTTTATGAACAACCCTTTTGCAACAACATTGTGCAAGGGGCTAGAGTGTAAAACTCTAAAATGAATTATGAAAGTAAATCCAGAGGTAATATATTAATATCATTATTCATAACATACATCTCATTCTCAATGAAAGTATGGCCCTTATGTTATTCATAACTTCGAACATAAAAAGTTCTCTTATGAACAACCTTCTTGCAAGATACCTTATGCAATGGGCTAGAGTTTAAAACTCTAAATGAATTATGAAAATAAATATAGACAGTAATACACCGATGGAAGGTATAGTAGCATTTACTATGTTCCCTGTTTATACCTAAACCTCATCCCAGGCTAGTCTTTCAGGCCATAGTAGTTCTTACATCGAGTTGCAACAGAATGCAATCGAGCGGGTATCTTTGTGATTGTCTCACAATACCCAAGAATTAGTGATTAACATGTTTAACCATAATTCCCAAGAACTATATCTTTGACCAGCCTTCTATACATAAAAAACTTGTATGACATTCATACATGAGCTGGATATTCCATTCTTCTTTCTTATTGCCTTTATACTTCTAACAGTTTAACTTTTAGTATTTCTCCTACTTCCAGAAGAAGCACCCAACTTAAGAGTGGCGTTAGCCCCGGACTTCCTAGGCGTGAAAGTTTCACTAACACCCTTCAGACACTTCCTTTCTCTTTAAGTTGTTGTTTTATTCACCTTTCATCATATGACAGGCGTTCTTCTGGATCCCTCTCTTATCAGTCTAATGCATAGTAAACACCTTTACTAATAGTTTGCAAACAAACATTTCTTTGGATATCTCATATCTTTTAGCCTTTGTCTGTCTCCGAAAATGATTTTCAGATTCCATGAATATCACATAACTATCCAAACTTTCAAAGTTTGGGTCTCATGGAAGCAAACATATTGTACTTGACTGAAACGGAATTCTAGCTTTTGGATCGAAGGATGAGAGTCACATGATCCATAGCATAAGCGAGAGAATACCGAAAGTATGCGATAGGACAAAGTCCTTCTTGGCACTCTGGAGGACAATCCTCACATTACGTTACCAACCGTAAAGTTTTAACCAGATATTTAACAGCTATTCAATTTTAACAGGGAAGGTGGAAACGCGAGCCATTATTCTACAACTATTTTGCAAACCACACTTAGACAGTGTTCATAATTAATTGCACTGAGAATTAAAACAAGTTAATTCAAAAGTGCGCTCCCACTCAAATCAATATCTCTCAAAATTGATTTTGAGTGATACAAGATACAGACTTCAATTCATCGCCATAGAATCATCATCTCATGACGGGAATTTTAATCGGTAGGCCAACTTGCCGATCACATCTCTATGTGACTCTTGTTCATCTTTCGATGCATGTGTTCCGAGCTCATGACTTTCATGCCTGAACGTCAAGACAACCAAGTGATCACGCTGCGAGGTCTCAACTCACCCGCCTCACACTTCCCTAATCGTTCGTACCGATGCATCCATGGGGCACCCCGAAAAGTTAGGTGCCGTGACGGTGCTACACTTGGGAGAACACTAACTACTTGATATTTTTGTGAGAGATCACCCTAATAAAAAGCGACTACCGCGCAATCAAGAAGGGTGCATCATAAGGGATAAACATCTCAGGCAATTCATAATAGCATGATATGGTATAGCCCTTTCTGACGGAGAAGTCTTGTATTTCTTCGTCTTCGGCATTCGCGTCGGTGTTCACCTTCGCGAAGATTGCCACCACCTTGTCGATGCACCAGATAATATTGCTATCTCTATAGCTAATAAAATAATGCATTACAACAAGGTTGACACGCAGGTCATTAAAGTGCAATCATATGGCTCCAGCCATCATGCCGAATCATGACACACAGGTCATGTTAATAAATTTACATTATATAG
Source organism: Thinopyrum elongatum (assembly GCA_011799875.1). Lineage (NCBI taxonomy): Eukaryota > Viridiplantae > Streptophyta > Magnoliopsida > Poales > Poaceae > Thinopyrum > Thinopyrum elongatum. The sequence goes on along the minus strand of CM022303.1, from coordinate 33,266,073 downwards.
TCATCTCATACATAATCAAATTATTATGAGCACTGCTATACCACATCACATGCACATGCAAACCCTCCTGCAAAACCAAGTTAGACGCCTCTAATTGGTTCATGCAAAAACTTGTTTTTCGTGGCTTCTAAGGTTTCGAAACAAACCGAAGCTACCAACGTCCATCATCAAGTATGATAATTCAAGTTGCTAGATTAACAATGCGGGGTGTATGAAGCACGAGATAATAAAATCTTGAACCCCATACTAAACTTCGTCATATGCATGACCCCCGTGCAGATCATATCTGCATTGAACTTTTGTCTGCGAAATTTCATCTTTCTTTTTAACTACGGTTGAATTCAATGAACTGTTAGCACTTCGTTGATCAATCAGGATCGCGGATTGCCAGAACATTGAAACTCCACCATGCTGTTATCAAGATCAGAAATATGCAAATTCCAGGGAAGCAACAAGAACATTGGGTAACAGATTTCATCTGCTACCCGCACAAATAATTTTCAGTAATAGAACTCATCTACTACCTAATTATATTGTGCAACACCCATACATCTCATGTATTCTAGATCGCAACCTGCATCTACGCATAGCACGGCTCATGATGCCACTGTAGGGTAACGCAGCAGAAAAAAAAATTTCCGACCTACGCACCAGCCCATGACCACTATGGAGACTGCATACAAGGTTTGATCTTTTCGTTACCGACTCGTAGCGCAGCGGAAGTAGAGTCGATGACGATCGGCGGTGCAGATCCTCGCAGCTAGGATTTACAACCTCCCAACCGCGAGGATGTATACCCTCGTCTTCCCTTCGGACAGCCCTCCGGGAGGCGGTCGAACAGTCCCCCGGACGGTGTCGCAGACAGCCCTTCGGGAGGACCTTCGAAACTCGAACGGTCACTCGGACAGCCCTACGGGAGGACTCACAGAACTTGTACCGTCACTTGGACAGCCCTTCGGGAGGCACTCACGAACAGCCCCTCGGGCACTAAGATCGAAACTATGACCTCTCTACAGAGTTGCACACATACGTTGTCATCTATCCGGCAGGGCTTCGCCGTCCAGAACTAGTTCCCACCGGAACCCAGACAGCCTTTCGGCTCTACGAAACTCTTTTCGTGGGAGGGAGAGAGAAGCCAGATCATTGCATGGCACTTGTATGTGAGAAGGGATGAAGTTTGTGGGCAGCCCACTCTCCTCTATTTATAGGAAAGCCAAGGGGTAAAGTTGGCATTCACAAATACCAAAAGTACCCCCACTTTATGTCATTTACATAAAGAATAAAGCAAAAAGGAGTGCCATGTGGAGCTCCATGGAGCTCCACCCTCCATGGCCGGCCACCCCTTGGGGGGGGCCCAAGGGGGCTTCCTTAGTGCCCAAGGCTTCTAGAAGCCTTTTGGGAAATTTCCCAAAAGGTGCTTTCCATAAAAAATCCCAAAAAGCACTTTCACTATTCACGACGACATTTTTCAGCGTCCGTTCGAACTGAAAATATTTATGTGGGCTTAGAACATTTCCAGTAACCACTAAAATAATTTTCAACGCGTTCTGGAACAATTCCAGTTTAGTGATTTCATCTGCGAAAAGCATCTGAAGCGGTTTCGGCAGCTCCGGAACATTTCCGGTTTTCATCTCCGAAAATTCCAGAAAGTTTCCAGAATGATTCTGGCACCCTCCAAGAATTATCAGGCATGTCCCGAAACCAATTTGACTTTATGGTATCCTCTGAAAAAACTTTTCAGTATCACCGGAACTCATCCATTGACCTCTCTCGTCGGAACTTTTCCGCTGTCTCTGGAAAACTTTTTCCGAAAACTTTCTCTCAGACTCCCTGTCTAGTATTAAGCAGATAGATGACCCTTAAGCGTGTGACCCTATAGGTTCGGTGAAGTATAGACATGACCCGGAACCCCTTCCGATCAATGATCAACATCGGAGCCGTGAAAACCCATATTGACCCCTATACCCACACGAATGAATATTCGAGTGAACCTCCAGTTGCCGTGTGCTATTCCTGTTGCTTCGCGATATGTTACAAATACCCGAGGTGAGACATGATGGTATCCCCGTGGGTCAACAACTTGTCCACTATGCCAGTTACCTCGTTACCGGTATTTGTTCTCTTTTCTCGTTCCCGTGTTCCGGCATCCCCGTGATCAAATCACAAAGTGTCTGGCCAGACGATGATGGATACCGTAACACCGAGAGGGCCCAGAGATATCTCTCCATCGTCGGAGGAGCAAATCCCAATCTCGAGCTATCAAGTTACTTGACACACTTTTCCATGAACCCGTAAGCCGCAGTAATAGCCACCCATTTACGGATGACGTTTAACAAACCCCAAAGTTCATGAATCAAGCATGAAGAAACTCGATACTCTCATGGTCTGAGGAATCATGCAAACGTTAACCATCTCTGTGCTATTAACCATTAACTTGTGACGAAAGTATCCCATAGCATAACATCAATTCGGGTCGATTCAACACAAATGTTCTTCTAACATTGTGCCCTCAAAGTTGCCGGCATAGTCATGCCCATGATCAGGAAAACAGAACCATCATGCAACACTTGAGCTAGTCTCAGAGGCCAGACTAGGAATACATTTTACCGTTTATTATTCCACACGTGCATATGAGTCTTCCTCCGAGCCTCGTGGTTATTGTAGACTCGAGAACCATAGCAGTTATAGCATGGAACATAAACCTACTTATGAATAGGGAGATAATCAATAACATTTATTATTGCCTCTAGGGCATATCTCCTACAGTATTCCCGTGGGAGATCTATACGGCTTGGCTTTTGATCTCCATCTTGAAAGCATCATCATGATCTCCATCATCACCGACTCGACACCTTGATCTCCATTGTTGCATCGGGGTCGTCTCGCCAACTATTGCTTCTACAACTATTGCTAACGTGTAGCAATAAAGTAAAGCAATTACATGGCGCTTGCATTTCATACAATAATTAAGAGACAACACTAAGGCTCCTGCCAGTTGTCGATATTACAAAACATGATCATCTCATACAACAACGTATATCACATCACGTGTTGACCATATCACATCACAACATGCCCTGCAAAAACAAGTTAGACGTCGTCTACATTGTTGTTGCAAGTTTTACGTGGCTGCTACGGGCTACTAGCAAGAACCGTTCTTAACTACGCAAAAACCACAACGGTGATTTATCAAGTTTGCTATCTTAACCTTTTTCAAGGACCGGTCGTAGTCAAATTCGATTCAACTAAAGTAGGAGAAACAGACACCCGCCAGCCACCTTTTTGCAAAACAAGTTGCATGTCTGTCGGTGGAACCGGTCTCATGTGCGTGGACATGTAAGGTTTGTCTGGGCCGCTTCTTCCCACATTACCGCCGAATCAAAATAAGACGTTGGTGGTAAACAGTATGACTATCACCGCCCACAACTCTTTGTGTTCTACTCGTGCATATCATCTACGCATAGACCTGGCTCGGATGCCACTGTTGGGAAACGTTGCATGGAAAACAAAAAAAATTCTACGCACACGCAAGATCTATCCATGGAGATGCATAGCAACGAGGGGGAGAGTGTGTCTACGTACCCTCGTAGACCGTAAGCGGAAGCGTTTAGTAACGTAGTTGATGTAGTCGAACTTCTTCGTGATCCAACCGATCAAGTACCGAACGTACCGCACCTCCGCGTTCAGCACACGTTCAGCTCGGTGACGTCCTCGCCTTCTTGATCCAGCAAGACAGCGAAGTAGTGGATGAGTTCCGACAGCACGACGGCGTGGTGACGGTGGTGGTGATGCTATCTCCGCAGGGCTTCGCCTAAGCACTACGAAAATATGATCGAGGGATGAAACAGTGGAGAGGGGCGCCGCACACGGCTAAGAGATTGTCATGGCTTATGTGTGGCGCCCCCTCCCACATATATATAGGTGGGGGGAGGGAGGAGCATCCAAGGAGGCGCCCCAAGTGGGGCCCAATCCCACTTGGGGTCCTGCCCCTAGCCGCCGCCCCCTTGCCTTTCTAGGCGCGCGGGGAAAGGCAGGGGAGGGTGGCGCCCCCCCCCCCTTTCCTTTCTCCCATGTGGAGGGGAAGGCAGGAGGGGCTAGCCCTCCCCCCTTTCCTTCCCTACGGCCGGCGGCCAGGGATAGGGGCGCGACAGCCCCCTTGTGGGCTGGTGTGTCTCTCCCCTTGGCCCATTAGGCCCATAGACCTCCCGGGGGTGTCCGGAACCTCTTCCGGTGACCCGATGACGATTCGGTATACTCTGAAACTCTTCCTCTGTTCGAATATCATCGTCCTATATATCAATCTTTACCTCCGGATGATTCCGGAGCTCCTCGTCATGTCCGTGATCTCATCCAGGACTCCGAACAACATTCGGTCACCAAATCATATTACTCATATAACACTATATCGTCAACGAACGTTAAGCGTGCGGACCCTACGGGTTCGAGAACTATGTAGACATGACCGAGACACCTCTTCGGTCAATAACCAATAGCGGAAACTGGATGCCCATATTGGTTCCTACATATTCTACGAAGATCTTTATCGGTCGAACCGTTATGATAACATACGTAATTCCCTTTTTCTGTCGGTATGTTACTTGCCCGAGATTCGATCGTCGGTACCTTCATACCTAGTTCAATCTCGTTACTGGCAAGTATCTTTACTCGTTCCGTAATACATCATCTCGTAACTAACTCCTTAGTCATTTTGCTTGAAAGCTTATTATGATGTGTATTACCGAGAGGGCCCAGAGATACCTCTCCAATACACGGAGTGACAAATCCTAATCTCGATCCATTCCAAGTCAACAGACACCTTCGGAGATACCTGTAGAGCATCTTTATGATCACCCAGTTACGTTTGTGATGTTTGATAGCACACAAGGTATTCCTCCGGTATCCGGGAGTTGCATGATCTCATAGTCGAAGGAATATGTATTTGACATGAAGAAAGCAATAACAATAAACTGAACGATCATATGCTAAGCTAACGGATGGGTCTTGTCCATCACATCATTCTCCTAATGAGGTGATCCCGTTATCAAGTGACAACACATGTCTATGGTTAGGAAACCTTAACCATCATCGATCAACGAGCTAGTCTAGTAGAGGCTTACTAGGGACACGGTATTTGTTTATGTATTCACATATGTATTTAAGTTTCCGATCAATACAATTCTAGCAAGAATAATAAACCTTTATCATGAATAAGGAAATATAAAATAACAACTTTATTATTGCCTCTAGGGCATATTTCCTTCACATATAACAAGTGAACATCAAGTTCATACATATCGCTGCCCAATTTTTAATTATATGGCTACCATGTTTCCGTGCCACAGTTATGGCCTAGAACAGTACTACAGTAGCCACTCCCTCAACTATTTCAAAGTTTTGATAACGGGATGCAAAAAAAAAAAGGTGAAAATACACCAAATAATGAATTCATGCCAGGACAGTAAATATCAAAACCGCGCCGATATTCGCAACTTTGGCATGTCATTTTTTTAGTGCCATATGGATCATTAACCTATTCTTTCAAAGTCGCTGCCCCCTCGTTTCTATATAGTCCGCACATAACCCACGATCACGCATTACGAGTGAACATGACTTTATTCATAAATTATGGACTTTTCGTTCCATTTTCTTTCTTCACAACTAATATTTTTTGATAAATTTTGTACCTCGTCTCCATTTTTGATTTTTCTTACGTAAGGAATCAATTTTAGGAAGGGAAATTAATTACTAGAGAAATCCACCGGCTCCGTGATGTATTATTGGAGTTGGACGCGATGCATCATTGGAATTGTTGTTCATACAAGCAAGGATTAATGCCGGGATGTCTTATCTCCTATTTTACACATAAGTCATTGCATTCCATATGCATTACTATTAAGATGATGCATTAGTGTCATAATATTGTGAAACTATGATGTATAATGGTTTGTCATATGCAGACTAGATATGAACTTGAAATATCAAGCAAACAATTGATTGATCATCAGCAGACTGAAATAATTGGTCTGAATCACAATTGAAGAAAAAACTAATGGGTTTATGTATGCTGATTGTCGTCATTTAGATCCTTGGTGTATTTTCTTCCTAAAAAAAAGTCAATACACGTCCCCCCCCCCCCTCTCATCATTTTAGTTAAGCACAAATGCTTTCACCCACAAGGTGATGCATGCTTGAACATGTTGCGACGTACGCCCTAGTACTAACTCTTTCTTCTCACCTTTTTCTTATATTCCCAATGTCTCTTATTCCATGATGCTTTTTTCACCTTTTGCATATGTTTATGACTAGATCTTCCATTCCCTCCGTTTTAAGACAAAATGTTAATGTGATGGGAAGTGTTGGAAATTGTAAAGCTCGATGCTACTGCTTCAGAAGATGGAGTGTGATATATGCATGTATCATAAGAATTCGACAGTGTTCATGGTTGACGTAGTGTTCATGGTTGGAAGTTGTTGGGTCATTACTATTTTTGCATTGAATTCATACCCTGACTATTTTCACGAACGTCTACCATAAGAATACGACAGTAACCAAGCTTATATCAAGTTCATATACATGGAACTGCTTGACTTGTCAAGTATTGAAAATCAAATACCCGTGACTTCTTTGTGCTACAAGTATGGTACAAAATAGTAGCCACACCTCAAATAGCATTTTACATAAAAATATGTGAAAGATTACACTACATTAATGACTACATGGTAGAACACTGAATGCTATAACTACATGATGCATCTTGTACAGACTAGAAGGCACGTTCTACACGCATCACTGCTGAAATCAGGCATTAAATTCCCAAATGGGTGAATCCACAAACGTGCAAATTCTTCCATCAAATTGTATGATCGACCAGAATATCAAGCCAGTCAATATCGGCTAACATATCGGATTATGCATCCGAAACACAATCCATACGTCCGAGCAACATGGACACGTCACCAATACAAATGTGTCAGCCGATGTTCAGAAACTTTGCACATCAAAGATCACGCATACAGGTGAGCATGGTTTTTCTATATGTCCTGGACTATTTATCCATTTTCTTTCTTCATAACAAATAATTTTTGAGAAATCTTGGACTTTTCTACCATTTTCTTTCTTCACAACTAAGAATTTTTGGTGAATCTTCAGAGTTTCGGTCCATTTTTCTTTCAGAATTCAAGTCTTGGGTGTGGCTTTGTGCGGTTTGTACAAGCTATTATTAATACCGAGAGATCGTATCTTTACTTTTACATTAGACATTGCATTTCATTTGCATTACTATTAAAATTATGCATTACAAAAATGTATAATTCTTTGTCATCTGTGGAATAGACATATATGAACTTGTACAATTGATTGATCATGTGCGGACTAAAATAACAGTTCTGAAGCACAATTTAAGAAGAATGTAATGGGTTAATGTATGCTAATTACCATCATTTATATCCTTGATTTATTTTCTTCCTAAAAAAGTCAATACATGTCTTTTTCCCTCTTTCGTCATTTTAGCTACGCACAAATTTGTTCGCGGCAAGGTGATGCATCGTTGAACAAGTAGTAATGGGCCGACTTGGACTAATTCTTTCATCTCGCCTTCTTCTTATATTCCCAATGCCTCTCATTCCTTGATGCTTTTTTTCACCTTTTTCTTATGTTTAAGACTAGATCCTCTTTTTCCTCCATTTTCAACAAAATGTGCATGTGATGAGAAGTGTTGTATAACTAGTAAAACTCGATGCTACTGCTTCGGGAGATGGAGTGGCATATTTGGAAATTGTTGGGTGATCACCAGTTTCCATTGAATTCACTTCCTGACTATTTTTGCGAATGTCTACCATAAGAGTTCGACAACAACCAAGCTTATAGCAAGTGAATATCAAGTTCCTACATATCGCTGCTCGATTTTCTAGTTGTATGTCTACCACATTTCCGTGCTACAATTATGGTATAGAACAGTAGCCATCCCTCAACTATTTCAAAGTTTCATCAACGGGCGGCCTACAAAAAAGGTGGAAATGCGCTAACTTAGGGCATCTCCAACGCAGACCTGCTAAACGGACATCAAATATGCCTGAAGATTAAATTTCTGGAAGATCCAAGCTCCCCCCATCTCCTAACAGCAAGTTGGCATCTGGAGACGAGGGGGCCAAAAATCCCAACAGCGGCTTCTAATGATTCTAGCAGCGGCAGCAACTAACTAGTCTTCAATTTCGTGGACCGGAGTGGGAGTGGCTATACCTCCCTTGCAGTGAGCGCGAGAATGCAATCGCATCAAGGGACGCCCTATGGGCCCAGTGCAGGGAAGAAAGGATAGTTTTTCCTTTTTTTCTGTTAATTAATTATACTTACATTCATAGATTAAAAAATATTTCTATTTTGGAAAACTTTCATCGCGCATTCAAGAAAATGTTCATGTTGTGTAAAAAAAGTTTGCTCAACTTTCAAAAATCTTGATACAATTTGAAATAAATATACATGACACTAAAAAAATATTCACACACTCCAAAAATTTGTTCATGACATTTTAATAAAAGTTATTATAATGTAAAAATATGTTCTCATAATTCAAAACAAATGTTACATACCATTCAAAAGTAGTGTACGTGGCATTTCAAATACATGTTCACATATTCCCAAAATATGTAGGTGACCTTCTAAAAAATGGTTATAGAATGTAAACAATGTTCACGTAGTATAAAAAAATGTTTCATGCCATTCAAAAAATATAGAGGTGCCATTTTAAAGAAATTTTCACTTGTTTTGTTTGTGTTATTTGAAATAAATAATTATTCAATGTCAAATAAATGTCCGCATTGTTTAAAAATATATTTTCTGCATTAACAAAAATGATTGAAGTGTACACAAAAAAATGTGCCAATTATGTATTTGAAAAACATGTACATTGTAAATTTGAAAAATACTCAACATGTATCAAAAACATATTCCACGTGGACTCTAAACATGTGCAATGTATACTGAAAAAGTTATACATGTATTGAAAATAATACTAAAGAGAACGAATGAAAAGGTAGAAAAAAAGGAAGAAAACTGATGAAGTAAATAAAAAATAGAGAATTCAAAGAAAATGGGTGAGGAAACCCAGGAAAGCAAAGTAATAAAGAAAATCAGTGAAAACGGAAGAAGGAAACAAAAGAAAACCAAAGAAAAAGAAAAATAAAAACCCAAAGATAACCGGTGAAGAAACACACAAATACCGAAGAAAAACCGAACTGAAAGAACGAAAATAACAAAACTGGAAGGGAAACTAGAAAAACCAGAAAGAAAACCGTGTGACTAGGACGGTCCACTTAGGAAAGTCCTTGGGGCGAGACTATCATAGGACTCGCAATAGGCGAGGAGTAGCTGTCACGTTCGGAAAGTCCTAAAACCGTCCGCCCGAGCACTATGATAATACGTTGGCGTAGTTCGCATATCCTCAGTTACCGATAGTAACGCTCGCGCAGAGTGATGTATATCATTTGTGCCACTGCCACAGTAATAACTTAGCTCAACTGTACGTTCCACTAGTTTGGGTTGAGCCTACATGAAAGAGTTGCCATTCAAGACATGCTCCTTATACGGCCTTCTACCGTACTGGGCTGGCCCATTATTGGTTACCTTTTCCCATCTATGTTGTTGGCCACTGTCAAGTCGTGAAGATCATCCTTCCGCAAAAAAAAAAAGTCGTGTATATATTTATGGTGTGCACAGACTATATGCCATAGCTTTTCGAATATAAGTATTTATATGATCAATGGATTTATTGACCTAAAAAGTACGAGTAAGTACTTGGCTTGGGTCTGATTAAGATAGAGGAACATAAGTGAGAAACATATATGCCCAAGCTCGATTGACCTGTTGTGTGGTGCCTGCGTGCAAGTGACGCGATTGACAACTACTCCATTTTACAACTAATTAATTAGCTGCATGATGGGTCAAACAAACCAAGGTACTCCACATGTCTCTATTAATTTATTTGTGCATGTGAAAAGGTGTTCCATCCAATGGCTTTGCCATATGCAACCATTGATCGATGGACGACCAGGCCAAAGTTGATCAACCAAAGCTAGCTAACTAAGCGTGTGGCCCTCGTCGGTGCCGCTCACTGAAATCACCATACGAAATGATCAATCAAAGGGTATGTCATGTCTAATTAACATTGCCGTCTACAAATATATGGTATTCCCTAGCAAAAAAAAGTATACGATCTTTACACGGTATGCCTATGTACCGTACAGCATACGGCGTATAACATGGCCTCTCTTGTGACAAAATGGCGATCTATTGCATCTAATTATACACAAGCGCGCGCGCGCACACACACAGCTTTGTTTCAAACGGAAGGAATACCATATAAATCAGGAGCGGGCAGGGTGGTCTATCCGTCTATGGACCTCCCTGAAATTTACTATTCATATATATATTATAAAAAAAATCAAAACAAAAATATATTTATATGTATATTTGAATTGTTGCACTATACCCTGACTCATTTTCTGAGTAAACACCAGACTCATTGGAGATGGGATTTGGAGCACGCAGCGGCCCGCACACATAGATTCTGGGCCGCTCATCTACACGGCGATTTGGAAACATGGTTCTGTCAGGTGGTGTCCACTTCGTATAATGCTGCTTACAGTGTTGCAATTCTTTTGTAAATGGTATGAACGATATACCTGTACATGCGGGGTTGCGCATTTGTGGGGGTGATATGTTTCCATTAACAATACATCTTCTCGGGATCTCCTACCACCGAGCACAGAAGTTAGGAAACGAAATGGCCCTAGTGATTGGCTAGGCCCATTATGCATGGTGGAGGAGACCGTCGCCTACATTCTATTCTCAGTGCATGGCAGCTCAGTTCCTGTGGAGTTGCATTAAGGAAGTTGTGGGGTGATATAGCCAATTTAATTGTGATCCTGTTCAAACATCGGTTAGGAGGGGGCGCCTCACGTAGACCTTATAGAATATATGCAACAAACTTTTGATTGCGCGCGAACCTCTACTTCATGCAACGTAATGCATTGTCTTCTTGCAATAGTGGTGGTTACTGGTTACAGCCAAGGATCACGGCATCCGCGACAATATCATCGCCAAACTACAGGACGTGTTGCATGGGCTGGACCCTTTCGCTCATTTCTTCCGGTTGGGTCTTTTTATGCTGTGAGCCCAACAGACTATTGTTCACCGCAAAAAAAAAAAGACTATTGTTGTTTTTCTTCGGGCCTATGGCCTGGTTTTCTGAGTTTGGTGGTAACTATTGATTGCGTTTGAACAAATGGATATTTTTCATGAAGGGATATATTCGTTTTCCTTAATTTGAAACATAACGAGAGAAGTCGTCATGTGTATGTTTCCTGTGTGGCCGGCCGGCTCTAGTGGATAATGAGCTAGCTGCATCCTCCCTGCAGACACGGAAATATTGTCTCTTAACATATTGTGTTGCCGTCCCATATAACATGATATGCATCATGTAGTATGCGACCGCGGCGTGATGGAGATGCGCTTAGATTACTGAACACTAAGTACTTAAATTACCTTGATTGTGGTGTGTTTGCCAACCAGCCTGCCTGCATATGTCACGCAATTGACAACTGAAGTACAACGCAATTTACTTAATTAACCAGTATTAGCATATAAGCTGGCTGTGACAACCCATGGATGACCATGAGAGTTCACCAAAGCTAATAATTAAGCGTTTATGGCCGCTGCAACTACTGCCGCTGAGATTGTGAATGGATCAATCATCAAAAGGCAGTGTACACTGTACTACGAAACAGTAACTTGGTGCACATGCCAATTGGCAATCAATTGCAACCCTGTATATACAACACGGCTAACCCTGTGTGTGTAGATGTTCAGACGCAAACATTGCCGTACCATAGTATGCCAGCAGATACACATGCTAGTACTAGCTAGCGAGCATTGGATGATTAATCTTTAATTAACACCTACCATATACATACAACCGATCTCCTTGCTCGTGAAGGTATTCTCAACAACAACAAAAAAGAGAAAAGGTTTCTCATGAAGGAGGGGTGGTTCGGGCTGGAGCTTTTCCGCATCGAATGATTCTGTTCGGTAGAGCGCCCTCCCAGATAGGACGTTTTGTTCGGTCTGGCACCAGCCCAGACTGAACGTTCGGTCCTTAACTTTCTACAAAGATAGCAGGTTTGAAGAGGTAACCGATTTTAAAGGATCAGCTAGAGAGTTTCCCTTAGGTTCCTTTGAAAGAACGAGACACATTACGACTGCAGCGTCACTCATCTGACCGGCCGAGCGCGTCGCAGAGATGAATGCCGGATCTACTCGATCGATCAACTAGCTGCATCTCCTCCGCTGCAGGCACGGCATTATTAAACGATGGCGAGTGTCATCCAGGTGGAACTAGCTATCTCACGACCAACTCGGTCGTACGTACGTATGTACCGGATTGTCATACATGGTCAACCTGATCCGTGTCGATGTTAACCAAAGCCTATAATTAAGCGTGTGTGGCCCCTGCAGCTAGCGGCGCCGCTGAGATCATCACGTGAACTGATCAATCAAAATGCCGTGTCTAATTGCTGCTCTACATAACATGTTGTGGGCCTCTACAAATAAACAATACCCGTCAAAAGAAATATTGGCATGGTGCACACAGGGTCTCTCTGTGCCAAATGGTTGTAGATTAATTTGATCAGACACAGCTAACAATGTAATGGAGTGTGTGCATGTTCCGACGGCGACATTGCGGTACCGTGTCAAGCTAGGATTGCCATGCCAGCAGATACACATGCTATAAGCACCAGCTAGCTCTTTTCTCTTTACTTTTTGCAAACATCCCTAAGTTTTAAATAATACCTAGCGTGCAACCATCATGTAGCAGTGGACATAGGAGCGTCATTTCTTTGCGCGACAAAAAATCGCCGCCACCTACTTCATCTATTCACTTTTATAATGATCGATCTTTTTTTTTTTAGTCGGTAATAATGATCGATCTTTCTACCACAGGAAATTACCTGTCATCTACCGGAAATTGAAGAAAAACCGGGGGCAGTTGCACGTCGTTATCGGGGCAGGCCAGAATTAAGAATGTGAGATGATCAACGCATGCATATGTGGCGGCAAAAGGAACATATACTATTGTATTATCGTACTAGTATAACAAGGATCGACATCTGGGACGGGCCGGGCATATGGATACAGTGCACCAGCTTCTTGTGGGAAGCATGAGTGAGATTTCTAAAGGCTTGCATGCACGCATGGTCTACGTACTCCACATGCATCCATAAACAAGAACCTAGGGGAAAAGAAAGCTCTCACAGCGATTAGAGCATTCTGGCCATCGGATCGATCTCCTTGATGCGATCTGCGCCGTCGGATCTCGCTCACGATCGTTCTCATCCGCGGGATCAAAACTGAGAAATGTATCAATGAATAGTGCCTGTCCCCTGCGTTTTTTCTTCACTTCGCAGTTTTGACCGTGTGCCGCTGACGTATGGGTCCCCTCACTTGTGGGCCGCGTCTGTCGGCAGCTTTGCCTGGGGAGGTGCCCGGTGTATGTCTTTTGCGGTCAAAATATCATGCCACCGCCTGTAATTTTCACACCCCACCGAGGATATGGGTGGTATTTCGTGTGCTAGTCCTGTGCGTGGCATGCTATGGGTGGCTAGGGAATGGATGGGGGTGTCTGCTTTTCTCCACTTTGCTATAGGGTGAAACCCAGCCAACACTCCTTCTTCTTCGCTCCCTGCCGACATCGCCGCCGCTCCTCTCCCCTCCCGTCACCCTCTCCTCCCGTTCCTTTCCCGTCACCAGGCTCACTGCCGTCACTCACTAGTAGAAAAACTACTTTACGTGAGACACATTAGTCCCGGTTCGAACGGCTATGCATTAGTCCCGGTTCATTTGTGACCTATAGTACCGGTTGGTGGCTCCAACCGGTACTAAAGGTGGTGCGCTGCCACCCGCAGTGCACAATGTTTAGTCCCACCTCGCTAGTTGAGAGGAAATCGCACCGGTTTATAAGCCCCGCCGCGGCTACCGTGTCGAGCTCCTCTCTAAGCAGGCCTTTGTGGGCCTATTGCAAGTCTTCTGCCATGTGGGGCCTACTGGGCCGTATGGGCCTGCATTCTGGCCCAACTAGAGGTTGGGTTTCTAGTTGTATGAAGACTGTGCCGGCCCAGTAGGCGGGCTGTTTTTGCTTTATTTCAAAAAAAAATTCAAGAAAAAAATCCTTTAGTCCCGGTTGGTGTTACCAACCAGGACTAAAGGTCCCCCAGACCACGGCGCGCCTCATGCCACATGGTGGGCCTTTGGTCCCGGTTCGTGTTGAACCGGGACTAAAGAGGGGGGACCTTTAGTCCCCACCCCTTAGTGCCGGTTTCCAAAATCGGTACTAAAGGTCCTTACGAACCGGTACTAAAAGTCGTTTTTTTACTAGTGACTGCTCTCCCATCAGGCGCCGTCGGCAGTGCAAGACGCCGCTCGCGTCGGGGGATTCAATAGGAGGTGGAGGAGGGCGAGCGGATCCAGGCCGTCCACTCGTGCTGCCTCTACTGCTCCCGTCAGCCGTCGACGCCGCCGATGCGAGGAGGGAGGCCGTGGATGGAGATCGCGCGGTCCGTCGCCGCCGTGGGCTGCTCCTAGGAGCACCAGATGATCTACGCCGAATAGTTCACCCTCGCTGACCCAGGTGCGTGTTTCGCAAACTTCGTGGTTCCCACCACCAGCGCCCCCAAACTGAAGGATTGGGACAGGCTAGACGATGCTTCACTGATTCGCCGGTGACCGTGTCCCCGGCTGTCCCTACAGATGGAGACGGGCGCGTCACGGGCGCTGAGGCCACCAAGTTCTTTGCCATTTCTAGCCCTTGCCGACCTCAAGCAGGTCAGTGAACCGTCCGCCGATACCTCGAGATGCCGCTGCTAAATGTGGGCCTCCCCTCCCCATCCAAGCCGCCACCAAGGTCGGCGCCTAGGTGCTTTTCAGATTCCCTTTTTCTCGTCGGTGCTCCCTTGGTGTGGTGGGGTTGCTTCGGCTAGGTTCTGCCCGGGTTTGAATACGTAGATTTAATTGCTTGCTTCGATTGCGATGCCTGTTGGTTTCAAGCCGTGCTGGTTAATGTGATGCCAACTACTGGTTTCATTAGTTTCCAGTGATAAATGTGACAAATTCCACTATTTTGACAATTTAGAGAGTCAAAATTAGTTCTTCTGCTAAGCAAGAGAAGACAAACATATGGGGTATACCACGACGCTTTATGGGTTGCATAAAGCTTCATAGGGGCATGTTCTCAATTCAATTACCTTTCTAGATTGTTGTTTTTTTGGTTGATGCAATACTCTGTTTGGTGGTTTCCTTTTGTTTTTGCTGCAGAGAGTGGATGTTTCAGAATGGTGCGGGCAGGTTGAGCAGCAATAGATGTTTTTTAATTTCTAGGTGAGCACTCAGGTTCTGTGAATTTTCCCTTCACAGTACTGCAGTATTTTCATGCTTCAAGGAAATAGAAATAATATGGTTTCTCTCTCCCAGATTGTTACTATTGAGAATGGAATTGGAGAAGAGATACTTTTGGTGTGTCCTATTACCTCTCGTATCTGACAGATGACACAAAGTTATCAGTTTAGTTGGCAAAACAAAAAAGTCCAGATCAGTTGTGAGGATATATGATGATTGGCATACTTAGGTCTCAGTCTTGTATCTACATCTGCAACGTAGTGTCCCCTGTTAAAGAAGTCTAAAGGGTAAGTTATGCCTTCTCTCTCGCCAATCGATTTTCTCTTGGCTTTTCTTTCTTTGCATATGATCGTCTTTTGTGTATTTTCACTATGTATTCTTGTATCTATATATGTTAAGCAAATTGTTTCCTCTATGACCATGATTCTATATGATTACTAAGGTCTCTAACCTTCTCTTCTTTTCTAATTAGAACATGATACTAATCTGATGTATCTCCTATATGCGATGACTATTAAATTATGGAGTTTCTGTGTTGTCTACCGAAGCAGTCAAGCATGCAATCTGAGCAGAATATCATTAAAAGGTCATTGACCCAACAAGTTGAACTTAATCTGAACCTCCCCTGTTCCTGCTATATATCCCTATTTTTCTGAACTTAACAATAGAACAACATCATATATTAGATCAGCACACAAGTGAACTGGAAAGCATTTTAGTCAGTCTTGTTACCCTTAGCGTAAAATTATTCCTTACTGGTTGGGGATTTGGAGATGCAGTATGTGGTTGGCGAAGGATTTTTGTCTCCTAAGCTCCACACATTCGCTTCTATCTAAAACAACTGACGCGGTCAAGTGGTGTAGTAATTGATGGTCGAGAGCTAAAAGCAAGCCACCGTCTTGTTTTAGGATTTGTGTAATATTTAGATCCACCTTTACCATCACAAGTATTTGCCGGAGCTCTGGTGATTACTCCCAAGAATTACTCCACCAAATAACATTACCGAGGTATCACTGTGTACCTGGCTGGCTATTCATGTGCAGTACTGAAGTGTGTGACCTTCTCTATTTTGTCAAATGCCAGTACTTGCGCTGTGACCCTTGATGTAATGTCTGTCAACTTCCAAAGTGTCGCGTAACTATGTATCTGTATCTTGAATATCGACATGTCGTAAACCTGTAAACCTTTGAAACAGGACCTGCTGTCTATTGGTATTACTGATATGAAAGAGAGATTTTTGTTTGTGTTGATGTAGGAGGGCAGCAGCCTCAACGCGGCGATCACGTCGCTCCTTAGCGTGGAGAAGTAGTGCCACCTGTCCGGCAGCCGGAAGTCCGCCGATCATCGAGATCTGCTTCAAGGACGGCGCCTGGAAGAAGATCATTGTCCTCTACAAGAGGAGGGGCTAGCTCAAGCAGGTACAACTAGCTCACTATAGCTAGCTCTTCCTCCCACTTTCTTCTTCGATTGTGTCAAACTTGAGCCTGTAGCTACTATTCAGATGTCGTGTCAGATTTATTCTTTATGTCATAAGAATTGGCTATTTAGAGAAGCTAGATTGTTTTTTGGAAGGAAGAAACTCGAATTTATGTAGTAGAAATATGTTAGCTCCCTATGTGTGAAGGAAGTAGGTCTCACATATGTTTTGTTTAGCTTGATGCCTTTATGCAATGGATGTTTGTCGCATCTGTAAGGGGTCGAAGACATGGCCTTCGCATACCCGACGCTGATGGCCTGCTTTTCCTTATTCTGTGAGTTGCCTTTTCTCGATTTGGTGCACTACTAGATTATGAAACTGTAAACCAGTCCAGGATTGTGATTGGTGTGTCTGTTGGTTGGACGCAGATAATGAGAAACATAGTAGGATTCAAATGATGCTCCGATTGGTCGCCAGTTGGAGCTGATTTATTCCTCACATGCATAGACATAAAGAGAGAGGTGAGGATCAATGTGTGCTAATGTTCTATCATTTTTCATTAACAGAAGTTCAGCAAAAAAGCTAGGGTCGAAAACACGAAGCAGTTGGACTAGAACATTGTGTACCACTTCTTTTAGAATATGGCCTTTACTTCCCTTTAGTTTTATATATTATTTCTTCCCGTGAGTGATGGTTTTAGATACTTCCGTCGAAAAAATATATAGTTTTAGATATTTGATCCATGTTCAAGTAAGCTAAAATGTTGAATGTTTCTCTCTAAATCATAGAGAGATAAATTCACGAGTTTTGAGCTATAAACATGACAACGTCTTTGTTGTCGAGTTGTGTTCAGTTCTTTCCATGTAGAATTTACTAAAAATTCTTGCATACACCCTAGACAAATAAAGAGCTAGATTTTATTTGCACTCATTGACCTGCTAATTTAGACATTGTCAGTACATCTATTATTTTTCTGCTTGTATCTATATTAGTTAAGATGGTTCGTGCAGTTTGATGGCATTTTTGTTTTGCTTCTCAAGATCTGTTTTACTTTTTAGTTGAAATTTCATTATGTATGAATGAAAAAGAACTACAATAAGCAAGCCATGTGTATAAATATTACTAACTACAGATCCTCTGCATCAGTGATTTAGAAGTAATTCATGTTACCCTTGGGACCAATGTATAAGTTGTTTTCATCCAAAGAATTGGATTACAGATTTACCGATTGCGTGCTTACAATCTGAATTAGGGGCGGTATTACGCGAGTAACGTGTGTATAATCGGGGTGGTATTGAGTGAACTAGAAGACGACACATTCGAATTTTGTTGTGCAGCCATGGTTGTTGCAGTGGATGGCATATTGCCTAGGGGAGGACTGGGCAGTGACCTTTTTCACAGTCGTAGTTCTGCTCTTGCTGTTGGGGAGATCGTGCATGGCTGGGTTTTTGATTTGGCAAGTAGCTAATTAGTTCTTAGGATGCATTTTCACAAGCGGCACTCCATTTCTTGTCCTGAATATTCATATATACATTTGTTTTCATTTTGTTTTTTGCTTCTAACAAAAGAGGGAATGATTTTAATTCTAATTCTACTAGAGAACTAATATGGCATGCTAGCATGTATATGTTATTTCTCAGGATTCTTTAAAAGTATTTAGTGTTGAACTGCATTTTTATAGGAATTGTTAACTCACTGAGCCTCACATGACACAGCACTGCAACTATAAAGAGGAGGACGTGTTGAAGCAGCACCATCGGCGTTAGCTTCACCGTCGTCCTTGGGGTGGGAAGGATGTCACTCCCAAGTCCTCTTTGTATCGCTGCCAGGTATGGTACTAGATGCTTCTACTGTTCTCCCTGCCCCTTCCTCCAAGGTTGATCGTTTGCTAGGCTTGCCTATGATGAAACCATGACAAAAGACCAGGCTTATCGTGTTCTTATGTGAGCTCCAAATGATCATCACATAAGAAGTATTTGGCCTTGATGTTTGAATATATAGGGACATGTTATCTTAAGATTAGTGTGTTTTTTCTACACCTTTGTGTAAAGGTTGGACTTTTCATACACAATGCCTAATGAGCCATGTTTTTTCCTCCCAGTAAAAATGCTCTATTTTCAAGTGGCATCGTACGGCGAAGCATGGGATCTGGATCAGGAGTTGTAATGGTGCGTGACCCCACACTTTGGCTTATGCTTGCAAGTAAGCTCCTTTTGCTCTTTTACCCCCCCCCCCTCTTATGAGGATCTCTGGTTGGATTTGAGTAAGCAGACCGCAGGAGATGTAATCCTATTTGGACATGATCTATGTATGCTAGCTTGATTTAGTTTATAGGAGTAGATATTTATGGATGAACTTTGTATGCTAGCTTGATGGTGATACATGCTAATTTAACCATTGATTTTAGATTGAGAGTAACCAGTAGAGGATTATATTTGTGAAGTGTATTCTTCATGAGCCAAACAAGAAACCCAAGGGATACATGTGTAGTTAATATCATCTCAAGGTTTAGTGGATGAATTATGAGAACCTAGAGATTAAAAATAAGTGCCTGCTGAGTAAATGGCTCTATAGGTTATCAGTAGAAACGGATGGTATGTGGGCACAGATTTTATGTAACAAGTATTTACATTCTAAATCTCTGGCCCAAGTTACCGTAAGACCTAATGATTCACCATTCTAGAAGGGGCTCTTGAGCACAAAAGAAACATTTTTCCGTAGGGCCAGATTCATTGTTGGCAATGGGATGACAACAAGATTTTGGGAGGATACCTGGTTAGGACATAGGCCTCTAGCCTTACAGTACCCCACCTTATGTAATATTGTACAGCATAAGGAGGATTACGTGGCTACAGTATTACATGCAGTGCCTTTAAATATCCAGTTCAGGAGGTCTTTAGTTGGGGAGCGTTGGAATTCCTGGTTACATTTGGTGCGGAGGTTGATGGATGTTCAACTCTCTGATCAACCTGACTCTTTACACTGGCAGTTAACTGGAAGCGGAGTGTTTACGGTCAAATCAATGTATACGGATCTAATTAATTCTGGCCCAACCCCAAGATCGATAAATATTTGGAAAGTTAAGGTTCCCTTGCGTATCAAGATTTTCATGTGGTTTGTCTACAAGCAAGTAATCCTTACCAAAGACAATTTATTAAAGCGACGGTGGGTAGGTAGTGCATGATGTTGTTTTTGTGATCAAGATGAAACAATACAACACCTCTTCATAGAGTGCCCTCTCGCGAAATTACTTTGGCGAACCATCCATATAGCCTTTAACATTTTGCCTCCATCTAGTATTGATGCGTTATTTGGGACATGGCTAACTGGAGTGAACCATATTACTGCTGCTCGTATTCGGATTGGAATATGTGCGCTTTTGTGGGCTACATGGAACTGCAGGAATGATACAATTTTTAACAGACAACACATTTCAAATTTCTTGCAGGTTATATTTAGAGCTACGGCATGGATCTGTACGTGGTCGTTACTCATTCCTATGGACTCCAGGGAGCCTTTGGTTACTGGGTGCAACCAGTGGGAGATGGTAGCACGGGTATCTTCAACCGGTTTGGATGGTGGTCTCTGATGTTTGCTTGAACTACGTCGGTATTTCCCCAAAGAGGAAGGGATGATGCAGCACAACAATGGTAGGTATTTCCCTCAGTGATGAGACCAAGGTTATCGAACCAGTAGGAGAACCACGCAACACCACGTAAACAGCTCCTGCACACAAAGAACAAATACTTGCAACCCGACGTAAGAGAGGGGTTGTCAATCCCTCACGGGTAAAAGGATAGGTAAAATTGTAGTAGATTGGATAAATAGATCTTGCGGGAATGCGAGATAAAATAAATAAGTAAAAATTGCAGCAAGGTATTTTTGTATTTTTGGATTAATAGATCTGAAAATAAAAGCAAATAAAAATAGATCACGAAGGCAAATATATTAAAGAAGAGACCCGGGGGCCGTAGGTTTCACTAGTGGCTTCTCTCGAGAAAAATAGCAAATGGTGGGTTAACAAATTACTGTTGGGTAATTGATAGAACTTTAAATAATCATGAAGATATCCAGGCAATGATCATTATATAGGCATCACGTCCAAGATTAGTAGACTGACTCCTGCCTGCATCTACTACTATTACTCCACACATCGACCGCTATCCAGCATGCATCTAGTGTATTAAGTTCATGGAAAAATGGAGTAATGCAATAAGAACAATGACATGATGTAGACAAGATCTATTTATGTAGAAATAGACCCCATCTTGTTATCCTTAATAGCAACGATACGTACGTGTCGTTTCCCCTTCTGTCACTGGGATCAAGCACCGTAAGATCGAACCCATCACAAAGCACCTCTTCCCATTGCAAGATAAATAGATCAAGTTGTCCAAACAAAACCCAAATATCGGGGAAGAAATACGATGCTATAAGCAATCATGCATATAAGAGATCAAAGAAGACTCAAATAACTTTCATGGTTAAAAACATAGATCTGATCATAAACTCAAAGTTCATCGGATCCCAACAAACACATCGCAAAAAGAGTTACATCAAATAGATATCCAAGAGACCATTGTATTGAGAATCAAACGAGAGAGAGAAAGTCATCTAGCTACTAACTACGGACCCGTAGGTCTACAATGAACTACTCACGCACCATCGGAGAGGCACCAATGAGGATGATGAACCCCTCCGTGATGGTGTCTAGATTGGATCTGTGTTTTCTGGAACTTGTGGCGGCTAGAATTGATTTTCGTTGACTCCCCTAGGGTTTCTGGAATATTGGGGTATTTATAGAGCAAAGAGGCGGTGCAAGAGGTCTCCGAGATGGGCACAACCCACCAGGGCGCGCCTGGGGGCCCAGGCGCGCCCTGGTGTCTTGTGATCACCTCGGGCCCCCTCTTCGGTACTTCTTTAGCCCACTGGATGTCTTCTAGTCCAAAAAAAATCTACAAAAAGTTTCGCTGCGTTTGGACTCCGTTTGGTATTGATTTCCTGGAAGTAAAAAACAAGCAGAAAATAGCAACTGACACTTGGCACTATGTCAATAGGTTAGTCCCAAAAAAATGATATAAAATTGATATAAAATGATTGTAAAACATCCAAAAATTATAATATAACAGCATGGAACAATCACAAATTATAGATACGTTGGAGACATATCAGCATCCCCAAGCTTAATTCCTGCTTGTCCTCGAGTAGGTAAATGATAAAAACAGATTTTTTGATGTGGAATGCTGCCTAACATGTTCATCACATATTCTTTTCTTTGTAGCATGGACATTTGGACTTTTATATGGTTCAAAGCAATAGTCTTGTTTTGACATCAGGACTTTCATACTCAAGCATATCAACAAGCAACCATGTCTTTCAAATTATCAACACTAAAGCATGTTATCCCTAGCCCATTATGCTCAATCAGTGATCCATTCATGAAACACACTCGAATATTAGCTACACCCAATGCTCAAGTACGATCATAGTGCCCCTTAGTTGGTGCTTTATAAGAGAAGATGGAGACTCAAGTAAAAATAAAAATTGCATAAAGTAAAAGAAAGGCCCTTCGCAGAGGGAAGTAGGGATTTGTAGAGGTGCCAGAGCTCAAAGCTTAAATTGAGAGATAAAAATATTTTGAGAGGCATACTTTTCCCACCAACGAAAATAACTTAGAGTTTCCAATACTTTCCATGCTAGATATATCATAGGAGGTTCCCAAACATAAATTAAAGTTTATTCCTTTTTCCACCATTTCTTTCACTTTCCATGGCTAGCCGTATCCACGGGTGCCCTCCATACCAACACTTTCCAAGGAATTTATTATTTGACAACATAAAGTAAATTCATTTTTTCATTTCGGGACTGGGCATCCCTAATACCTTTGCTGTACTCTCATGCAATGACAAGTGAATAAACACTCATCGTGAGAATAACACATCTAGCATGGAAAAATATCGGCCACCCCTCATCGCCTCTTGAGCGGTACGAGCACACAAAAGAGAAATTTATTTTAAAAATTAGAGATGGCACATACAAATTTGCTTAGAACGGCACGGAAATACCGCATATAGGTAGGTATAGTGGACTCATATGGCAAAACTGGTTTAAAGGGTTTTGGATGCACAAGTAGTGATCATACTTAGTGCAAATGAAGGCTAGCAAAAAGATTGAGAAGCGTCCAACCAAGAAACAAAAAATCTCGTAAGCAAGCATTAAGCATAATTAACACCGAATAATGCACCACAAGTAGGATATAATTTCATTGCATAACTATTGACTCTCATGCTTGCATAGGGAATCACAAACCTTATCACCAATATTCTTACTAAAGCATAATTACTCATCAACATGACTCACATATCACTATCATCATATCTCAAAACTATTACTAAGAATCAAGTTTATTTTGTCCAATGATCTTCAAGAAAGTTTTTATTATATCCTTCTTGGATATCTATCACTTTGGGACTAGTTTCATATGTTGCTTTTAATAAGCTCAAACAAATATAAGTGAAGAACATGAGCATACTATTTCTTTCTCTCAAATTAATCTAATTGAAGCAAGAGAGAATTTGTTTAAAATTTTACTAACTCCAAAATAAATATAAGTGAAGCATGAGAGCATTTCTTCAAAAATAACAAAGCACACCGTGCTCAAAAAGATATAAGTGAAGCACTAGAGCAATTCCATAGCTCATAAAAATTTAAGTGAAGCATAGGAGCAAGCATAGCATAATTTTTGGCTCTCCCAAAAAGGTGTGTCCAGCAAGGATTCAAGACTTAAAATAAAAAGCCAAACAAGCAAAGACTCATATCATACAAGACGCTACAAGCAAAACTCATAATATGTGACGAATAAAAATATAGCTCCAAGTGAAATACCAATGGTCGTTAGAAGAAAGAGGGGATGCCACTCGGGGGCATCCCCAAGCTTGGTTGCTTGATACTTCTTGAATATTATTTTGGGGTGCCTCGGGCATCCCCAAGCTTAGCCTTTTGCTAATCCTTATTCCTTCATCCATCGTAATCTCACCCAAAACTTGAAAACTTCAATGACACAAAACTCAACAAAACCTTCGTGAGATCCGTTAGTATAAGAAAGCAAATCACTACTATAAGTACTGTTGAAAACCCATTCATATTCTATTTTTGCATTATATATACTGTATTCCAACTTTTATATGGCAAAACTCTTCAAAGTAAACCATAGAATCATCAAAACAAGCACACAACGCAAAGAAAACAGAATCTGTCAAAAACAGAGCAGTCTGTAGCAATCTGAAAACTTCGAATAGTTCTGTAACTCCAAAAATTCTGAAAAATTAGGAAAACGTGAGAAATTTGTTTATTAATCTTCTGCAAAAATAATCAAATCAAAATCACTCTTCTGTTAAAAATAAGAATTGTTTTCCTGAGCGCAAAAGTTTCTGTTTTTCAGCAAGATCAAATCAACTATCACCCAAATCATCCCAAAGGCTTTGCTTGGCACAAACACTAATATAAACCATAAAAACACATATAACCAGAGGCATAATTGGGTATTTTATTGAAAACAGCAAGAAAACCAAACAGCAAAAAGATACAAGTTGGGTTGCCTCCCAACGAGCGCTATCGTTTTACGCCCCTATCTAGGCATAAAGCAAAGGATCTAAGTATTGTCATCTTTGTTTCGAGATCCATAAGATGCCCTCATGATTGATTCATATGGTGGCTTAATTCTAGTTCTAGGGAAGTGTTCCATGCCCTTCCTTAGTGGAAATTGAAATTTAATATTGCCTTCTTTCTTATCAGTCACGGCACCAATAGTACGTAAAAACGGTCTACCAAGTATAATTGGACAAGACGGATTGCAATCAATATCAAGGACAACAATATCTATGGGGACATAATTCCTATTTTCAAGAATAAGAACATCATTAATTCTTCCCATAGGCTTTCTAATAGTAGAATCCGCCAAGTGCAAATTTAAAGAGCATTCTTCAATATCGGTAAGACCAAGCACATCACATAAAGATTTCGGAATTGTAGAAACACTAGCACCCAAGTCACATAAAGCAAAACACTCATAATTTTTAATCTTCACTTTGATAGTAGGTTCCCATTCATCATGTAATTTTCTAGGAATTGAAACTTCTAATTCCAACTTTTCTTCAAAAGCTTTCATCATAGCATCAACAATATGTTTAGTAAAAGCTTTATTTTGTTCATAAGCATGGGGTGAATTTATCATGGATTGCAACAAAGAAATACAATCAACCAAAGAACAACTATCATAATTAAAGTCTTTGTAATCCAAAAGAGTGGGCACATCACTAGTTAAAGTCTTGACCTCTTCAAACCCACTTTTATCAAAATTTTCAACAAAATTTTTACCCTCCAAATTATCGGGACGCCTTCTAGCTAAAGTTGACTCTTCTCCAGTCCCTTTTTCATCAATCTTAATTTTACTAAACAAGGAATCAATAGAAGAAACACCAATTATTTTAAGACCTTCATCACTTTTACCTTCTAACGAGATTGGTTTAGCGGCCATTTGATTTACTAGGGTAGCTTGTGCATCGGATATTTTACCTAGCAAACTTTCGGCAAAAGCACACTTAGATTGGAGAATGCAAACTTCTCTACTGATATCATCAAGTTGTTTTGTTATAGCATCTAGCACAACGGAATGCTCCTTAAGTTCTTCGGTGAAATACTTATTATGCTCAAATTGTGTAGTCATATATTCCTTAGTACTTTTCTCGATCTCAAGCAAAATATTTGGGTAAGGAACATCATAATATTTTCTTTTAGGCAGCATAACTAAGCAAACAATATTGCACTCAAAAACAGATCGGGCGAGAAAACAACGAACGAAAAAGAGGGCGAATAAAACGACAAATTTTTGTGAAGTGGGGGAGAGGAAAACGAGAGGCAAATGGCAAATAATGTAAATTGCAAGGAGATGAGATTTATGATTAGGAACCTAGTAGATGTTGATGATGTCTCCCCGGCAACGGCGCCAGAAATTGGCGCGTGGACGGGAGACTATCTTGGCTTGATCCTCCCCGGTAACGGCGCCAGAAATTCTTTTTGATGTTTGCTTGAACTACGTCCCTAAAGAGGAAGGGATGATGCAGCACATCAACGGTAGGTATTTCCCTCAGTGATGAGACCAAGGTTATCGAACCAGTAGGAGCGTAAACAGCTCCTGCACACAAAGAACAAATACTTGCAACCCGACGTAAGAGAGGGGTTGTCAATCCCTCACGGGTGAAAGGATAGGTAAAATTGTAGTAGATTGGATAAACAGATCTCGCGGGAACGCGAGATAAAATAAATAAGTAAAAATTGCAGCAAGGTATTTTTGTATTTTTTGGATTAATAGATCTGAAAATAAAAGAAAATAAAAATAGATCGCGAAGGCAAATATATTAAAGAAAAGACCTGGGGGCCGTAGGTTTCACTAGTGGCTTCTCTCGAGAAAAATAGCAAACGGTGGGTTAACAAATTACTGTTGGGCAATTGATAGAACTTCAAATAACCATGACGATATCCAGGCAATGATCATTATATAGGCATCACGTCCAAGATTAGTAGACCGACTCCTGCCTGCATCTACTACTATTACTCCACACAACGACCGCTATCCAGCATGCATCTAGTGTATTAAGTTCATGGAAAAACGGAGTAATGCAATAAGAACGATGACATGATGTAGACAAGATCTATTTTTGTAGAATTAGACCCCATTTTGTTATCCTTAATAGCAACGATACGTACGTGTCGTTTCCCCTTCTGTCACTGGGATCAAGCACCGTAAGATCGAACCCATCACAAAGCACCTCTTCCCATTGCAAGATAAATAGATCAAGTTGGCCAAACAAAACCCAAATATCGGAGAAGAAATACGATGCTATAAGCAATCATGCATATAAGAGATCAAAGAAGACTCAAATAACTTTCATGGATAAAAACATAGATCTGATCATAAACTCAAAGTTCATCGGATCCCAACTAACACACCGCAAAAAGAGTTACATCAAATAGATCTCCAAGAGACCATTGTATTGAGAATCAAACAAGAGAGAGAAAGCCATCTAGCTACTAACTACGGACCCGTAGGTCTAAAATGAACTACTCACGCATCATCAGAGAGGCACCTATGAGGATGATGAACACCTCCGTGATGGTTTCTAGATTGGATCTGTGGTTTCTGGAACTTGCGGCGGCTAGAATTGATTTTCGTCGACTCCCCTAGGGTTTCTGGAATATTGGGGTATTTGTAGGGCAAAGAGGCAGTGTGGGAGGTCTCCGAGATGGGCACAACCCACCAGGGCGCGCCCTGGTGTCTTGTGCTCACCTCGGGCCCCCTCTTCGGTACTTCTTTAGCCCACTGGATGTCTTCTGGTCCAAAAAAAATCTCCAAAAAGTTTCGCTGCGTTTGGACTCTGTTTGGTATTGATTTCCTGCGAAGTAAAAAACAAGCAGGAAACAGCAACTGGCACTGGGCACTATGTCAATAGGTTAGTCCCAAAAAAATGATATAAAGTTGATATAAAATGATTGTAAAACATCCAAAAATGATAATATAACAGCATGGAACAATCAAAAATTATAGATATGTTGGAGACGTATCAGTCTCATAATAGGATAGGTGTTTAGCGATCTTGTCCTATTATCCTACCGGTTGTGGCAATGAGTTTGTTTTTCTTTTCTTTTTTTTTTTGCTCCGTTTTGCGAGTTGTGCTGGATCTAAGACTATGTTTTTGTTCTCTTTTTTAATAATATGGCCGCATGCATCTTCCGGATGCAGAGGCCGGGGGTAAGCCTCCTTTTCCAAAAAAAATACCTAATACTCTTTTACCCAATATGGTATGTAAGGATGATTCTCTGTACTCTGTAGTATGTCTTTGAATGTGTGAGCTATTGAATCATAAAGCTGCACCATGTGTACTTTTCATGTATTCAGTGATGTAAAGCTGCACCGTGTGTTTTTTGACAGGATAAGTTCAAGCCAAGTCTAACCTAATAGCTACCAATCCCCTTCTACCCAAGGTTGAACCTTCAGTGGCGGCATCGGAGGAGACAACGTCGCGTGAAAGGATGTTACCTCAAGCCACACTTATCGCTTGTGATTCTTTCTTTTCTCTTGCCACCGAGTTTGTTTGATCCTTCTGTTTTCATTCAGCCCCCTATCTGGACAAGCAAAAGTTGTGGCTGCCATGGATGCCGATGAGATTCTCGACCATGGTTCACCTGGGTCTGCGTCCTCCAATAACAATATGCATACACCTATGAAGGTTAGCCGAAAGTTATCAACTTGCTTTGTAAAAGGCTCGGGATTTTTAAAGTTTGTAGGAACCCTTTCTGAACAGAAGAACTTTTTAGATAGTTGCTTGCATGACCAAAAAAACATGTTGACAAATGAACCCGCTTATGCAGAATGCTTTGAGGATATTCATACAAAATCCTTTGTCAGTGTGCTTGCTTGACTGGGTTAATAAAAAGAAGTATGCAACTGTAAAGAAAATAAAGCTATTGCCCATGTACATATCAAGTGATTTTAGTCTCTGTTTCTGGAGAAGCCTAAGCCAAAAATAACTGGCCTTAAGTACTTCTCATTCATATTGCCCATGTACATATCAAGTGATTTTAGTCTCTGTTTCTGGAGAAGCCTAAGCCAAAAATAACTGGCCTTAAGTACTTCTCATTCATAATAAATGTCTTGCGTATGTGTGTGTAGTATGAAACTGTAACTCACTATAGTAATTAATAATTGGTTCCATTTCTTACTTTGATGTTGCGAATGTAGGGAAACGCAGCAGAAAACAAAAAATTTCCGACCTACGCACCAACCCAGGACCACTATGGAGACTGCATACAAGGTTTGATCATATTCATTACCGACTCGTAGCGCAGCGGAAGCAGAGTCGATGACGATCGGCGATGCAGATCCCCGCAGCTAGGATTTACAACCTCCCAACCGCGAGGATGTATACCCTCGTCTTCCCTTCGGACAGCCCTCCGGGAGGTGGTCGAACAGTCCCCCAGACGATGTCGCGGACAGCCCTTCGGGAGGACCTTCGAAACTCGAACGGTCACTCGGACAGCCCTTCGAGAGGACTCACAGGACTCGGACCGTCACTTGGACAGCCCTTCGGGAGGCACTCTCGAACAGCCCCTCGGGCACTAAGATCGAAACTACGACCTCCCTACAGAGTTGCACACATACGGTGTCATCTATCCGGCAGGGCTTCGCCGTCCAGAACTAGTTCCCACCGGAACCCAAACTATTTCGCCGGGAGGGAGAGAGAAGCCAGATCATTGCAATGGCACTTGTATGTGAGAAGGAGTGAGTCTTTAGGCAGCCCCCTCCACCCCTATTTATAGGTCAAGCCCAAGGGTGGCTTCTCCAAGAAGCCAAGGGGAAAAATACCAAAGGACCCTCAAGGTGGCTTCTCCAAGAAGCCACCCAAAAAGCACTTTCACTATTCACGACGACATTTTTCAGCGTCCGTTCGA
Organism: Thinopyrum elongatum; assembly: GCA_011799875.1. Lineage (NCBI taxonomy): Eukaryota > Viridiplantae > Streptophyta > Magnoliopsida > Poales > Poaceae > Thinopyrum > Thinopyrum elongatum. The sequence continues at coordinate 33,236,708 of CM022303.1, read as the reverse complement.
ACTGAAAATATTTATGTGGGCTTAGAACATTTCCAGTACCCACTAAAATAATTTTCAACACGTTCTGGAACAATTCCAGATTAGTGATTTTCATCTGCGAAAAGCATCTGAAGTGGTTCCGGCAGCTCCGGAACATTTCCGGTTTTTCTTCCAGAAAATTCCCAAAAGTTTCCAGAATGATTCTGGCACCCTCCAAGAATTATCGGGCATGTGCCGAAACCAATTTGACTTTATGGTATCCTCTGAAACAACTTTTCAGTTTCACCAGAACTCATCCGGTGACCTCTCTCTGCGGAACTTTTCCGCTGTCCGAAACTTTTTCGGTGTCTGAAACTTTTTCGGTGATTTTCTCTCAGACTCCCTGTCTAGTATTCAGCAGATAGATGACCCTAAAGCATGTGACCCTATAGGTTCGGTGAAGTATAGACATGACACGGAACCCCTTCCGATCAATGATCAACATCGGAGCCGTGGATACCCATATTGACCCCTATACCCACACGAATGAATATTCGAGTGAACCTCCAGTTGTCGTGTGCTATTCCTGTTGCTTCGCGATATGTTACAAATACCCGAGGTGAGACATGTTGGCATTCCCGTGGATCAACAACTTGTCCACTATGCTAGTTACCTCGTTACCGGTATTGTTCTCTTTTCTCGTTACCGTGTTCTGGCATCCCCGTGATCAAATCACAAAGTGTCTGGCCAGACGATGATGGATACCGTAACACCGAGAGGGCCCAGAGATATCTCTCCATCGTCGGAGGAGCAAATCCCAATCTTGAGCTATCAAGTTACTTGACATACTTTCCCATGAACCCGTAAGCCGCCGTAATAGCCATCCATTTAGGGATGACGTTTAACAAACCCCAAAGTTCATGAATCAAGCATGAAGAAACTCGATACTCTCATGGTCTAAGGAATTATGCAAACATTAACCATCTCTGTGTTATTAACCATAAACTTATGACGAAAGAATCTCATAGCATAACATCAATTTGGGTCGATTCAACACAAATGTTCTGCTAACATTGTGCCCTCAAAATTGCCGGCATAGTCATGCCCATGATCAGGAAAACAGGATCATCATGCAATACTTGAGCCAGTCATAGAGGCTTGACTAGGAATACATTTTACCGTTTATTATTCCACACGTGCATATGAGTCTTCCTCCAAGCCTCGTTTTATTTGTAGACTCGAGAACCATAGCAGTTATAGCATGGAACATAAACCTAATTATGAACAGGGAGATAATTAATAACATTTATTATTGCCTCTAGGGCATATCTCCTACAGACTCCCACTTGCACTAGAGTCAATATCTAGTCAATGCTATGCACTTTACACCTATGACTCATTGGTGTAAATATGCTTCGCTTGTGGTATAGCCTGATGTCCAACGGATCTGACGACTTCAGCTCCGTGTGTATCTTTGCATATCCTCGCGTCTTCACGCTTTCACAAAATTCATATTTTGTGTGGACTTGGTTTTGTATGTATGTGAATCACAGGTCGAACCTGGATTCCTCAGACTGAGTTATGGAGCAGCTACCTGCAGTAGTGTCCCATTGACAAAAGCCATCTTGGAACCATACTAAGTTCGTGAATGAACTATATGATTCAACATCTTCTTTGTCGCTTCTAAAGCGTCAACATACTTACCCTTTGTTATAGAATTTGCCACAGTAACTAGTTTGAACAATTCCAACTAACTGTGCCACCATATCGTGTATAACACAAAAACCCTCAAATTAAATCGAAGATCGCATGGAGAAAAGATGAAGACTGTATCGATGTAACCTTTTACAACGAACTCTTCATGATCTCCGTTTGTGAGAAAACTTGTCATTAGTACCACTGTTGCACTCAATGACCCTTTTTCACTGTTGTCCTATGATCAGTACTTTTGATCACTTTGGTATCTATACTCGCAACACCTTGGGAGTATCGGACATATCTGGTTGTTTTACATACCATGGAATACATGATTAATCCAAACACAAGAGTGTGTGGAATCTCCATCATGTATTTTGCTCATCAGTGTTTTGGGACACCGAGTCTTGCAGAAACTCTTTCCATGTGACTTCGGCAAGAATCACTCCTTGGCCTTTTAATGCTAAATGATTTTAGCATCTTGTCAATATGTATTCATTGCTTAGCCCCATTAGGTAAATCTATCTCCATAGATTATCATGCCTAATATCAAGGCTATTTAGCCCAAGCACTTTATCGAAAAAACTATTTTCAAATGAAGTCCTAATTCGTGTCAAGAAATTTATTTCCAATTACCAATGTGTCAAGCACACAAGGTTTTTAGAAATATTATTATGCTCCCACTTACTTTCTTGAATTACAAGCATCTTCGTTACCCATTGATGAAGTCAAAACCCTTTTTGACCATTTCATCAAAACACGAAGATTCCAACTCCATTTTGCTCTCTTCTGTCCATCGCAGGAACTCTGAAGTTTGCATACCTACTAGCATCCTCTGGATCGACAAATTACTTTGGACTGTATCACATACAAGTCCTAGGTTTTATTTCCATCAGATGGAAATCCTTTTGTCATCCATGTTTCATATCTCATGATTGAAATATGTATTAATTGCTAGTTCAACCTGAACCGACTTTAAGCATCGCTACGGTGAGACAATCTCATCGTAGTCAACTCCTTGAACTTGTTATTGCAACAAGTCGAGCTTCATGGATAAAACATTTTTTATCCGTATCAGTTTTAAGTTCCATAAATATTCGTTAGACTCTAAGTCTTCTGAAAGGTGTATCAAGGTTTTAATCTTCAATCACTTATATGGAAACTAACTCGGGTTGTATTGGCATTTAGCCAATTCCGGAGTCAGGGCCCATCAACGCTTCCTTGTGTATCGTAGGTATACTGTTGTCTAACAACAATATCTCGTTTGCGCACCTGAGAGGTTTGCACGTGCCTTGCCTACGTGGTTCAGCTACAAGTTCGACCGAAGTCCATACATTTTATTGTAGAGACTTCCGTATCAGTCGCAGTAGGAAACTCCGGAATCACTTCCAAGGTTCCTTTTCTTTGATCTGATGACGAAGATACTGTTTATCTCGTCGAGTTGCATTATTCTCCCACTCACCTTTTTGAAAGAACCATTTTCTTCAAAAAGCATACCGTTCTTTGTGGCAAACCTATTTGCCCCGGCATAGTGAGGGAGGAATACCCAACATTTTGGGATAACCTACAAAGTAGCACTTGTCTGATTTGGAATAGGTTTGTAACCTTTTACACAAGCCCCATATTCCAAATGTTTAAGAAAAGATATAACAAGGTTGGGCGTACCATACCATGCCATCATTTCAACATACCTGATGGAGCTCTTTTCAGTGTAAAAGCCGCAGTCTCTAACGCATCACTTTTTAAAAGGGATAATGGCAAATTTATTTACGTCATCTTTGATCATACCATGTCATAAATGGTTCGATTACATCTTCACGGACTTTCCACTTGCAGTGGTGTTCCGAGAGGTGCAAGTTATGAAACCCCTTTCACAACTCATCAGACATTCGCTAAACTTGTAACTCAAATGTTCTTTTCTGCAATCGAATTGTAGAAACATAATTTTCTTGTTACAATAACTTCTACTTCATTTTTGAAAACCTTTCGAATGATTTCAAAAGATCCAGACTTACGTCTCATCAAGTAAATATCCATATATCTACTTGAGTCATTTCTGAAGATAGATGAATCCACTGTTTGCAACAACATTTATCGGACTACATACATCAAAATGTATGATTACCAATAAGTTCTTTGCTCGTTCCTTATGGCCTGTGAACGGTATTTTAGTCACTTCACTTTTCGGAGGAAAGTTGCAAGTGTCAGATGATCCAAAATCAAACGACTTCAAAATCCATCATAATGGAATTTTCCATGCGGGTTTCTCCAATGTGACCAAATGCAGTGCCACACATGTGTGGTATTCTTTTAGTCTTGCGACATTTAGCGTCAGTGTTATGGATGTATCATATTACCATCAATATTCATAACATACATCCCATCGATGATGGAAGCATGGCCCTTATGTTATTCATAATTCTGAACAACAATTGTTCTTTTCTGAACAACCCTCTTGCATCAAACATTGTACAATGGCTAGAGTGTATGAAACTCTAAAATGAATTATGAAAGTAAACACAGAGGTAATATTTTATTATCAACCTTCATAACATACATCTCATTCATAATGAAAGTATGGCCCTTATGTTATTCATAACACCGAACATCAGAAGTTCTCTTATGAACAACATTCTTGCAAGATACCTTATGCAATGGGCTAGAGTGTGTAAAACTCTAAATGAATTATGAAAATAAATACAGACGGTAATACATCGATGGAAGGTATAGTAACATTTACTATGTTCCCTGTGTATACCTAAACCTCATTCCTGGCTAGTCTTTCAGGCCATAGTAGTTCTTACATCGAGTTGCAACAGAATGCAATCGAGTGGGTATCTTTGTGATTAACTCACAATAACCAAGAATCAGCGATTAACAATTTAATCATGATTCCCAAGAACTATATCTTTGACCAGCCTTCTATACATCAAAAAACTTGTATGACATTCATACATGAGCTGGATATTCCAGTCTTCTTTCTTTTTGCCTTTATACTTCTAACAGTTTAACTTTTAGCATTTCTCCTACTCTCAGAAGAAGCACTCAACTTAAGAGTGGCGTTAGGCCCGGACTTCCTAGGCGTGAAAGTCTCACTAACACCCTTCGGACACTTCCTTTCTCTTTAAGTTGTTGTTTTATTCACCTTTCATCATATGACAGGCGTTCTTCTGGATCCCTCTCTTATCAGTCTAATACATAGTAAACTCCTTTACTAATAGTTTGCAAACAAACATTGCTTTGGATATCTCATATCATTTAGCCTTTGTGTGTCTCTGAAAATGATGTTCAGATTCCATGAATATCACATAACTACCCAAACTTTCGAAGTTCGGGTCTCATGGAAGCAAACATATTGCACTTGACTGAAAACGGAATTCTAGCTTTTGGATCGAAGGACGAGAGTCACATGATCCATAGCATAAGAGAGAGAATACTGAAAGTATGCGATAGGACAAAGTCCTTCTTGGCACTCTTGAGGACAATCCTCACATTACGTTACCAACCGTAAAGTATTAACCAGATATTTAACAGCTATTCAATTTTAACAGGGAAGGTGGAAACGCGAGCCATTATTCTACAACTATTAAGCAAATCACACTTAGACAATGTTCAAAATTAATTGCACTAAGAATTAAAAGAATTAATTCTACAGCGCGCTCCCACTCAAATCAATATCTCTCATAATTGATTGCGAGTGATTCAAGACCCGCATTTCCATTCAACGCCATTGAACGAGATGAACACTGATGGCGTGAACTTCAATCGGCAGGCAAACTTGCCGATCACATCTCTATGTGACTCTTGTTCATCTTTCGATGGGCGTGTTCCGAGCTCAGGGAGATCCTTCCAGAATGTCAAGACAACCAAGTGATCTCGCTGCAAGGTCTCAACTCACCCGGCTCACACATCCCTAATCGTTCGCACCCAGGGAGATCCTGCGATGCCCCGAAAAGTTAGGTGCCGTGACGGTGCTAAACTTGGGAGAACACTAACTACTTGATATTTTTGTGAAAGATCACCCTAATAAAAGCGACTACCGTGCAATCAAGAAGGGTGCATCATAAGGGATAAACATCTCAGGCAATTCATAATAGCATGATATGGTATAGCCCTTTCTGACGGAGAAGTCTTGTATTTCTTCGTCTTTGGCATTCTCGTCGGTGTTCACCTTCGCGAAGATTGCCACCACCTTGTCGATGCACCAGATAATATTGCTATCTCTATAGCTAATAAAATAATGCATTACTTAAGGTTGACACGCAGGTCAATAAAGTGACAATCATATGGCTCCAGCCATCATGCCGAATCATGACACGCAGGTCATGTTAATCAATTTACATTATATAGTCATCTCATACATAATCAAATTATTATGAGCACTGCTATACCACATCACATGCACATGCAAACCCTCCTGCAAAACCAAGTTAGATGCCTCTAATCGGTTCAGCAAAAACTTGTTTTACGTGGCTTCTAAGGTTTTGAAACAAACCGAAGCTACCAATGTCCATCATCAAGTATGATAAATCAAGTCGCTAGATTAACATCGCGGGCTGTATGAGACACGAGATAATAAAATCTCGAGCCCCATACTGAACTTCGTCATACGCATGACCCCCGTGCAGATCATATCTACATTGCCCTTTCGTCTGCGAAATTTCATCTTTCTTTTTAACTACGATGGAATTCAATGAACTGTTAGCACTTCGTTGATCAATCAGGATCGCGGATTGCCAGAACATTGAAACTCCACCATGCTGTTATCAAGATCAGAAATATGCAAATTCCACGGAAGCAACAAGAATATCGGGTAACAGATTTCATCTGCTACCCGCACAAATAATTTTCAGTAATAGAACTCATCTACTACCTAATTATATTGTGCAACACCCATACATCTCCCTGTATTCTAGATCGCAACCTGCATCTACGCATAGCACGGCTCATGATGCCACTGTAGGGAAACACAGCAGAAAACAAAAAAATTCCGACCTACGCACCAACCCAGGACCACTATGGAGACTGCATACAAGGTTTGATCATATTCGTTACCGACTCGTAGCGCAGCGGAAGCAGAGTCGATGACGATCGGCGATGCAGATCCCCGCAGCTAGGATTTACAACCTCCCAACCGCGAGGATGTATACCCTCGTCTTCCCTTCGGACAGCCCTCCGGGAGGTGGTCGAACAGTCCCCCGGACGATGTCGCGGACAGCCCTTCGGGAGGACCTTCGAAACTCGAACGGTTACTCGGACAGCCCTTCGAGAGGACTCACAGAACTCGGACCGTCACTTGGACAGCCCTTCGGGAGGCACTCTCGAACAGCCCCTCGGGCACTAAGATCGAAACTACGACCTCCCTATAGAGTTGCACACATACGGTGTCATCTATCCGGCAGGGCTTCGCCGTCCAAAACTAGTTCCCACCGGAACCCAGACAGCCTTTCGCCTCTACGGAACTATTTCGCCGGGAGGGAGAGAGAAGCCAGATCATTGCAATGGCACTTGTATGTGAGAAGGAGTGAGTCTTTAGGCAGCCCCCTCCACCCCTATTTATAGGCCAAGCCCAAGGGTGGCTTCTCCAAGAAGCCAAGGGGAAAAATACCAAAGGACCCTCAAGGTGGCTTCTCCAAGAAGCCACCCAAAAAGCACTTTCACTATTCACGACGACATTTTTCAGCGTCCGTTCGAACTGAAAATATTTATGTGGGCTTAGAACATTTCTAGTACCCACTAAAATAATTTTCAACGCGTTCTAGAACAATTCCATATTAGTGATTTTCATCTGCGAAAAGCATCTGAAGTGGTTCCGGCAGCTCCGGAACATTTCCGGTTTTTCTTCCAGAAAATTCCCAAAAGTTTCCAGAATGATTCTGGCACCCTCCAAGAATTATCGGGCATGTGCCGAAACCAATTTGACTTTATGGTATCCTCTGAAACAACTTTTCAGTTTCACCAGAACTCATCCGGTGACCTCTCTCTGCGGAACTTTTCCGCTGTCCGAAACTTTTTCGGTGTCTGAAACTTTTTCGGTGATTTTCTCTCAGACTCCCTGTCTAGTATTCAGCAGATAGATGACCCTAAAGCGTGTGACCCTATAGGTTCGGTGAAGTATAGACATGACACGGAACCCCTTCCGATCAATGATCAACATCGGAGCCGTGGACACCCATATTGACCCCTATACCCACACGAATGAATATTCGAGTGAACCTCCAGTTGTCGTGTGCTATTCCTGTTGCTTCGCGATATGTTACAAATACCCGAGGTGACACATGTTGGCATTCCCGTGGATCAACAACTTGTCCACTATGCTAGTTACCTCGTTACCGGTATTGTTCTCTTTTCTCGTTACCGTGTTCTGGCATCCCCGTGATCAAATCACAAAGTGTCTGGCCAGACGATGATGGATACCGTAACACCGAGAGGGCCCAGAGATATCTCTCCATCGTCGGAGGAGCAAATCCCAATCTTGAGCTATCAAGTTACTTGACATACTTTCCCATGAACCCGTAAGCCGCCGTAATAGCCATCCATTTACGGATGACGTTTAACAAACCCCAAAGTTCATGAATCAAGCATGAAGAAACTCGATACTCTCATGGTCTAAGGAATTATGCAAACGTTAACCATCTCTGTGTTATTAACCATAAACTTATGACGAAAGAATCTCATAGCATAACATCAATTTGGGTCGATTCAACACAAATGTTCTGCTAACATTGTGCCCTCAAAATTGCCGGCATAGTCATGCCCATGATCAGGAAAACAGGATCATCATGCAATACTTGAGCCAGTCATAGAGGCTTGACTAGGAATACATTTTACCGTTTATTATTCCACACGTGCATATGAGTCTTCCTCCAAGCCTCGTTTTATTTGTAGACTCGAGAACCATAGCAGTTATAGCATGGAACATAAACCTAATTATGAACAGGGAGATAATTAATAACATTTATTATTGCCCCTAGGGCATATCTCCTACAGATAGGGAGGAGATATTGTGTGAGTCAATATCGCAAAGATGAACAAGGGGAAGATTTTTAAGTCATCTAAGGGATTCAGAGGAAGGGCTAAAAACTGCATAAGAATAGCCAGTGAGCATGTAGAAAAATCATTTCAGTATTCTTACAGGGATCAGCGCAACAAGAAAAAGTGACATGCCATATCTCTGAATCGACTCCATGGGGTATCCATTAACGTCTGAGGTTTCACAAGGAAATGATTTTCTTGCATTCTGATGTTGAAAAGAATTAAAGAAACCAAGCAAAATATGATGTCAAACTTTTAAGTTATTATTGGGTTCGTCCACCTATCAAGGTTTGCCGAAAGTTATCAACTTGGTTTGTAAAAAGGCATCGTATCATGCATCTTTTTTTGTGCAAGAAATCCAATTGGAATTGGTCTGTTGACCTGCGCATATACTTTCTTTTGTTGCTTATATATGTCAACCACTTATTTATGTTGTCTCTAAATAATTTCCGATGACTCACGTAGACCATACTACTGTCAGGTAGACCATACTACTGTGGGAATCTTTGCCAGGATTATTCTTTATATCATATTGGACTATCTTAGAATTCGTAGAGCCATTTACCGTCGTAGGATATTCTCACAGGACACAATGAGTGTGATTTTTCTTTTCTACACTTCTATCCAAAGCGGTGGGATATGTATTCTAATGCACTACTCAGCCTTCAGTCTCTTTCTGTACAAATGACTTGATATAATTATTATGAAATACCCGTGGGGTGTGTTGCTTCATATATAAATGACTTGATCTAATTCTAATCTATCAGACTGTGTGGCTTTTGGTCTATTTCTTTTTTCCAAACTTGATGAGTCGTGCTTTGAGCTACTAATAATGTTTTGGATCTTGCGCTTGGGTCGGGCAACGCACGCCAGGGCGAGCTTCTTATCTGGCGATGAGCGCATGACAGATTCAATGCTGCAAATCATGCAACTTTTACACGAGGCAAGTTAAAGGCATGCAGAAACTTCATTTCTTTGCCTTTTTGTAGAATGCTGCCAATAATGTTCTTATTTTGAATTTTAGCATGCGAGACAAGTTCTTCCTTTAGTTCATATATATACAAATCTGATATATTGTTGGATCATGTTCTTCCTTTTGTTTGATACAGTGCTATATTTTCACTGAACATATACGAAACTAGCCCGTTCTACCTTGGTGGCTATGAGCATCAGATGTGTTAGACAAAGAATCATTTATTAGATTTCACTAATCAAGCACCATTGAGAAAGTCACATTTATGTGTAGCAAGCCATGCTTCCTATCTGTTCTGGTTGTTTTCGGTGTTATGTTTCTGAATATGTATCCAGGACAACTGGTCTAAATCTGGGTATCTACATGAGTTGCAGTTTGTTTATTTAACAAAATATAGCTACTATGGGATGATCTGGTTATCAGCTTTATGCACACACATCCAATATAAATTTGCGATGAGTGATAATGCAAGACCAGCGCTGTTTTCCTGCACATTTGCATATAGTTTCAGTCGATATGATAGTAAACTTGCTCTCAACGACTCTGATCTTACAAAATATTAGGTCTCCTTAGTTCCAAATATTGTTTTACAGGTTCCTAAATTATTTCTTTGATGGCAAGTGCCATGCTGTGGAGAACAAGGAGAGATTATCAAGGCGGAGCGATGGTGAGTGTGGAGCTCATGATCATCAGTTCATCACCATGAAGCAGGAGACATGGTATAGCTTTGCCATGGCGAGGTTCTCACCTTCTTTGCGAGTTCTTTGTTGATATGCTCGGGCTTAAGACTGCGTTTGTGGCATCACGGGTAAGTCAAGCATGAAAAATGCTCAGTCGTCTATTCTATCTTCTATGTTTTTTGTATGTGCATCACCCTTTATTCAATGGTTCCGATGTTTATGTACAAAGCTAGAAATGGATGGGTAGTACTATATATTACTATTGGTTGCCCATAGAGTAGGTCCATGTAGGTTTCCTTAGTAATGTAAAGCTGAAACTAACCAAGGTCTTCTGAAAATCAGAAAATACTATAACAGTTTTTCATGTCTCGGCGAATCTGGAACAACCTTATTAATTATTCACAATTGCATGTACTAACAATTAAGTTGTCTCATTAGCTGAATGATGCTACACTCTACAAATAAGTAGACGGTAATTTTCTGGTGAAGAAGATGTTCTGGTGAAGAAGATGTGCACATTTAGAGAGTTCCATGCATGGACGAACTTACCCAATTCTTGGCAAAGGGAAGTTGAAGATTCTCTGGCAGATAATGTATTGGTCGGCGTGGACTTTTCCCCTTCTTGATATATTACTGCTGGCTGCATGAGAAGCACCACATTTTGTTTCTACATTGGCTTTGATAAATTCTTTCTTGATTTCCTAAATAAAAGTTAATTACCCGTAGTTTGCCGCTGGTATAACCTTATAAACACGGTGATGTATGCCATTTGTACTTCTTGGTCCTAAAAGTTATTGTGGATACAAACCTTTTGGAAATTGTAGCATTATTTGTAGGTTGTGGCAGAACATTACGAGGCCAATAGATAAAGAAAGGCACCTATTAAGCAGATATTAGTCTCGTATTTTATAGGGCAATGCATTATATACTTGATGTTCTGCATTTGTGACTACAACCTATATGTTTTTTGTCATCTCTATCGGTCATTTCGCCCATGTTTTTAAAGCAATTTAGGTGGTCTTTTGGAGGGTTTTTATTTTTAATCATGTAACGGTGTTTTTGTGACCAAAAGGAAAAAAGCATGTGCTGTTGTATTTCAGTCCCATGTGAAATGCAATGTTCATGTGTATGAAAGCTTTTAGGGTCTCTCATAAATAATGTTCAATTTTAGTATCTAGTTTTTTGCTGATTCTCACACACCTAGGCGTGCTTCCTACATTTTCATGAATGCACATCAATGACTACATCTTGCTTTTGTTGCAGTTGGTACTATTTTGATTTGTGATCCGGTCTATAAAAGAGGGATCAAAGAATAAACCAATTGGCCAGACTTTGTCGAGGAGGCAGTGATGAAAGAATATCAGATACGTGTCTTCGCCTTCAAGATTAAAAGGGGAAACCATCGCTCACTATCCATACACTTTAAAAGGCTAAGGTACAAAATCTGAAGTGCATTGTCTATAAAAGAACATTTTTTGGTTCATCTATCTCACAAACTATTCACATCAGGTCATATGGAATGGCACCCATGGAGTTAATCGAAAAGGAAGTTGAACCAAGCATTAGTATGCCTAACTATGTCTTCGCATAGTTTTCCTGTTTTCATTGCAATTTTGTCTTGCTTTTGTAATCTCATTTACTACTCTTACTATTGAACTTATATCTAATTACCTTTTGTAATCTCACCTGATGTCCATACTAAACTTGATGCTACCTTGCTCATGGGACCAATTAAATGCAATTAGCTATTGTAATCTCGTGACCGTGATGAACTCATGATACCATGCTTCTGGTACAAACTACAGACTAAGTGTTTCTTCTTTCTCTTAAACCTGAAAATCAATTGTTCTTTCTCATGAACATGCGTTTGATATTTATCCGCTTGCCCAAGTCGTTGGGACCGGCACCCTCGCGCTAAGGCGCGTTACCAATCTGGTTACTCCTTAATAGTGCACAAGCCAGAGCTGATAGATGAGTAGAGGAGCCTAGTGGTCGACAGAAATAAAGGCATGCTCAACGATAGCAGCTCCATCAGGTGGTGAGAAAAGAGTTAATTACATATAGAGTACATGAACTTGCACTGTCAGTACATTTTCATACAAAAACTTGCAAAATGACTCAAATCGGCCACTAAACTTGCTTTGCGGGAACAATTTCATACAAATCAGTCCAAAACACTAGCAGGAACATTTGCAGAAAAGTCCTCAATGTTTGTTCAAATTATGTAACGCAGTCCTGGATCTCTCTAAAATCCCCATATCTCCTGACGCACGAGTAGCTACCTCACGGGCGGGTTTTTTTTATGGGGCTCATCGGCGGTGTCGTGTGCCACGAACAGCGGCGACGTGCAGCGTACAGATGGCGACACCGTGCGCTTTCGTGTGTAGCTAGTAGGGATAGAAAATTGTGGAAAATGTCTAAGTCGTTTGTGCCATAATATTCAAACTCTTGTACGTAGTTCAGTGGCCAAACAGCTGTATAGCTAAATGACAGGTCTTGTGTTCGACTCCCAGGACTCTTGCTTTTTTCAGTTCTACAAAACTGAACAACAATAAATTCAGTTGCTCTAGGATTTTTTTTAAATGAATCAGGAAGAAAGAGTAAACCTGAAATTCAGTTCTACAAAAATGAATAACAATAAACTCTGTTGCTCTAGGCCTTTTTAAACAAGTAAACCTGAATTTTGCCTAAAATTTAGTTCAGGTATGTTCAGACTAGAATACATGCTTTGTTTTTGACATTCTTGGCAACAATAACAGCATACAAATGTGACATTTGTAAACAGAATTCAGAGATATAAATGCTCCGTTCTTGATGGTACAAAAAAGTGCAGTACATGCTCATTTCCTGACATTCTTAACTGCGACAGAACTGCAATACATAGCCTCTTCCTGACATTCAAAACAACAATAAAATAGCAAACAAAAACAGGTTGCAAAAATTCAAAAACCACTCCCATCTTTAGACATTCTGAAATTCAGAATATTTATAACATTACGAAATGAAGGGCGTAGCAGGTTCCAGCCACCGGTTCAGACATGCTTAATAGTGAAGCTTTTAGAACATATAACAAAACAAAGGGCTTAGCAAGTTCAAACTTGAACTATGACAGGATTAGCTAGTTCATAGACGAACTTTGCTACCATCCTACTAAACAAGACTAGTTGGCGCATTTTGGGTCACATTGATTTCTTCTGGAGCTTTAAGGTTGGGGATTGCTTCTGCATTTAGGTCTAGAATAGATATATCTCTTGTGTCTCTATCTTCTCCAAACAAAAGGGGGGACCAGCCCCTTCCACCAACTGTCCCACCACCACTTCCTCCACCTCTTGCAGCATTGCTTCCCTCTCTTCCACCACCTCTTGTAGCATTTCTTCCCCTTCTTCCAACACCTCTTGCAGCATTGCTTCCCCCTCTTCCACCACCATTTCCTCCACCTCTTGGAGCAGATGTTGCACCACCTCTTACAACATTGTTAGGCCCCCCTTGCAGCATTATTTGCACCTACTGGAACCTTACTTGCCCCCCTTTTTACTTTCTTGGGTTTTCCTCTCCCTGCAGTGCCACTAGTTTCGCCCTCGTCTAGAGCTCTTGCTTTGCCTTTTCCACTGATCCTTCCCCTAGTTGTAGCAGTAGTAGTTGATCTTCTCTCAGGAATGGAGTCCTTGGCATCAGCTACAAATCTTGACATTTCTGGCAATGGACCAGGGTTTGTGACATTTGAAACATGGATTCTCTCCTAACAAATATCCATAGAGAGCAGTAGGCATTAATTAATAAAAATGAAATAAAAGAAGCCATGCTATATGAGGTTAGATACCTCTATTCTTATTCTATAGACCATGCTGGTAGGCACATGCATAGGATCCATCTGTGCGTCCTCTATGTGTGTCCTGATGTCCTGCAATATAATATGGTGTGAGAAGAAATTAACAGTGTCAGATTTTGCTGAATGTGAGAAATAATGTGCAGCACTTCATACATTTAGAATGGACGGATCTTCTATTTCTTCTTCTCGCTCATTAGCTTCCCTCTCCAACTCCCTCTCCATGAACTTCTGATGGACTTTTTTGTTGTGATCCATTTTTCCACAGATTGAGTAGTGCATATTCACACCATTCTTGTTCAAAGCAATGTTGCCATCCTTCTGGAGTTTTTCTTCAGGTGTTTTCCTCCTATTCTTTGATGGCCTTCGCATCCTCTTTTTGTATACTGGTTTGGAGGTTTTTCCTATAACCAAGCATAAGCACTAGGGCTTTCCTCTCTCAACTTTTCTCTGTTCATGTTGAACTTCATCTGATTAGTGGATCATGCAATTGCCCATAGATCATTTTTCAAAGTCTCTCCTTTGAAAAGCCCATGAAAGTTTTGGTACAAATCTCGAACACAAAATCTATGTTCAGAATCTGGGAACACCTTTTCAACATCATTTATTAAACCCTAAAATAAGTTCACACATGTTAGTACTTAGACACGATCTTATGCAGGAACTATACACACAAAGCAACATGGACATATTACATACCTTTTGTTTCTCACTCATTATAGTGAATGGAGAGGTGTTCACTATGTTCAAATCATGTTTCAATGTCGTAAGAAACCACGGCTAAGTATATGTAGATTCCACTTCAACCATTCCCATAGCAATCAGATAGATGCAATCCTTAGGGTCTATGCCAACAGGAGTAAGTAACTAACCTTTGAACCTGCTTTTTAGGTGGCATCCGTCAACAAAAATGATAGGCCTACAATCATTTAATAAGCCTCTCTTGCAAGCATCATAAGACCAGTACAGTGACGACAAATGATCCTTTGGCTCCTCATTTTCCTTCTCCTTAAAAGGAGTAGTGCTAACAACAAATGTACTGCTAGGATTACTTTTTCTAAGCTCTCTACCATAATTCCACAACTGCTGATACTGAGCTTCTTCATCACCATGTACCAAATCCAATGCTGCTTTCCTTGCCCTTCCTAACTTCACTTTGTGGGGTCTGATCTTGAACTCTCTCTGAACTTTGTTCCCAAATGTAATCAAGTCCATCTTCTTGTTGTCCCTGAACTCATCGATGAACTTCTTCGTTAGAAATTTGACTGTCAAACACTTGGCATCCCAAGATTCCTTACAAGTGTGATTGCCAGTGTATCTCTTAATTACAATGCTTCATGTCCTATTCTCCTTTGATGCTTTCATCATCCATTTGCAACCTGCTAAACAAAATGCATTTAACCTCACGACCTCATTTCTACCTTTCTTAATTTTCACTCTTTTCCTCACACTATATGCAACCAAAGCAGCTCTAAGTTCTTTCATTTCACCATAAACTTGTCCAACTTTGCAAATTGGATTATCAAGATCCACCTCTAGGTTGAATGCCTTGAAAGAATACTTCAACCTGTCTAGTTCTTTCTTGGACAAATTGAGATCATCATCATCCTCCACTAGATCATCTTCTTCTATATATTCCTTTTGTTCAGTGTGGTCATTCAAACTCTCATCCACATTCTCCTCAAAGAGGTGATCATCCCCATCTGCAACATCATAATCACTTTCAAGTCATCATCCATCTCGCTGTCCTCTCCCTGTGCCTCCTCTGATTCCTCTTGAAGATCTTCCTCCACTTCCTATTCATTTTCTTCATGTACTAAATGCACATAAGTTGCTAGCTCTACTTCATTGACCACAACCATAGATGTATCGTTGCTTCTTGAGCTGCCTTCACCAGGGTGAAATCCTCTATATATGATATCATGCCATGAAGATTTTATATGATTTCTCTCATCCAGAATAACATGCAAGCTTCTATTCTCTTTTCCTGCTCTTGCCATGGCATTAATTGCTTGTTCGTTGTCTAAACAGATCATACCATCCAGCATGTCCTTCCCAGGCAAGCACTAGTAGGCATGCAGCTCGGGACTAGCAATGTCATATCCCAAGTGCTACAATACATAATTAATAATACCTCTTGACCATGTGTTGACATCACAATAATCATACTCCTCTTGAATACTTCCCCATAATGTCCTTCACTCGTCAAGCCCACAGAATATGCCATTGTGTTCAAAAACACAAGTAAAGAAATTTGAATTTTCTCCTGCAAGAGCAAGTATGGTATTGTTACTGAACTTGCAGACCATTTTCTATATAATCTTATAAAACTGCATTGACAAAAAAGAAAATTACAACAGCTTACAATATGTACCATAGTCTAAACATAGAAGTGTACTGACAAATCATACTAGAAGCACTGTTCCAAATCTGAAACTCTGAAACTGTCAATTTCAGAACCTACATAGCAGCCAACAGATGGACCTATTTCTCCCACTTATTATTGCTGATTCAGCAACATGAACTGGTCACTATTGTTGGCAATACATAAACCATAGATAGCATACAATCTAAACCCAACAAACAAGCAATCTATATTGTATTTCTAACATAAGATGAAACACTTTTTCTGAATTTATTTGGCATCATGTGAAGTCATAGAAATATTGAACGTCATTTTACATATCAACACATCACAAATATCATACCCAATTCTGAATCATACGCCCCCAAAAGAAACACATCTCATCTCGATTTCAATCTCGATCACCCATGATCAAAACCCTTGGCGGAGATGGGGAAGACAGGGAGCAAATCATCACATAAAGGGCCTTAGAACTCGA
The DNA here is from genome assembly GCA_011799875.1 of Thinopyrum elongatum. Lineage (NCBI taxonomy): Eukaryota > Viridiplantae > Streptophyta > Magnoliopsida > Poales > Poaceae > Thinopyrum > Thinopyrum elongatum. The sequence continues at coordinate 33,219,698 of CM022303.1, read as the reverse complement.
TTTCATACCGTAATCTGGAGGAAACTCGCCGATGCCCCGAGGACATGGCTCCGTCCGGCGTAGATCGCCCCGCCGGCGCTCCCTCCTGCGTCGATAACAAGAAGATGAACCGGCAAACACACAGGGGTTTGTGAGGGGTTTGCTATAGCAATCTGCCATTATGCACAACTACAGAATAATTCTGGTAGTCTTACGGCTGCCATTAGCTTGAGGACGGCGGGTTCAGTTCTTCCATTAGGCTGGGGGTTTTATGCAAATTAACAATGACGAGCATGTGCCTGCCTACCGATATTGCATGACACGCAGGCATTTTGGACTGATTTGTATGAAATTATACCCGCAAAGCAAGTTTAGTGGCCACTTTGATCATTTTACAAGTTTTTGTATGAAAATGTACCTGCAGTGTAAGTTCATGTACTGTATGTGTAATTAACTCGAAAATGAAATTGTGTTCATGCAGCTACTCCAAACCGCACCTCACTCGCCTGATGCTTGTGTCGAGGACCCCGCCTAGTCGATTATGACGCTCTTAGCCACAATGCTCATTGTCTCCAGTAGTACCAGCCTCTTCATAGTACAGTTCTGCTGTTAGAATTACACTAGTAGCAGGTGAAGGGAGTACATTGAGCACGATACAATCGAACTGGATGAATGGTCTACATAGCAATGATCCAGTTATTCCCGATGTCTCTTATTCCCATATACATTTTCACATTATTTTTATGATCATCTACTGTCTCTCGGAAATAGCTCCTCTTCTTTCTTCATTCGCCAAATATTTAAATGTGAAGGTAGAGTGTTCCAACTAGTAGAAGTCGATGCTACTGCTTGAGTGCAAATGGGGAGGTATATATGCACACACGAGGAACGAGCAGGTATTCATGCAGGCAGTTGTTGTATTAGTACGAATTGGTATTAATTTTAGGCCCTGCCATTTTTTAAAGATCTAGGTGAGGTGTTCCTTCATCGTCCTTCTTCTTTCGAGTGCGGCAGAATATTTTTCAGTCACCATGAGGCGGCGCCAAGTAAAGATAGTGGCACAATCACTGCGGTTGTTGGGCTTTTTTTTGTGAAGACTAGATAATTGCATGTGTGTTGCAACCGGGTATAAATATTTTGATATGTTACACCGTTATTACCTTCCTATATTAATGTGATTGCATAAATGAATGTTTATAATATCCTGCCCCTGATTTACCAACCAAAATAAAAATCACTTATTTGATAAAAAACTTATTGGCTTATCAAAGGAAATATTTTTTTTGGTAAGTCAATAAAAAGTGGGACAACTAAGATGGTTTTCAAGGAAAACCTGTGAAAAAAAGTAGAGATGTCAGGGGGAAAATCAAATCGGAGGGAGGGGCATAAGTAAGGTTGGACGAATTACTTTTTCTGGCAGTAAAATGAACGCCTTTTGTAAGTAGTATAGAGATTGGCCTGAATGGGTAGGCTGATTTTTCCTTTGAGAACTCATGTTTTGATTGTGGCGTTGTGTTTTCCGTACATGCTTGAATTAATGTCCCGGCATATTATCTTTTATTTAGCCAAGGCATTACATTCCAATATGCATCACTTCCGAAATCAGGCAGTAGTTTCATAATTTGATGAAATTGTGATGCATAATCAGTGTCATCGAGAGATCGGATATGAATCAGAATCCCAAGCAAAGAAATGGCTGATATATGAGATGATAGGTATGAAACACAAAATTTGGAAACCTGACATTTAGAGTATTGTGAAAAGAACACTTGATACACATTTTGTGTTTTTCCATTTCCCCTCCTTTTTAGTTAGGAGTAAGTTCATTCCCCATCAAAGTGATGTGTCCTTGATAAAGCCTAGTACCAAATATAACGTTTAACAATTTGTGGGATTGTGGGTACAACACTACATCCACAAGCGCCTGCTTAAACCATCGGAGCAACAATTTACTTATGAAATAGATGTCCAACAAAACTAACAGTAGTAGTATGAATGTCTAAAACCATATATTTTCCTTCAGAAATGACATACCCTTTGATTGCATGGTATATGAGTTTCTCCAATAACCAATAATTTGAGATGGATTATGCATGCATGGTGAGAAGAAAAACATGCTATAACCCAATGTGAAGCTATACTACTAGGCATGATATGAACATATAATTTCAACTTCATGATATTCAATTAATTCAACAATTTACTCATAGAATATAAGTGAAGCACAAGAGTAAATGACAACCTACTCCAAAAAGATATAAGTGAAGATCAAATGAGTAGTTAAGTAAATAGGTAGCTATGTGAGGACTCTCTCTCATTTAAAAACTTTCAGATCTAAGTATTTTATTAAAACAGCAAGCTAAACAAAATAAAATGACATTCCAAGAATAGCACACATCATGTGAAGAAGCAAAAACTTAGGCTCAACCGAGGCTAACCGGTAATTCTTGATGAAGAAAGGTGGGATGCCTATCGGGGCATCCCCAAGATTAGCTGCTTGAGACTTCTTGAAATATTAAATTGGGATGCCTTGGGCATCCCCAATCTTGAGCTTTTGTGTCTTCTTCATTCCTCTCATAACACGGTTTCCCTAATTCTTAAAAACTTCATCCACACAAAACTCAACAAGAACTCGTAAGATACGTTAGTATAAATCAATGCAAAGCCTTATCATTCCCTACTGTAACAAATCACCAAAAGTATTTTTAACATTGCATGTTAAATGCCTCTGCATATTTAATACTCCTATTCTCAAATAGAATCATTAAACAATCAAACATATGCAAACAATCCAAACATAACAACAATCTGTCTAAACAGATTAGTCTAAAAAGGATGAAGCAAGATACAAATTTATTTAACTTAAAAAATTCTGAAAATTTACCATACTGTAGAAACTTTATCATATCTTATTGTCCAAAAAAATTCAACATTTTATCACATTCCGACTATTCTAGAGAATTCACGCAATAGCGTTCAACTTTCTGTTTTGAAACAGCAACTCATATACTTGCAAACTAAGCATGGTGAAGGATACTCATGAAACTTTTATTGAAATAAAAGATATCAAGCATCTTATATTTACTAATTGGATGCACCATACGAAGCTCTGTGTTAACTCTCATAAACTAATAAAATTATCTGTTAAATCTCTGGATTAACTATCTACAGCCGTAGGATGAGGTCCCTCATATAGAGTCCACTCATGTTGTCCCACATACAAAATTAAAGAAAAAAAACAGCCAACCTCTCCCACGATGAGGACCATCATGCAGTCCTGGTATGTAGTCCCACGTATAAGATGTTAAAAAGGAAAAAAAAAACAAGCCAGCCAATCTCTCCATGATCCCCTTCCTTCTAATATCAGCCCTAACCAGAAAAAACAATCCAACGAGCGCCTCGCCGATCCTCTTCCTTCCGATCTCGGCCATAACCAAGAAAAATTAATCTAGCCAACCTCTCCCCTATCCCCATCCTTCGAATTTCATCGCTAACCATGATGCATGGGCTGCAATCAGACTTAGTTTATGGGGGTGAGTAGGAGATCATTTCAATCTCTTCATCTTTCATGCCTTGACAAAACTGCAAACAATGATGGACGATGATGGACGATGCGGCGGAGAAGGACGTTCAACATCCGATCGGGTAGCCACCACTATTGTTCAGGTGTAGAGTGGAGGAAGTACGAAAGACTGCTGATGACACCACGGTCATCCAAGAATTGACGCCACGTCCAAGAATTATGTCGAACTCCTCCAACCATTCTCCTGACCTTCTCAAATCGGTGCAAGAGAAACCACATGGATAGCGGCAGGGTCCACCCGGGAGAGCATACCAATTAAATCCATCTGAAGATTGTCTCCTACAGGAAGTTGAGTGTCTCTGCAATTTCATATGAATTAGTATTACAACAAGGATGTCATCATGTCTAAGCTGCTGTCGAGAATCACCTCACCTAGTGTTGAGCAGTGATAATCGAGTAGTGGTAGTCAAATTCATATTCTGTAAAATTTCAGCATGGGTAATAGTTGCTCCAATATTTATTTTTCATGTTCCTTTTTGTTTAGATTTATGATTTCTATGAAGTACCAATGTGATGCATGATACCTTCTGTTGTGGGATTAAATTTGCATACGTGAAAAAAAATACAGCCAGATAAAGTATTCTATTTTTTTTAAGTTCTACTTATAATGAGTACATAAGTTCAGTTTTTCATTTATATGCTATGCACACATGTCATTTTTTTTATCATGTATACCTTATATCTTATGTTATCCATGATTCGACCTATTATCTAACCATAACCATTAGATCAATACACTGCAGCATCCTAGCATCAATACCACATGGCGTCGTTGCCGGTTCTACGACAAGCACGTCTCATGGTGGACTATTTCACGATTAACAACAAGAAAAGATGATCCCCCCAGGCTGTTGAAAAAAAATCTTTGATCTCTTCAGAGGACTTTGTTTCACCAATACTACAGAGAGGAACATCATTGAGAACATTCTCTGCTGCTGCATCCATGTTTGAAACAATCTAAATACTGGGTCCGATCTATCCAACCTCTCTGTCTCCCACAATGAGCATGTTCCTGCCCAAGCATGGAAATCCTGACTCCCATCAGCTTTCAAGTTCTGTCGATGTAGTAACCCGGCGGTATCTATTTGTATCCCAAAAATGAATTCATCACATTATGGTTAATACATCAGAAGCGAAGGTGTACTACGACTGTTTGAAGCAGTTTAGACAGCGGTCCCTGGTGACGAGGATGCCAAGACAAAAAATATGTGCTAATTGGCATGCACGTACACTGTTACATGCAGATGCGAAACATAAAAGGCTGTAATAGTTTTATATTTATCCCAGGCGTATATTTGCTTGGAGGATCTCAACTTCTCCAAAAATTATCAACTGAACGCTCTGAAGTTTGGATGAAAGAAACCCGATCGATTGACAAGAAGGGAATGACATAAGCATCCGCATGCAATTTCTGCAGTTACTCTCCTTATCCTCTATCCCGACGTCTCCATTCAGTCATCAAGTATGCAATGCAGGCAAGACCTTGCCTGAGATTAGGACGGTAAATAAGTTCATACTTCATACTATCAAGGTAAGACACTTTGGAATGAATAATGCTCCGTAGAGATAAAATCTATAATGTTTGGGGCCTGTACTGTATTGGTCAAGAGGTCTAATGATTCTCCAGTTGTAATTACATATATTTTCATGATAATAATATACATATTTTTTGTTGTGTTATTTGTGCATTTAATTATGAAAAATGAGTATTCAAGACCTCAAATAAAGATTCAGTGGACAAATGTATACATAACTACAACTGTCAGAGCTATGCCAGTATCCAACTTTATACATAAATATAAATATATATATAGTTATCTCAAAAAGAACACAATATATAGCATAGGGGAATATAGTTATCTCTTGGGAATGATATTACTAAAAAAATTAGGCCCCCTATTTTGCAGCATGCACATATAAAATATTGCCCTATTTATCCTTTGGACCTACTTAGGAGGTACACATACATGGGGGCGTGCATGATGTGAACATTGCGTGATGCGGAGCAAGTCAAAACAAACTTCTATTAGTATGCAAATACTCATCGTATATATCATATATGCTACCAAATAATGTCTTTGTTCTCTCATATTGATTAAATAAATGTATCATCCGAATTATTAGTGTGCACATGCAATGTCTTAATTCTCTCATGTCAATTAAATAAATTTATCATCCGAATTAGTACAGGCTATTCCATGAAAGTATCCTTACTATTATGGGACAAATGTCAAGAATTCAAAGATTAGATTACGATCTTTGCATGAAGTTCAGAATTACTATTAAATAGTTCACTTATGTGTATTCATCTCTATAGTTTGTTGTCCGAATATAACCTATATGGATTTCAACACTATGCATTACCTCTCCTTTGCTCCGCTAACACATGTAATAGCTAATACTAAATAGTAGAGACAATGAAAATTTTGTCTTGCACCAGATTTATACATTTAAATTCCATATTATAGTCACGAATCTGAAGTTGTTGATAGTAACACAAGTAAATGTTCCTAAATACATTTGTAACCATTGAACATAAAAAAATTATAATCAAGTAAGCAGGTAAGAAATAAATACATTTTTAACATGTAAATTATATTTGAAATATTACATAGAGGTGCACCCTTTAGGGTATTCTCTGAACATCTTTAGTTCAACTCAATTAACTAAATGTTTTCATGTCAAACCAATTCTGAAATTTTATTTCATTGGTTAACTAAGGAGGGTCAGAGGATATCATGCGAGTCAGAAACGTGCATCCCTAACTATCATAGAGGAGTTATCTTTTAAAAGAGTAAGTGTGATTTAAGTTTACAGACATGATGTCTGAAAATTACTAGCCCGTGCAGGAGCACGGGTTGATGACTAGTTATTCTAATTAACAACAAGAAAATCCTAGTAAAATAAAATGATGCTCCAAGAAAAACACATATCATGTGACGAATAAAAATATAGCCCCAAGTAAGGTTACCGATAATGTTTGAGACGAAAGAGGGGATGCCTTCCGGGGCATACCCATGCTTAGTTGCTTCGATCTTCCTTGAATATTACCTTGGGGTGCCTTCGGCATCCCCAAGCTTAAGGTCTTGTCACTCCTTATTCTCCTCATATCGATATCTCACCCAAAACTTGAAAACATCAATCACACAAAACTTAACGAAACTTCATGAGATGGGTTAGTATAGTAAAACAAATCATTCACTTGAGTACTGTCAAAGACAAGATTCATAATCGTTTCCACATAATACCTACTGTACTCTACAATTTCCATAATTTGTATTAAGCAATATAATCCATAAAAACTATAAAACAAGCAAACTATGCATTGCAAATAGAATCTGTCAAAAACATAACAGTCTGTAAAGATCTGAATAACTACTATACTTATTTAATTTCAAAAATTATGTAAATTAGGACAACCTAGAAAATTTGTATATCAATCACCTGTAAAAAATTCAGATTTTTTTGACGCTCCAGTGAATTATAAAAATTCCTGTACTGGACGCAAAAGTTTCTGTTTTTGTACAGAATCAAGTCAACTATCATCCACACTACCCCAAAGGCTTTACTTGGCACTTTATTGAAATAAAAGCTATAAAACATGATTCCTACAGTAGCATAATCATGTGAACACACAAAAACAGTAGGTAAAAGTGTTGGGTTGTCTCCCAACACGCGCTTTTGTTTAATGCCTTTTTAGCTAGGCATGATGATTTCAATGATGCTCACATAAGAGTAAAGAATTGAAACATAACGGGAGCATCATGAAGCATATGACTAGCACATTTAAGTCTAACCCACTTCCTATGCATAGGGATTTTGTGAGCAAACAACTTATGGGAGCAAGAATCAACTAGCATAGGAAGTCAAAACAAGCATGACTTCAAGGTTTTCAACACATAGAGAGGAAACTCGATATTATTGAGATATGTAAAATCATATGTTCCTCTCTCATAATAATTTTCAGTAGCATCATGAATGAATTCAAAAATATAGCTATCACATAAAGCATTCTTTTCATGATCCACAAGCATAAATTTTTTGTTACTCTCCACATAAGCAATTTTTCTCTCATTCATAATAGTGGGAGCAAACTCAACAAAATAACTATCATGTGATACTTGATTGGAATAATCCAATTGAAAATTAAAATCATGATGACAAGTTTCATGGTTACCATTATTCTTTATAGCATACATGTCATCACAATAATCATCATAGATAGCAACTTTGTTGTCATAATCAATTGCACCCTCTTCCAAAATAGTGGAATCTTTATTAAATATAGTCATGACCTCTCTAAATCCACTTTCATCAATATAATCATCATAAATAGGGGGCATGCTTTCATCATAATAAATTTGCTCATCAAAACTTGGGGCACTAAAAATATCATCTTCATCAAACATAGCATCCCCAAGCTTATGGCTTTGCATATCAGTAGCATCATGGATATTCAAGGAATTCATACTAGTAACATTGCAATCATGCTCATCATTCAATGATTTTATGCCAAACATTTTATTGAATTCTTCTTCTATCAATTGAGCACAATTTTCTGATCTGTCATTTTGAAGAAAGACATTATAAAGTCGAATAATATGAGGCAACCTCAACTCCATTTTTTTGTAGTTTTCTTTTATAAACCAAACTAGTGATAAAACAAGAAACTAAAAGGTTCGATTGCAAGATCTAAAGATATATCTTCCAGCACTCACCTCCCCGGCAATGGCGCCAGAAAAGAGCTTGATGTCTAATACACAACTTGTTCTTGTAGACTCGTGTTGGGCCTCCAAGCGCAGAGTTTTGTAGGACAGTAGCAAATTTCCCTCAAGTGGATGACCTAAGGTTTATTAATCCATGGGAGGTGTAGGATGAAGATGGTCTCTTTCAAACAACCATGCAACCAAATAACAAAGAGTCTCTTGTGTCCCTAACACACCAAATACAATGGTAAATTGTATAGGCGCACTAGTTCAGCGAAGAGATGGTGATACAAGTGTAATATGGATAGTAGATATAGGTTTTTGTAATAGGAACAATAAAAAGCAGCAAGGTAGCAAGTAACAAAAGTGAGCACAAACGGTATTGCAATGCTTGAAAATGAGGCCTAGGGTTCATACTTTCACTAGTGCAATCTCTCAACAATGCTAATATAATTGGATCATATAACCATCCCTCAACGTGTGACGAAGAATCACTCCCAAGTTCTTATCTAGCGGAGAACATAAGAAGAAATTGTTTGTAGGGTACGAAACCACCTCAAAGTTATCCTTTTCGATCAATCTATTAAGCCATCCCTATAAGTGTCATGAACAGCCCTAGAGTTCGTACTAAAATAACACCATATGATACATATCAACCAACTCTAATGTAACCTAGACACTCCAATGTCACCACGAGTATCCGTGAGTTGATTATACGATATGCATCAAACAACTTCAGATTCATAATACTCAATCCAACACCAAGAACTTCAAAGAGTGCCCCAAGATTTCTACCGGAGAAAGTAGGACGAAAACATGCATCAACCCCTATGCATAGATTACCCTAATGTCACTTCGGGACTCCACGAGTTGAGTGCCAAGACATACATCAAGTGCTCTGAAATCCATAAAATTATTCAATCCGATAATAATGAAATCTTAAAGGTACAACTCAATTCATCACAACAAGATAGAGAGGGGAAAACACCATATGATCCAACTATATTAACAAAGCTCGCGATACATCAAGATCGTTCCAAATATACAACACAAGAGAGAGATCAAACACATAGCTACTAGTAGAAACCCTTAACCCAAGGGTGAACTACTCCCTCCTCATCATGGAGACCGCCGGGATGATGAAGATGGCCTCCGGTGATGATTTCCCCCTCCGGTAGGGTGCCAGAACAGGGTCTAGATTGGTTTTTCGTCGCTACAGAGGCTTGCGAAGGCGGAACTTCTCATCTAGGGTTATTTCTGGGGGTTCCTGTATTTATAGGAGTTTTTGGCATCGGTCTCACGCTAAGATGGGCCTCGAGGTGCCCACTACCCACCAGCCCATGACCTAGGGGGCTAGCGTGCCCTGGTGGGTAGTGGCCACCTCATGTCTCTTCTGGCCCTCTCACGAAGCTTCTAGTGCCTCTTTTCTTCCAAAAAAATCGTCAAAAAGTTTCGCTGCATTTGGAGAACTTTTATTTCTGCACAAAAAAACAACACCACGGTAGTTCTGCTGAATACAGCGTCAGTCCAGGTTAGTTTCATTTAAATCATATAAAATTGCACCCAAACTATATATAATTGTTGTAAACACGGCATGCATACTTCGTAAATTATAGATACGTTGGAGACGTATCAAGTACATTCGTCTTCAGGCGATCGATGGGTTGAGTAGCTTCCACATCACCTCCATGACTCTCCGGACTATTTAGGTGTGTTGCTGGTGTGGCAACAAGAAATCACAAAAGGTGTACCACAGTATGGTGATTGAGGACACACCTTTACTTGAGAGATTACTTGTAGTTGATCAACAAGGTCTAACAAGAATCAACGTCATTTCTGTGCCGAAATTGACAGTGGTAGGCTACTCGTCTGTCAAATACTCCGAACTTATTATTGGATCCACACCCGTTCAGGTACAATAGTCACCTTCTACCTCTCCTTCTTGATACTAACATTATTTCTAATTTTGAAAATGTATGTTCATCTGTCATCCAAAAAATGATTCCGACCATCTTGACACTGAATCTGCGTGTAGTGAAGGTCTTGGCACTAGAATCTATCAGCCCCAAACTGGACCAAGTTGTCAGTTTTCTGAGATGCTTTCCGTGCCTGGAGAAGCTATATATCGAGGTGATGTTCCTTTCCTGTTAAATGTTAACCATAAGGGAGTTCAAGTTTTGGCACCTTTTCCCAAGTTTACAATGACAATGTCATACGATATCTGAAGGAATTTTGGAGGATTTCAGTACATACATGTTTTTCCCCCCATATTGGTTGCTTGATTCATATGGTTACAATTCATAAGCATTTCTCCTTTGGTTTCATCCATACTAGTTTTCTTAGGGAATTTTTGATCCACTCCAACATGTTGTGAAGAAGGCTACATTTTTCTAGATTCTAATCAAATGCCCATGTTAATCATGTCGTATCGAAGATGGCACGTTAGTGCATTTTACAAATCCTGCAAACCAAATAGGCTTGTAGTAGTGTTCAAAACTGCATGTAGGCACTAATACATTCTCTTCTTTTGCAGATAAGATTGGGCCCGGTGGTGGATAATGTGATACAATATAACAATCACATCGAGTGCCTAGATCTGCAACTCTCATAAATTACTTTGAACTCCTACCGAGGGACCTTACCGGAGATTATATTCGTCAGGTTCTTTGCTGTCAGAACAAGGGTGTTGAAGGTAATGAGGTTTGCCCTACATTTATTTCGCAAAAAAGAATGGTTTGTTGATCAGCGCCGGCGGCTGCGGCAGAATGGAAAAGGCTCCGAAGAAGCTGAATTTCATTTTGGAACTTTAGATCACAGAGTAATCGGAAGTCCTTATGTAAAGCCCATACATGACTTGTCAGTGGCTGATCCTTTTGCAGAAACGATGAGGTTTCGAAACAAGCCTTATAAGTGGTAATATCAGTTTGAACCTCTCTTGTATCCAGCTGATCAACGCGGGCGGTTGCAGCTGCATGAACTGAATTTCATTTCTAATATCAGTTTGAACCTTGTAATCCTCGAATACAAGCCATATAACTCTGAAATTTGAACCTTGTAATATTTCGGACTTTTATGCTACAACCATTGAAATGGCATCGTATGAGACTCGTATATTGGTAGTACTATTTTGACCCTAATATGCAATGGACTTAGATTTTATTAACCATTCTCGAATGTGTTTCCCCTGTCGATCTCATCGCAAATGATCTGTATAGTTTACTCGACTGCGATCATCGACATTATTGCACATAGTTGGTTTCTTCAACCGTGTGCCCTGTAGAGCGCATAATTAATTATCGCACTCGAGTGTCCATCATCACCCCTCTTTGTAACTTGGACCTCATCACCCATGGGTAAACTTATGGTCGAAGTCATTCCACGCACTTCATTTTTGCAAAGCTTTTTGCCAATAAACGCCCACGATTTGCCCCTCTTCTATCCAACGCATGGCCAAACTAGCCGGGCGGGAAGCTTGCGCGGTTGCGCACGGTAAACTGCGTGATTGCGCGGGTACAGGCTCACCAACGATACATTTGGCGCCTCTTCGAGTCCATGCGTGGTTAAATGAAACACGTGTGGGATGCTCAAGCGTGCACTGGAATCCTCCGCTATGAACGGGGTGACAAGACGTGACGATTACAGGCCGGCCGGGCCCCATTTATTACAGCGGCCATTTAACCCTTATGTCTCTTCAACCTTTCGATCATGCCCCAGTCTTGCAAGAAGCACACCCACCACGACAAATTCTTAGAGGGTATCCCGCGCGGCTCCAATGACACTCCGAGCGGCTGCCGACAACGAGCAACAGTTCACCATGCATGCCGTGGTGGACACCCACAGAAGGTTCACGGAGCTCTCGGTGGTGTACACCAACAACTCGGTCTGGGCGGAGCACTCCATCCACATCATGGAGCTATTGCTTGCTGAGGAGAAGTACAAGGTGGTCGGGTTCGACCTTGAGTGCACCCGCGCTCATGCCGGGTCTCGTCCCAAGGTTGCCGTCACCCAGATGTGCATCCGCAATCACTTCCTGGTCTACCATTACTACCTGGCCACAAGGCCTTGCGAGTGTTTCGCCAGGTTTGCCAACAGCCCCCACTACATGTTTGCTATGGTAGACATCACCAACGATGTAAAGGTGCTCAAGAATTCGGGCATCGCCTGCTAGAATCTTGTCGACATCCAAGGCCAATACAAGATCTGAGGCAGCAAGCAGCATGAGAAGGACTCACTTGTTCACCTCGCCGAGGCCATCATCGACCCCTACTACAGAGACATGAAGGATTCCTGCAACAAGGATAAGCATGCCTGGCACTCGGCCTGGATGGAGAAACTCGACAAAGCTCACGTCATGTACGCAGCCAAGGAGGCGTACATGAGCTACGAGATGTACAGGCAGATCGTTGACATGAGGAAGTGCCTCCTTCCTCAAAACGGCCAGGGATCCAGCCGGAAGCAGTGCAATGGCATTCGTCGTCACAACAAGAAGTAGATAATTAGATGCTCGTTTCTCCTAGTTTAGTATGCATGAAATTGCTTACTTTGGTGTGTGGAAATATTATGTGTGTAGTCACTTATGTAATTGTATGCTTAATTTGGTTATGCAATGCTGTTCTTATAAGTATATATGTTGATGTTCTATACACAGAGCGTAGATGTTGTGCGGACAGAGCAAATAACATCGCATACGGACCATACTAGGGAACCCGTTGGTGATGAATTCATCAATCGCTGACATTTGTATACCAACAAGCGCTTGCCCACAACACACATGGCTTGTTGGCAGCAATCGTCTGTATTGTTATCGGTCTTCACACATATTTCTGATTACTGACCTGTTTGCCGCGTATCACACACATCTTGTTAAGTTGAACCGTTTCTGTTGTCTCGGCTCATGGCAAACAGTTCATCCGAGTAAACTGTATTCCGTCTGTCGCACACACCTTGATCTACCCGACCGTTTCTGTTGTGTTTCCTAATCACAAACAGTTCATCGATGTGAACTGTATGCCGTATATCGCATGCACCTTCATCTGACTGCCCGTTTCTGTTGTTAAGCTCATCGCAAACAGTTCATTCGAGTGAACTGTATGCCACGCATCGCACACGCAACTATAATCTGGAACATGTTTGTTGGCTACGCCATCACAAACATTTTGTATCTTTTTTGACGGTTTTATTACATCACCGTTTGCGATTAATGCATCACACATAGTTTCGTCGAAGGGTCTCTAATTATAGTGTCGCTGATGTCGCGTTAGCAGCATTCTGCAATAGTATATGCAAGCTAGTAGTGGGTTAGTTAATTAGAGTGTGCACGGCCAGTTAGTCATGCCAAGTTGCAAGCATCGCATTGCACCGCGTGTGGCACTAAATTGTGTATGTGACGTTACATTAGTAGCCTGCATGCATGGATAGATTACTTAGCTAGCTTCATCCGCTATGGAGCCGGAGTAGCCGAGTCCCATGGCAGTTCAGCGTGGAAGAAGAATAGGAAGCAATTAGTTGAGGATTGGTCCTATACGTGTGTAACCAAAGATTTTGCAAACTTGGTTCTTACTCAATTATACATGTGTAATTAGCATGTGGAGTACTAACCTGATCAAGCAGCCGTGGGCTTGACCATGCATGTGTACGTGCGTGTGTGCGTGGGTTAGTGGATGTGTGTGTGTTGTGTGTGGGTCTGGCTACTTAAAATGCATGTATCCAGTTCATTTGTGTTAAGAAAAAACAGTGAAAAGGAACAAGTGTGTGCGGTGTCGAGACTCCTTGTGTGCTCTTCTTCTACCTCTTGTGTGTGTGTGTGTGTGTGTGTGTGTGTGTGTGTGTGTTTTCTCCTTCCTTTTCTTCCTCGGCAAACCCAACATTCTTTGTGGGGAAATCTATGCCTAAGCCTAATTAGTTGAATAATATTTGTCTTACAATTGATCCTTTTTTCACAAATCAACTTTGCTACACATTGTGTTGTTGCACTAAATATTATAGATGTTGGTCAGATCAATTTCGTTTTTTCTGGCTTCTCGGGCCCATGTGTTGATCCCTATGGCTTATACGTTTGGTCTCACATGTGCTCTCCCTCGATTTGGTCTAGCTGTGGAGGATGCTTGGAGTAGTAGCTGGGCTAGCAATGATTCACGTCCTCATGTTTTTCGATCCAAAGATCGAGATTAGGTTAGCAGTGTTTGGGCGAAAGGATCGAGTGGCACAGCGGCTAATTCTTGTCGGCCTCCATGCATTTCAGAGCTGGTGACCGCTGCAGGAAATTCGATCGTCTCCTTTGGATTAACGTGGTGGGGTAGCAGTGGAACACAACGAACTCGCCAATGGAATGCCTTACATCGTTCATACTAGATCTAAGATGTGGTTGTGCCGTCAGTAGAATTAGAGTCACAATTTAACAGCAGCACCATCTACACCTTGCTATATCTCTCAGATAACCTAGCATCGGCGCTCGCAAGGAGGTTCAGATGGCTCGCCACCCTAGTCTGATGGTCCCTGATGTCTCCTACTCCCTGACACATTTTCACATTGCTCCCATTTTTGCCTCTCATCTTCCAACCATTAGACTATGTAGCGAAATAGTGTTTCGAGATCAATGCTACTACTTGTCTATTGACGAGTGGTATATATTAATAGAGGTGAACAACAACTAGTATTCATCGTTGAAGGTTGTCTTCGTTCATTTGATGTCATAATTGTTTGTATGAATCAAGGTTAGGCACATCTATCGTTGTTGTTGCTTCTATATTTCAGCATGGCGAACTTGAATATATTCACCTCAGGTTACGATAAGACAATACATGCGAGCAAAGAACCAAAAAAGGACAATAAAGGCCCATGGTGAAACCTAAACAGAAGCCTCTAAAGGCTTGATGTTGGCGTCTGCCCTTAGTATACTAATCTTCAGTTCATAACAATAGAAGAGGACGGTCAATGTTTTAAATCGGCACCGTTCAGTGTATATTATCAATCTTCTTGCTGCAATATAATTGCACCAAGTATTTATCATGTCATAAAATTTTGGATTGAAACATGATTCACAAAACATGAAACAAAAAAAAAGGACAGATGTCTGAATATATCAATTAGCTGATTTTCAGTGTAATCTTATCTTTTATTCTTTGTGTGCCGGATCCACCCTAAGAGCGGAGTACACAGAAAGCCGTTGACTTTTTATTTAAGCATGTCTGCTTGCCGTCATGAGGGCATGTTATGCCATCTCCCTTGAAGTGTCTTCATTGACCAGTCTATGTCAACGACCGTCAATGGAAAAACCAGCACTAACTTCAGAAGAAACAAGACCAAACTAAACTGTTCAAGTACAAGCTCTGACCTTGTCAAACCATGCCCAAAGCCGGCACACAGCAAATGTACAAGGCAGTATTTATATATCAAATCTTTTTTGCCAATTCATACAGCCGATCACAATGGCCACATGCAAATCAGAACAAAAAGGAAATATATTTTTTGAGATAACGGCAATTTTTTTTTTTGGGCACAGAGAAGACAATGCAGTGTCTCACCGTGGTGTAGTTGAAGATTTTGGAGCTCTGAATAACTACCTACAAATTCTCAACTTCTTTACGATGTTGTCCAAAGAGAACCAACAAATGAACGATGTTGGCTTTTAAGCCAAATGATCAGTTTCTCAAAGGAAACACCATCAGAGTTCCATCTATTGTTTCTCAAAGGAAACAAGAAACAACCAAATTACATAATGGCATAAATATGTGAGTTCTGGGACGGCAGTTTGATGGCGATGTTGGCTTTTACGTGTGTGCGTGTGTATCATGCCTTATGCTTTTGTATCATGCCTTTGTTTGAAGTGTTGGTAGGGGCTCAGCCTCTGGGATGGAAATCCCAAGTTCCACCATTGGTTCGACCCTTCAGCATCAACGCGGGTGTAGTTAATTATTC
The DNA here is from genome assembly GCA_011799875.1 of Thinopyrum elongatum. NCBI lineage: Eukaryota > Viridiplantae > Streptophyta > Magnoliopsida > Poales > Poaceae > Thinopyrum > Thinopyrum elongatum. The sequence continues at coordinate 33,203,513 of CM022303.1, read as the reverse complement.
TGAAAGTTTTTTTCAGGAGTCTCATACTTGTTGTTGCGCATTCACGTGTCATATGGTTCATGGTATAACTGAGGCGGGTCCAACTTTGATGGCCCGAAATTTTTATTTATTTTTTAATCGGATCATTCAACATCAATGCTTAACTTAATTTTCCTAATTAATATTTTGAATATTAAAAATCACTAGTTAAGGGGTATCTCTTGCAAAGTTTATTTCCACGTGTTTCTAGTGGGACATGAATGTAGTGGAACTTGTACTCCCCCATGCAATACATCTTTAGCGCGCTCCTTGCACATTACAACTTGTACTCCCACCGAACGGCGTAATTGTACTGCTTGTGTAGTATAACACGTACTCCTTCTACAATATAACTTGTATTCCATGTGCAATGCAACATGTACTCCCCAGCAGTACACCATGTACTTTCCCCATAATGCAACATGTACTCCCCCATGTGGTGAACTTGTACTCCCCAGGGAGTCTGCTTGTACTTCGTGTGTAATATACATGTAGTTTACTTCTCACGGTTATGTGTATACTCCAAGGGATAGCATATATATATGTACTAAAAATGAAAAAATAGAAAAAGTCATGAAAAAGGTAAGAAAGAGAGGGAATAAACCGAAATAATAGAAAAACTAGAGAAAAAACAAGAACAAATCCAAGTGGAAGCTCAGCGTGTGCCGTGTGTCAGCACCCGCGTGCCACAAGCGAGGCCCGCCTCCCCAATGATCCTAGCCAGGGGAGAGGGTGAGTATTTAACCATTAACCAATGCTAGAAAATCTCATGAAAAAGGTAGAACATTAGTACTTCCATTAGGTGTGCTCTAAATTCACAAAGTACGATCAACATACCTGATGTGCTTACTCTACTAAGGTAAAGCCTCCATTAGGTGGGAAAGGGTGCTAGTTCATCCTACCTTTTGTGTGGCTGAGAGGCGTTGAGCGCACCTTCTTCTTCTCTCTCACCTTCTCTCTCTATTTGTGTATGTGTGTGTGTGTGTGTGCAAATGTTGCCTCATCTATCTCTTTCCACCTCTTGTTGTCATTTCTCGTCCACCCAATGCTTCCTAAAAATAATTTTGCCCTTCTAGCTTCATCCCTATGCCATCATCCAAATCAGCTCCCGCACATGTGCATACCTCACACATCTGGCTGGAACCATGCTAGATCTGGTGTACTGAGGGCAATATATGTGTTGAATGTGTTGGTTTTTGAATGTCCTTGCACAAACCAAGTCTTTGAGCCACCCTGGGTAACGGCATTGTCATGTTTGCATCCCCTACTTCGAGATTGTCAGCCATAATCTTGACATAGCGCGTGCGTGCGGCAGTTCATGCATGTGCGTGTGTTGATCTGGCCAGGTCGTGTGTGCTGTTATGGAGACCGGCGGACGTGGTGCATGCATCAGATGGATATGCGCGTGGACTCTCGGCCGTGGCAGTTGGTTAGTCCAGCGCATAGTGCTTAGTCCAAGCGGTTAGTTGGTTAGCTAGCTTCATGTCTTGATAGCATAGTCATGCATGAGTTAGTGGGTGAGCCAGCCGTGAGTACGTGCTAGTGGTGGCCGGGTTAGTGTTGTGTGTGCGTCTGTGCTAGCCCGGGTATAAAACCCCCGTCCTGTCTACTGATGGAGTGCGCCGGTCTGTTGCCGCGCCACGGTGACGGTATGTGCCGAGCCGAGGGGGAGGGGCCTAAGGAAGATGTAGTCTCCGTCGGGACCGTGGTATGTGCCCGGTCGATGTGAGAGTTCTTCCGAGGTTGTGCTGCGTGTGTGCATGTGTACCTCCATGTATTTGTGTTCGAGGGAGTTGAGATGAATAGATGCCAACATACAGGCCATTCGTCGGCCGGGGCGTTCGTCGCCGGAAGTGTGATCTCTTCATCGTCTTCTACCTCCGTCCGGCGTTCATCGTCGGAGGACTTCTCGGCGTTCGTCGCCGGTGGGTTTGCGCCAATAATTGGTATCAAGAGTTTGGTTATCTTGGGCGTGGTTCGCCCTTGCCGGAGGCGTGCCGGCGGTGGCGGCGTTCGCCGGCGGCTGCGCGATGGAACTCGGGGCTGTGTGTCGGCCTGAGAAAATGCGCGGCGCTGCGGCCGTCATGGTGGATGCGGAGGCGCCAAGCGGTGAGTCCGCAGCGGACGAGGAGGCGGCTGGCGGTGACGTCGTGCGTGCGACGAGCGCGGAGGCCACGGAGGCGATGCGTGGTGGCGCGGCGGCGCAGCACGGCGCGGCGGCGTGGAGGCGCTGCACTGCGGCATGGAGGCCGCGGCGGCCGGGGAACGTCGACAACAAGTGAAGGAGCGCGGTGGCCACGGTGCGGAAGCCGGGCGGCGCGGTGGACTTCGTCGCGTGCGAGGGCGGCCTGCAACGAGTTCAAGCGATAGTCGACGACGAGCTATGTCAAGATTAGGGGGGAAATTGTCAACCATAATCTTGACATAGCGCGTGCGTGCGGCAGTTCATGCATGTGCGTCTGTTGATCTGGCCAGGTCGTGTGTGCTGTTATGGAGACCGGCGGACGTGGTGCATGCATAAGATGGATATGCGCGTGGACTCTCGGCCGTGGCAGTTGGTTAGTCCAGCGCATAGTGCTTAGTCCAAGCGGTTAGTTGGTTAGCTAGCTTCATGTCTTGATAGCATAGTCATGCATGAGTTAGTGGGTGAGCCAGCCGTGAGTACGTGCTAGTGGTGGCCGGGTTAGTGTTGTGTGTGCGTCTGTGCTAGCCCGAGTATAAAACCCCCGTCCTGTCTACTAATGGAGTGCACCGGTCTGTTGCCGCGCCACGGTGACGGTATGTGCCGAGCCGATGGGGAGGGGCCTAAGGAAGATGTAGTCTCCGTCGGGGACCGTGGTATGTGCCCGGTCGATGTGAGAGTTCTTCCGAGGTTGTGCTGCGTGTGTGCATGTGTACCTCCATGTATTTGTGTTCGAGGGAGTTGAGATGAATAGATGCCAACATATAGGCCGTTCGTCGGCCGGGGTTTCGTCGCCGGAAGTGTGATCTGTTCATCGTCTTCTACCTCCGTCCGGCGTTCATCGTCGGAGGACTTCTCGGCGTTCGTCGCCGGTGGGTTTGCGCCAACAGAGATGGTGACCTCGATCGACATCCTTGGTTTAATCCACATATATGTTCAGTTTTAATTAATTTTGAAACCTTAGAAGCTCTGTAGGACGGTGTAGTTATGTACACACTGTACACAACGTTGATTTGACATTTCCACTGATTCAATCGCTCATTCGTACTGCAACACCCTTCTTCGAACTGCTCACCACGTGTTTGATATAATTTTTAATGAAAACAGTTATGACATAATTATTATTTTTCGTTATGTTGTGAAGATTTACTACTGAAAAGAGGCACGTTGCTAAACTGAAACAACATATCATTAAACACAACAATAAGTGACCCTGAATTGGGTCGTAATGCATCAGACATATATATGACTCATGAAATAATAATTGCCCGCTAGCTGTTTTTTATGCAAATTGTTTTTTCTATAGATTCTCATTATGGAAAGGCTATTCCTACAAATTATAATAATAATAAACTTTTAAGAGTTATCCCTTGGTTAATCTATATCTTATTCTTAAAAAGAAAAAATGAGTAATTCTTAAAAATAATCAAATAATACCCGATGGTTATCTAACTCATGGCCCGTGTATACCCTCTCTACATGTGTTTCAGATTACACTGGTGGTTGAGGTAAAGGCGTAACACTATTGTATGTGGGTCGCTACAGACATACAATTCTACGGCCCATAATCTATTTTTTTTATTAAAAGATCTTAACAATTCAACTACGCAATTCTCAAGAATGGAGATTTGGAGTAAGCCAATATGCTGAAAATAACTAGATTGGTACCACATAATTCCCCATACTCGTAAAATAATTATTCATCTTCCGAAATCATATGAGTGATTAGGAGCACAAAAATGAGGCTAGCTCTTTGATTATTGTAGTTTTTCGAGACACCGTTTTTCCTTGCCTTACACAAGTCCAAATTTAACAGTATTGTGGCCGGTCGGGGAGGTAACCTCTCAGTGGTGTAATCAGGGAAGTTGGAAGATGCAACACGGAGGTGGAACATGCAGGAGCAGCCAGGTCCAGAGGAGACAGCGGAGTTCGATATAGTACTCCCGGGTGGTACAAACTTGTACTCCCTATGTAGTGCAATTTGTACCCCGGTGCAACTTGTGCTCTCCCATGCAGTGTAACGTGTACTCCTTGGTGCCAATTGTGCTTCCCGTGCAATACAAGTTGTGCTCTCTACTTACTGCAACTTGTGCTACCCAATGCAATGTGTACTTCACCCGTAATGCAATTTTTACTCCACAACACAACATACATGTACTTCAAAAAAATTGAGGAAACCAGAGAGAAAACAAAAAAAACATGAAAACATGTAGGGGTACCCTCTAATTAATTGCTCATACGTTTTGTTGCCACAATGGTTGTTGGGCCAATTACTGGCCCAAATGTCCCGGCGGATTATGCCGTTCAATAGACACTTAAACTGAAAAGGACACTCTAAAACCTAAGGAGTTTTTATTCTTTCTTTTTCTTTTAATTACTATCCCATGGAGTGAGAAAGTTTGCTAAGGATCCGATGTCAAAGTGACACCGGGTTATTGGACGGTGTGGCTGTAGGAGATATGCCCTAGAGGCAATAATAAATGTTATTGATTATCTCCCTGTTCATAATTAGGTTTATGTTCCATGCTATAACTGCTATGGTTCTCGAGTCTGCAAATAAAACGAGGCTCGGAGGAAGACTCATATGCACGTGTGGAATAATAAACGGTAATATGTATTCCTAGTCTGGCCTCTAAGACTAGCTCAAGTATTGCATGATGGTTCTGTTTTCCTGATCATGGGCATGTCTATGCCAGCAATTTTGAGGGCACAGTGTTAGAAGAACATTTGTGTTGAATCGACCCAAATTGATGTTATGCTATGAGTTACATTCGTCACATATTAATGGTTAATAACACAGAGATGGTTAATGTTTGCAAAATTCCTTAGACCATGAGAGTGTCGAGTTTCTTCATACTTGCTTCATGAACTTTGGGGTTTGTTAACCGTCATCCGTAAATGGGTGGCTATTACGGCGGCTTACGGGTTCATGGAAAAGTGTGTCAAGTAACTTGATAGCTCGAGATTGGGATTTGCTCCTCCGACGATGGAGAGATATCTCTGGGCCCTCTCGGTGTTACGGTATCCATCATCGTCTGGCCAGACACTTTGTGATTTGATCACAGGGATGCCGGAACACGGTAACGAGAAAAGAGAACAATACCGGTAACGAGGTAACTGGCATAGTGGACAAGTTGTTGATCCACGGAAATGCCTACATGTCTAACCTCGGGTATTTGTAACATATCGTGAAGCAACAGGAATAGCACACGGCAACTGGAGGTTCACTCGAATATTCATTCGTGTGGGTATAGGGGTCAATATGGGTGTCCATGGCTCCGATGTTGATCATTGATCGGAAGGTGTTCCGTGTCATGTCTATACTTCACCGAACCTATAGGGTCACACGCTTAAGGGTCATCTATCTGCTGAATACTAGACAGGGAGTCTGAGAGAAAATCACCGAAAAGTTTCGGAGACAACGGAAGAGTTCCGGAGAGAGAACACTGAAAAAGTTTCGGTAAAACCGAAAAGTTGTTTCGGATAAAACCATTGATCCAAAAAGGTTTCGGCAAGCACCGGGAATGTTTTGGAGGTTGCCAGATTGGTCTGGTAATTTCTGGAATTTTTCTGGAGAAAAAACCGAAAAAAAAGTTTCGGAGCTGCCGGAGTTGTTTACCGGGTAAACAAAGATGGTTTTAAATTAAACCACCATACTGGAAATGTTCCAGAGCGTGTCCAGATAATTTTAGAGGGTGCCGGAAATGTTCTGGGACCTTCTGGAATTTTTCAGAAATAATAGTCGCGGAAAACATCTTATCCCAGCGTGAGGGGACAAGATCCCACGGATCGTGGGGGCTGTTTTTGGGCTGTTTTTGGGGGGGCCCCCTTTGGGAGCAGCCCCCTTGTGGCTGGACAAAATGTTGGGGGGGGGGCCCCATGGTGGGGGGCAGCCCCCACAAATGGTGGAGAGTGTTGGGAGGAAGGTGGGGCCCCATGGGGGAACACCATGGACAAGGGAACATGTTTTTCCCTTGTTTGGTGGGAACATGTTCTCCTTGTTTTGTGGGAACATGTTTTCCCCATGTTTAGTGGGCTGAATTTTCAGCCCCCTCCACCCCTTCCACCACTATATAAGGAGGAGGAGAGGTGCTCTCCAACTCCACTCCAACTCTCTCACACAAGCCATGCATGATCTGGCATTCTCTCTCCCTCCCACGAAATAGTTTCGTAGTGCCGAAAGGCTGTCTGGGTTCCGGTGGGAACTAGTTCTGGATGGCGAAGCCCTGCCGGATAGATGGCACCGTATGTGTGCAACCCCGTAGAGAGGTCGTAGTTTCGTCCTTTTGCCCGAGGGGCTGTTCGAGTGTCCTCCCGAAGGGCTGTCCGAGTGACGGTCCGAGTTCTGTGAGTCCTCCCGGAGGGCTGTCCGAGTGGCGGATGAGGGAGTACATCCTCGCGGTTGGGAGGTTGTAAATCCTAGCTGCGGGGATCTGCACCGACGATCGTCATCGACTCTACTTCCGCTGCGCTACGAGTCGGTAACGAAAATGATCAAACCTTGTATGCAGTCTCCATAGTGGTCCTGGGCTGGTGCGTAGGTCGGAAAATTTTTGTTTTCTACTGCGTTACCCTACAGTGGCATCAAGAGCCGTGCTATGCGTAGATGCAGGTTGCGATCTAGAATACATGAGATGTATGGGTGTTGCACAATATAATTAGGTAGTAGATGAGTTCTATTACTGAAAATTATTTGTGCGGGTAGCAGATGAAATCTGTTACCCGATGTTCTTGTTGCTTCCCTCGAATTTGCGTAGTCCTGATCTTGACAGCATTGCGGAATCTGACAAAGTTCTGGCAATCCGCGATCCTTTCATGCTACTCCTGAGTATGCTGATTGACAGATCAACGAAGTGCTAACAGTTCTTTGGGTTCCACTTTAGTCAATGAAAGATGGATGTTTCACAGATGAAAGGGCAATGCAGATATGATCTGCACGGGGGTCATGCGTATGACGAAGTTCAGTATGGGGCTCGAGATTTTATTATCTCGTGTTTCATACACCCCGCGTTGTTAATCTAGCGACTTGGATAATCATGCTTGATGATGGACGTTGGTAGCTTCGTTTGGTTTCGAAACCTTAGAAGCCACGTAAAACCAGTTTTTGCTAAACCGATTAGAGGCGTCTAACTTGGTTTTGCAGGAGGGTTTGCATGTGCATATGATGTGGTATAGTAGTGCTCATAATAATTTGATTATGTATGAGATGTCTATATGATGTAAACTGATTAACATGACCTGCGTGTCATGATTCGGCATGATGGCTGGAGCCATATGATTGCACTTTAATGACCTGCGTGTCAACCTTATGTAATGCACTTATTTTATTAGCTATAGAGATAGCAATATTATCTGGTGCATCGACAAGGTGGTGGCAATCTTCGCAAAGGTGAACACCGACGCGAATGCCAAAGACGAAGAAATACAAGACTTCTCCGTCAGAAAGGGCTATACCATATCATGCTATTATGAATTGCCTGAGATGTTTATCCCTTATGATGCACCCTTCTTGATTGCGCGGTAGTCGCTTTTATTAGGGTGATCTCTCACAAAAATATCAAGTAGTTAGTGTTCTCCCAAGTGTAGCACCGTCACGGCACCTAACTTTTCGGGGCATCACAGGATCTCCCTGGGTGCGAACGATTAGGGATGTGTGAGGCGGGTGAGTTGAGACCTCGTAGCGAGATCACTTGGTTGTCTTGACGTTCTGGAAGGATCTCCCTGAGCTCGGAACACGCCCATCGAAAGATGAACAAGAGTCACATAGAGATGTGATTGGCAAGTTTGCCTACCGATTGAAGTTCGCGCCATTAGTGTTCATCTCGTTCAATGGCGTTGAATGGAAATGCGGGTCTTGTATCACTCACAATCAATTATGAGAGATATTGATTTGAGTGGGAGCGCACTTTGAATTAACTTGTTTAATTCTCAGTGCAATTAATTTTGAACACTGTCTAAGTGTGATTTGCAAAATAGTTGTAGAATAATGGCTCGCGTTTCCACCTTCCCTATTAAAATTGAATAGCTGTTAAATATCTGGTTAAAACTTTACGGTTGGCAACGTAATGTGAGGATTGTCCTCAAGAGTGCCGAGAAGGACTTTGTCCTATCGCATACTTTCGGTATTCTCTCGCTTATGCTATGGATCATGTGACTCTTGTCCTTCGATCCAAAAGCTGGAATTCCATTTCAGTCAAGTGCAATATGTTTGCTTCCATGAGACCTGAACTTCGAAAGTTTGGATAGTTATGTGATATTCATGGAATATGAAAATCATTTTCAGAGACAGACAAAGGCTAAAAGATATGAGATATCCAAAGCAATGTTTGTTTGCAAACTATTAGTAAAGGAGTTTACTATGCATTAGACTGATAAGAGAGGGATCCAGAAGAACGCCTGTCATATGATGAAAGGTGAATAAAACAACAACTTAAAGAGAAAGGAAGTGTCCGAAGGATGTTAGTGTGACTTACACACCTAGGAAGTCCGGGGCTAACGCCACTCTTAAGTTGTGTGCTTCTTCTGAGAGTAGGAGAAATACTAAAAGTTAAACTGTTAGAAGTATAAAGGCAATGAGAAAGAAGACTGGAATATCCAGCTCATGTATGAATGTCATACAAGTTTTTGATGTATAGAAGGCTGGTCAAAGATATAGTTCTTGGGAATTATGATTAAATTGTTAATCACTGATTCTTGGGTATTGTGAGTTAATCACAAAGATACCCGCTCGATTGCATTCTGTTGCAACTCGATGTAAGAACTACTATGGCCTGAAAGACTAGCCAGGAATGAGGTTTAGGTATACACAGGGAACATAGTAAATGTTACTGTACCTTCCATCGGTGTATTACCGTCTGTGTTTATTTTCCTAATTCAATTAGAGTTTTACACACTCTAGCCCATTGCATAAGTTATCTTGCAAGAAGGTTGTTCATAAGAGAACTTTTGCTGTTCAGTATTATGAATAACATGAGGGCCATACTTCCATCATCGATGGGACGTATGTTATGAATATTGATGGTAATATGATACATCCATAACACTGACGCTAAATGTCATAAGACTAAAAGAATACCACACAAGTGTGGCACTGCATTTGGTCACATTGGAGAAACCCGCATGGAAAATTCCATTATGATGGATTTTGAAGTCGTTTGATTTTGAATCACCTGACACTTGCAACTTTCCTCCGAAAAGTGAAGTGACTGAAATACCGTTCACAGGCCATAAGGAACGAGCAAAGAACTTATTGGTGATCATACATTTTGATGTATGTAGTCCGATAAATGTTGTTGCAAGTAGTGGATTTATCTATCTTCAGAAATGACTCAAGTAGATATATGGATATTTACTTGATGAGACGTAAGTCTGGATCTTTTGAAATCATTTGAAAGGTTTTCAAAATGAAGTAGAAGTTATTGTAACAAGAAAATTATGTTTCTACAATTCGATTGCAGAAAGAAATATTTGAGTTACAAGTTTGGCGAATGTCTGATGCGTTGTGAAAGGGGTTTCATAACTTGCACCTCCCGGAACACCACTGCAAGTGGAAAGTCCGTGAAGATGTAATCGAACCATTTATGACATGGTAAGATCAAAGATGACATAAATAAATTTGCCATTATCCCTTTTAAAAGGTGATGCTTTAGAGACTGCGGCTTTTACACTGAAAAGAGCTCCATCAGGTCTGTTGAAATGACACCATGGTATGGTACGCCCAACCATGTTATATCTTTTCTTAACATTTGGAATATGGGGCTTGTGTAAAAGGTTACAAACCTATTCCAAATCAGACAAGTGCTACTTTGTAGGTTATCCCAAGTCATTGGGTATTCCCCCACCACTATACCGAGGCAAAAGTTTTTGCCACAAAACGGTATGCTTTTTGAAGAAAATGGTTCTTTGAAAAAGGTGAGTGGGAGAATAGTGCAACTCGACGAGATAAACAGTATCTTCGCCATCAGATCAAAGGAAAGAGACCTTGGAAGTAATTCCGGAGTTTCCTACTGCGACTGATACGGAAGTCTCTACAATAAAATGTATGGACTTCGGTCGAACTTGCAGCTGAACCACGTAGGCAAGGCTCGTGCAAACCTCTCAGGTGCGCAAACGAGATATTGTTGTTAGACAACAGTATACCTACGATACACAAGGAAGCATTGATGGGCCCTAACTCCGGAATTGGCTAAATGCCAATACAATCCGAGATAGTTTCCATATAAGTGATTCAAGATTAAAACCTTGATACACCTTTCGGAAGACTTAGAGTCTGACGAATATTTATGGAACTATAACTGATATGAATAAAAATGTTTTATCCATAAAGCTCGACTTGTTGCAATATACAAGTTCAAGGAGTTGACTACGATGAGGTTGCTTCATCGTAGCGTTCCTTAAATTCGGTTCGGGTTGAACTAGCAATTAATACATATTTCATATCATGAGATATAAAACAATGGATGACAAAAGGATTTCCATCTGATGGAAATGAAACCAAGGACCTGCATGTGTTACAGTCCAAGGTATTTTGTCAATCCAGAGGATGCTAGAAAGGGTGCAAACTTCAGAGTTCCAGCGATGGACAGAAGAGAGCAAAGTGGAGTTGGAATCTTTGTGTTTTGATGAAATGGTCAAAGGAGTTTTGACTTCATCAATGGATAACGAAGATGCTTGTAATTCAAGAAAGTAAGTGGGAGCCTAATAACATTTCTAAAAACCTTGTGTGCTTGACACATTGTTAATTGGAAATAAAATTCTTGACACGAATTAGGACTTCATTTGAAAATAGTTTTTCGATGAAGTGCTTGGGCTAAATAGCCTTAATATTAGGCATGATGATCTATGAAGATAGATTTACCTAATGGGGCTAAGGAATAAATACATATTGACAAGATGCTAAAACTTTTTAGCATTTAAAACGCCATGGAGTGATTCTTGCCGAAGTCACATGGAAAGAGTTTTTGCAAGACTCGGTGTCCCAAAAACACTGATGAGCAAAATACATGATGGGGATTCCACACACTCTTGTGTTTGGATTAATCATGTATTCCATGGTATGTATAACAACCAGATATGTCCAATACTCCCAAAGTTGTTGCGAGTATAGATACCAAAGTGATCAAAAGTATTGATCAAGGGACAACAGTGAAAAAGGGTCATTGAGTACTATAGTAGCACTGATGACAAGTTTTCTCGCAAGTAGAGATCATGAAGAGTTCGTTGTAAAAGGTTACATCGATACAGTCTTCATCATTTCTCCATGCGATTTTCGATTTAAATTGACGGTTTTGTGTAACACACAATATGGTGGCACAGTTAGTTGAAATTTGTTCAAACAAGTTACTGTGGCGAATTCTATAACAGAGGCAAAGTATGTTGCCGCTTTTAAAGCGACAACGAAGATGTTGAATCATATAGTTCATTCATGAACTTAGTATGGTTCCAAGATGGCTTTTGTCAATGGGACACTACTGCAAGTAGTTGCTCCATAACTCAGTCTGAGGAATCCAGGTTCGACCTGTGATTCGCATACATATCAAGCCAAGTCCACACAAAATATGACTTTTGTGAAAGCGTGAAAACGCGAGGATATGCAAAGATACACACGGAGCTGAAGTCGTCAGATCCGTTGAACATTCAGGCTATACCACAAGCGAAGCATATTTACACCGGTGTGCCACAGGTGTAAAGTGCATTAGCATTAACTAGATTATTGACTCTAGTGCACCGGCCCCTCATACATGCGGGGTGGTGTTGTTGTAGGAGATATGCCCTAGAGGCAATAATAAATGTTATTGATTATCTCCCTGTTCATAATTAGGTTTATGTTCCATGCTATAACTGCTATGGTTCTCGAGTCTGCAAATAAAACGAGGCTCGGAGGAAGACTCATATGCACGTGTGGAATAATAAACGGTAATATGTATTCCTAGTCTGGCCTCTAAGACTAGCTCAAGTATTGCATGATGGTTCTGTTTTCCTGATCATGGGCATGTCTATGCCAGCAATTTTGAGGGCACAGTGTTAGAAGAACATTTGTGTTGAATCGACCCAAATTGATGTTATGCTATGAGTTACATTCGTCACATATTAATGGTTAATAACACAGAGATGGTTAATGTTTGCAAAATTCCTTAGACCATGAGAGTGTCGAGTTTCTTCATACTTGCTTCATGAACCTTGGGGTTTGTTAAACGTCATCCGTAAATGGGTGGCTATTACGGCGGCTTACGGGTTCATGGAAAAGTGTGTCAAGTAACTTGATAGCTCGAGATTGGGATTTGCTCCTCCGACGATGGAGAGATATCTCTGGGCCCTCTCGGTGTTACGGTATCCATCATCGTCTGGCCAGACACTTTGTGATTTGATCACAGGGATGCCGGAACACGGTAACGAGAAAAGAGAACAATACCGGTAACGAGGTACTGGCATAGTGGACAAGTTGTTGATCCACGGAAATGCCTACATGTCTAACCTCGGGTATTTGTAACATATCGTGAAGCAACAGGAATAGCACACGGCAACTGGAGGTTCACTCGAATATTCATTCGTGTGGGTATAGGGGTCAATATGGGTGTCCACGGCTCCGATGTTGATCATTGATCGGAAGGTGTTCCGTGTCATGTCTATACTTCACCGAACCTATAGGGTCACGCGCTTAAGGGTCATCTATCTGCTGAATACTAGACAGGGAGTCTGAGAGAAAATCACCGAAAAGTTTCGGAGACAACGGAAGAGTTCCGGATAGAGAACACTGAAAAAGTTTCGGTAAAACCGAAAAGTTGTTTCGGATAAAACCATTGATCCAAAAAGGTTTCGGCAAGCACCGGGAATGTTTTGGAGGTTGCCAGATTGGTCTGGTAATTTCTGGAATTTTTCTGGAGAAAAAACCGAAAAAAAAGTTTCGGAGCTGCCGGAGTTGTTTACCGGGTAAACAAAGATGGTTTTAAATTAAACCACCATACTGGAAATGTTCCAGAGCGCGTCCAGATAATTTTAGAGGGTGCCGGAAATGTTCTGGGACCTTCTGGAATTTTTCAGAAATAATAGTCGCGGAAAACATCTTGTCCCAGCGTGAGGGGACAAGATCCCACGGATCGTGGGGGCTGTTTTTGGGCTGTTTTTGGGGGGGCCCCCTTTGGGAGCAGCCCCCTTGTGGCTGGACAAAATGTTGGGGGGGGGCCCCATGGTGGGGGGCAGCCCCCACAAATGGTGGAGAGAGTTGGGAGGAAGGTGGGGCCCCATGGGGGAACACCATGGACAAGGGAACATGTTTTTCCCTTGTTTGGTGGGAACATGTTCTCCTTGTTTTGTGGGAACATGTTTTCCCCATGTTTAGTGGGCTGAATTTTCAGCCCCCTCCACCCCTTCCACCACTATATAAGGAGGAGGAGAGGTGCTCTCCAACTCCACTCCAACTCTCTCACACAAGCCATGCATGATCTGGCATTCTCTCTCCCTCCCACGAAATAGTTTCGTAGTGCCGAAAGGCTGTCTGGGTTCCGGTGGGAACTAGTTCTGGACGGCGAAGCCCTGCCGGATAGATGGCACCGTATGTGTGCAACCCCGTAGAGAGGTCGTAGTTTCGTCCTTTTGCCCGAGGGGCTGTTCGAGTGTCCTCCCGAAGGGCTGTCCGAGTGACGGTCCGAGTTCTGTGAGTCCTCCCGAAGGGCTGTCCACGACACCGTCCGGGGGACTGTCCGACCGCCTCCCGGAGGGCTGTCCGAGTGGCGGATGAGGGAGTACATCCTCGCGGTTGGGAGGTTGTAAATCCTGGCTGCGGGGATCTGCACCGACGATCGTCATCGACTCTACTTCCGCTGCGCTACGAGTCGGTAACGAAAATGATCAAACCTTGTATGCAGTCTCCATAGTGGTCCTGGGCTGGTGCGTAGGTCGGAAAATTTTTGTTTTCTACTGCGTTACCCTACAGTGGCGCAAAGCAATCCACAATGGACCTTTGAGATTCCATCGTGACTTGTGAGAAAAAAGGTGTATATATTTCAAAGTCCTTTGATTACATGTTATACTTCATTACCGTTGCTTGTTTTCTGAATGGGCTTAAAATTTCAGGCCAAGGAAGATGGGTTCTATAAAGCATGGGCGCACGCCCTAGCATCACCATGGGAATCTGTGTCGAGGGAGCTTGTACGTCGTTTGTATCTGCGTAAACCATGACATGTGAGGTTGCCCTTAGGGGTACAGTGACCTTAGCTGCACCCTGAAGGCAATAACACATATTTAGCTCCTTTCTTGTTTTGCTGGTAATTCTGTGAAGCAATGGCCATCTCCTTCCCAAAGCCTCGTATTCTCAAATGCAATCCATGGTCTTTATCTTGTTCTACTGAAATGCTCCTGGCTCTAGGCTACTTATTCTCTTTTCCCCTCATCTTTTACCTATTGGTAGTAGGAAAACGTGTGTCAATTGCTTGGTCATCAAGCTTGTTGTTGTTTTGGTGGAGCTGGATGAATATATATGCACACAATGTTAATTATTAGCATGGTATAGGATAGTTATACAACCTGCACCATTATCAACCAATTTTGTGTCACTAACTTGTAGTAATTTAAAATGATGGGTGTGACATTAGAATATGCATCACACTAAATGCCATTGTCTTCTATTGGCTAGAATGCAAATAGGCACTTTAGTAGATAATTTTTGAGCATCCATCATGCACCCGATAGATGGGTTATTTTTTGGAGGCTGCTACATGGCTACAACCCATGGCCTATACATGCAAATTGAGAGTTTGAGAACTCGGGTTACATAGAGAATGAAATTATGAAAAAGAAATTAAAAAAATCCTATTTCCACATGTGTTCTACATGTGCATACAATTTTCATGATGATATACTTTAATATCTAATCTACACAAAAACACAATATCATGGACTTTTAATAACAAACAATTCGTGTGTTGTTTGTTATTTTCAAGTACATACATCCGTCTTTTGTGTAGATCCCGATAATTTTATATTTGTGTGGATCACATGTTAATATGAATCCAACTCAATTTTATTATGTATGAAAAATACATTTATGTATAGTGGGATTTTTTAAGAATATTTTGTAGCTGAAACTTTTTTTCATTTCCTTTTTCAAAAATGGGCTCCATAAAGCCTGTGAACGAAAATCATTTATGATACATGCATGCTTATCTTTATTTAAAGCATGAATGAGCCATGAGTGCCAAATTACATAGAAATAATATATATTGGTGACAGTGGCCTCTACCTTATTTTTTAGGACCATATATCATTTGTAGTATTACAATTGAATATATATCTTGACTGACAAAATGTTTGCACTGAAATCCACATCTGTTCCTAATGAGTTAAATTATAAAATATTGATTACTATTGATAATAGTGCCCAAAGTAGGCAAGGCATCATATTTGCTTCTGCCCTTGACATCTCGATTTTTTATGTCTTCAATAGAGAACTGTAGAAAAGCAAACAAGCATAATTAAGGGTGAGCTCAGATCTTTTTAAGAGGCAATTAAGATAAAGCTGCATTCTCAACCAATACAGATGCTCTTACAAAGCATATTGACTAGAATCCACATGAGCACTAAAGACGACAAAACCTTGTCTAAACTTTCAATGAGCTTGATGTCTAGTTGCATAGTCCAGATCAAAACGACCAAGAAGTACAAGTTAGGGACCATGGTTGTATTTTACACACTTTTTTTGTTTCATTACTATCACCCGAGGCATGTAACTAAATTTGACTTTGTTTTTACACACAGACCTAAGTTTCCCATCAATTCCATGCATTTCCACCCAAATGGCAGAGTGCATAGTGTTGAGTTTGTGTCGAATATTGTGTACGAGTTGGGTTACGTTTGGACTTGATGTTGTAGTGTGGGTAGGATACTTGTAGTGTCGGAGTCGGACATGTTGTACCTTTGGCCTCTTATATATGAGGAGGCACCCTACGTTGTAACCCATGACGGCTGGATAGCAACAGGCTCGCAAGGGGGTGTCGGCGGCGTGTGCCGGCGCCCTGGTGGCCGGTGTTGCGGTATCTCGGGGAGGAGCTCCCGCAGTCATTGCTCCGAGGAGTAGGCGAGTTCGCCGAACCTCGTTAACAAATCTCGGTGTCATCATTGTGCTGTGATTGCTTGTTTCTAGATGGATCGACCGCGTACCTCGGATTATTCTAACTAGTGGTATCAGAGCAAGGTTCGACGAGGCTACGGATTGTGATCTGGAAGATCGAAGCAATTGAAATCAGCGTAACATGTTCACTGCGCGGCAGGAGTATCCGACTAAGCGGTGCATGGGGCAAGCATTCAGGGCGGCGGCGCGTGGGCTGGCGCTAGGCGCGACGCACGGAAGCAGCCAGGGGAGCCACGCGATTGGCCAAGCCATGTTGTGGCCCTATCGAGCGGTAGGCCGGCAGGAGTCACTTGAGTCGAAGCGCTGGAGCATGTACGGTTGCTCGGGTATACGCGCACACGCGGTGTGAGATTTGTTTTGGAAACAAAACCAGATCGAGTCCAGGAAGAATAGGTCTCTGAGACGAGTACCTGCGGTGCCGTATAAAAACAGCAGCAGGCAGCCTCGTGGCGAGACACAGCAGATCTAATTGGCGAAAGGAAAAAGTCCATCGTTTGTTGTGCGCATCCATCAGGAAGGCAAGAGCTGAGGCAAAGCAAGTTGCGCTAGTATTGGAGTTGAGCCAAGGGAGCACTTCATGTGAAGACCAACCGGTTAATTGCTAGTAGTACGCGGACGTTCTGTTCGTGTACTTGGGGATCAAACGAAGACTGCTCAAGTAGTTTTTGCAGGGTCAGCCGTACAAAGAACCATGGCGCCATCGGGTACCAGGTTTGAGGAGGAGAAGTTCAACGGAACTGGAAGCTTTGGGTTATGGTAGACAAGGGTGAAAGACTTGTTGGCACAACAGGGATGCTTGAAGGCGTTGTTGCAGGAAGCCAAGCCAGCTAAGATGGAGGCTGATGACTGGGAGGAGTTCAGTTGAAAGCAGTCGGGACTATACGGTTGTATCTGTCGGACCAGGTTATTTATCATGTGATGGATGAGAATTCACCGAAAAATATCTGGGAGAAACTGGAAAGTTAGTTTATGTCCAAGACTGCGACGACCAAGGTGTATCAGAAGCAAAAGTTGTATGGGATGAAGATGCAGGAGAGGTCAGATCTTGTGGAGTATATGAACGCCTTTAATCAAGTCATGACGGATCTAGCACGCTTGGGTGCAACGGTTGACGACGAGGATAGGGCAATTCTGCTTCTTTGTTCATTGCCATCATCCTATGACCATTTGATCACTACTTTGACGCACGACAAGGAGACCGTCAAGAATGAGGATATTACTACGACATTGCTATCGTATGATATGAGAAAGAAGAACGCGGTGGAAGTCTCTCATGGTGAAGGTTTGCTAGTCAAGGGTGAGGAGTGGCGGAAGGGATATGAGGCAGGGAAGAACAAGAAAAAGAAAATACAGTGTCACAAGTGTAAGCAGTGGAGACATATGAGAAAGGACTGTCTGGAACTCAATGGTGAGGCAAGTGCTAATGTGGCAACTCATGGTGATTACTCTGACAGTAGTAGTGATGTCCTCGTAGTATCAGACAAACGGTGAATCAAAGGTGAAGCATGGATGTTGGATTCAGCTTGCTCTTTTCATGCGACACCCAACATGGAGTGGTTCTCTTCGTACAAGTCTGGTGAGTTTGGTTTAGCCTATGTGGGCGATGACACAGGTTATCGTGTTGCTGGAGTAGGTGACATCAAAATCAAGATGTTTGATGGAATTGAGCGGATGCTTCAGGGAGTCAGGCATGTGCCGAGGCTAAGGAGAAATCTAATTTCGCTTGGTGTTCTTCATGATGGTGGTATGGTATTCCGTTGTGATCGGGATAAGAAGACCATGAGAATCATGGAAGATGAGGTGACCGTGATGATTGGAGAGAGGACGGCTTCGCATCTTTACAAGTTGCAAGGGAGCACTATTGCAGGTGGAGTCATGGAGACTAGAGTTGCGGGAGTAGCAGTGGGGTCTCACGGTGGCGGCGGGTCTGGGGCAGACTTGTCGAGTAGCTCTTGGTAAGCTACAAAAAAGACAACACAAGTCCGGAGTACATGGAAGTTTGACGCATATGGACAAATTCAAGGTGGTGAAGAATATTTGCCAAGGCGGAGTTTGTTGAGTTTGTGTCGAATATTATGTACGAGTTGGGTTACGATTAGACATGGTGTTGTAGTGTGGGTAGGATACTTGTAGTGTCGGAGTCGGACACGTTGTACCCTTAGCCTCCAGTACAAGAAATATGCTATCTTGTGACCTTTTGTCAGTGACCCTGTAAGGAATGGTCATAAATCTATGACCATTTCAGACCATTTGGTTGTAAGTTGTTTGGGGGGCTCCAAACCCTAAACCATAATGACCATTAGGGCCAGTAAGGTCATAATTTCATTGCACCAAAAGGTCATAAACCAGATGGCACTGGTCCGGTGCCTTATTTGTAACTGATCATGACCAATATAAAAGGTCATTACACTAGAGTTTGAATGCATTAGGATGATTAGGCAGCCACCTCTCCAATCTCGCTTATGTGTCAATGTTTACGTGTCATTTTTGCTGACAGGATCACACTCTGACAGGAGGGACCCATTTGACAGATGCCTTATCGTTTATTCGCTCGTTAAAAAAGAAGCACGGCGGGGACTCGAACCCGCGACCCACGGTAGAGGGGCTGCGTTCCCAGCCACTGGGCTAGAGAAGCTCTGTTGCTCAAGTACCAGTAGTATTGTATCTATTATATATCCAGTAGCAGTTTCTGGAAAAAAATTATATATCCAGTAGCTGTCTTAACTCAATGACAAGTGGGACCAATTAACTTACAGGTGGGACCTATTTGACAGCGTGGGGCCAACTTGTCAGCGAGTTGTGTGTTTGATACTTGACTGGTTTGATGATTTTTTTAACATCAAAATTGATGAAAACAAGATCAAAATGCTCACTGACAAAAACAGCTCTGAAACAACAGCTCCATCAAAATCCAGTTCAAAAAAGCATCTTCAAAATGATCACTGAGACACATAACTACAAACTTGTTCAACATAACAAAAGCAAACTTGTTCAACCACATAACTACAAACTGAGACACATAATAGCACAAGCACAAGCACAAGGAACTCATTGTCCCGAGTAGTAGGGGTCATCCCAATGCTCCTCCGCCTCTCGCCATTGCTTGAAACCTTCTCTGGTGGTTTCGATTTTCTTCCATGCCTCGTAGGTGACGTACGCATCTTTCGCTGCGTACTCGATGAGGTACTTTGGCAGTGGGCTGATCCCCCATAGTTTGTGGTCCTCTTCATTGTTGATCTTCTGCTTCATTTTCTTGTAGGATGGGTGGATGAGGCTGGCTGCAAACTCAGCCAAAGAATGCCACCTCTTTCCATTGTTTGGAACTCTCCATTGGCTCTGCATGTCGACAAACTTGTCGGGGTTGATCTCCAAACCAGACAACTTCAGCTTCTCCTTGTCACCTCCAATGCAGAAGCCAACAAAGGTGTACAGCTCCTTCTCCTACAGGAGCGGGCGGAGTTCCTTGGGCCTGCATCAAGTTCAGAAATTAATCTGGTGCATCAAATTCATCTACTTCAGAAACTACACTAGTACAGCCAGTTCAGAAACTTCAGAACTTCAGAACTAGTATTGCATCTACTTCAGAACTATTGCATCAACTTCAGAAACTTCAGAACTACAGAAACTTCAGAAACTACTAATTAGATAGAAACTTCAGAACTTCAGAAACTTCAGAACTGGATGTTTTTACCATTTGGTTGCCGCGGTGATGTGGTATACCAGGCAGAGATCCTCCACGCATAACTGCAGAACTGCAGCCATTTGCGGAGGTTCGTCTTCGCTGGTATACTCGACATCAACGCCGATCGACCAAGGAAGCATGCCGCCGAGCCTCTTCCTGATCTCGTGGATCCTCTTGTCGGCTTCGTCTAGATTGCTGGTGCATATGACATCCAGCGGCTCCTTCAGGTGGGTATCAACCTTGAGCGGCATGGTGTAGTCCAGCTTCTGCCCGGGGACCGGAACGTCGTCGTCGACCACCAGCGGCTGCTTGCCAGACGCCTCACCACGGTGATGCTTGGCAGACGGAGGGGAGTTGCTCCATGATGCCTCCGCCATTCGCTTGGCAGACGGAGGGGAGTTGCTCCATGATTCCTCCGCCATTGCCCTCCTGGCCAGCGATGGCGGGCTTGAGATAGAGCAGAGGGGAGTTGCTTGATGGTGGAGGCAGAGGGAGGCAGATGGAGCGGCAATGGAATGAGGAGGGAGGCAGAGGGAGGAAGATGGAGCGGCAATGGAATAGGAGGGGAGTTACCTGGACTGGAAAAAAACCCAAACTCCCTCTGCGTCGTGGGGAGTTGCTAGTGGAGGGGAGACGTGGGGCGCGCGGTTGCCTCGAAAACTCAAACGTCCCCGGCCCTTTGGTTTCTCGCAAGTGTCCAAACCCCGGCCTTCTCCTGTTTCTGAAACAAAACAAAAAAAACAGCCATATTTTGCTCTAAAATTAATGATCACTGCAGCCATATTTTGCTCAATCTTCAAGCATTAAAACAGCACCAAAACAGTCACTGCAGCCATCCAAAATGGCACCAAAACAGCACCAAAACAACATTACAGCAAAAAATGCCACCAAAATGGCACCAAAGTATCAGCCAAAATGGCACCAGAGTCACTACAGCCATCTTCACCATCAGCCAAAATGGCACCAAAACTACATGATTTTGCATTGTATCTTCACCATCTACCTCTTCATCACCAAAGTCTCATGCATTTTGCTACCTGGAGAGAATTGTAGTAGAAAAACTACATCAGGATCACATCAACAAAAACTACAGAGAAGGTTGACCACCAATCAAAACAAGGAACATGCAGTAATAGTATTAGGTCACCAAGGAGACAAAATTTACCTTCATGTCCATTCGCTACTCATCGTCGTCGATACCAAAAAAAGGAACTCTATGCCCACTCCCGTTTTCCTCATCGTCACTACAATATTGCAGCATGGTATGATCAGTCCTGTTTTCCTCATCCTCGCTCTCATGCCCATCCGCTACCACCTTTCTACTTTTCTTAATGCCTTCAACCATTGCGGCATCAACGAGCACACGTTCCCGGTCCCTTCGCACTCTGCTTTGCACCGGAACTTCCATAGAGTCATCATCAGCTTGCACCGGAACTTCCGTAGAGTTATCATCCTGGTATGTTAGTCCACTACCACCGGGGCCCTTTTCCATTTCAGCTTCAGTCACACTCCACAAGTGTCTGTGCTGAAAGGTTTGCACAACTCGCCATTTTCCGTGCAAAAGAGTGTCTGGCAGATAAAACACCATTGTTGCTTGTGCTGATAGAATAAAGGGATCATTCTTATACCAGCACCTTCCAGTGTTGATGCTTTTGAAGTGGCCATCATATTTGACAAAAGAGTCTCTCTTCTTCTTGCCACCAAGATCAAACCAGTCACAGCGAAATAAGACAACCGAGCGATGGATGCCTCCACTAGAGTTGTACTGCAACTCTACGATGCTTCTCAGCTGACCATAGAAGTCAATGTTCTCACCATCATGTGTCCCCTCGGTGACGATTCCACTATTCTGTGTCTTCCTTCTTTCCTCGCGGTCAACGGTGTGGTACCGGACACCGTCAGCAATGCATGCTGAATACACTCTCACTCGCTTATCCGGTAAGCATGCCAAAGCAAATAGATCATCACTGACCTACTTCTCCTCATGCAACTTTCCAATCTGCACAAATAAACCATTTAGCAACAATGGTATTTAACAGTTGGTGAATAACACAGAAAACATAAAACATGTGGCTAAAGATCTCACATGATTCTTAAACCATTTAGCAAATCCCTTGGCAACCCTTTTGTCAACATGAATCTGGCTTTCTTCCTGATTTAACTCTTCCTTGCATTTCCTGCAATGCCAACAAAACATGTGAATTAAACCATTAGGCTGGTGCCAACCCAAGCAAAAAAAATAACGAGTGCACAAGATATAACGTACTCGATATATGGTAGAACCTCAGCGCAATTGCTGAGCACAAACCAAACCATCTGGTCATACTCATCACCAGCCTCCAAGTATTTTGAGGCTCCAAGAAGTTTCACACCATGGTTGAAAACCGAGACATCACCACTTTGCGAATCAGACCGCTCTATATTTCTGGCCGGCCGGTTCCATCTCGTTTCCACATCTTCAAAGTATCTAGAGCAAAATGTCAAGCACTCGTCAACGACATATGCTTCAGCAATCGAACCTTCAGGTCTTGCCATGTTTCGCACATAACGCTTACAAGTAAGTAGCCTTCTTTCGATTGGGTACATCCAACCGTATTGCACAGGGCCTCTAAGCATTGCCTCTTTTGGTAAGTGCACCGCCAAATGGACCATCATGGTGAAGAAAGCTGGAGGGAAAATCTTCTCGAGCTTGCAAAGAATAATTGGGATTTCTTTTTCAAGTCTTTGCAGAATAGTTACCTTGAGTGTTTTGCAGCACAGTTCTCTAAAGAAATTTCCCAGCTCAGCAACCGCTTCATATATATCCTTGTCCATGATTCCTCGGAGGCCCGCCGGTAAAATCCTTTGGAGGAGGATGTGACAATCATGGGTTTTCAGCACTAAAAGCTTGAATCCATCAGAAGTAACACACTTTGCTAGGTTAGCAGCATAACCATCTGGAAATCTCACCGCTCTTATGAATTCACAGAATGCAAGCTTTTGTTCTTTACTCATTGTATACCATGCTCGTGGCATTTCAAATGAATCTTCATCATCATCATGTTGTAGATGCAAATCTGATCTTATGCCCATGTCCTCCAAATCAAGCCTAGAACTAACCGTGTCCTTTGTCTTCCCTTCAATTTTCAGAAACGTCCCTAGCAGATTCTCGCATATGTTTTTCTCAATGTGCATTACATCGAGATTATGCCTTAACTTCAGATCAGCCCAGTATGGCAGGTCCCACAAACAAGACCTCCGGTCCCAACATTGACCTTCCTCACGCTTTCTTTTCTTGGAAAGCTTTCCTGGTCTCACATCTTTCACCTTTTCAAGTTGCTGCTGCAACTCTTCTATAGTGAATTCAGCTGGCTTGTCACGGGTTTCATTCTCACCATTAAAATCTTTGCTTCTTCGCCAGCGATGGTTTCGGGGAAGAAAGCGGCGGTGCCCAATATAGCAGATCTTGTTCCTTATTCTCTTTGAGCAAGGGTCTTTGTCACAATGGACACATGCCTGATAACCCGCTGTGATCCTCCCAGACAGAGTGTGCAGCGCCGGGAAATCATGGATGGACCATATGATTGCAGCACGTAGATTGAACTTTTCTTTCGGACTATTGGCATCATATGTAGGTACACCAGTCCAGAGTTGGAGCAGTTCTTCTATGAGGGGCTCCATAAAGACATCAAAATCCTTTCCTGGAGACTCTGGACCCGGGATAAGCAACGACATCATGAAGTTGGACTGATCCATGCATGTCCATGGTGGCAGGTTGTACGGCACAACAAAAACAGGCCACATGCTATAAGACGTGCTCATGTTCCCAAATGGATTAAAGCCATCTGTGGCAATGCCGAGTCTTATGTTCCTTGGATCTGCAGCAAAATCCACATGTATACTGTCAAATTCTTTCCATGCATCTCCGTCCGCTGGATGGCTCAGCTCATTGTCCACAGGTTGCCGCTTCAGCTTGTGCCATTGTACCTCTAGCGATGATTTCTTTGAGATAAACATGCGCTGCAGCCTTGGTATCAACGGAAAGTGCCTCAGTACCTTCTCCGGTATTGACTTCTTCCCATCAGCATCTTTCCACCTAGAGGCATTGCATTTTGGACAGTTTTCATGCTTCGCTAAATCCTTCCGAAACAAGACACAGTTATTTGGGCACACATGTATTGAAACATAACCTAGCCCCAGCCTGTGGATTATGCTCAATGCTTCATCGTAAGACTTGGGAATGCAGCTATCAGGGAATTGCAAGGTCAAAAGGTGGAGTATTGCGTTGAATGCAGCATTGCTAATCCGGTAGAAAGACTTGATGTGGAGTAACTTCACGGTGAAGGTAAATCTTGAAAATTTACCCCCTTCATGAGCTGCGCGCTTCGCCTCCTCTAACAC
Organism: Thinopyrum elongatum; assembly: GCA_011799875.1. Taxonomy (NCBI): domain Eukaryota; kingdom Viridiplantae; phylum Streptophyta; class Magnoliopsida; order Poales; family Poaceae; genus Thinopyrum; species Thinopyrum elongatum. Next base: position 33,179,126 of record CM022303.1, on the reverse strand, counting down.
CTCAGCAAACATCGACTTCTGTCCATCAGCAAGGCCTTCAGAGTTGTAGAGATCCTTCAACAGGTCAGGAATCCTATCATCTTCATGCCCATCCTCTTCCTCCAAACCAGCATTCTCTCGCAAAACCTTTTCCATAAAATCAATGCCAGCATCACCACCACCCATCATATGAGGGGCCTGTGTATCATCTTCAAAATGTTGAGGTTGTCCATCTAAAGGTTCTCCATGATATATCCATCTATCATATGTGCTGGCCATCCCATTAAGAAGCAGATGATCTTCCACTCTTCCTTGAGCTATTCTTGAACGGTTGAGGCATGTAGGGTAACGCAGCAGAAAACAAAAAATTTCCGACCTACGCACCAGCCCAGGACCACTATGGAGACTGCATACAAGGTTTGATCATTTTCGTTACCGACTCATAGCGCAGCGGAAGAAGAGTCGATGACGATCGGCGGTGCAGATCCCCGCAGCTAGGATTTACAACCTCCCAACCGCGAGGATGTATCCCCTCGTCTTCCCTTCAGACAGCCCTCCGGGAGGCGGTCGAACAGTCCCCCGGACGGTGTCGCGGACAGCCCTTCGGGAGGACCTTCGAAACTCGAACGGTCACTCGGACAGCCCTTCGGGAGGACTCACAGAACTCGGACCGTCACTTGGACAGCCCTTCGGGAGGCACTCTCGAACAGCCCCTCGGGCACTAAGATCGAAACTACGACCTCTCTACAGAGTTGCACACATACGGTGTCATCTATCCGGCAGGGCTTCGCCGTCCAGAACTAGTTCCCACCGGAACCCAGACAGCCTTTCGGCTCTACGAAACTCTTTTCGTGGGAGGGAGAGAGAAGCCAGATCATTGCAATGGCACTTGTATGTGAGAAGGGATAGTAGTTTGGGGCAGCCCATCCACCTCTATTTATAGGAAAGCCAAGGGGCAAAATTGGCATACAAAAGTACCAAAGTGCCCCTACTTTATGTCATACATAAAAGAATAAAAGGCAAAATGGTGTGCCATGTGGAGCTCCATGGAGGAGCACCACCATGGCCGGCCACCCTCATGGGGGACCCCCCCAAGGGGGCTTCCTTAGTGCCTAAGGCATTCTAGAAGCCTTTTGGGAAATTCCCAAAAGGTGCTTTCCATAAAATTCCCAAAAAGCACTTTCACTATTCACGACGACATTTTTCAGCGTCCGTTCGAACTGAAAATATTTATGTGGGCTTAGAACATTTCCAGTACCCACTAAAATAATTTTCAATGCGTTCTGGAACAATTCCAGTTTAGTGATTTCATCTGCGAAAAGCATCTGAAGCGGTTCTGGCAGCCCCGGAACATTTCCGGTTTTTCTTCCAGAAAATTCCCAGAAGTTTCCAGAATGATTCTGGCATCCTCTAAGAATTATCAGGTATGTGCCGAAACCATTTTGACTCAATGGTATCCCCTGAAACAACTTTTCAGTTTCACCGGAACTCATCCGGTGACCTCTCTCTACGGAACTTTTCCGCTGTCCGAAACTTTTCGGTGTCCGAAACTTTTTCGGTGATTTTCTCTCAGACTCCCTGTCTAGTATTCAGCAGATAGATGACCCTTAAGCGTGTGACGCTATAGGTTCGGTGAAGTATAGACATGATACGGAACCCCTTGCGATCAATGATCAACATCGGAGCCGTGGACACCCATATTGACCCCTATACCCACACGAATGAATATTCGAGTGAACCTCCAGTTGCCGTGTGCTATTCCTGTTGCTTCGCGATATGTTACAAATACCCGAGGCGAGACATGTTGGCATTCCCGTGGATCAACAACTTGTCCACTATGCTAGTTACCTCGTTACCGGTATTGTTCTCTTTTCTCGTTACCGTGTTCCGGCATCCCCGTGATCAAATCACAAAGTGTCTGGCCAGACGATGATGGATACCTTAACACCGAGAGGGCCCAGAGATATCTCTCCATCGTCGGAGGAGCAAATCCCAATCTTGAGCTATCAAGTTACTTAACATACTTTCCCATGAACCCGTAAGCCGCCGTAATAGCCATCCAGTTACGGATGACGTTTAACAAACCCCAAAGTTCATGAATCAAGCATGAAGAAACTCGATACTCTCATGGTCTGAGGAATCATGCAAACGTTAACCATCTCTGTGTTATCAACCATTAACTTGTTACGAATGAATCTCATAGCATAACATCAATCGGGTCGATTCAACACAAATGTTCTTCTAACATTGTGCCCTCAAAACTGCTGGCATAGACATGCCCATGATTGGGAAAACATAATCATCATGCAACACTTGAGCTAGTCTTAGAGGCATGGCTAGGAATACTTTTTACCGTTTATTATTCCACACGTGCACATGGGTTTTCCCCAGAGCCTTTATGGATATACGGGCTCGGGAACCACAGCAGTTATAGCATGGAACATAAACATAATTATGAGCAAGGAGATCAATAATAACATTTATTATTGCCTCTAGGGCATATCTCCTACAGACTCCCACTTGCACTAGAGTCAATAATCTAGTTAATGTTAATGCACTTTACACCTATGGCACATTGGTGTAAAATATGCTTCGCATGTGGTATAGCCTGATGTCCAACGGATCTGACGACTTCAGATCCGTGTGTATCTTTGCATATCCTCGCGTTTTCACGCTTTCACAAAATTCATATTTTGTGTACACCTTGCTTTGTATATGTGTGAATCATTGGTCGAAACCTGATTCCTCAGACTGAGCTATGGAGCAACTATCTGCAATAGTGTCCCATTGACCAAGCCTTCTTGGAACCATACTAAGTTCATGAATGAACTATATGATTCAACAACTTCTTTGTCGCTTCTAAAGCGTCAACATACTTAGCCTTTGTTATAGAATTCGCCTCAGTATCTTGTTTGGAACAATTTCCAACTACCGTGCCACCATATTGTGTATTGCACAAAAAAAACCTCAATTTAAATCGAAAATCGCTTGGAGCATGGATGAAGACTGTATCGATGTAACCTTTTACAACGAACTCTTCATGATCTCCGCTTGCGAGAAAACATGTCATCAGTGCTACTCTAGTACTTAATGACCCTTTTTCACTATTGTCCCATGATCAGAAATTTTGATCACTTTGGTATCTATACTCGCAACAATTTTGGAGTATTGGACATATCTGGTTGTTTTACATACCATGGAATACATGATTAATCCAAACACAAGAGTGTGTGGAATCTCCATCATGTATTTTGCTTTTCAGTGTTTTGGGACACCGAGTCTTGCAAAAACTCTTTCCATGTGACTTCGGCAAGAATCACACCTTGACGTTTTTAATGCTAAAAGGTTTTAGCATCTTGTCAATATGTATCTTTGCTCAGCCCCATTAGGTAAATCTATCTCCATAGATCATCATGCCTAATGTAAAGGCTATTTAGCCCAAGCACTTCATCGAAAAACTATTTTCAAATGAAGTCCTAATTCGTGTCAAGAAATTTTAATTCCAATTAACAATGTGTCAAGCACACAAGGTTTTTAGAAATTTTATTATGCTCCCACTTACTTTCTTGAATCATAAGCATCTTCGTTACCCATTGATGAAGTCAAACCCCTTTGACCATTTCATCAAAACACGAAGATTCCAACTCCATTTTGCTCTCTTCTGTCCATTGCTGGAACTCTGAAGTTTGCATACTTACTAGCATCCTCTGGAATGACAAAATACCTTGGACTGTAACACATGCAAGTCCTTGGTTTTATTTCCATCAGATGGAAATCCTTTTGTCATCCTTTGTTTCATATCTCATGATTGAAATATGTATTAATTGCTAGTTCAACCCGAACCGACTTTAAGCATCGCTACGATGAAACAACCTCATCGTAGTCAACTCCTTGAACTCGTTATTGCAACAAGTCAAGCTTTATGGATAAAACATTTTTACCCGTATCAGTTTTTAGTTCCATAAAATTCGTTAGACTCTAAGTCTTTCGAAAGGTGTATCAAGGTTTTAATCTTGAAACATTTATATGGAGACTATCTCGGATTGTATTGGCATTTAGCCAATTCCGGAGTCAGGGCCCATCAACGCTTCCTTGTGTATCGTAGGTATACTGTTGTCTAACAACAATATCTCGTTTGCGCACCTGAGAGGTTTGCACGAGCCTTGCCTACGTGGTTCAGCTGCAAGTTCGACCGAAGTCCATACATTTTATTGTAGAGACTTCCGTATCAGTCATAGTAGGAAACTCTGGAATTACTTCCAAGGTCTCTTTCCTTTGACCTGATGACGGAGATACTGGTTATCTCGTCGAGTTGCATTATTCTCCCACTCACCTTTTTGAAAGAACAATTTTCTTCAAAAAGCATACTGTTCTTTGTGGCAAACCTATTTGCCTCGGTATAGTGAGGGAGGAATACCCAATTGCTTGGGATAACCTACAAAGTAGCACTTGTCTGATTTGGAATAGGTTTGTAACCTTTTACACAAGCCCCATATTCCAAATGTTAAGAAAAGATATAACATGGTTGGGCGTACCATACCATGGTGTCATTTCAACAGACCCGATGGAGCTCTTTTCAGTGTAAAAGCCGCAGTCTCTAAAGCATCACTCTTTAAAAGGGATAATGGCAAATTTATTTATGTCATCTTTGATCTTACCATGTCATAAATGGTTCGATTACATTTTCACGGACTTTCCACTCGCAGTGGTGTTCCGGGCGGTGCAAGTTATGAAACTACTTTCACAACTCATCAGACATTCGCTAAACTTGTAACTCAAATATTCCTTTCTGCAATCGAATTGTAGAAACATAATTTTCTTGTTACAATAACTTCTACTTCATTTTTGAAAACCTTTCGAATGATTTCAAAAGATCCAGACTTACGTCCCATCAAGCAAATATCCATATATCTACTTGAGTCATTTCTGAAGATAGTAAATCCACTACTTGCAACATTTATCAAACTACACACATCAAATGTATGATCACCAATAAGTTTGTTGTTCGTTCCTTATGGCCTGTGAACGGTATTTCAGTCACTTCACTTTTCGGAGAAAAGTTGCAAGTGTCAGATGATTCAAAATCAAACGACTTCAAAATCCATCATAATGGAATTTTCCATGCGGGTTTCTCCAATGTGACCAAATGCAGTGCCACACTTGTGTGGTATTCTTTTAGTCTTGCGACATTTAGCGTCAGTGTTATGGATGTATCATATCACCATCAATATTCATAACATATGTCCCATCTTGGATGGAAGCATGGCCCTTCATGTTATTCATAATACTGAACAACAATTGTCCTTTTTATGAACAACCCTTTTGCAACAAACATTTTGCAATGGGCTAGAGTGTATGAAACTCTAAAATGAATTATGAAAGTAAAAACAGAGGTAATATATTATTATCATTTATTCATAACATGCAACTCATTCTCAATGAAAGTATGGCCCTTATGTTATTCATAACATCGAACATAAAAAGTTCTCTTATGAACAACCTTCTTGCAAGATTACTTTATGCAAAGGCTAGAGTTTGTAAAACTCTAAATGAATTATGAAAATAAATACAGACGGTAATATACCGATGGAAGGTATAGTAACATTTACTATGTTCCCTGTGTATACCTAAACCTCATTCCTGGCTAGTCTTTCAGGCCATAGTAGTTCTTACATCGAGTTGCAACAGAATGCAATCGAGCGGGTATCTTTGTGATTGTCTCACAATACCCAAGAATTAGTGATTAACATGTTTAACCATAATTCCCAAGAACCATATCTTTGACCAGCCTTCTATACATCAAAAACTTTGTATGACATTCATACATGAGCTGGATATTCCAGTCTTCTTCTTTATTGCCTTTATACTTCTAACAGTTTTAACTTTTAGTATTTCTCCTACTCTCAGAAGAAGCACCCAACTTAGGAGTGGCGTTAGCCTCGGACTTCCTAGGCGTGAAAGTTTCACTAACACCCTTCGGACACTTCCTTTCTCTTAAGTTGTTGTTTTATTCACCTTTTATCATATGATAGGCGTTCTTCTGGATCCCTCTCTTATCAGTCCAATGCATAGTAAACTTCTTTTACTAATAGTTTGCAAACAAACATTGCTTTGGATATCTCATATCTTTTAGCCTTTGTCTGTCTCTGAAAATGATTTTCAGATTCCATGAATATCACATAACTATCCAAACTTTCGAAGTTCGGGTCTCATGGAAACAAACATATTGCACTTGACTGAAACGGAATTCTAGCTTTTGGATCGAAGGACGAGAGTCACATGATCCATAGCATAAGCGAGAGAATACCAAAGTATGCGATAGGACAAAATCCTTCTTGGCACTCTTGAGGATAATCCTCACATTACGTTACCAACCGTAAAGTTTTAACAAGATATTTAACAGCTATTCAATTTTAATAGGGAAGGTGGAAACGCGAGCCATTATTCTACAACTATTATGCAAATCACACTTAGACAGTGTTCAAAATTAATTGCACTGAGAATTAAACAAGATAACTCTACAGTGCGCTCCCACTCAAATCAATATCTCTCATAATTGATTGTGAGTGATTCAAGACCCGTGTTTTGATTATTCGTCATTGATGTTAGTCACCACTGATGACGAAAATCTCAACCGGTAGGCCAACCTGCCAATCACATCTCTATGCGACTCTTGTTCATCTTTCGATGGGCGTGTTCTGAGCTCATGACTGTCATGCCTGAACGTCAAAGACAACCAAGTGATCTCGCTGCGAGGTCTGAACTCACCTGCCTCACACATCCCTAATCGTTCGTACCCATGTTAGTCATGGCGCACCCCGAAAAGTTAGGTGCCGTGACGGTGCTACACTTGGGAGAACACTATCAACTATGATATTTTTGTGAGAGATCACCCTAATAAAAAGCGACTACCGCGCAATCAAGAAGGGTGCATCATAAGGGATAAACATCTCAGGCAATTCATAATAGCATGATATGGTATAGCCCTTTCTGACGGAGAAGTCTTGTATTTCTTCGTCTTCGGCATTCGCGTCGGTGTTCACCTTCGCGAAGATTGCCACCACCTTGTCGATGCACCAGATAATATTGCTATCTCTATAGCTAATAAAATAAGTGCATTACATAAGGTTGACACGCAGGTCATTAAAGTGCAATCATATGGCTCCAGCCATCATGCCGAATCATGACACGCAGGTCATGTTAATTAATTTACATCATATAGTCATCTCATACATAATCAAATTATTATGAGCACTGCTATACCACATCACGTGCACATGCAAACCCTCCTGCAAAACCAAGTTAGACGTCTCTAATCGGTTCAAGCAAAAACTTGTTTTTCGTGGCTTCTAAGGTTTCGAAACAAACCGAAGCTACCAACGTCCATCATCAAGTATGATAATTCAAGTCGCTAGATTAACTTTCCAGGGTGTATGAAAACCGAGATAATAAAATCTTGAGCCCCATACTAAACTTCGTCATACGCATGACCCCCGTGTAGATCATATCTGCATTGTCCTTTCGTCTGCGAAATTTCATCTTTCTTTTTAACTATGGTGGAATTCAATGAACTGTTAGCACTTCGTTGATCAATCAGGATCGCGGATTGCCAGAACATTGAAACTCCACCATGCTGTTATCAAGATCAGAAATATGCAAATTCCAGGGAAGCAACAAGAACATCGGGTAAGAGATTTCATCTGCTACCCGCACAAATAATTTTCAGTAATAGAACTCATCTACTACCTAATTATATTGTGCAACACCCATACATCTCATGTATTCTAGATCGCAACCTGCATCTACGCATAGCACGGCTCATGATGCCACTGTAGGGTAACGCAGCAGAAAACAAAAATTTTCCGACCTACGCACCAGCCCAGGACCACTATGGAGACTGCATACAAGGTTTGATCATTTTCGTTACCGACTCGTAGCGCAGCGGAAGAAGAGTCGATGACGATCGGCGGTGGAGATCCCCGCAGCTAGGATTTACAACCTCCCAACCGCGAGGATGTATACCCTCGTCTTCTCTTTGGACAGCCCTCCGGGAGGCGGTCGAACAGTCCCCCGGACGGTGTCGCGGACAGCCCTTCAAGAGGACCTTCGAAACTCGAACGGTCACTCGGACAGCCCTTCGGGAGGACTCACAGAACTTGGACCGTCACTTGGACAGCCCTTCGGGAGGCACTCACGAACAGCCCCTCGGGCACTAAGATCGAAACTACGACCTCTCTACAGAGGTGCACACATACGGTGTCATCTATCCGGCAGGGCTTCGCCGTCCAGAACTAGTTCCCACCGGAACCCAGACAGCCTTTCGGCTCTACGAAACTCTTTTCGTGGGAGGGAGAGAGAAGCCAGATCATTGCAATGGCACTTGTATGTGAGGAGGGATAGTAGTTTGGGGCAGCCCATCCACCTCTATTTATAGGAAAGCCAAGGGGCAAAATTGGCATACAAAAGTACCAAAGTGCCCCTACTTTATGTCATACATAAAAGAATAAAAGGCAAAATGGTGTGCCATGTGGAGCTCCATGGAGGAGCACCACCATGGCCGGCCACCCTCATGGGGGACCCCCCCCCCCAAGGGGGCTTCCTTAGTGCCTAAGGCATTCTAGAAGCCTTTTGGGAAATTCCCAAAAGGTGCTTTCCATAAAATTCCCAAAAAGCACTTTCACAATTCACGACGACATTTTTCAGCGTCCGTTCGAACTGAAAATATTTATGTGGGCTTAGAACATTTCCAGTACCCACTAAAATAATTTTCAATGCGTTCTGGAACAATTCCAGTTTAGTGATTTCATCTGCGAAAAGCATCTGAAGCGGTTCCGGCAGCCCCGGAACATTTCCGGTTTTTCTTCCAGAAAATTCCCAGAAGTTTCCAGAATGATTCTGGCATCCTCTAAGAATTATCAGGTATGTGCCGAAACCATTTTGACTCAATGGTATCCCCTGAAACAACTTTTCAGTTTCACCGGAACTCATCCGGTGACCTCTCTCTGCGGAACTTTTCGGCTGTCCGAAACTTTTCGGTGTCCGAAACTTTTTCGGTGATTTTCTCTCAGACTCCCTGTCTAGTATTCAGCAGATAGATGACCCTTAAGCGTGTGACCCTATAGGTTCGGTGAAGTATAGACATGACACGGAACCCCTTCCGATCAATGATCAACATCGAAGCCGTGGACACCCATATTGACCCCTATACTGTAGGAGATATGCCCTAGAGGCAGTAATAACAGTTATTTTGTATCTCCTGGTTTGTAATAAAAGTTTATGTTCCATGCTATAACTGCAATGATTCTCGAGTCTGCAAATAAAACGAGGCTTGGAGGGAAACTCATGTGCACGTGTGGGATAATAAACGGTAAAATGTATTCCTAGTCAAGCCTCTATGACTGGCTCAAGTATTGCATGATGATCCTGTTTTCCTGATCATGGGCATGGCTATGCCGGCAATTTTGAGGGCACAAATTGTTGGTAGAACACTTGTGTTGAATCGACCCAAATTGATGTTATGCTATGAGATACTTTCGTCACAAGTTAATGGTATTTTACACAGGGAAGTTAATGTTTGCATAATTCCTTAGACCATGAGAGTATCGAGTTCCTTCGTACTTGCTTCGTGAACTTTGGGGTTTGTTAAACGTCATCCGTAACTGGGTGGCTATTATGGCAGCTTACGGGTTCACGGAAAAGTATGGCAAGTAACGAGATAGCTCAAGATTGGGATTTGCTCCTCCGACGATGGAGAGATATACTCGGGCCCTCTCGGTGAAACGGTATCCATCATCGTCTGGCCAGACAACTTGTGATTTGATCACTGGGATACCGCAACACGGAAACGAGAAAAGAGAACAAAACCGGTAACGAGGTAACTTGCATGGTGGACAAAGTGTTGGCCCACGGGAATGCAATAAATCTCACCTCGGGTATTTGTGATATATCGTGAAGTAACAGGAATAGCACACGGCAACTGGAGGTTCACTCGGATATTTATTCGTGTGGGTATAGGGGTCAATATGGGTGTCCACGGCTCCGATGTTGATCATTGATCGGAAGGGGTTCCGGGTCATGTCTATACTTCACCGAACCTATAGGGTCACATGCTTAAGGGTCATCTATCTGCTGAATACTAGACTAGGAGTCTGAGAGATAGTCACCGAAAAAGTTTCGGAGACAACGAAAGAGTTTCGAAGAGAGAGAACACCGAAAGAGTTTCGGTAAAACCAAAAAGTTGTTTTGGAATATATTATTAGGTCAAAAAGGGTTTCGGCATCGCATGGAAATTTTCAGAGGATGCCAGAATTAGTCTGGGAACTTCTGGGAATTTTCAGAGATCAAAACTGGAAATGTTCCGTAACTGCCGTAACCGCTGTTGTTGCTTTTCGCTGATAAAAACTACCATACCGGAAATGTTTCGGAAAATTCCCAGAATAATTTTAGAGGGTGCCGGAAATGTTCTGGGACCTTCTGGAATTTTTCAGAAAAAAGTTTCGCGGAAAACATCTTGTCTCAGCGCGAGGGGACAAGATCCCACGAATCGGGGGTTGCTTGTTTGGTGGCTTTTTGTCTAGGGAGCACCCTTGTTTCAAGGGAGACATGTTGGTGGCTTGTTGGGGGGCCCCCCCCATGGGGGGGGCAAGGTTGTGGCCGGCCAAAGGAGGGACCCCATGGTGTCCCCTTGGTGCCCCACTTGAGTTACCATTCCACCCTTCATGTGGGACATGTAGCATGGGTGTTTTGGTATTTCCTCCACCACCCCACCCCTTGCCTTGGCCTATAAAAGGAGGAGAAGGGGCTGCCATTCTCCTCATCCCCTTGCTCTCATACACATGCCATGCATTATCTGGCTTCTTCTCTCCCTCCCACGAAAAGAGTTTCGTAGAGCCGAAAGGCTGTCTGGGTTCCGGCAGGAACTAGTTCTGGACGGCGAAGCCCTGCCGGATAGCTGACACCGTATGTGTGCAACCCCGTAGAGAGGTCGTAGTTTCGGTCTTTTGCCCGAGGGGCTGTTCGAGTGTCCTCCCGGAGGGCTGTCCGAGTCTCCGTTCGAGTTTCAAGGGTCCTCCCGAAGGGATGTCCGCGACATCGTCCGGGGGACTGTCCGACCGCCTCCCGAAGGGCTGTCCGACGAGGGAGTACATCCTCGCGGTTGGGAGGTTGTAAATCCTAGCTGCGGGGATCTGCACCAACGATCTCCACCGACTCTTCTTCCGCTGCGCTTCGAGTCGGTACGGAACAGATAAAAACTTGTATGCAGTCTCCATAGTGGTCCTGGGCGTGTTCGCTATACCGAAAATTTTGATTTTCTGTCGCGTTACCCAACATATACCCACACGAATGAATATTCGAGTGAACCTCCAGTTGCCGTGTGCTATTCCTGTTGCTTCGCGATATGTTACAAATACCCGAGGCGAGACATGTTGGCATTCCCGTGGATCAACAACTTGTCCACTATGCTAGTTACCTCGTTACCGGTATTGTTCTCTTTTCTCGTTACCGTGTTCCGGCATCCCCGTGATCAAATCACAAAGTGTCTGGCCAGACGATGATGGATACCTTAACACCGAGAGGGCCCAGAGATATCTCTCCATCGTCGGAGGAGCAAATCCCAATCTTGAGCTATCAAGTTACTTAACATACTTTCCCATGAACCCGTAAGCCGCCGTAATAGCCATCCAGTTACGGATGACGTTTAACAAACCCCAAAGTTCATGAATCAAGCATGAAGAAACTCGATACTCTCATGGTCTGAGGAATCATGCAAACGTTAACCATCTCTGTGTTATCAACCATTAACTTGTGACGAATGAATCTCATAGCATAACATCAATCGGGTCGATTCAACACAAATGTTCTTCTAACATTGTGCCCTCAAAGCTGCTGGCATAGACATGCCCATGATTGGGAAAACATAATCATCATGCAACACTTGAGCTAGTCTTAGAGGCATGACTAGGAATACTTTTTACCGTTTATTATTCCACACGTGCACATGGGTTTTCCCCAGAGCCTTTATGGATATACGGGCTCGGGAACCACAGCAGTTATAGCATGGAACATAAACATAATTATGAGCAAGGAGATAAATACTAACATTTATTATTGCCTCTAGGGCATATCTCCTACAAGGCATTCGCAGCATGGGCAAAGAATGGCAGCATCCTTGACAAAATTTTCCCGAACAAATTGCATGAATTCATTAACTCCCTTCGTATGTTCTTTGGAAAACCTTCTAACTCCTTTTGTAATCCAGCTTCTGTCCATCTGCCAAAGACAACAAATTGTTGCAAATTAGCAACCAATCTAAGTGCATCAACATTAATTAATGAAAATGGATGGCAGTAATGGCAGCTAAAAATCCAGAAAATAAGGTAGGCACCCAACTTTATATGCTAACTGCCTAACCACAACATTCAGCTATTTCCAATTTCTCACTACTTTAGTCCAGTTCACATGGTTTACTGATTTCACATGGGAGCAATAAAAAGCAGTTCACAGGAAATACAGATTTCACATGGGAGAAAAGAAAAGCTAACAAAAGCATGTAAAACCTAAAATAGATCTTCAGCTACATCCATCTCCAGCTGCACTAAAAAACAGAGGAGATCCAGCTCCAGCTGCATCCATCTCCAGCTGCACTAAAAAACAGAGTAGCATCCAGCTGCAGCTGATGGATTCACACTCAAATTAAGCTACACTTGACTACTAGCTAGTGTTCATCACACATCTAGCTCCTAACTCCTAACAGTGCGCATCTAGGGTTCAACTCCTAACAGTGCGCATCTAGGGTTCTAGGGATCAGAAGAGAGGGGGAGAGGAGAGGGAGGAGAGCATACCGGGAGGCCTGCTTGCGGCAGCGGTGGCGGCGGCGGCGGAGAGTCCCCCATGCTCGGCGAGCCGCTCCTGTCGAGCCAAGCGGCGAGTTGTGGGCGAGGCGAGTTGCTTCCGCCGCCCTGCCAGTTGCTTCAGCCGTCGTGGGCGAGGCGCGTGCCCCGGCCCACGGCCTCCCCGCCGATTGCTTCCGCCGCCGGCCCCGGCCCTGCCACCCCCGCCGGTTGCTTCCGCCACCGCTGCCTACGCTAGACCATTTCAGAAACGAGAGGGGGGAAATTTTCGCCAAGTGTTGGCTCGAGAGGGGGGAAATTTTCGCTCACTCATCAGTGCCGCCACTCGACTCTTTTCCCCCACTCATCAGTGTGAGACGATGCTGCCAGTGGGTCGCACTTGTCAGTGTGAGACGATGCTTCCGGTTTCGCTGACAAGTTGGCCCCACCGCAGTCATTTTCGCCCCTCAGTCATTTTCCCCCACCACAGTCATTTTCCCCCCTCAGTCATTTTCCCCCACCTCATCCCCGCCGCCAAAAACATTTTTCATTTTTTGAATGCCAAAAACACGTGATTTTCGTGAAGCGGCTACAAAGAGGGACATTCCAAACGGCGTCATTCCATGTTTATCTCAAAGTAGACCCTATTCTACGGACGGTCGCCAAAAATCATGCATTTCCGACCCTCGTAGCTACTCTCGGCCATTCAGACAACCATCGGCCGATTCAGCTGGAACCGGTTGGAATTTGAACTGCGGGTCCTCCATAGCTTGCCCGTTATTTTTGCCAAAAATCATTTTTAGCTTCACAGGTAGGCATTTCATCATAGAATCACCAACAGATATGCATGATCAAACCCCTAGCCACGGACGGCCGACGCGACAAGTTAGATCGGTTTTTGAAAACACCGTAAAAAATTCAAAAAAATGGGAGACCTCCACGTCACATCATCAAATGTGACCTACCAACTAGTAAAAATATTAAACTTGGAATACCGATGTTTTCTTGAAAAAGTGTTCTCAAAAACGACCTACCATGAACGAAGATTCATGGCTTTCAAGCCGAACGAGCAATGATATGGCCACATTCCTTGAATAGTTTGTGATAATATGCCCAAATTTGGCACATGCCTCCATCTTGTGATGGCAAACAATGTTGCCAAAGAAAGGTTCCAACTTGTTTCACAAAAAAAAACATTTTTCATTTTTTGAATGCCAAAAACACGTGTTTTTCGTGAAGCAACTACAAAGAGGGACATTCCAAACGGCGCCATTCCATGTTTATCTCAAAGTAGACCCTATTCTATGGACGGTCGTCAAAAATCATGCATTTCCGACCCTCGTAGCTACTCCCGGCCATTCAGACAACCATCGGCCGATTCAGGTGGAACCGGTTGGAATTTGAACTGCGGGTCCTCCATAGCTTGCCCGTTATTTTTGCTAAAAATCATTTTTAGCTTCACAGGTAGGCATTTCATCATAGAATCACCAACAGATATGCATGATCAAACCCCTAGCCACGGACGGCCGACGCGACAAGTTAGACCGGTTTTTGAAAACACCGTAAAAAATTCAAAAAAATGGGAGACCTCCGAGAAGCAAATCTGTGCCCTCACGAGAAGCAAATATGTGCCTCTCATGGAAAAAAAAACCATATTTTTCCTATTCCGCTGTGGACTTCACCTAATACAGAACCATGTCTACAAAATGGTAATCAGGTGGAGTCTAGGGCGATTTGGAGACATGGTTTTGTATCAGGTGGAGTCCACTTCGTATAACGCTGCTTCCCATTTTGTAATTATTTTGTACATGTTTGGCCGCAATGGTGGGGGTGAGATGTTTCCATAAACAACAGTGCATCTTCTCGGGAATGCCTAACATAGGGCATAGAAACGAAATAGCCCTAGTGATTCGCTATGCCTGTTATGCAGGGTGGAGGAGACCATCACCCACATTCTATTCTCTTGCGTGGCAGATCAATTCCTATGGAGTTACATTAGGGAAGTTGTGGGGTGTAGAGATGCCCTTCTGATGTAGCCGATTTAATTGTGATCCTAGTTCAAACCTCGGATAGGCGGACACCCCTCACATGGACCTAATGGAGAATGTACAACAAACTTGCGATTGTGTGCAAACCTCTACTTCACGCTACACACGCCATTTTGAAATGCGTTGCCTTCTTGCAAAAGTGGTGGTTACTTGCTATAGACATGGATCACGGTATCCGGGACAATATCATCGCCAAACTGCAGGGCATGTTGTGACGGTTATCTCCAGTCACCTACCGATCTTTCTCTTCTGCTCTTTTCTTCCGGTTGGGTCTTCTTAGGGCCAGTTCTTTTGTAGCTTCTAGGAGCTTATTTCCAAAATAAGACAGAAGCTCAAAAGAACTCGTTTTAAAGGAATGGGCTTAACTTATTTTCATGGGGGTCTGCTTCGCAATAAAAAATGCTGGGTGTAGGGCAACTTCCCGCAGAAGATTACTTAAAAGCATGGCTCAAAAGAACTGGCACTTATGCTGTTAGACCAACAGACTATTGTTGTTTTTGTTTCCGGTACCTTATCGAAATCACTAATTGAGAAGTACTCCTCGCAAAGATCACTCCCACCTTCCCAGGTTGTGACAAGTGGCGCGCTGCATGTCTGCCACTTGTCGCAACCTGGTAGTTTTTCCATTTATTCAAAACATTTTATCTTTTAAACCGTGCGTCCAAATCTCGAACCGTTTTCACCGTTGGATTCCTCGAGTCGAGATCTTCAAAACTAGATCCCATGTTGATAATTTTTTACGAACTTTTTTTCACGAAAAAAACCAGACAAAAAAACCAAACCGGGAACATGGTTTTTTTTTCATTTCCGAAAGAGGCACGGCCGTGCCCCTCGCGAAAGCACAATCATGCCACTCGCGGGAACAATACTGTGTCTCTCGCGAAAGAAAAAAAAACGCGTTCTTTTTTCTGTTTCCGAGAGGCATGGTCGTGCCTCTCGCGAAGGCAAAACCGTGCCTCTCGCGGAAGCAAAACCGTGCCTCTAGCGAAAGAAAAAAACAGAAAACATGTCTTTTTTTTTCCGTTGCCGAGAGTCATGGTCGTGCCTCTCGCGAAAGCAAAACCGTGCCTCTCGCGGAAGCAAAACCGTGCCTCTCGCGGAAGAAAAAAACAGAAAACGTATTTTTTTCCTTTTCCGAGAGTCATGGTCGTGCCTCTCGCGAAAGCAAAAACGTGCCTCTCGCCTGCCTCTAGCGGAAGAAAAAAAACAGAAAATGTATTTTTTTTTTGTTTCCGAGAGTCATGGTCGTGCCTCTCGCGAATACAAAAACGTGTCTCTGGCGGAAGCAAAACAGTGCCTCTCGCGGAAGGAGAAAAAAACATGTTCTTTCGCGCAATTTTTTTTTCCAAAAGCTAAGCAAGACTGGTGGAAAACCGAAACGTCAATAAAACCGTTTAAAAAGCTGAAAACGCCTGCGAAAAAATTAAAAAAAAATCAAAGGGAGCGCCCAAAGCGCGACACGTGGCGGGGTGGCTGATAGCGCGCTAAGTGGTGCTGATCGTTGTGAGGCTCCCAAATGAGCGCTCGTCAACTAGTTGCTCTGGTACCTTGTACTATGTTTTTCATTGGTTGGTGCCTCATTATAAAACAGGGCTACGGCCTGGTTTGCCGAGTGTAGCCACCGCAGCCGTAACACAACTGACTGGCCGGCTGGAATATTGATCTGATGGTATTGAGCTAGTGGATAATCAGCTAGCTGCATCCTCCCTGCTGACACGGAAATATTGTCACTTAACATGTTGTATTGCCGTCCTATATAGCAGGATATGCATCATGTAGGACGCGACGGAGACGTGATGGAGACGCGCTTAGATTACTGAACATGTAGTAATTAAATTACCTTGATTGTGGTGTGTTTGCCAACCATCCAGCCTGCATGTGTCACGCGATTCACAACTACTAAAGTACAACGCAGTTTAATTAGTTAACTAGTTAGCCTATAAGCTGGCTGCGAGGACCCATCGACGACCATGGGGAGAGTTAACCAAAGCTAATAATTAAGGATATGTGGCCGCTGAGATCGTCATGTGAATAGACCAATCAAAAGGCAGTGTACTGTACTACCAAACAGTGACATGGTGCACATGCCAATTGGCCATCAAGTGCAACCCTGTATATACAACACGGGTAACAATGTAATTGTGTGTGTACATGCTCAGACGGCAACGTTGCTGTACCGTGGTATGCCAGAAGATACACATGCTGGTACTAGCTAGCGAGCACCGGATGATTAATCTTTAATTGACACCTAGTTTATGCAACCGATCCCCCATCCTACAACTCATGAAACGCGCACATAAATAATAACTAGTACTTAAATTTTGAAGAGTCAAGTAGTTGCAGGACCTAACCGAACCCTATATTTACTCCCTAAAGAAATTTTAACCGGCTTTTTTTATCCTGTGTCACCTACATTCAAACAATTGCACAATATTTAGTCAAGGACCATGATAAGTGCCACACGTGTGACGCAAACACATGGCAACTCCGAACGTTTTTTTGACATGTTTAGTGACGCGAGGATGACAAATTTAGTTGTCAAGCATGGCAACTTTCCTTTCGGATGGCAAGTTTCAATTTTTTTTGGTTTTTTTTCTTTTCAGATGACAACTTTAGTTGTGGAGAACGTTAGGGCCGAATTGCTTCGTGACACGCGTGTGACACTTATCATTTGTATTAATCAATCAATTGAATGATGAAAGTTGATCATATGCAACAATACAGCATGCGAACACATATAGTTCATACAATCAAACAATTCAAACTAAGCACGCATATACTTCAGCCAAAAGCCACAGCCGATCAAGTTTGATAAAAAAAATCACAACGTACCATGCCTCCGTGTCCCAGGCGGGGAGAAGACGTTGGCGTGGACGCATTCTTCCTTTTCTTCGCCGCAGCATCTTCGAGGGCCTTGCCGGCCGCCATCGTCTTCCTCGCCTTCTTGCCATTGGCCGGAGCAAGCGGAGATCAGTCGGTCGTCTTCGAGGCTGGCGCGGCCTTGCTATTGGCCTTTCCTAACGCCGCGAAGGTCCGCACCACGCCCTTCGTCCCGAGTTGCTTCCTTGGCCTGGGCGGTGGCACGTGGGTCGACTTTGGCGGCGTAGCACCGGCAGCAGTGGGCAGCGAGGCTACAGAGGCGGCCAGCGATTCCATTCCCCTCGGAATCGGGGCCGGCGGTGGCGGCAGCGGGCGACATTGGGCAGCAGAAATGGGAAGAGGAGGCGCCGTGAGCCGGAGCTGGGAGGGGAAAACTTTGCCTGAGAATTGCGTGTAGCCTCTTAAAAATGAGAGAAAGGAGAAGGTTTTGAAAGTTAATACCTCAAAATTTTAAAAATTTACCGGGTAAGTGTTCCACTAGATGCAATTGACTCCATTTTGTTTACTCCCTCTGTAAACAAATATAAGAGCTTTTAGATCATTACTTTAGTTATCTAAATGCTTTTATATTTCTTTACGGAGGGAGTATAAGTTAACCGTTTTAAGGGCTACAGTTTCCTTGGTTCCTTTGAAAGAACAGACACATTACGACTGCACCGTCACTCATCTGACCGGTCGAGCGCGTCGCAGAGATGCAGGCCGGCTCTACTCGATCGATCAACTGGCTGCATCTCCTCCGCTGCAGGCATGGCATTATTAAACGATGGCCAGTGTCATCCAGGTGGAACTAGCTATCTCACCGCCAACTCGGTCTTACGTACGTACGTACCGGATTGTCATACATGGTCAACCTCTTCCCAAACTCTCCGTGTCGATGTTAACCAAAGCCAATACTTAAGCGTGTGTGGCCCCTGCAGCTAGCGGCGACCCTCTGTGAACTGATCAATCAAAATGCGGCGTCTAATTGCTACTCCACATAACATGGTGTCGGTCTCTACAAATAAACAAATATTAACATACCCGTAAAAAACAATATTAACATGGTGCACACAGGGTCTCTCTGTGCCAAATGGCTGTAGATTAATTTCATGAGACACAGCTAACAATGTAATGGAGTGTCTGCATGATCCGACGGCGACATTGTTGTACCGTGTCAAGCTAGGATTGCCATGCCAGCAGATACACATGCTAAGCTTAGCTCTTTTTTTTCCTTTTTTGCAAACATCGCTAAGTTTTAAATAATACCTAGCGTGCGACCATCATGTAGCAGTGGACATAGGAGCGTCATTTGTTTGCGCGACAAAAAATTGCCGCCACCTACTTCATCTATTCACTTTTATAATGATCTTTCTTCCAGTGAATTCTTGTCATCCACCGTAAATGGAGGAAAACCCGGCGGTTGCACATCATATCGAGGCACGCCAGAATTAAGAATGTGAGTTGATCGGTGCCTGCATATATGTGGTGGCAAAAGGAGCATATTCTATTGTACCAGTATAACAAGGATCGATATCTGGGACCGACCGGGCATATGGATACAGTGTACAAGCTTCTTGTCGGCAGCATGAGTCATATTTTTAAGGCTTACCATGTAGAACACTCGATCGCCTCCACAAGTTTGGGCAAGTGCAGTGTGCATGCTCTTGCTGTAATAGAACTTGACGGATGGTCCAGCTAGGTAGGACCGCTCCTCTTTTCCTGGTGTCTCTTATTCCCCTATATCTTTTTCACGTACTTTTAATGGTTCATTTATTGTCTCTCCCGGACTAGCTCCTGTTTTTTCCTTCACGTGCCACATATTTGAATGTGATACAAGATTGTTCCAACTAGTATAACTCGATACTACATCACGAGTGAAGATGGGGTGGTATATATGCAAACACAACAAGCGATGGGCGTATTTATGGTTGATGGTTGTTGATTCAGTACTATTGTCATGATGTCCTCAAATTCTGGAAAGATCTAGGTGATATATTTCTTGTCCATCCTTCATCCTGAGAATAACAAAACGTCTAGCAAAGCATGTAACCGTCCTTTAAAACTAGGTTTTGCTCGCTTGTGATCGTGGAGAAATGCACCCTGAAAGTTTGGAAGCAATAATGAACACTTCTCTGTTTATTTTCAAAAATGACCTTTTTCCTCTAAATTATATGGGTTTTCTTGTATTGACTTAAAAGAGAATATAACCATTATGTGTTGCATCATATTTTCCCTATCTTTTCACTAGATTTTAAGGAGTTTTAGCAACATACCAAAAATGTTTCTCCTCATATTTTCCCACAGGATTTTTGGAGAAGCCTCTTTTTAATAAGATAATAAATCACGTACAAGCATAGATTAGGGGGGATGTTAAGATTTAATTAACACCAAAGGAGTTCTTAGAGGAATTTTCTATGAATTCCAAAGGATAGTATTCCTGAAGAAAATTTTCCTTTAGAGTCCTTTGTTTTTCTGCAATAGATTCATATTCATATACATGATTGGCTCCTATCTTTCACATTTCAAAGGGAAATAATGTTAGCTTGCATCTAATTGGCAGAATCCCATCCATTTAACCAGATTACGTATCTATTCCTATAGAATTTGAGATACTACATGTCGATCCCATTTTCTACTACTTTATATTTCTATATACTATGAATTTAACATGGTCTTAGGTTCCTAGAAAGAACGAGCGACAACACTGCTACTACACCGTCACTCATCTAATGGCCGTGCGGCGCGTCGCACGGCTGCAGCCTGCAGGCCGGCTCTAGTTGATAGATCAACTAGCTGCATCTCCTCGCTACAGGCACGGAATTATTAAACGATGGTGAGTGCCAACTTGGTCATATGTACGTACCTGATTGTCACACATGGTCAACATCTACGCTAGCCTCTCCGTGTTGATCATAGTCAAAGACAACAATTAAGCGTGAAAAATATATTTCACATACATGCCTTTTATTTTTCTTGCTATTTCTCTGATGTGGTCTGCTCATGGAACGCAGGATCGTCATGTCCATGTGCATGATGTATGGCAGGTCGAATCTCTCCTTCCGTCGACGGCACTATGCTGATCTTCTCCCTGCTGGTTTGGTCGTTTCGAGCATGGTATGACTGTGTTCATGGAGACAGAAGCGCACGCGACGCTGTCCACATGGATTATCTCATCGCCTCCTTTTTCTACTTCATCATAGGGTTATGCTCGAAGGAGCGCTCGTCACTCATCTGACCGGCCGCGTGGCCGCGCGGCGCATCGCACGGCTGAAGCCTCCAGGCAGGCTCTTGTTCATAGATCAACTAGCTGCATCTCCTCCCTGCAGGCACGGAATTATGAACAACGGCGAGTGACATCCAGGAGGAGCTAGCTAAGTGTCAACTTTTTTTTTTTTTTTGAAGGGAGCTAAGTGTCAACTTGGTCATACGTACGTAACGGATTGTCATACATGGTCAACCTCTACGCCAGCCTCTCCGTGTTAATCTTAGTCAAAGCCAATAGTTAAGCGTGTGTGTCCCGTGGAGCTAGCTGCGCCGCTGAGATCATCATGTGAGCTGATCAATCAAAACACCGTGGCTAGTTACTACTGTGCATAAGAAATAACATGGTGTCCCAACAAATCGAATACTAGCATGGCCTTCCTTGTGCTAAATGGTTGTAGATTAATTGCATCATATACACAGCTTATAATAAGGTAATGTTGTGTGTGCATGTGGCAGCAAAAGGAACATATATATTGTACTATTGTACTAGCATAACAAGGATCGATATCTGGGACCGGCCGGGCATATGGATACAGTGCATCAGCTTCTTGTGGGCAGCATGAGTGAGATTTCCAAGGCTTGCATGCATGGTCCACACTCCACATGCATTACTCCTTAATAGTGCACACGCCAGAGATAATAGATGAGGAGCCTAGTGGTCGACAGAAGAGCAATGCTACATCAACGGACTGGCAACGGGATTTTACGGAGCTGGAATACGTGGCAGTTTTTAGTTGGTTATTAGTGGGGAAGAGGGGCCCACCCCTGAAAATCAGAGGGCGGAGGGTTAGTATTATGGGAGGTCTGTACTATTTTCTCCGTAATCATCTGTTTTTTTTTTAAGGGCCGTAATCATCTGTTGATGTAGCATTTTTGTCGACAGAAATAAGGGTATGCTCAACAGCTCCATCAGGTGGTGAGGAAATGAAATTGTGTTCAAGCTGCACCTCCAGATTATGATGGTCTCAGCCACAATACCCATCATCTCCAGATGTACTAGCCTCTTCAAAGTATGGTTCTGCTGACAGGATGGCACTAGTGGCAGGTAAAGGGAGTCCATTGAGCATCATACAATTGAGCTGGATGCATGGTCTACATAGCAATGATCCAGTTCTTCCCGATGTCTCTTATTCCCTTATACATTTTCACATTCTTTTGATGATCATATACTATCAGTCAGAAATAGCTCCTCTTTTTCTTCATTCTCCACATATTTAAATGTGATGATAGTGTTCCAACTAGTAGAAGCCGATGCTACTAGCCGCTTATTTGGTGAAAACTTTTTGGCTTATAGGAGAAAAACTTTTTTTTGTAAGTAGATAAAAAGTGGGACAATTAGGACAGTTTTCAACGGTAACCGGTGAAAAAAACACAGAGATGCGAGGGGAATAAATCAAAACGGAGGCTTTCATAGTTCTCCATCCGTCATCTTTTTATATCTGTCGATTTCGGGTTAACCACAAAAATCAACGGCTGAGATTTTAAAAGAGGGAGGTTTTTGTTCGCCTTCTGCCATCCCTTAATAAGGGAAACTTTTGTACGCACGCATACATCCCATCCTTCCCACCTCATCTCTGGCACGTGATGTATATGGAAACAAAACCGGACAGAATCTCTCATGTTCATAAAATCGGACACCCGCCTAGCCCCTCGCATGATCACGGATTGGAAACTAAAACATGCACGGGATTTCGCTAGGGTTCAGACGTACACGTCGCGGAGCATGCCAGCCCCTGTGCATATAGGGTGGCATGTACTTCCCGGCCGAGTCACAGAGTAACATCTAGGCGAGGAGGCAGCGGCCAGCACAAGCTCCAGTAGCGGCAGTGAGGACTACGAGGACGGCGACAAGCCGACAACAAGGACTAGCGATGGCCAAGTCTTGGTGCCATAGCATCGTTATTGCCAATTATCACATTCCTTCTCCTCCGCCCAGTGCGCGTGACAGACGCGGCAGCGGTTGGGCAGCACTCGCACTGCGGTCACGGTGGCACGATGACACAACAATGCGTGCGATGCGGCGGCGGCCAGTGGGCGTGGCTCATGCGATGCGGCGGCGGCCATCGGGCGTGGCTAGCAGCCAACACGTGGGCGGCTCAGACGCGCGAGTGCCAGCGGGGCATGATGACGACGGCGAGGAGCACAGCGGTGGCTCTGCTGCGGGTACGCTCGAAGCTCGCAGCGGCGCACCCGCAGCGGAGGCCAGCCAGCGAGGGCAGGGAACGCGCATCGAACCGTGTTGGGGCTCGACACACCAGCGGCAGTCGGCAGCGGCATCGGCCCGCGAGGCCAAAACTAGCGGTGGCGCAAGCGAGCACCAGAGTCCGCGGAGTCAAAGCATCGCTGCGCGCGTGGCCGGGAACGTCCGCCAGTTTGTGGTCTGTGGCTAACACTTGAGGCGGCTCCCAACCAGTAAGCCTATCTACGTATTCACTTTAATTTTCTTCACAAAATTAACTCTTAAATTTGAGCACACACGTAGCAATATCTTTATATATGCATATTGCCAATGCCGTGTCTAGTTACTACTATACATAACATGGTGTCGGTCTCCAGTGGTGGAGCTTCGAAGAAATTGCTGGGCGGGCCAGGCTAAAAGAGAGCACAAAAATTTTACCCTCACAACCCAGTTTTTCCCTCGGGTAGCTCCACCATTTGTGGCATCCAAATATTTTTACAGTTAAAGACGTGGTTTGCAATTTTGAAATAAAAATGTTGCTGTTCTGTGTTGCAGTTCAGTTTTGGAGGAGGTTATGAGCAAATCCATTTATTTTAATGAAGGACCTTATGTTTCGGATGAGCGAGAGTGAGAGTGAGCAGTTGGGCTCGTCAAGTATTTGGATGTTCCCTCGTCGGTCTTTCGAGGCTGAGTGTATTGCCTGGCTGACTGGACTTCGAAGGATAGCCTAGGTAGAAAAAACACATAAATCATGGGCGGGCCACGGCTCAGGCCTGCCCCAATGAAGCTCCGCCCCTGTCGGTCTCTACAAATAAACGATACCCGTCAAAAAAAATATTAACATGGTGCACACAGGGTCTCTCTGTGCCAAATGGTTGTAGATTAATTCCATCGGACACAGCTAGCAATGTAATGGAGTGTGTGCATGTTCCGACGGCGACATTGCCGTACCGTGTCAAGCTAGGATTGCCATGCCAGCATATATACATGCTAAGCACCAGCTAGCTCTTTTTTTCTCTCTTTTGCAAACACCATCAATTTTTAAAATAATGCCTAGCGTGCAACCATCATGTAGCAGTGGATGTAGGAGCGGCATTTGTTTGCACGACAAAAATTGCCGCCACCTACTTCATATATTCACTTTTATAATTATGATCTGTCTACCAGAGAATTCTTGTCATCCACCGGAAGTGGAGGAAAACCCGGCAGTTGCACATCATATTGAGGCAGGCCAGAATTAAGAATGTGAGACGATCGATGCATGCATATGTGGTGGCAAAAGGAAGATATTATATATTGTACCAATATAACAAGGATCAATATCTGGGACCGGACGGGCATATGGATACAGTGTACCAGCCTCTTGTGGGCAGAATGAGTCATATTTTTAAGGCTTACCATGTAGAACACTCGTCTCCTCCACAAGCATTACCTATGCCGTGCTGGCTATGAATGTTCTCCCACGACAGCGTTAGGGCCTACTTGCAGGCAAATAGAAATTTAGGCAAGTGCAGTGTGCATACTCTTGCTCTAATAGAACCCTACGGATTTTCCACGTAGGTATGGCTGCTCCTCTTTTCCTGGTGTCTCCTATTCCCCTATACCTTTTTCACATACTTTTAATGGTTCGTCTATTGTCTCTCCCGGACTAGCTCCTGTTTTTTCCTTCACGTGCCACATATTTGAATGTGATAGAAGATTGTTCCAACTAGTATATAACTTGATGCTACATCACCAGTGAAGATGGGGCGGTATATATGCACACACACAACAAGCGACAAGGTATTTATGGTTTATGGTTGTTGATTCAGTACTATTGTCATGATGTCTTCAAATTCTGGAAAGATCTAGGTGATATATTTCTTGATCATCCTTCATCTTGAGAATAACAAAACGTCTAGCAAAGCATGTTACCGTCTAAAACTAGATTTTGCTCGCTTGTGATCGTGGAGAAATGCACCCTGGAAGTTTGGAAGCAATAATCAACACTTCTCTGTTTGTTTTCAGAAATGATCTTTCTTCTCAGAATTCCGTGGGTTTTCTTGTATTGACTTAAAAGAGACAATAACCTTTATGTATTGCATCATATTTTCCTTATTTTTCACTAGGTTTTAAGGAATTTTAGCAACATACCAAAAATGTTTCTCCTCATATTTTACCACAGGATTTTTGGAGAAGCCTCTTTTTAATAAGATAATACATCACGTACAAGCATAGATTAGGGGGGTGTTAAGATTTAATTAACACCAGTTAATTAGAAAGGAATCTGCACTTCCAACCATCATGCAGTTATCTCTCCGGAGAAAATATATGGTTAGAATGTTATTGTGCCACCAAGGACCTTAGTATCATTCCTCGTGCATTCGAATTGATGTTAGAATTCTAACGTTTTTCCTTTGAAACTCGGATTGAAGGAAATTTTTCTCAATGTTTTTCCTTTGCCCCACTCTTTTGAACGAAATCATGGATAGTAGCAGCGTAGGAAAATTTTCTATTCCTATGTTTTTCCTTCACTTTTCTTTTGAACCAAAGGATTCTTAGAGGAATCTTCTATGAATTCCAAAGGATAGTATTCCTGAAGAAAATTTTCTTTTAGAGCCCTTTTATTTTTCTACAATAGATTCATATTCATATACATGATTGGTTCCTATCTTTCACATTTTAATGGGAAAATAACGTTAGCTTGCATCGAATGGGCAGAATGCCATCCATTGAACTAGATAACGTATCTTTTCCTACAGAATTTGAGATACTACATGTCGATCCTATTTTCTACAACTTCTATATTTCTATATACTATGAATTTAACATGGCCTTAGGTTCCTAGAAAGAACGAGCGACAACACTACTACACCGTCACTCATCTGAACAGCCGCGCGGCGCGTCGCACGGCTGCAGCCTGCAGGCCGGCAGCTACTAGCTGCATCTCCTCCCTGCAGGAACGGAATTATTAACAATGGCGTGTGCCATCCAAGAGGAGTTAGCTAAGTGCCGGATTGTCAAACATGGTCAACATCTACCCTACCCTCTCAGTGTAAATCTTAGTCAAAGCTAACAGTTAAGCGTGTGTGTCCCGTGGAGCTAGCTGCCCCGCGGAGATCATCATGTGAGCTGATCAATCAAAACACCGTGGCTAATTACTACAGTGCATAAGAAATAACATGGTGTCCCTACAAATCGAATACTAACATGGTCTCCATTGTGCCTAATGGTTGTAGATTAATTGCATCATACACAGCTAATAATAAGGCTGGTTGTAATAGGGAGTATCATATACTATTATCATGCATATGATACTAGTGTATGATACTACCTCCCTAATGCATAGTATCATATATTAGTATCATGTAGTAATATATTTATTGTCATGCATAACACATAGTAGCATAGCATTTATTATGATACGATATCATGATATGATACTCAACCCTCTCTTAATTTCTTCATTTAATTCTATGACACCTCATCAAAATTGCCTAGTTGGCATGCATGATACTAGCTATGATACTACCATTACGACCAGCCTAATGTAATGCTGTGTGTGCATGTTCCGACGATGACATTGTGGTACCGTGTCAACAGGCCCGTACGGCGCCCCTGTGCAGAGTGTTCGACTGCACAGGGCCCCCAAATTGAAAGGGCCCCAAATTTTCTATGTAGAGCATTGATGACTAGTTTAGGTGTGGGTAATCAACGCATCAGCAAATACTAATACGTTGCAACCTGGAACGAAATAACTCCAAGGCGGAGGCCCCATCTCACGCACGTCCCCTCCTCTTCTCTCTCGGTTCTCTTGCTCTTCTAGCGCAAATCCCTTTCTCTCCCCATGATCCAATCGCATCACCAAAGGTCTCGATTCTATTCCATTCCAGTGGATCAATTCCTTCGCGTTTTCCCCAAAACAAATCTCCTTATTCAATGAATTGGTATTGTTCTACCCTCAGTCCATCTATTTATCCGGTTTCTCTATTCTCTCATCTTCTCACACATCCTCGCTGCTTCTTTCACTCCCATTGTTGCTTGCTGCTGGTCCTGCGACCTGGGTGCATTGATCCGAGTTGGAGGCATGCCAGAAGCGCTAGGTTGCCGATTAACCGAGACGAGGAACCGGAAGACCCTAGCCACGCTGCCGCCGAATGGCGTTCCTTCCAAATAAATCAAAGCTTGTTTTATCAGTTTTTGTTTCTATATTAATTTTTAATGCATGATATTTGCATCCTATTTTTTATTTCTGAAATGTATTCTAGTTCTAGAATTATGAATCTTGAGTCAATTTATGAAAAAAGTAAGAAAAAGAAAAAAGCACAAAATTTGACCTAGAAAATGTGCTCTTCATAAGTTTTTACCAAAAGAATTAAAGTTTCTTGTGAAAATCAGAGTGCAGATACAAGCTTTGTTTTTCTAATTGCCATTTGTTATGTTGAGGGCCTAATTTTTTATTTTGCACCGGGCCTCCATTTTCTCGGGTCGTCCCTGCGTGTCAAGCTAGGATTGACAAGCACCAGCTAGCTCTTTTTTTTCTTTAAAAATCACTAATTTTTAATTAGTATCTAGCGTGCAACCATCATATATGAGTGGATGCAGGACCGTCATCTATCTGCGCGACAAAAAATTGCCGCCATCTATATCATCTATTCACCTTTATAATGATCTTTCTACCAGGAAATTCTTGTCGTCTACCGGACCCGGCAGTTGCACATCATGTCGAGGCAGGCTAGAATTAAGAATGCGAGATGATCGATGCATGCATATGTGGCAGCAAAAGGAACATATATATTGTATTATCGTACTAGTATAACAAGGATCGACATCTGGGACGGGCCGGGCATATGGATACAGTGCACCAGTTTCTTGTGGGAAGCATGAGTGAGATTTCTAAAGGCTTGCATGCACGCATGGTCCACACTCCACATGCATTACTCCTTAATAGTGGACACGCGAGAGCTAATATAGATGAGTAGAGGAGTCTTGTGGTCGACAGATATAAGGGCATGCTCAATGGTAGCAGCTCCATCTGGTGGTGAGAAAATGAAATTGTGTTCATGCAGCTAATCCAAACCGCACCTCACTTGGCTGATGCCTGTGTCGAGGACCCCGCCTAGTAGATTATGATGGTCTCAGCCACAATACCCTTTGTCTCCAGTAGTATCAGCCTCTTCAGAGTATGGTTCTGCTGTCAGAATGGCACAAGTAGCAGGTAAAGGGAGTCCATTGAGCATGATACAATCGAACTGGATGCATGGTCTACATAGCAACGATCCAGTTATTCCCGATGTCTCTTATTCCTATATACATTTTCACATTCTTTTGATGATCATCTATTTTCTCTCAGAAATAGCTCCTCTTTGTTCTTCATTCTCCACATATTTAAACGTGACGGTAGTATTCCAACTAGTGGAAGCCGATGCTAATGCTTGAGTGAAAATGGGCAGGTATATATGCAGACACCAGGAACGAGCAGGTATTCATGTTGGGAGTTGTTGTATTAGTACGACTTGGTATTAATTTTAGGGGCTGCCATTTTTTAAAGGTCTAGATGAGGTGTTCCTTCATTGTGCTTCTTCTTTCGAGTTCGGCACTAGCACGTAAAGATTGTGGCATATGCACTACGGTTGTTGGGCGACTTTTTTTTTGTGAAGGCTAGATAATTGCTCATGTGTTGCAACGGGATATAAATATTCTAATACGTTACTCCGTGATTACCTTCTTATATTAATGTGACTGTGTAAATGAAAGTTTATAATATCCTGCCCGTGATTTACCAACCAAAATAAAAATCACTTATTTGGTAAAAACTTATTGGCTTATCAAAGGAAACATTATTTTTTGGTAAGTCAATAAAAAGTGGGACAACTAAGATGGTTTTCAAGGAAAACCTGTGAAAAGAAAACTAGAGATATCAGGGGGGAAATGAAATCGGAGGGAGGGGCGTAGGTAAGGTTGGACGAAGTACTCTATCTGGCAGTCAAATGAACGTTTTTTAAGTAATATAGAGATTGGCATGAATGGGTAGGCTAATTTTTCCTTTGAGAACTCATGTTTTGATTGTGGCGTTGTGTTGTTCGTACATGCTTGAATTAATATCCCGGCATATTATCTTTTATTTATCCAAGACATTACATTTAATATGCATCACTTCTGAAATCAGGCAGTAGTTTCATAATTTGATGAAATTGTGATGCATAATCAGAATATCAAGCAAAGAAATGGCTGATATATCAGATGATAGGTAAGAAACACAAAATTTGGAAACCTGACATTTAGAGTATTGTGAAAGGAACACTCGATACACATTTTGCATTTTTTTTTTTCATTTCCCCTCCTTTTTAGATAGGAGTAAGTGCATTCCCCATCAAAGTGACGTGTCCTTGATAAAGCCTGGTACCAAATATAATGTTTAACAATTTGTGGAATTGTGGGTACAACACTACATCCACAAGCGCCTGCTTAAACCATCGGAGCAACAATTTACTTATGAAATAGACGTCCAACAAAACTAATAGTAGCAGTCTGAATGTCTAAAACCATATATTTTCCTTCAAAAATTGCATACGGTACATGAGTTTCTACAATAACCAATAATTTGAGATGGAGTATGCATGCATGGTGAGAAGAAAAACAGGCTATATCCTAGAGGTATAGGAGATCAATCAATACTTGAGTGGACACATAATCTGCGATTGATTGGTCAAGAATATACAATGCGTTCTATCTTGTGTTCAGAGCATGCATAAACGAGAGTTCCAAGGCCTTCATTTCCATACTCAAGGTATTATCTAATTATACTTGTGCCTACACAAGACCTAATGGGGTTGTGGAACTTTCTAGTAGTTAACAATTACATAAGTTGATGCACGGTCCACTGACTAACGGTCCTTTGGTTCCTAATGCCTCTCCTTCCGAAATGCTTATCTAACCTTCTTATGTTCGGGACTAGCTCCGCTTTTTTCTCCATCTGCCACACATATTTGAATGTTATGGAAGGTCTTCTAACTAGGAAATCTTGAGAGCAGATGGAGCGGTATATATGCACACGACGTGACCAGTATGAGTGTTCACAGCTGTAAGTTATTCGGTCAGTACTACTTTGCATTGACGTCATGTCTTTATTTTTTGTATTGGTTTAAGATAATAATTAGATGATGGTGAAGCATATAACAAGAGAATAAGTTCATATCAAATTCTTGATTTAATATATAGAAAACCAATGTTTATCAAGAATCATGCCACATATATCTAGATTATAGAATAATAACTACATGTGAATAAAAATTTCAAAGTATTGACAACTTTACAAAAATATATGGAAAATCCACTAAATTAACAGTTCCATATCATCGAACTATTAGACTAACACTATATATCTTCTAGTGTACACTAGAAGGTGCATTTTATCTTATTTTTGAAATGGAGGCAAAAGCTTTACCTCATCTCTTAACAAAGACGGGAAACAATAGCAGTGTTCATGAGGTCCATTACGCCTCAACAAATGAAGAAAAGAAAATCCTACTCTCGCGGCATGATTGAACTAGAAAACAAATGAAGTGTTTTGCCCCCGGGACCACCCAATTTTTTGCCTTTGATTTAATGTTGTCAAAAACTGGCATAAAGAAGGTGCATTTTACTGATCCAGCTCCCCTACGGTACGACGGTGTGCCGTTTGACCACTGACACGCGGGCCCATCAGGGGATCCTCGTTCACATTTTAAGACCCATGCATCTTGCCAAGTTGGTTATTTATTTATTATAAACCCCATGGTCAAGTCCGTTGGACACAAAGCAAATTTCATAATACGGAGGACATATATCCGGTGTGTGGCCTTGCAGGAGTGGTGAGGAACATATATGCACAGGGCATCAACCTGTGGTGTGCGTGCCAACCAACCTTCCTGCATGACACGCTATAGACAACTCAACTACTGATCAATGTTTGGCCCTTGCTAGCGCCGCTGAGATCATCATGCGAATTCATCAACAGAAATGCCGTGTCTAATTATCATTGCTATGTAAACATGGTCGTCCATCTGTGCCAAATGGCGATCAATTAATTGAGTTCACGTTCGACGGCGACATTGCCGTACCGTGCCAAGGACCGTTGTGCCAGCGGATGCACGGCATGTTACTGGCTCGCAGGCACTAGTAGCTCTTTCTCTTTTCTTTTGAGAAACAGCACTAGCTTTTTTGAATTAAACAACTAGGCGTAGTGCCACCATCTTATATCAGTGATGCAGGAGCGTCATTTGTTTGCGTGACAGATGTTTTCCGCCACCTAATTCATATCTTATAATAATATTTCTGCCGGGAGATTACTTGTCATCTACTCATCTACCGGGAACTGAAGTTTGAAGATAAGAATTAAGAACCTGAGTTGATCGATGCATACATGCATGTTAAAGAAAAACTGACCTACTTTTCAAAAATAGTTGTAGCGGTCCTTGTTTATGCCTGCCACTAATGTGATCCCACCTATAAGCCTTTCCCAATAGTGCGAACGCCTAGGATGTATAGCGATAAATTGTTAAAGCATGTGTATGTGAACCATGATGGATCAAGCAGGTTGAGCTTTGGTATTTGGTATCTAAATGCAGATAATTTTTTATATGGTGCAGCGGTTGAGCTTTAGTCCATGATAAATTGTTTTGTCCTTTTTAATGGACAGAAAATCAATTAATCCTTTAAAAATAACAAGCCAACTCAAAAAGTTGCGAAATTTTGAGCATGCACTTTCAATGGTGTG
This sequence comes from Thinopyrum elongatum, assembly GCA_011799875.1. Classification (NCBI taxonomy): domain Eukaryota; kingdom Viridiplantae; phylum Streptophyta; class Magnoliopsida; order Poales; family Poaceae; genus Thinopyrum; species Thinopyrum elongatum. The sequence continues at coordinate 33,147,230 of CM022303.1, read as the reverse complement.
TATTAAGCACAGAAAAAGTTTGAAGGGAAATGATGTGAAAAAATTAAGTTCCTTGTAGTAGATGGTGGTTTCCGTTCGAAACTGGGATAGATATTTCTTCGGCAATTGATGATGTCCTGGACTAGGGGATGCTCACTACATCGTCTCCCGACCAGGCGGGCCGGGCCAAGGACCCCGTGATGACTTATTGGTGGACCACGTTCATCAGCCCATGGCACCAAGAAGGGATGTTTCTGATGACTTGGTGCATACTCAAAGACTCAGAAATCTTCTACATCACGATTACCTTAGACGTAACCGACCTGTGTGTAAATCCTATGTGACGACCCCGGCTTAATCGTGTACTAATCATACACGCAAATGCACACGATCAAGCCTAAGGACTCACTTGAAGATATCACAACACAACTCTAAAACATAAATAAAGTCATACAAGATTTATATTACAAGCCAGGGCCTCGAGGGCTCGAATACATAGCTCGATGGCATACAAGTGTCAGCGGAAGCATCAGATATCTGGGTACAGATATAACAGAGTTACAGATAGGCCTTTAGAAAGGCAGGGCAAAATAAAATACTACGATCGAAAGGCATAGGCCTCCTGCCTAGGACCCTCCAAATCCTACTCCTGGTCGTCTGTCCGCTCCTTGTAGTAGTACTCGCCTGGAGGGTAGTAGTAGTAGCTGTAGTCGTCGACGGGGGCAGCTATCTCAGGGGCTCCGTCATCTGGCGGTGACAATTGGATATGGGGAGAAAAAGAAAGTAAAGCAAACGTGAGTACTCATCCGAAGTACTCAGCAAGCAAGGATCTACACTACATATGCAACATTTTCAAAGGGAGGCTGTATATGTGGACTGGGCTGCAGAAATGTCAGAATAGAGGGGAAAACCTAGTCCTATCAAAGACTAGCATCTTCAATCTTCTTTATTGGTCTTGCAGCATTAGAAGAGTGCAGTTTAACATAATGTAAGGTAGTAGTAATGTCATCAACCTCGCCCAGGGATCCTTTCTCGACTCCCTGCGAGAAAGCAATCCCAGAGCCATACTATTCATTTCATCTCAATGTAGGGTAACGTAGCAGAAAACAAAAATTTCTGACCTACGCACCAGCCCAGGACCACTATGGAGACTGCATACAAGGTTTGATCATTTTCGTTACCGACTCGTAGCGCAGCGGAAGTAGAGTCGATGACGATCGGCGGTGCAGATCCCCGCAGCTAGGATTTGCAACCTCCCAACCGCGAGGATGTATACCCTCGTCTTCCCTTCGGACAGCCCTCCGGGAGGCGGTCGAACAGTCCCCCGGACGGTGTCGCGGACAGCCCTTCGGGAGGACCTTCGAAACTCGAACGGTCACTTGGACAGCCCTTCGGGAGGACTCACAGAACTTGGACCGTCACTTGGACAGCCCTTCGGGAGGCACTCACGAACAGCCCCTCGGGCACTAAGATCGAAACTACGACCTCTCTACAGAGTTGCACACATACGGTGTCATCTATTCGGCAGGGCTTCGCCGTCCAGAACTAGTTCCCACCGGAACCCAGACAGCCTTTCGGCTCTGCAAAACTATTTTGCAGGGAGGGAGAGAGAAGCCAGATCATGCAATGGCACTTGTATATGAGAAGGAGTGAGTGTGGAGGGCTGCCCCTCCACCTCTATTTATAGGAAATCCCAAGGGGTAGGGTAGTTTTACAAGAAAACCCAAAAGCACATGAATGAAGTCCTTCCACAAGGACCCAAATGTGAAACCAAGGCACAAGAGGGGGCTCCAAGGAGGAGCCCCCATGTGATCGGCCACACCTAGGAGGGGCCCCCCCAAGGGAGCCTCATCCATCCATGTCACCCCCAAAAAATATCTTGGGACAAAACCCAAAATAATGGCTTTCCAAAAAGTAACCCAAAAAGCACTTTCACTATTCATGACGACATTTTTCAGCGTCCGTTCGAACTAAAAATATTTATGTGGGCTTAGAACATTTCCAGTACCCACTAAAATAATTTTCAATGCGTTCTGGAACAATTCCAGTTTAGTGATTTCATCTGCGAAAAGCATCTGAAACGGTTCCGGCAGCTCCGGAACATTTCCGGTTTTTATCTCAGAAAATTCCCAGAAGTTTCCAGAATGATTCTGGCACCCTCCAAGAATTATCAGGCATGTGCCGAAACCAATTTGACTTAATGGAATACCCCGAAACAACTTTTCAGTTTCACCGAAACTCATCCGGTGTTCTCTCTGCGGAACTTTTCCGCTGTCTGAAACTTTTTCGGTGATTTTCTCTCAGACTCCCTGTCTAGTATTCAGCAGATAGATGACCCTTAAGCGTGTGACCCTATAGGTTCGGTGAAGTATAGACATGACCTGGAACCCCTTCCGATCAATGATCAACATCGGAGCCGTGGACACCCATATTGACCCCTATACCCACACGAATGAATATTCGAGTGAACCTCCAGTTGACGTGTGCTATTCCTGTTGCTTCGCAATATGTTACAAATACCCGAGGTGAGACATGTTGGCATTCCCGTGGATCAACAACTTGTCCACTATGCTAGTTATCTCATTACCGGTATTGTTCTCTTTTCTCATTACCGTGTACCGGCATCCCCGTGATCAAATCACAAAGTGTCTGGCCAGACGATGATGGATACCGTAACACCGAGAGGGCCCAGAGATATCTCTCCATCGTCGGAGGAGCAAATCCCAATCTTGAGCTATCAAGTTACTTGACATACTTTCCCATGAACCCGTAAGCCGCCGTAATAGCCATCCAGTTACGGATGACGTTTAACAAACCCCAAAGTTCATGAATCAAGCACGAAGAAACTCGATACTCTCATGGTCTGAGGAATCATGCAAACATTAACCATCTCTGTGTTATTAACCATTAACTTGTGACGAATGAATCTCATAGCATAACATCAATCGGGTCGATTCAACACAAATGTTCTTCTAACATTGTGCCCTCAAAGCTGCTGGCATAGACATGCCCATGATTGGGAAAACATAATCATCATGCAACACTTGAGCTAGTCTTAGAGGCATGACTAGGAATACTTTTTACCGTTTATTATTCCACGCGTGCACATGGGTTTTCACCAGAGCCTTTATGGATATACTGGCTCGGGAACCACAACAGTTATAGCATGGAACATAAACATATTTATGAGCAAGGAGATAAATAATAACATTTATTATTGCCTCTAGGGCATATCTCCTACAGACTCCCACTTGCACTAGAGTCAATAATCTAGTTAATGTTAATGCACTTTACACCTATGGCACATTGGTGTAAAATATGCTTCGCATGTGGTATAGCCTGATGTCCAACGGATCTGATGACTTCAGATCCGTGTGTATCTTTGCATATCCTCGCGTTTTCACGCTTTCACAAAATTCGTATTTTGTGTACACCTTGCTTTGTATATGTGTGAATCATTGGTCGAAACCTGATTCCTCAGACTGAGCTATGGAGCAACTATCTGCAATAGTGTCCCATTGACCAAGCCTTCTTTGAACTATACTAAGTTCATGAATGAACTATATGATTCAACAACTTCTTTGTCGCTTCTAAAGCGTCAACATACTTAGCCTTTGTTATACAATTCGCCTCAGTATCTTGTTTGGAACAATTTCCAACTACCGTGCCACCATATTGTGTATTGCACAAAACCCTTAACTTTAATCGAAAATCGCTTGGAGCATGGATAAAGATTGTATCGATGTAACCTTTTACAACGAACTCTTCATGATCTCCGCTTGCGAGAAAACATGTCATCAGTGCTACTATAGTACTCAATGACCCTTTTTCACTGTTGTCCCATGATCAGTACTTTTGATCACTTTGGTATCTATACTCGCAACAACTTTGGAGTATTGGACATATCTGGTTGTTTTTACATACCATGGAATACATGATTAATTCAAACATGAAGGTGTGTGGAATCTCCATCATGTATTTTGCTCATCAGTGTTTTTGGGACACCGAGTCTTGCAAAAACTCTTTCCATGTGACTTCGGCAAGAATCACTCCTTGGCGTTTTAAATGCTAAAAAGTTTTAGCATCTTGTCAATATGTATTCATTGCTTAGCCTTATTAGGCAAATCTATCTCCACAGATCATTATGCCTAATATTGAGGCCATTTAGCCCAAGCACTTCATCGAAAAACTATTTTCAAATGAAGTCCTAATTCGTGTCTAGAAATTTATTTCCAATTAACAATGTGTCAAGCACACAACGTTCTTAGAAATATTATTATGCTCCCACTTACTTTCTTGAATCACAAGCATCTTCGTTACCCATTGATGAAGTCAAAACCCTTTTGACCAATCCATCAAAACACGAAGATTCCAACTCCATTTTGCTCTCTTCTGTCCATTGCTGGAACTCTGAAGTTTGCATAGTTACTAGCATCCTTTGGACTGACAAAATACCTTGGACTGTAGCACATGCAAGTCCTTGGTTTCATTTCCATCAGATGGAAATCTTTTTGTCATCCATGTTTCATATCTCATGATTGAAATATGTATCAATTACTAGTTCAACCCGAACCGACTTTAAGCTTCGCTATGATGAAACAACCTCATCATAGTAAACTCCTTGAACTTGTTATTGCTACAAGTCGAGCTTTATGGATAAAACATTTTATCCACATCAGTTTATAGTTCCATAAAAGTTCGTTTAGACTCTAAAGTCTTCCGAAGGGGTCATCAAGATATGATCTTGAATCATTTATATGGAAACTATCTTGGATTATATTGGCATTTAGCCAATCCCGGAGTCAGGGCCCATCAACGCTTCCTTGTGTATCGTAGGTATACTGTTGTCTAACAACAATATCTCATCTGCGCACCTGAGAGGTTTGCACGAGCCTTGCCTACGTGGTTCAGCTGCAAGTTTGACTGAAGTCCATACATTTTATTGTAGAGACTTCCGTATCAGTCGCAGTAGGAAACTCCGGAATCACTTCCAAGGTTCCTTTCCTTTGACCTGATGACGAAGATACTGGTTATCTCGTCGAGTTGCACTGTCCTCCCACTCACCTTTTGCAAGAACAATTCTCTTTAAAAGCATACCGTTTTGTGGCAAAAACTTTTGCCTCGGTATAGTGGTGGGGGAATACCCAATGACTTGGGATAACCTACAAAGTAGCACTTGTCTGATTTGGAATAGGTTTGTAACCTTTTACACAAGCCCCATATTCCAAATGTTAAGAAAAGATATAACATGGTTGGGCGTACCATACCATGGTGTCATTTCAACAGACCCGATGGAGCTCTTTTCAGTGTAAAAGCCGCAGTCTCTAAAGCATCACTCTTTAAAAGGGATAATGGCAAATTTATTTATGTCATCTTTGATCTTACCATGTCATAAATGGTTCGATTACATTTTCGCGGACTTTCCACTTGCAGTGGTGTTCCGGGAGGTGCAAGTTATGAAACCCCTTTCACAACTCATCAGACATTCGCTAAACTTGTAACTCAAATATTCTTTTCTGCAATCGAATTGTAGAAACATAATCTTCTTGTTACAATAACTTCTACTTCATATTTGAAAACCTTTTGAATGAATTCAAAAGATCCAGACTTACGTCTCATCAAGTAAATATCCACATATCTACTTGAGTCATTTCTGAAGATAGATAAATCCACTATTTGCAACAATATTTATTGAACTACATACATCAAAATGTATGATCACCAATAAGTTCTTTGCTCGTTTCTTATGGCCTGTGAACGGTATTTCAGTCACTTCTCTTTTCGGAGGAAAGTTGCAAGTGTCAGATGATTCAAAATCAAATGACTTCAAAATCCATCATAATGGAATTTATCCATGCGGGTTTCTCCAATGTGACCAAATGCAGTGCCACACTTGTGTGGTATTCTTTTAGTCTTTATGATATTTAGCGTCAGTGTTATGGATGTATCATATTACCATCAATATTCATAACATACGTCCCATCGAGGATGGAAGCATGGCCCTTCATGTTATTCATAATACTGAACAACAATTGTTCTTTTTATGAACAACCTTTTTGCAACAACATTGTGCAAGGGGCTAGAGTGTAAAACTCTAAAATGAATTATGAATGTAAATCCAGAGGTAATATATTATTATCAATATTCATAACATACATCTCATTCATAATGAAAGTATGGCCCTTATGTTATTCATAACACCGAACATCAAAAGTTCTCTTATGAACAACCTTCCTGCAAGATACCTTATGCAAAGGGCTAGAGTGTGAAACTCTAAAATGAATTATGAAAGTAAATACATAGGTAATACACCGATGGAAGGTATAGTAACATTTACTATGTCCCATGTGTGTATCTCAACCTCATTCCTGGCTAGTCTTTCAGGCCATAGTAGTTCTTACATCGAGTTGCAACAGAATGCAATCGAGTGGGTATCTTTGTGATTGTCTCACAATACCCAAGAATTAGTGATTAACATGTTTTAACCATAATTCCCAAGAACTATATCTTTGACCAGCCTTCTATACATTAAAAACTTTGTATGACATTCATACATGAGCTGGATATTCCAGTTTTCATTCTTATTGCCTTTATACTTCTAACAGTTTTAACTTTTAGTATTTCTCCTACTCTCAGAAGAAGCACCCAACTTAAGAGTGGCGTTAGCCTCGGACTTCCTAGGCGTGAAAGTTTCACTAACACCCTTCAGACACTTCCTTTCTCTTAAGTTGTTGTTTTATTCACCTTTTATCATATGATAGGCGTTCTTCTGGATCCCTCTCTTATCAGTCTAATGCATAGTAAACTTCTTTTACTAATAGTTTGCAAACAAACATTGCTTTGGATATCTCATATCTTTTAGCCTTTGTCTGTCTCTGAAAATGATTTTCAGATTCCATGAATATCACATAACTATCCAAACTTTTGAAGTTCGGGTCTCATGGAAACAAACATATTGCACTTGACTGAAACGGAATTCTAGCTTTTGGATCGAAGGACGAGAGTCACATGATCCATAGCATAAGCGAGAGAATACCAAAGTATGCGATAGGACAAAGTCCTTCTTGGCACTCTTGAGGATAATCCTCACATTATGTTACCAACCGTAAAGTTTTAACCAGATATTTAACAGCTATTCAATTTTAATAGGGAAGATGGAAACGCGAGCCATTATTCTACAACTATTATGCATATAACACTTAGACAGTGTTCACAATTAATTGCACTGAGAATTAAACAAGATAATTCTACAGTGCGCTCCCACTCAAATCAATATCTCTCATAACTGATTGTGAGTGATTCAAGACCCGTGTTTTGATTATTCGTCATTGATGTTAGTCACCACTGATGACGAAAATCTCAACCGGTAGGCCAACCTGCCAATCACATCTCTATGCGACTCTTGTTCATCTTTCGATGGGCGTGTTCCGAGCTCATGACTGTCATGCCTGAACGTCAAAGACAACCAAGTGATCTCGCTGCGAGGTCTGAACTCACCCGCCTCACACATCCCTAATCATTCGTACCCATGTTAGTCATGGCGCACCCCGAAAAGTTAGGTGCCGTGACGGTGCTACACTTGGGAGAACACTATAAACTATGATATTTTTGTGAGAGATCACCCTAATAAAAAGCGACTACCGCGCAATCAAGAAGGGTGCATCATAAGGGATAAACATCTCAGGCAAGTCATAATAGCATGATATGGTATAGCCCTTTCTGATGGAGAAGTCTTGTATTTCTTCGTCTTCGGCCTTCGCGTCGGTGTTCACCTTCGCGAAGATTGCCACTACCTTGTCGATGCACCAGATAATATTGCTATCTCTATAGCTAATAAAATAATGCATTACAACAAGGTTGACACACCCTCCAAGAATTATCAGGCATGTGCCGAAACCAATTTGACTTAATGGAATACCCCGAAACAACTTTTCAGTTTCACCGAAACTCATCCGGTGTTCTCTCTGCGGAACTTTTCCGCTGTCCGAAACTTTTTCGGTGTCCGAAACTTTTTCGGTGATTTTCTCTCAGACTCCCTGTCTAGTATTCAGCAGATAGATGACCCTTAAGCGTGTGACCCTATAGGTTCGGTGAAGTATAGACATGACACGGAACCCCTTCAGATCAATGATCAACATCGGAGCCGTGGACACCCATATTGACCCCTATACCCACACGAATGAATATTCGAGTGAACCTCCAGTTGCCGTGTGCTATTCCTGTTGCTTCGCGATATGTTACAAATACCCGAGGTGAGACATGTTGGCATTCCCGTGGATCAACAACTTGTCCACTATGCTAGTTACCTCGTTACCGGTATTGTTCTCTTTTCTCATTACCGTGTTCCGGCATCCCCGTGATCAAATCACAAAGTGTCTGGCCAGACGATGATGGATACCGTAACACCGAGAGGGCCCAGAGATATCTCTCCATCGTCGGAGGAGCAAATCCCAATCTTGAGCTATCAAGTTACTTGACATACTTTCCCATGAACCCGTAAGCTGCCGTAATAGCCATCCAGTTACGGATGACGTTTAACAAACCCCAAAGTTCATGAATCAAGCACGAAGAAACTCGATACTCTCATGGTCTGAGGAATCATGCAAACATTAACCATCTCTGTGTTATTAACCATTAACTTGTGACGAATGAATCTCATAGCATAACATCAATCGGTTCGAGTCAACACAAATGTTCTTCTAACATTGTGCCCTCAAAGCTGCTGGCATAGACATGCCCATGATTGGGAAAACATAATCATCATGCAACACTTGAGCTAGTCTTAGAGGCATGACTAGGAATACTTTTTACCGTTTATTATTCCACACGTGCACATGGGTTTTCCCCAGAGCCTTTATGGATATACGGGCTCGGGAACCACAGCAGTTATAGCATGGAACATAAACATAATTATGAGCAAGGAGATAAATAATAACATTTATTATTGCCTCTAGGGCATATCTCCTACACTCAAGTCACCAGTTCTAGTTGTACCGACCGGGATACAACTCCGAGTGTCCGTTACCGTAGGACAGGCTATCGATAGATTAGTTCTTCCCTGCAGGGGTGCACCAACTTACCCACCACACTCGATTAACTCCGGCCGGACACACTTTTCTGGGTCATGCCCGGCCTCGGCCAAACGATACGCCGCAACCCGACCAAATACTTAACAGAGAGGTCAGCACGCCGGACTAAACCTATGCCCCCAGGGGTCTTGGGCCATCGCCCCGGGAACTCCTGCACGTTGCGTCAGGCGGCCGAGAGCAGACCTAGCAACCCCTTAATACAAGCGCAGTTGCGTAACCAGTCCAACTCGACGCGCGCCGCTCAGTCGCTGACGTCCATTAAGCTTCGGCTGAAGTATACGACGCAGAACGCCCATACTATGCCCACGTGATGGTTAGTGCTATCAGGTCAGAGGCCCCTCGGATCAAATATCCAAACCGTTAGTGTGTTGGTAGTGCGGTAACGAGCAGAGACTCACAACAGATGTGACCCCGTCGCCCCGTCTCGAGGACTTGCGGCAAGGGCTAGAAATGCCCGGCCACGCCTCGTGTTCATTACTCGGGCACCATCCAGGTCCACCCGACTCCACATCTCTCGCCATTAAGCTCGCGCGGGTACCCCTTAGGGCCGACCCGTCTTTATCCAGAATAAGCAGTGTCAACAGTAATGTAAGGGCATCCATGTGGCTAACATATCAAGAAGGAATCCGAGGCATCACCCTCGTTGGATTCCCACCTGACGTAAACATCAAGGTGAACGAAGGAGGAATCACACTCGAGGTCCACACTTGAGTAATTGCTCGACGATGTCGTTATCGGGGGTGGGGTAGGAGGAATCACCCTCGCTGACCACGACCGATTAACTAACCTACAAGGTTATCATCAGAAGTGCTGACGAGGTATCACCCTCGGCACTTGATAGTAACCCAGTTGTGTCGAACATCTAAGGGGGGGTGATGTGCGGTGCCGGGGCCTGGTCTTCGATCCCATTGATCGGGTCTTCTGATAATCCAGCGGGGCAGTCGGGATAAAGTGGGGTCTCTGATGGGTCTCTACCCAACCTATACTAAACAGTTTAGGATAAGAAGGTAGGAAACAAAAGCAGGTTACAATAAACAGGCTATGCAGCAGATATAGGATAACAGCAGCAGCAGTAACTTCTAATGCAAGCATAAGAGAGAGAAGAGTAGGCGATATTGGAATGCTCAAAATGTGGGTGCTTGCCTGGAAGCTCGGTGGCAAGGGTCTGGTCGTCAGGAGCGTAGTCGACCTCCGGAGCTGCGTCGGTCTCGGGAGCTACGTCGACGTCGGGGTCTACCGAGAGAGAAGAGGGGGAAGAAACATATAAATGCACAGCAAACGATGCAATACAGGGCATGTTATGCTAGGATGCAGTGTAGGGTTGCCTAAAGATGCACGTAAGTCATTTTAGTTGTTTTAGGATTAACGCGGGATTTATTATCCGGTGATTATGCACTATTCATATACCGGATACGGATGGAAAGTTATGGGTTCTCCTACGTAGGGGGTTCCGGCATCGAAACAAACAACATGATCAGATTCGTCTCGTCGTTCTGAGCAACTTTCATGTTTTAAGTTTTTCGATCTGAGCTACGGTTTATTTTTTACGAATTTTCAAAGATTTAAACATTTTCTGGAATTATCTAATTTAACAGAAAAGGAAATATGACGTCAGCATGATGCAATGCTGACATCAGCGGTCAACTGGTCGGTTGACCAGGGTCAAACCTGACCTGTGGGTCCAGTGGGACCCACATGTTAGTGACAGAGGCTTAACAGAGTTAATTCAAACTAATCCAGAGAGTTAATTAGTGGCTGGCCCCACCTGTCATAGACTAATTAACTTAATTAATTAATTTTTATTTATAAAATGGTTTAGTTAATTAAAAGGGCGGTGGGGCCCGCATGTCATAGACACAGAGTGCCCAGTTAGCAAAGTTGACTGAGTCAACTCAGTCAACTGGGCCCCTCGGGCCCACAGTCAGTGACCCAGGGGTCCCACCTGTCATGCCACATCGGCGACGGCCACCAGAGCTACTCCGGCGAGCCAAATTTGCGGCGGAGCTCGCCGGAGTCGCTCGGATTTCGTCTACAGGAGGTTGTTTCGCGCGTAGCTAGGTTCATTCGAACGGGCTTTCGCTCGCGCATCGTTCTGTGGCGGCGGCTCGACCGGAAACGGCCGAAGACGGCGGTGGCGAGCGGCGGAGCGGACGCCGGAGCTCGGGCAACGACGGAGACGAAGCTAGGGGGCATGGGGAGGTACGGGCTCGAGCTCGTTGGGCTCCTGGGAGCACCAGGAGCTATATGCCGTGCTCAGGCGAGCACGACAGGCCCATGGCCACGGCAGCGAAGCGATCTGCGGCGACCGGAGCTCGGGTTCGACGACGAGCTGGCTACGGCGCGATTTAGAGGTCCTAGAGGGCAGGGGAGGGAAGCATGCTCACCTAGCGGCACGCACACAGGCCCTCGACGGATTAGTAGCAGCAGCGGCTCGCCGGAGACAACGGCGGTGTTCGGTGGCCGGAGATGCAGTCGAGGTCGATTCGGCAGCTGCGGCGGTCCCTGGCTCCAGCGGAGTGCACCGTTCGACGGGGAAGACGACGGCGGAGCTCCTCGACAAGTCGGCGGAGAGAGACGGCAGCTGTGGCCGCGGTGACGGGCGAGGCACGGTGGCGACCGCGTCGGGCGCCGATGGGAAAAGGGAGGAGAGAGCGAGGGGAGAGGGGAGAAGTGAGCGAGGAGGTCCAGGGGGATGGACGGCTTCGGCCTTATCCCCCTAGCGCGTCGGTGCCGTCGCCGTGTCGAGCTGCGGCCGGTGCGCGCCGGCGCAGCCACGGGGAGAGTGACAGCGCGAGGGAGAGAGAGTGGAGTGGGCCTGTTGGGCCGGTTTCGGGGCACTGTGCACTTAGGCCCAGTGCACAGTGCCTCTTTTCTTTTTATTTTCTGCTTTATGCTTTTTCTTTTATCAGAAGCAGTTTTGTATTTATTTGAACCTCCTAATGGATTTGCAAAAGTGTGTAAGTTGCTCACACTAGTGTATTGCAATATATAGCACTGCCACAAAAAGTTTGGGCATTTTTGAAAACCATTTGAATTTATCCAAAAATGATTTGGGCATTTTAAAAGCTGTTTTGACTCTGTTTCTTGTTGTTTGAGTCAGTTAGCAATTTAGTAAATGATGATTGTAATTTTAGAATGATCTCTGGATTATTTGCTAGTTAATGAACACTTTTCCAATAGTGTTTGAGCAACTCCATATTTCACTTTTGAATTTTGAGTTGATTTTCAAAATAGAATTTGAATTGAATACTTAACCAAAGTGATTAGGCACTGGAAATGAAGATGACTTGGCATACTTAGCAGAGTGTCACAGTGGCTATTACACGGGGGTGTTACACACTAGACTCCCGTGGTATCTATATAAACCGAGGGGGAGGGGTCGTAAACGACACACAACGATCTCACGGTAGATCAGCCTGTAATTTCTACTCCCTCGAAATCAATACAAACAAAGCAAGATGTAGGGTATAATCTCTTAAAGAGAGCCCAACCCCGGGTAAATCATTGTGTCCCCTGTTATCATTACACCAATGCTACTTATTTGGGACCCCCTACCCGAGATCTGTTGGATTTGAGTCCATCATTGGTGGCCCATACAAGCCCCTCAAGGTAGTCGCAGCGGTACAATGGAAATCCACATCGACGACCATGCCGATTCGGGCATGGCTTGCCTGTCAGGACAGCTCTTCGTCTTCGGCGGCATCACCTTCCCTGTTGATTCGACTGGCCATCTCGACCAGTTCGAAGCCTTCGCCCCAGGACGAATCATTACATTCGGAAACCTGGAATATGCAGCGGACGTTGATACGTCTCCAACGTATCTATAATTTTTTATTGTTTTATGCTATTATATTATTATTATATGCTTTATACGCCATTTTATATCATTTTTGTGGACAAACCCATTAACTTAGTGCCCAGTTGACGGTGTCCTGGACTAGGGGTGCCAATCTAGTCGGCCTGTAGTCCTCGGACTAGGCCTGTAGTCCCTCATTCTCTTTCAGGTGGACTCCGAAAGCTACACGCCTAGACGTGATCAAGACTGCACCTGCCAAAGACTTGGCGTATACTCCAAGACATCTCCTGCCGCCTCCATGCGCACCCATGGATATCGACCATGTAACCCTAGATGCCCTACCTTTTTCGATAAAGGGCGCTTTTATTATCTCAAAATGTAGCATCAAGCGGATACAAAAACATTATGAGTAACACCTGGCCTCTACATAACTAGGATGCACACAGCCAAACAACAAAAGTCTGACAAATGGAAAAGTAACAAAAACGACAAGTCGGCAACAGTAGAGTCCTATAGACTGACACTATGCCTATGTTGAAAATGGAGGTAGATCGATTTGGAGGTTATGCTGCCACCCATGTTGGGAAAAAACCTCCATAGCCGCCTGCTCCAACCACGTACACACCACCTTGAACAACGGTTGGTGCTCTGGTCGCTGTAGCGTAGACCACATACGAAGCAAGTGCGTACAACGGAAAAATAACCTGTAGAGGAGAAGCATTTTTATCATTAAAAATTAAATCATTTCTACATAGCCAGAGTGACCATAGTAAGGCATACGCTCCCACCCTTATTAGCATTTTGAACCTATTTGGAATACCGTCCAGCCAATGACCAAATATATTGACAACACTTGTGGGCGGATACAAATTCGACGCTATTTGGATGACTGATCATGTAGAACGTGCAAACTTGCATTGGAAAAAGAGGTGCTTGATTTGTCTCATCATGAGCACAAAAGCAACACTGCTTACTTCCTGGCCAGTTGCGTCGTGCAAGGTTGTCTTTGGTTAGCACCACTCCCCTACGAAGATACCACGTGAAGATTTTAACTTTTAGTGGATTCTTCGACTTCTTGTTATTACTCACTGGTACCTCAGAATGCATTAGCACACGATACATAGAGTCTACCATGAAAAAATCCGATGTAGTAAGGTTCCATCGAAAAACATCCTGGCCTTGTGCCAGGTTAATCGAATCCAGTCGGGATAAAGATTATGCCATGACATAAGTGGGGGGCCAATCAAATCCAGCCTGAACGAAATATTCGGCGGGGATGAACTGAGCACGTGCGCAATAGTATTATTTTTATCGTGAGCAATGGTGTATAAGGCTGGGTATTGTTCTCGGAGACTGGCATTGCCTAGCCATATGTCTTCCCAGAAACGAATTTCCGACTTGTCCTTTATCGCGAAAGACCCAAAGCAAAAGAGATGTTTCTTTGCCGCCATTAGGCCAACCCAAAAGTGTGAGTCGTCAGGTTTCCAATAGGCCTGAGCCACTGCCTTTTGGCCTAGATACTTGTTGCGCAACATGGTTTGCCAAACACCATCCTCAGTAAGAAGTTTGACCAACCATTTACTAAGTAGGGCCACATTCTTGACCTGCAGGACATGAATTCCAAGGCCACATTGGTCTTTCGGCCTACAAACCACACTCCATTTGGCCAGCCTGTATTATTTATTTTCACCATCTCCTTACCAAAAGAATCTGGATCTAAAATAGTCCATTCTTTGCAGCACCCCTTTTGGGAGTTGGAAAAAAAAGCATATAGAGAACCATATTTGGGAGTTGGAAAAATATGTGAAAGATTGCACTAAATTAATGATTACTCCCTCTGTAAAGAAATTTACATAGACTTGAAGGCGGGTTCTACGCGTGTTACTACTGAAATTAGGTATTAAACCCCAACAAATCTATGAACGTGTAATTCTTCCATTCAATTGTATGATAAACCACAATCTCAAACCGCGCAATATGGGCTGACATATCGGACGATGCATCGGAGACACAATCGATACCCCCGAACAACATCGACACACCATCGATACTGATATGCCAGTCGATGTTCAGAACCTTGGCGTATCCAAAGTTTTAAACAAATGCCATATATGGATCATCCATCAATTCTTTGGGTGTGTATGTTTTGGCTACTTTTTGCTTTCAGAACTCATGTTTGGAGTATGGATTTGCATTGTTCGTACAAGCTAGAGTTAATATCGAGAGATCTATCTTTCTTTTTACACAAGACATTCAATTTCATATCGCTGGAGAGGTTGCTGCAGTTCTTCTCGCCTTGGTCCTAGTGCGAACATTCAAACTTGTTCACTGAACAAGGTGATGCATGATTGTTCTTTCTGAATAATTGAGGGGTGACTACAGGTCTTCTGGCCTTCTTCTTATATTCCCAATGTCTCTTATTCCCTAGTGCTTCATTCACCTTTTTCTTTGTTTATGACTAGATATTCTTTTCCCTTCATTTGCCACAAAATGTTAGTGTGATGGAAAGTGTTGTAACTAGTAAAACTCAATGCTACTACTTCAGAAGATGGAGTGGTATATATGCACGTATCATAAAC
The DNA here is from genome assembly GCA_011799875.1 of Thinopyrum elongatum. Lineage (NCBI taxonomy): Eukaryota > Viridiplantae > Streptophyta > Magnoliopsida > Poales > Poaceae > Thinopyrum > Thinopyrum elongatum. The sequence goes on along the minus strand of CM022303.1, from coordinate 33,131,787 downwards.
GACGTACTATTTTTGCATTGAATTGACGTCCTGACTATTTTGGCGAACGTCTACAATAAGAATTCGACAGCAACCAAATTTATATCAAGCGAATATCAAGTTCTGACATATCACTGCTTGAATTTTCAATTATATAAAAAAATGCCTACCACGCTTCCGTGCTACAGTTATGGTATAGAACTGTAGCCACCCCTCAACTATTTCAAAGTTTTGACAGCGGCTTGCATACGAAAGCGGTGGAAATCACCAAATTAATGAGTACATGACAGCACAGTAAATATCATAACTGCATGGTGCATCTTCTACAGACTAGAAGGCGCATTTTACATGGGTCGCTACTGAAAAGAGGTTTTAAATCTATGAATGCTTAATGCTCCCATCAAATTGTATGATAGACCGGAATATGAGGCCAATTAATATCGATTGACATATTGGGTTCTGCATCCAAAACGCAGTTCATACGCCTGAACAATATCATGCATATCCCGGCCGATATTCACAAAGCCCCCTCATTTCTGTTTAGTCTGCGCATAACCCTGATCACGCATTACTAGCAAACATATTTTTTTACATAAACTATGGACCTTTTGATCCATTTTCTTCCTTTGTAACAAATAATCTTGAATCCATCTTTGGGCTTTTGGTCCATTTTTCTTTCTTCTTAGCCGCCCCTCAAATATTTCAAAGTTGACAACGGGTTGCATACAAAAAAAGGTGAAGATACACCAAATTAATGAGTACATGCCAGCACAATAAATATCACAACTGCATGGTGCATCTTCTATAGACTAGAAGGCCCGTTTTACACGGGTCGCTACTGAAATCAGGCTTTAAATCTATGAATCGGCGAAATCTATGAACGCATACTCCCATCAAATTGTATGATAGACCGGAATACGAAGCCAATTAATATCGATTTCACTAGTGCAGAATCAGCCTTCAGTCCCGGTTCGTAAGGGCCTTTAGTGCCGTGTCACCAACCGGCACTAAAGGGTGGGGACTAAAGCCCCCCTAGTCCCGGTTCGTCACGGCCCGGGACCAAAGGCCCATCACGTGGCACGAGCCCGCGCCGGGGGCTGGGGGACCTTTAGTCCCGGTTGGTGACACCAACCGGGACTAGAGGTTTAGGTGTTTAGGGTTTTAGGATTTATGATTTATGGTTTATTTTTTTCTTTTCATTTTGTGTTTTTCATTTAATTGTTTTTCATTTCAAACATATTTTACGCTACTGCAGTCGTGTGCCACTGCTACTATATACTGTACACGTCATATATAATAAAATTTCTTGTACGACCAATCATTATCATATATATAATTTCTCGTACGACCATGCATCCATACACATATATATATACAATTTGGTACACATAATTTCTCCTACAATTTGCAAATCATTACATGCAGGCATTAGGTGTAATAGTATTCTTCTTTGGGATCTATGACCTGGTCAAGCAAAAATCCCGCAATTTCCTCTTGAAGTGCTCGTATGCGGTCCGTTGGTAGGAGCTTATCCCGCATCTCTTGCATCTTTATTAAAAAAAGATCAATATGAATATATTAGTTGTGTGTATATATATTAGATTATGATAAAAAGAATTGTGAATTGTGTTTGCGTACGTCAAGATTTCTTCCAGTTTTGCTCCTTTCGGTCATAAAGCGAATGTTCTCGCAAACGTAGTATGCACATAAATTATTCCCCGGCGCCTGCCTCATGCACTTTACGAGAATAGAATTCAATCAGATAATAATTAATCAAGCATGATAATGGTATTGAAACTAGAATTAAAGAGATGCACGGATGTAACTACTAGTACTTAATTACCTTGGGCCGCATCCATTTCAGATCTTGTTTCCATTCGCCTTTAACCTGTTTTATGAATTTTTGCCAAACCCTGCCCGCCGGCAAAGAAAATGAATAAAGGAGTTATTAATTAGTTGATATCAGGAAATGAACTAAAGAGGCCGACATAGTGCGATAATGATTGAAATTACCTGTCGAGCATCCCCTTCACGATTGAGTATTCTTTAGTATCTTTAAATAGTGAGTCCAGTACTTAAACTTTTCCCTCGTCAACTTCAATGATTAACAGGATCCAGTGGAAACTGCATGCGCACACGTTTGTATAATTAAGCGGGCATGTGCATAACTCATCAACTACACTTATTAATATCTAGTAAGCAAAAACAGAATTTGTAGTAACAAGACAGTAACACTCACCCGAAGTTGTAAAGAAGTATTATTTCTGGTTGGATATTTAGTCGCTTCAAAAACTCTAGCAAGCTTGTCCCTGTGCCTTTTCTCGACGTCTCACGTGACCATGTCTCTTCATTAATGGTATTTGAGTCAATGAACCCAATGCCATAGCGTCATTCTCTTTTCATTTCATACATCTTCATTCTGCATAATACCACAGAAAAGAATATAGTGAGGATAATTACAAGTAATGAACGAGCACAACTAGAGACTTAAATTACAGAAAGAAATCACATACAGACAATAGCAACTGACGATAGATTTGTCGAGTGCGTCTTGATTGAATAACTGAAAAAGTTCTGAAAGTTCAACCCACATATCGTTTTCATGGAAGTAATGCTCTTCCTTGACTTTCACCATGAGGGACTCTCGCCCGGTCTTTACTTCTCTCAGGTACCACTCATGCAATTCGTACATTCTCGTTGATATAAGCGGGATCTCCTCAGGCCTGACCATAGGTTGGCCGCGGACATATTTCCATGCTACTTCGTCATCTGTAATCCCGGGGATAGGCTCGATCTCTAGGAGTTGATAAACAGTGACACCGACCTCTTTAGCCATCCTTCTATGCTCGTCGGTTATTACCAGTTGATCGGCGGTACTCACATGTTGTTGTACAATGAGCGGGGGGGTCGATTGCACTGCCTGTTCTCCCAGCTGGGGGACAGTTTTCCCGCATTTTTTACATGCTGCTTGGCTCGAGCTCGAGCTCGACTCCTTCTCTTTTTGTGCACGATATGACTTCTTAATAGAGCGCTCATAGTCTGAGTCCCTTCTCTTCACAGCCGGTTGAGCATTATCAATAAAGTGCTATATGACTTGCTCAGGTATTTTCTTCTTTGGCGGCGGGGCGGTTTCGGTGCAAAATGGGCCTGAACTTCGGCATCCACTACGGCATTGTTTTCCTCGTCAGTCAAGTCGTAAGGCAACTTTGGAGGAGCCCTGAGGCTTGGACCATATCTGAATTTCTTGCATGTTGTACCGCTAGCCGCCGTAGCTGCGGCGCCTCTCTTCCGATGTTGCTGAGGCGGCGGAGACGGCTGACGCGGTGCCGGACTTGGAGGAGGAGTCGGCTGATGCGGTGCCGGACTTGGAGGAGGAGTCGGCTGACGTGGTGGCGGAGACGGCTGACGCGGTGTCGGACTTGGAGGAGGAGTCGGCTGACGCGGTGCCGGACTTGGAGGAGCAGGAGTCGACTGATGCGACGGACTTGTTGGAGCAGGAGTCGATGGCCTTCGAAAGATGATGCAATCCTTTCTCCATAGAATGATACCATGTATGGCCTCTCCCAGTGTGCGCTCCTCGTCACCTTCAGGAATGTCAAGCTCTAGCTCGTAATATCCTGACATCACTTCATCAACCTCGACACGAGCATAGCCAGCTAGAATCGGATTGCAATGGAAGGTTGCTTCAGGGGGATTTGTTAAAGCATAGCCGTCCGCCACCTTCATGGATATGTTCTTCACTTTCATGTGTAGCTCACAAGGTGTCGCACGTTCGATATCATCCACAGAGTATCTAGCCAGCAGTGCATCATCGGTCGGGGTGGAACCCACGCTGCTTCTCGGCATAGATGGGACGGTGCTATCCAATGCTGGATCTGCTTGCTGCTGTCGCTGCTGAGACGCCCTTTCCTGGCTAAGTGAGTCGATATGTTCCTGCTGCCTTCTGAAAGCGCGTTCCAACTCCGCGTGCTTTGATTTTACCAGTTGAAGGCGGTCTGCTTCCTGCTTCCTCTGCTCCTCCTCCAGCTTCATCTTCTCCTCCTCCTACTGCCTCTTTCTCGCACGGCTTCTGTAAGTGTCGTTCCAATCCGCAAACCCCTCAAACCACAGAACAACGCCTTTGCCTCGTGTTCCTCCCGGGTGTTCAGGATGTAGGAGATATGCCCTAGAGGCAATAATAAATGTTATTATTTATCTCCTTGCTCATAATTATGTTTATGTTCCATGCTATAACTGCTGTGGTTCCCGAGCCCGTATATCCATAAAGGCTCTGGGGAAAACCCATGTGCACGTGTGGAATAATAAACGGTAAAAAGTATTCCTAGTCATGCCTCTAAGACTAGCTCAAGTGTTGCATGATGATTATGTTTTCCCAATCATGGGCATGTCTATGCCAGCAGCTTTGAGGGCACAATGTTAGAAGAACATTTGTGTTGAATCGACCCGATTGATGTTATGCTATGAGATTCATTCGTCACAAGTTAATGGTTGATAACACAGAGATGGTTAACGTTTGCATGATTCCTCAGACCATGAGAGTATCGAGTTTCTTCATGCTTGATTCATGAACTTTGGGGTTTGTTAAACGTCATCCGTAACTGGATGGCTATTACGGCGGCTTACGGGTTCATGGGAAAGTATGTTAAGTAACTTGATAGCTCAAGATTGGGATTTGCTCCTCCGACGATGGAGAGATATCTCTGGGCCCTCTCGGTGTTAAGGTATCCATCATCGTCTGGCCAGACACTTTGTGATTTGATCACGGGGATGCCGGAACACGGTAACGAGAAAAGAGTGTAGGAGATATGCCCTAGAGGCAATAATAAATGTTATTGATTATCTCCCTGTTCATAATTAGGTTTATGTTCCATGCTATAACTGCAATGATTCTCGAGTCTGCAAATAAAACGAGGCTCGGAGGAAGACTCATATGCACGTGTGGGATAATAAACGGTAAAATGTATTCCTAGTCTGGCCTCTAAGACTAGCTCAAGTGTTGCATGATGGTTCTGTTTTCCTGATCATGGGCATGTCTATGCCAGCAACTTTGAGGGCACGGTGTTAGAAGAACATTTGTGTTGAATCGACCCGATTGATGTTATGCTATGAGATTCTTTCGTCACAAGTTAATGGTTAATAACACAGAGATGGTTAACGTTTGCATGATTCCTCAGACCATGAGAGTATTGAGTTTCTTCATGCTTGATTCATGAACTTTGGGGTTTGTTAAACGTCATCCGTAACTGGATGGCTATTACGGCGGCTTACGGGTTCATGGGAAAGTATGTTAAGTAACTTGATAGCTCAAGATTGGGATTTGCTCCTCCGACGATGGAGAGATATCTCTGGGCCCTCTCGGTGTTAAGGTATCCATCATCGTCTGGCCAGACACTTTGTGATTTGATCACGGGGATGCCGGAACACGGTAACGAGAAAAGAGAACAATACCGGTAACGAGGTAACTAGCATAGTGGACAAGTTGTTGATCCATGGGAATGCCAACATGTCTCGCCTCGGGTATTTGTAACATATCGCGAAGCAACAGGAATAGCACACGGCAACTGGAGGTTCACTCGAATATTCATTCGTGTGGGTATAGGGGTCAATATGGGTGTCCACGGCTCCGATGTTGATCATTGATCGGAAGGGGTTCCGTGTCATGTCTATACTTCACCGAACCTATAGGGTCACACGCTTAAGGGTCATCTATCTGCTGAATACTAGACAGGGAGTCTGAGAGAAAATCACCGAAAAAGTTTCGGACACCGAAAAGTTTCGGACAGCGGAAAAGTTCCGCAGAGAGAGGCCACTGGATGAGTTCCGGTGAAACTGAAAAGTTGTTTCAGGGGATACCATTAAGTCAAAATGGTTTCGGCACATGCCTGATAATTCTTGGAGGATACCAGAATCATTCTGGAAACTTCTGGGAATTTTCTGGAAGAAAAACCGGAAATGTTCCGGGGTTGCCGGAACCGCTTCAGATGCTTTTCGCAGATGAAATCACTAAACTGGAATTGTTCCAGAACGCATTGAAAATTATTTTAGTGGGTACTGGAAATGTTCTAAGCCCACATAAATATTTTCAGTTCGAACGGACGCTGAAAAATGTCGTCGTGAATAGTGAAAGTGCTTTTTGGGAATTTTATGGAAAGCACCTTTTGGGAATTTCCCAAAAGGCTTCTAGAATGCCTTAGGCACTAAGGAAGCCCCCTTGGGGGGTCCCCCAAGGGTGTGGCCGGCCAAGCATGGTGGAGCTCCTTGGAGCTCCACATGGCACCCCTTTTATCTTTATTCTTTTGTGGAAAGGCATAAAGTGGGGGTACTTTGGGGTTTTTTTTGTATGACATCTTTACCCCTTGGCTATCCTATAAATAGAGGTGGAGGGGCAGCCCTTCACACTCATCCCTTCTCACATACATGCCATTGCAATGATCTGGCTTCTCTCTCCCTCCCACGAAAAGAGTTTCGTAGAGCCGAAAGGCTGTCTGGGTTCCGGTGGGAACTAGTTCTGGACGGCGAAGCCCTGCCGGATAGATGACACCGTATGTGTGCAACTCTGTAGAGAGGTCGTAGTTTCGATATTAGTGCCCGAGGGGCTGTTCGAGAGTGCCTCCCGAAGGGCTGTCCAAGTGACGGTCTGAGTTCTGTGAGTCCTCCCGAAGGGCTGTCCGTGACACCGTCCGGGGGACTGTCCGACCGCCTCCCGGAGGGCTGTCCGAGTGGCGGATGAGGGTATACATCCTCACGGTTGGGAGGTTGTAAATCCTAGCTGCGGGGATCTGCACCGCCGATCGTCATCGACTCTACCTCCGCTGCGCTACGAGTCGGTAACGAAATGATCAAACCTTGTATGTAGTCTCCATAGTGGTCCTGGGCTGGTGCGTAGGTCGGAAATTTTTTTGTTTTCTGCTGCGTTACCCTACACCGGATTCTTCAGGGCACGCGTAAGTTCGTCGTTCTCTCTCTCGGGCTTGAACGCCCCGTTCGAGCCTCTTCTATTGAAACAAGTAAAGCGTCGGAGGCTTCTTTAAGACTTGCCCGCTCCATAACCAGCCCTGTCTCTGGGTCAAACTTCCCCCCATGCGTATAAAACCAAGTCATGCACCTGGGGGGCCAACTCAATGTAACTGGAGTGACCCCTGTAGCTATCATCTCTTGCTCAGCGAGATCCCACTTACGTCGGCCGACCTGGTAGCCACCTGGCCCCAAAGTATGGTGCCACTTTTTTTTGCAGCATTAATCTTGTTTATTCCCGACCGTTCCTGAGCTGCTTCCGATTCCTTGAACTGCACGAAAGCGTCCCATTGATCTCTTACCTTCTCCAGTGTTCCCTTGAATTCTGGAGTCTGCTTTCCTGCTTTGACATACCCGGCCCATACGTTTTTCTTGTAGTTGTTGAATGCTATCGCCATCTTCGTAAGAGCACTCTTCTTGACTTTCTCCTGTTCTGCATCTGTCAAATGATCTGGTAGGGTGAAATGTAACATGAGCGATTCCCAAAGCAGATATTTTGCTCTTCTGTCGACAAAAGTAACTCCTTTATCTCCCTTTGCTGACTTATTCTATTCTTGAACAGAGATCAGGATTTGGTCTCTGACAATAACTCCGCATTGACGAGTAAACTTGTCTGCATTCTTCTTAGGTTCAAGCGGTTCGCCATTTGGTTTTGATGGCATCGATTTTGCACTTTACGCCAGCCTGCAACCTTTTGGCCGGGCCTCGTACTGCCCTGCTTGTAGAAGATTTGCTCGATCCAGAGGGCTAAAAGAAGAAAGATCAATTCGTTGATATATATATACACACACAAATCAATTAATGCATGTAATGATCACCATATGCCTTATATAAATATACCTCGCCGGTCTTTGTTATTTGAAGAATATTTCTTTCGTCATCATTGTTGTGGCCTTCATATATTCGTTCGTCTTCATCAAATATCATACCCTCACCGAAATTGTTCAGATATTGCGAGCCGTTATCTTCAGGTTCATTCTCATCTGGGCTCGGGGAGCGTATGATGTCGAACAGGGTCTCTTCTCCGTCTCTGCCGGTATTGTCCATAGCTTATATTAACTAATTCAGAAGAAAGATAAAATAATTTAGTATTCAAATTAGAATGCAATCAATAAAGAAAAACTGAATCATAATAGATAATATGCATCTCGAATAATATCACTAATACATCTCGAATAATCCAGATAATATGCATCATCGAATATAATTTTGAATACATCGTCTCGAATATTATCGAATAATATAATCTTGAATACATCGTCTCGAATATTATAGAATATAATCTCGAATACATCGTTCATCTACATATACATATATACATACATTGTATAAAAAAACTAGTGAAAAAAACTAAAACATACATACATATAGTGAAAAGATAATCATCTAAAACAAACATACATATATGTATATACACATACATTGTATACTAATTAATAATAATCTAAAACATCTAAATAAAACATCAAAACATACACGCATACATATATACATACATTATATAAAAAAACTAGTGAAAAAAAATCGCCGGAGGGGGCGGCGCGAGCTCACCAGCGGGCGAGAGGTCTGATGTTTGCTTGAACTACGTCGGTATTTCCCCAAAGAGTAAGGGATGATGCAGCACAGCAACGGTAGGTATTTCCCTCAGTGATGAGACCAAGGTTATCGAACCAGTAGGAGAACCAAACAACACTACGTAAACAGCACCTGCACACAAAGAACAAATACTTGCAACCCGACATGTTAAAGGGGTTGTCAATCCCTTTCGGTTAACGGCACCAGAAATTGACAAACGGACGTGAGAAAGTTGTAATAAATTGATAGATGCGAATAAAAGCAAATAAAATTCAGCGAGGTATTTTTGGGTTTTTGATAATATAGATCTGAAAATAAAAAGGTGCAAATAAATAAAAAGGTAAATAGAAAAATAGATCTTAAAATATATGATGAGAAAATAGACCCGGGGGCCGTAGATTTTACTAGTGGCTTCTCTTGAGAAAAATAGCATACGGTGGGTAAACAAATTACTGTTTGGCAATTGATAGAACTTCAAATAATTATTACGATATTCAGTCAATGATCATTATATAGGCATCACATCCAAGATTAGTAGACCGACTCCTGCCTGCATCTACTACTATTACTCTACACATCGACCACTATTCAGCATGTATCTAGTGCATTAAGTTCATGGAGAAACGGAGTAATGCAATAAGAACGATGACATGATGTAGACAAGATCTATTTATGTAGAAATAGACCCCATCTTGTTATCCTTAATAGCAACGATACATACGTGTCGGTTCCCCTTCTGTCACTGGGATCAAGCACTGTAAGATCGAACCCATCACAAAGCACCTCTTCCCATGGCAAGAAAAATCGATCTAGTTGGCATAACTAAACCAAAGATTCGAAGAAGAAATACGAGGCTATAAGTAATCATGCATATAAGAGATCAAAAGACTCAAATAACTTTCATGAATAAAAACATAGATCTGATCATAAACTCAAAGTTCATCAGATCCCAACAAACACACTGCAAAAAAGAGTTAAATCAAATAGATCTCCAAGAGACCATTGTATTGAGAATCAAAAGAGAGAGAGGAAGCCATCTAGCTACTACCTACGGACCCGTAGGTCTACAATGAACTATTCACGCATCATCGGAGAGGCACCAATGAGGATGATGAACCCCTCCGTGATGGTGTCTAGATTGGATCTGTAGTTTCTGAAACTTGCGGCGGCTGGAATTGATTTTCGTTGACTCTCCTAGGGTTTCTGTAATATTGGGGTATTTATAGAGCAAAGAGGCGGTGCGGGAGGTGGCTGTGACGACCCCGGCTTAATCGTGCACTAATCATACACGCAAATGCGCACGATCAAGCCTAAGGACTCACTTGAAGATATCACAACACAACTCTAAAACATAAATAAAGTCATACAAGCTTTATATTACAAGCCAGGGTCTCGAGGGCTCGAATACATAGCTCGATGGCATATAAGCGTCAGCGGAAGCATCAGATATCTGGGTACAGATATAATACAGAGAGAGAAATAGGCCTTCACAGAGGCGGGGTAAAATAAAATGCTACGATCGAAAGGCGTAGGCCTCCTGCACTGGACCCTCCGATCCTACTCCTGGTCGTCAGTCGGCTCCTCGTAGTAGTAGTATTCGCCAGGCGGGTAGTAGTACTGGTCGTCGGCTGGGGCGTCTGGCTCAGGGGCTCCGTCGTCTGGTGGCATCAAATGGAATATGGGGGAAAAAAAAAGTAAAGCAAACGTGAGTACTCATCCGAAGTACTCAGAAAGCAAGGATCTACACTACATATGCAACATTGTCAAAGGAATGGCTGTATATGTGGACAGGGCTGCAGAAATGCCAGAATAGAGGGGGAAGCCTAGTCCTATCGAAGACTAGCATCTTCAACAATCTTCGACAGTCTTGCAGCATCAGGAGAGAGCAGATGAACATAATGTAAAGTAGTAGTAGTAGTAGTATCATCAACCTCGACCTGAGATCCTTTCTCGACTCCCTGCGAGAAAGTAATCCCACAGCCGTACTATCCAGTTCTCATCACATGTTCTAGTTGTACCGATCGGGATACAACTCCGAGTGTCCATTACCGTAGGACAGGCTATCGATAGAAGTTTCTTCCCTGCAGGGGTGCACCAACTTACCCACCACGCTCGCTTAACTTCGGCCGGACGCACTTTACTGGGTCATGCCCGGCCTCGGCTAAGCAACACGCCGCAACCCGACCAAATACTTAACAGAGAGGTCAGCACGCCGGACTAAACCTATGCGCCCAGGGGTCTTGGGCCTTCACCCCGGGAACTCCTGCACGTTGCGTACGCGGCTGAAAGAAGACCTAGCAACCCCTTATACAAGCGCGATTGCGTTCCCAGTCCAATTCAGCGCGCGCCGCTCAGTCGCTGACGTCCATTAAGCTCCGGCTGAAGTATACGACGCAGAACGCCCATACTATGCCCACGTGATGGTTAGTGCTATCGGGCCAGAGGCCCCTCGGATCAAATATCCAAACCGTAGTGGATTAGGAGTGCGCGGAAACGAGCAGAGACTCACGATCGATGTGACCCCGTCGCCCCGTCTCGAGGACTTGCGGCAAGGGCTAAGAATGCCCGGCCACGCCTCGTAGTTATCTCGCGGGCACCATCCAGGTCAACCCGACTCCACATCACTTCGCGTTAAGCTCGCGCGGGTACCCCTCAGGGCCGACCCGTCTTTAGCATCATGGTTTAGTGCAAGTCCACTCATCAACAGTAACTGTGTGTCTGACACCAGGGGAGCCCTGAGGAATCACCCTCGATGGAACCCCACCTGATGTTAAAGTCAAGGTGAACGAAGGAGGAATCACCCTCGATGTCCACTCTTGAGGAGTTGCGCGACGATGTCGTTATCGGGGGTGGTGTAGGAGGAATCACCCTCGCTTACCACGACCGAGTAACTAACCTACAAGGTTAACATCAGAAGTGCTGACGAGGTATCACCCTCGGCACTCGATGGTAACCCAGCAGTGTCGGCAACTAAGGGGAAGTGATGTGCGGTGCCAGGGTCTGGTCTTCAATCCCGATGATCGGGTCTTCTGATGTCCAGCAGGGCAGTCGGGATCAAGTGGGGGTCTCTGTCGTGTCTCTACCCAGCCTATACTAAGCAGTCTAGGATAACCAGTAAGGTAGCAAGACAGGTTACAATAAACAGGCTATGCAACAGATATAGGAAACAGTAGTAGCAGCAGTTCTAATGCAAGCATAAGAGAGAAAAGAATAGGCGATATAGGCATGCTCAAAATGGGGGTGCTTGCCTGTTTGCTCTGGGGCAAGGGCAAGGTCGTCAGTGGTGTCGTCGGGGACGTAGTCGTACTCCTGAGCTGCGTCTGCCTCGGGAGCTACGTCAACGTCGGGGTCTACCGAGAGAGAAGAGGGGGAAGAAACAGATAAACATAATGCAGACAAATGCACTACGGTGCGTGTGATGCTATGATGCAGTGCAGGGTTGCCTAATTATGCATCTAAGTCATTTTAGTTATTTTTTAGAATTAATCTGGGATTTAATATCCGACGTTGTGCACTATTCATCTGCCGGATTCGGTCCGGAGTTACGAGTTCTACTACGTAGGGGGTTCCGATGGAGAAACAGACGACACGATCAGACTCGGCTCGTCGTTCTGAGCAAGTTTCATGTTTTAACTTTTTCGATCCGAGCTACGGTTTAAAAGTTATGAATTTTTAAAGTTTAATAGAATTTCTAGAATTTATTTATTTAACAGAAAATGAATTATGACGTCAGCATGACGTCACTATGACGTCAGCGGTCAACAGGCGCTGACCAGAGTCAAATATGACACGTGGGGCCCACATGTCAGTCTCTGTTTATCTTAACAGTGAATTAACTTAATCCACAGGGTTAATTAGGGGGCGGGCCCCACTTGTCAGTGAGACATTAGATTAATCTGATTAATTTTATTTAATTAACTGTTTAATTAGTCTAATTAGCCGCCGGGGCCCACACGTCAGTGGCACTGTGCTGCCATGTCAGCGCGTTGACTGGTCAAACCAGTCAACGGGGGCCCCTGGGCCCACGGCCAGTGTCGCTGACCGGTGGGGCCGGCCAGCCACGTCGGCGCCGGCGCCGGAGTTGCGCCGGCGACCAATTGCGTGGCGGCCGATCGCCGGAGACGGCCGGAAATGCTCTACGGGGCACCGTTCGACCCGTGGTTAGGTTCTTTCGAACGGGCGTTCAACGCCGCGTCCAACCGTGGCGGTGGCGCAGCCGGACTTGGCCGGAAACAGCGCCGGCGACGAGCAAAAGTGGCGGCGCATTCGGGCCTAGGATGAAATGAAACTACGGCGCGCAGCAGCTCGAGCGCGAGGCCTAGGCGTGTTCTACGCGATGCGGTGAGTGCGTTCAACTCGACCCCGAGCTCGTTGGGTCACCGGAGGCTTGCCGGCGACGGGCTTCGCGGCGACGGGCTCGGGTTCGCGTGGAGGAGCTGCCAGCGCGTTCGTGTGGAGCCACAGAGAGATGAGGAGGGAGGAGTGGCTCACAGTGATGGCGCACGGTGGCCCGGTGACAGATTAGGAGCCGCAGAGACGTCGCCGGGGACGAGGACGAACATCAGCGACCCGAGGTTGAAGACGAAGCTCATGGGCGAAGCAGCGCTCCTCCGCTCCGTCCAATTGCTCCAGAGGACGCAGCCGACCACGGGGCTCCTCCCAGGCGCGCTCAGACGACGCGGGGAGGCCGGTGGCCACGGCGATGGCGAAACGCGGCGACAGGGGCGCTCGGTGGCTGGATCTGGGAGGGAGCGAGGGGCGGAGCGAGCGAGAGGAGAAGGGGGAGAATGACGGAGAGGACGGGGAGGAGTGGAGGGGCATCGACCTTATCCCCTCGTCGGCTCCGGGCATCGGTGGCGTCGGCGTGTCGGCGCGCAACCGGCGCGCGCGCTCGTGCCCACTGCGACGGCGACACGCACAGGAGAGAGACGACGACATGGGCCTGCTGGGCCGGGGTTCGGGGCACTGTGCACTAAGGCCCAGTGCACAGTGCCTCGTTTTTATTTTTCTGTTTTTGTTTCTCTTTTTCTTTTATTCTTTTTCTGTTTTATAATAGTTAGGCCACCTGTGTATTTTTGTAAAATGTAAGAGTTGTCCCAAATATTACAATGCAATATTGGCTCTCATCAAAAAGTGGTTTGGGAAGATTTGGAGTTCATTTGGGTTTGAAATGATTTTAAATGAATTAATATTGCTGTTTTGGGTGCTGTTTCATCTTGTTTGAGTCACTTGTCCAACTCCAAATATTTTGATATTGGTTTTAGAAATGTTCCTGGATTATTTGCCATTTCATGAACATTTCCCCAATAGAGTTTGACCAACTTTATATTTCACTTAAGAATTTGAATTGATTTTCAGATGTGAATTTGAGTTGGATCATTAACCCATATGACTTGGCACTGCAAATGATCATGACTTGGCAGTTTTAACAGAGTGTCACAGAGCTTATTACAAGGGGGTGTTACAAGTTCTCCTCCTCTAAAAGAAATTCTCGTCCCGAGAATTTAGGAGGTAGAAGGAAAGAGTCCGGGATATTCTTCCCGAAGATAATCCTCGCGTTCCCAAGTGGCTTCATCTTCAGTGTGATTCGACCACTGCACTTTTAGGAACTTGGTCGTCTTCTGACGAGTTCGACGTTCAGATTCGTCGAGGATGCGGATCGGATGCTCCTTATAAGAAAGATCGTCTTGTAGCTCGAGCATCTCATGATCCACTGCTCGGTGCGGGGATTCCTTGAAGCACTTACGGAGTTGCGACATGTGGAAGACATCATGAATATGGGAGAATTGCGGTGGAAACTCCAATTTATATGCCACCTGTCCACGTCTAGCCACGATGCAGAAAGGACCAATATAGCGAGGTGCTAGCTTGCCCTCGATTCCGAAACGACGGGTGCCCTTCATTGGAGTGACACGAAGATAAGCTTGATCACCAGGTTGATAGATCACACCCCATCGCTTATGATCATAATTACTCTTCTGACGGTCCTGAGCCGCTTTGAGATTCTCCCAGACAATTCTGACTTGTTCTTCGGCATGCTGAACAATGTCCGGTCCAACGAGAGGTCGTTCCCCAGTTTCTGACCAATTCAGAGGGGTTCGACATTTACGACCATAAAGAACCTCAAAGGGGGCCATTTTCAAGCTGGCTTGATAGCTGTTGTTATAAGAGAACTCGGCATACGGAAGAGATTCCTCCCATTTCTTACCGAAGGATATAACACAAGCTCGAAGCATATCTTCAAGCACTTGATTAACGCGCTCAACTTGGCCTTGGGATTGGGGATGATAAGCTAAACTCCAGGTAATATGAGTTCCCATTGCTTTCTGGAAACTTTCCCAGAAATGGCCAGTGAAAATGCTGCCACGGTCTGAACTGATTTCTTTGGGAATACCATGAAGTGAAACAATTCTGGAGATATATAGCTCTGCTAACTGACTAGCAGTAATAGTCTCCTTAACTGGCAGAAAGTGTGCAACCTTGGAGAGTTGATCGACGACGACAAGAATAGCATCGTGACCCTTCTGAGACTTGGGAAGACCAGTAATGAAGTCCATTTGCACTTTATCCCACTTCCATAGAGGAATAGGGAGCGGTTGCAGAATTCCAGCAGGTTTCTGATGTTCTGCCTTCACGCGACGACAAATGTCACACTCAGCAACATATCGTGCTATATCTTGCTTCATTCTAGACCACCAGTACCTTTGACGAAGATCTCGATACATCTTGGTACTACCAGGATGGATAGATAACGGTGTATCATGGGCCTCCTTCATGACTTTGTCTGTCACCAGCTCGAAGCGGGGTACTACAATGTGGTCTCGGAAGTACAAGGTTCCATCTTCAGCAATCGAGAAATCCCTGTACTTTTGAAGGTGAAGTTCTTTCTTCATTAGACCAATTTCAGCATCTTTGGCTTGCGCAACCTTGACAGCTTTCTTAAGATCTGGTTGTATCACAAGGTTATTAAGAGAACCTTGAGGAATGATACAAAGGTTCAGCTTGCGCAATTCTTCATATAGCTGGGGTTGAGCTTGCTTTACCATGAGGTTGCTACAGTATGACTTGCGGCTCAAAGCATCAGCCATCACATTAGCTTTGCCAGGAGTGTAGGAAATACCACAGTCATAATCGATAATTGTTTCCAACCAACGCTGCTGACGAAGATTAAGTTCCGGTTGAGTGAATAAGTACTTCAAGCTCTGATGATCGGTGTAAATCTCACACCGATTACCAAGGAGGTAATGACGCCACTGCTTCAAAGCATAAATGACAGCAGCAAGTTCGAGGTCATGCACTGGGTAATTCTCTTCATGTGGACGTAGTTGTCGCGAAGCATAAGCAATTACTCTTCGCTCTTGCATTAGGACACAACCTAGTCCTTGGCGAGAGGCGTCACAGAAGATCACAAAATCTTTGCGAGAGTCTGGAGGAGCAAGGACTGGAGCAGAAGTCAGCTTGTCCTTGAGGGTCTGGAAGCTTTCCTGACATTTGTTTGTCCACTCAAACTTAACGCCTTTGTGGAGCAAATTAGTCAGGGGCTTAGCAATCTTGGAGAAATTTTCGATGAAACGGCGACAATAACTTGCAAGCCCGAGAAAACTTCTGACTTGCTTGACATTCTTCGGAGGGGTCCAGTCAAGAATAGCCTGAACGCGCTCCGGGTTAACTGCGATACCATCCTTGGAAATGACATGTCCAAGGTAGGTTACCTCAGAAAGCCAGAATTCGCACTTAGAGTACTTGGCATATAATTGGTGCTCTCAAAGTCTCTCTAGAACAAGACGAAGGTGCTCAGCATGTTCTTCCTTGTTCTTCAAATAAACCAGAATATCATCCAGATATACCACGATGAATTTGTCGAGGTAATCCAAGAATATGTAATTCATTAAGCGGGAGAAGGTAGATGGAGCGTTTGTTAAGCCAAACGACATGACGGTGTACTCATATGAACCATAGCGAGTAACGAATGCAGTCTTCGGAATATCCTCTTCACGGACACGGATCTGGTGATAACCCAACCTCAAGTTGAGTTTAGAAAACACCGAAGATCCAGCGAGTTGGTCATATAAATCGTTGATCCGGGGAAGTGGATATTTATTCTGAATGGTTGCCTGGTTGATAGGACGATAATCTTGGACCAACCTATTCATTCCATCTTTCTTCTTGACGAAAAGAGACGGTGCTCCCCAGGCAGAGGAACTAGGGCGAATGAAACCCTTCCTTAAGGATTTATAAATTTCCTCCTTAAGCTCGATGAGGTGGTGCGGAAGCATCTTGTAAGGACGCTTCGCAATAGGAGTGGTGCCAGGCTTCAAGTCGATGACGAACTCGACAGCCCTAGCAGGGGGTATTCCTGGAAGTTCTTCTGGAAAAACATCCGGGAAGTCACAGACCACTGGGATGTTCCCAATCCCATCAAGTGGAGAAGCATTCAACGCGTTCAAGGCATAAATTTGAGCCTCAGCGTTCTGGGTAAGGTGAGCTTGATAGTTCACTATCTCATTCGATGGGTGCAAGAGGTGTACAACTTTAGTGGCACAGTTGATTGAGGCGTAATGAGCCTTCAACCAGTCCATTCCCAAAATAAGATCAATCTTGGAAGATCTCAGGATTATGGGAAATGCCTGAAATTTCAACCGCTCGATCTCAATTGTGACTTCGGGGCTGAATAGGGTGGCTTGGCACTGGCCCGCAGGAGTGTTCACTGCTAACGGTTGATGCATCGTTTCACATTTAATGTCATGCATGAGTGCAAAATGTTCTGACATGAATGAATGCGATGCTCCTGAATCAAATAAAACAGATGCTGGAACTGAATTAACGAGAAGTGTACCCATCACAGTGTCTGGTTGTACTGGAGCTTCGGACATGTTGACGTGGTAGTACTGCCCACGACCATAAGAAGGTCTGGCATTATTGTTGCGCTGTTGAGGAATACCACGGCCAATACCACGGCCAGCAGAAGGGAGAGCCAGTTGATTCTGATTCTGAGAACAATCTCTAGCACGGTGACCTGGCTTGCCACACTTGAAGCATAGTCCGTTGTCAGGACGAGGTGCTGGAGCTCGAGGTGCTGGAGCTGGCAGAGGCTGCCTTGGTGGTGGAGGTGGCAGGCGTGGTGCAGCATAAGAGGGCCTGTTTGCAGGAGCTGCTGAACGGAACATGCCTTGGGGAAACCAGATGCGTTGCTTCTAGGAAGACGAGCCCGAAGATGAGCCCGTTTCTCGGGTGCGTCTGGACGCTTCTTTATGCTTCTTAAGTCCAGTTTCAACCATAATAGCCTTATTCACCAAAGTGGCGAAATCAGGGTAATCTTGAACAAGCAGGGCCAACTGTATATCATGATGCAGTCCTTCGCGGAACTTCTCCTGTCTGCGTTCATCAGTAGGAATGTCCTCTTCAGCGTAGCGAGATAAGTCTAGAAACTCGTGCTGATAGACTTCTACGGTCTTGTTTCCTTGAACAAGGCTACGGAACTCGGCCTTCTTCCTAGCTATGACAGCTAGAGGAATGTAGCGGGCTCGGAAAGCAATCTTGAACTCTGCCCAAGTGATGACAGTACCAGGCGGCAGAGTCTGTCGGTGAGTGGCTCACCATTGAGCTGCGGGACACTTCAAAAGATAAGTCGCAAAAGTGACATAGTTAACTTCGGCGACACCAGCAGACTCCATCTCATGAGAGATGTCACGCAGCCAGTCATCTGCATCTAGTGGGTTGACTATGTTGCGGAAAAACGATGGACTGAGCCTCATAAATTCTGGCAGGGTGATGGATGGTGGCTGCTGATTAGCATCAGGATGAAGGAATTGCTGCATAATTCCCGTCATAAACTGACGGTTGAGTTCAAACTGTTGCATCATCGCTGCCATGTAATCAGGTGGTGGCGGTGGTGGCGGGTTGTTGTCAGCCATCCTGCTATTCCAACAGGGGTATTTCAGCAATAGCTTATGCAAGTGTGTAACAATAAACATGATGTAACTCGACGTTATTGAAAGAGTGCAATAGATGCTAAAAGTAGTCATTAAGACATACAGATCCATACACAGTCGGTTACAATCGGGCAGCATAACGGCGCAAATTGAAAAGCTAGACACACTAGGCAGCACGCAGGCACGCGGTAAGGAAGTACACAACGTGACATAGCAAAGGCTACATCAGCGTCGGAGAAAACCACTGAAACGGGGTAACTGCAAGTGCGGACGACGAATGTTCGTCGCGGCAGGATCCTGTGCTCCATGTGCACTCTGATGCAGAACCTGGTCTTGAACTGTAAGAAGAGGTCCACGTGCAGGCGTGTGACCTCCCACTGCAGGCCAATCAATACCTGGCGGCATCTCGGTCCTGCGTGGGTAAAGAATATACTCCGGATGTATCCCTGCACGAACAGCTGTTAGCAACTGTGTCATAGCCTCGTAGTAGCGTGCTCGAGTGGCAAACAACTCGACGGCAAGAGCCCGAACAGTGCGATCCAGAGCTTGAGTGCACTGAATCAGAATCTGCGGGTCGTAGCGTCGAGACTCGTACGGGGCACAGATAGATGTGTAAAATCCAGTAGCATCTCCAACAGGTGCATACGGAATGTACCGAAACACAGAGTCATCCAAGCTAGCATTGTGCTCTCCTCGTAGACATGCGACAGCAGAGTAGGCGACATCATGTACTGCCATCTCAATCGTCACGCCTATTCCGTGAAAAAGGTGTAGCTCGGTGTCTGAGTTGTTCTGCTGATCATAGATCCGAACTTCAGCATAGTACTGCTCCTGGTTGAACTCGCGGTAAACCTCATAGACCATGTACTCGG
The DNA here is from genome assembly GCA_011799875.1 of Thinopyrum elongatum. Lineage (NCBI taxonomy): Eukaryota > Viridiplantae > Streptophyta > Magnoliopsida > Poales > Poaceae > Thinopyrum > Thinopyrum elongatum. Next base: position 33,112,415 of record CM022303.1, on the reverse strand, counting down.
GATACCAGCTGTAACCCAGTCTACTCAGGAGGGCGATCAGAACAGCTGGAAATCCAGGGGCATCACGAGCCCAAGTGCGACGCACAAGCTGGGTCGTAGGCCGCGGTGGAAACAGTCGATCCATCTAAAACAGAGAAGTTCAGGGTTGTCATAAGACAATGAGAAGTATAACCGATCCCAGAAGGAAAGGTTAAACAAAACAATGGAAAGGAAAATGATTATCAGACTAATCAGATCAAAGTCAGGGAAATCGCACTGAATCCAGCTCTCCGGGTGGATAGAATTAACGAGAACCTAAATGTCGGTGTTAGTAAATTTTATTAAACCCGAATAGATGAGAGATTAGAATCCCAAAGTAAAGACGAGGAATAAAAGATCCTAATACCACCCAGTTGGCGACGTGGGCCCGTAAGCCACACAGCCAAGTTAGTAAAACAGTTTTGGACCACTAGATCAACTTCGGCCAAGGAATTTGGAAGGGGGATACCTAGAGGCAGTCGGCTCTGACACCAACCTGTGACGACCCCGGCTTAATCGTGCACTAATCATACACGCAAATGCGCACGATCAAGCCTAAGGACTCACTTGAAGATATCACAACACAACTCTAAAACATAAATAAAGTCATACAAGCTTTATATTACAAGCCAGGGTCTCGAGGGCTCGAATACATAGCTCGATGGCATACAAGCGTCAGCGGAAGCATCAGATATCTGGGTACAGATATAATACAGAGAGAGAAATAGGCCTTCACAGAGGCGGGGTAAAATAAAAAGCTATGATCGAAAGGCGTAGGCCTCCAGCCCTGGACCCTCCGATCCTACTCCTGGTCGTCAGTTTGCTCCTCGTAGTAGTAGTACTCGCCAGGCGGGTAGTAGTACTGGTCGTCGGCTGGGGCGTCTGGCTCAGGGGCTCCGTCGTCTGGTGGCATCAAATGGAATATGGGGGAAAAAGAAAGTAAAGCAAACGTGAGTACTCATCCGAAGTACTCAGCAAGCAAGGATCTACACTACATATGCAACATTGTCAAAGGAATGGCTGTATATGTGGACAGGGCTGCAGAAATGCCAGAATAGAGGGGGAAGCCTAGTCCTATCGAAGACTAGCATCTTCAACAATCTTCGACAGTCTTGCAGCATCAGGAGAGAGCAGATGAACATAATGTAAAGTAGTAGTAGTAGTATCATCAACCTCGACCTGAGATCCTTTCTCGACTCCCTGCGAGAAAATAATCCCAGAGCCGTACTATCCAGTTCTCATCACATGTTCTAGTTGTACCGATCGGGATACAACTCCGAGTGTCCGTTACCGTAGGACAGGCTATCGATAGAAGTTTCTTCCCTGCAGGGGTGCACCAACTTACCCACCATGCTCGCTTAACTCCGGCCGGACACACTTTACTGGGTCATGCCCGGCCTCGGCTAAGCAACACGCCGCAACCCGACCAAATACTTAACAGAGAGGTCAGCACGCCGGACTAAACCTATGCGCCCAGGGGTCTTGGGCCTTCGCCCCGGGAACTCCTGCACGTTGCGTACGCGGCTGAAAGCAGACCTAGCAACCCCTTATACAAGCGTGATTGCATTCCCAGTCCAATTCAGCGCGCGGCGCTCAGTCGCTGACGTCCATTAAGCTCCGGCTGAAGTATACGACGCAGAACGCCCATACTATGCCCACGTGATGGTTAGTGCTATCGGGCCAGAGGCCCCTCGGATCAAATATCCAAACCGTAGTGGATTAGGAGCGCGCGGAAACGAGCAGAGACTCATGATCGATGTGACCCCGTCGCCCCGTCTCGAGGACTTGCGGCAAGGGCTAAGAATGCCCGGCCACGCCTCGTAGTTATCTCGCGGGCACCATCCAGGTCAACCCGACTCCACATCACTTCGCGTTAAGCTCGCGCGGGTACCCCTCAGGGCCGACCTGTCTTTAGCATCATGGTTTAGTGCAAGTCCACTCATCAACAGTAATTGTGTGTCTGACACCAGGGGAGCCCTGAGGAATCACCCTCGATGGAACCCCACCTGATGTTAAAGTCAAGGTGAACAAAGGAGGAATCACCTTCGATGTCCACTCTTGAGGAGTTGCGTGACGATGTCGTTATCGGGGGTGGTGTAGGAGGAATCACCCTCGCTTACCACGACCGAGTAACTAACCTACAAGGTTAATATCAGAAGTGCTCACGAGGTATCACCCTCGGCACTCGACGGTAACCCAGCAGTGTCGGCAACTAAGGGAAAGTGATGTGCGGTGCCAGGGTCTGGTCTTCAATCCCGATGATCGGGTCTTCTGATGTCCAGCAGGGCAGTCGGGATCAAGTGGGGGTCTCTGTCGTGTCTCTACCCAGCCTATACTAAGCAGTCTAGGATAACCAGTAAGGTAGCAAGGCAGGTTACAATAAACAGGCTATGCAACAGATATAGGAAACAGTAGCAGCAGCAGTTCTAATGCAAGCATAAGAGAGAAAAGAATAGGCGATATAGGCATGCTCAAAATGGGGGTGCTTGCCTGTTTGCTCTGGGGCAAGGGCAAGGTCGTCGGTGGTGTCGTCGGGGACGTAGTCGTACTCCTGAGCTGCGTCTGCCTCGGGAGCTACGTCAATGTCGGGGTCTACCGAGAGAGAAGAGAGGGAAGAAACAGGTAAACATAATGCAGACAAATGCACTACGGTGCGTGTGATGCTATGATGCAGTGCAGGGTTGCCTAATTATGCATCTAAGTCATTTTAGTTATTTTTTAGAATTAATCTGGTATTTAATATCCGACGTGTGTGCACTATTCATCTGCCAGATTCGGGTCCGGAGCTACGAGTTCTACTATGTAGGGGGTTCCGATGGAGAAACAGACGGCACGATCAGACTCGGCTCGTCGTTCTGAGCAAGTTTCATGTTTTAACTTTTTCGATCCGAGCTACGGTTTAAAAGTTATGAATTTTTAAAGTTTAATAGAATTTCTGGAATTTATTTATTTAACAGAAAATGAATTATGATGTCAGCATGACGTCACTGTGACGTCAGCGGTCAACAAGCGCTGACCAGAGTCAAATATGACACGTGGGGCCCACATGTCAGTCTCTGTTTATCTTAATAGTGAATTAACTTAATCCACAGGGTTAATTAGGGGGCGGGCCCCACTTGTTAGTGAGACATTAGATTAATCTAATTAATTTTATTTAATTAACTGTTTAATTAGTCTAATTAGCCGCCGGGGCCCACACGTCAGTGGCACTGTGCTGCCACGTCAGCGCGTTGACTGGTCAAACCAGTCAACGGGGGCCCCTGGGCCCACGGCCAGTGTCGCTGACCGGTGGGGCCGGCCAGCCACGTCGGCGCCGGCGTCGGAGTTGCGCCGGCGACCAATTGCGCGGCGGCCGATCGCCGGAGACGGCCGGAAATTCTCTACGGGGCACCGTTCGACCCGTGGTTAGGTTCTTTCGAACGGGCGTTCAACGCCGCGTCCAACTGTGGCGGTGGCGCAGCCGGACTTGGCCGGAAACGACGCCGGCGACGAGCAAAAGCGGCGGCGCATTCGGGCCTACGATGAAACGAAACTACGGCGCGCAGCAGCTCGAGCGCGAGGCCTAGGCGTGTTCTACGCGATGCGGTGTGTGCGTTCGACTCGACCCCGAGCTCGTTGGGTCACCGGAGGCTTGCCGGCGACGGGCTCGGGTTCGCGTGGAGGAGCTGTCAGCGCGTTCGTGCGGAGCCACAGAGAGATGAGGAGGGAGGAGTGGCTCACAGTGAAGGCGCACGGTGGCCCGGTGACAGATTAGGAGCCGCAGAGACGTCGCCGGGGACGAGGACGAACAGCGGCGACCCGAGGTTGAAGACGAAGCTCGTGGGCGAAGCAGCGCTCCTCTGCTCCGTCCAATTGCTCCAGAGGACGCAGCCGACCACGGGGCTCCTCCCAGGCACGCTCAGACGACGCGGGGAGGCCGGTGGCCACGGCGGTGGCGAAACGCGGCGACAGGGGCGCTCGGTGGCCGGATCTGGGAGGGAGCGAGGGGCGGAGTGAGCGAGAGGAGAAGGGGGAGAATGACGGAGAGGACGGGGAGGAGTGGAGGGGCATCGACCTTATCCCCTCGTCGGCTCCGGGCGTCGGTGGCGTCGGCGTGTCGGCGCGCGACCGGCGCGCGCGCTCGCGCCCACTGCGACGGCAACACGCACAGGATAGAGACGACGACATGGGCCTGCTGGGCCGGGGTTCGGGGCACTGTGCACTAAGGCCCAGTGCACAGTGCCTCGTTTTTATTTTTCTGTTTTTGTTTCTCTTTTTCTTTTATTCTTTTTCTGTTTTATAATAGTTAGGCCACCTGTGTATTTTTGTAAAATGTGAGAGTTGTCCCAAATATTACAATGCAATATTGGCTCTCACCAAAAAGTGGTTTGGGCAGATTTGGAGTTCATTTGGGTTTGAAATGATTTTAAATGAATTAATATTGCTGTTTTGGGTGCTGTTTCATCTTGTTTGAGTCACTTGTCCAACTCCAAATATTTTGATATTGGTTTTAGAAATGTTCCTGGATTATTTGCCATTCCATGAACATTTTCCCAATAGAGTTTGACCAACTTTATATTTCACTTAAGAATTTGAATTGATTTTCAGATGTGAATTTGAGTTGGATCATTAACCCATATGACTTGGCACTGCAAATGATCATGACTTGGCAGTTTTAACAGAGTGTCACAGAGCTTATTACAAGGGGGTGTTACAGTGGCCGAGGTGGGCACAACCCACCTGGGCACGCCTGGGACCCAAGGCATGCCCTGGTGGGTTGTGCTCCCTCGGAGCCCCCCTCAGGTACTTTCTTGGCCCAACTTATGTCTTCTGGTCCAGAAAAAATCACCAAAAAGTTTCGCTGCGTTTGGACTCCGTTTGGTATTGATTTCCTGCGAAGTAAAAAACAAGCAAAAACAGCAACTGGCACTGGGCACTATGTCAATAGGTTAGTCCCAAAAAATGATATAAAGTTGCTATAAAATGATTGTAAAACATCCAAGAATGATAATATAACAGCATAGAACAATCAAAAATTTTAGATACGTTGGAGACGTATCAAGGTCGAGGCGGCCGGCGACGGCGAGGTCGAGGCCGACGGGCGCGGGCGGCGTGGGCGTCGATCGGGGCAGGGGCGCGGATGGACGGCGGCGACGTCGAGGTGCAGGGGCACGGACGGACGGCCACTACGTCGAGGTGCGGCAGGGGCGCGGACGGACGGCGGCGTCGAGGTGCGGCAGGGCCGCGCGGACAGACGGATGGCGACGTCGAGGGGCAGGGGCGCGGACGGACGGCGACGGCGAGCTCCGGCAGCCTGGCGGCGTTGGTGGTGTTCAGCGTCGGGGGAGAGGAAACTGGTGTTAATCTGAAAATTTTCAAGTGTGGCATATATATGCGGAGACCTTTAGTCCCGATTGGTGCCACCAACCGGGACTAAAGGTGAATTTTCACCAGGCCAAGCGGCGGGAAGCCAGGCCTTTAGTCCCGGTTGGTGGCTCCAACCGCAACTAAAGGCCCCCATTTAGTCGTGGTTGAAGCCACCAACCAGGACTAAAGGCCTGTTCCCAGCCACGGTGCGGTGGATGTTTAGTCCCACCTCGCCAAGCGAAGGGCGCCCGGACCTGTTTATAAGCGCCGCCGCGGCTGCAACGTCGAGTTCCTCTCTAAAGTAGGCCCCTGTGGGCCTAACAAACCAGTGCTGCCCTATGGGGCCTATTGGGCCGTGCGGGCATGCATCCTGGCCCAACTAGAGGTTGGGTTTCTAGTCGTATGCAGGCCGTGGCTGCCCAGTAGGCGGGCATTTTTTTTTTTTGCTTTTTTTTTCTACTTACAGCCAAATATTTAGAGTTTCTGAGTGAATCTTTTTGGTATAGGTCACAACAATTATAAACTTTCTGTTAGTGCCAGTAGTTTTCAAATTTAAATAGTTTAAATTTGAATTATTTAAAATTTGTGTGAATCACTAGTTTGTGAATAACTTTACTTTAAAAATAGATTTTTCAGTGATTCTTTTTTCTGCTGTTTAATATTAGTGTGTTTTATCATTATATTCAATTTGGTAATTCTTAGGTTATTAAAAAAATGAAATGACTTTGTAACAGATGAGCTTTCGTCCGAAACCCTGATACTTCGAAAGAGATTGTCCATTTTGTACACGAAGTGCATCCAGTTTTGCCGTAACCCTCTCAACTTTTTAGCACATGCTATGTGGGTGAAATGATGATACCATGCCAACTTTCAACATTTTCAGAGTTCATTTGTACTGCTTTTCAATTTCAGGGTCAGTTAGCTCAAAAAAATCTGTAAATGCATGAAAAATAGCAAATGAAGTCAGAAAGGGTTGAAAATTGATGACGTGGCTTTGAGTGGTGCATACTGAACGCACAAAAAGTATGAAGTTGAAATAAGTTTAAAAAAATGAATTGCCTTTATAACAGATAAGTTTTCGTCTGAAACCCTGATACTTCAAAAGAGATTGTCCATTTTATACACGAAGTACCCTAACTATTACAAAGATTCCCTCCGGTTTGTCCGAGGTGGGACTTTCCAGATATATAAGTCCGGAAACTTACTAGAGAAGACAGTGATGACGGTAAAGCCGATCACATCCCAGAGTGGGATCTTTGGGTATAAAACTTTTTCTTCGTGTGTGACCCTTTGCGCCGTAACCATGGACAATCTTCATCATTTAACGGGATGCTTGGGTCAATCTTCACTGTGAAGGGAGCAATTTCATGAAACTTTTCATAATCTTCTGACATGTCTGTCTTGTCCTCCACTCCCACGATGTTTCTTTTCCCTGAAAGAACTTTGTGGCGCTTTGGCTCATCGTATGATGTATTTGCTTTCTTATCTTTTCTTTTTCTTGGCTTGGTAGACATGTCCTTCACATAGAAAACCTGCGCCACATCACTGGCTAGGACGAATGGTTCGTCTGCATACCCAAGATTGTTGACATCCACTGTTGTCATTCCGTACTGCGGGTCTTCCTTTACCCCGCCTCCTGTCAGATTGACCCATTTGCACCGAAACAAAGGGACCTTCAAACCACATCCATAGTCAAGTTCCCATATCTCCTCTATGTAATCATAATATGTGTCCTTTGGCCTATTGGTGTTTGCTGTATCAAAGCGGACACCACTAATTTGGTTGGTGCTCTTTTTATCTTGGGCGATCATGTAAAATGTATTCTCATTTATCTCATACCCTTTGAAAGTCAATATAGTCGAAGATGGTAATTGGGACAGCAAGTACAACTCATCTGCAAAGGTGTCGTCATGCATGAGACGTATCTGCAACCAATAGGCGAAAGTCCCCGTTTGTTCATGTGTAATCCAGTCGTCAGACTGCTCCAGATATTTGGAGCATAGAATATTCTTGTGTTCCTCGATATATGGAGCCACCAAGGCAGAATTTTGTAGAACTGTGTAGTGTGCTTGCGCCCAAGAATGCCCGTCCATACATATTACTTGGTCCCTTCCTAGAGTGCCTTTTCCACCCAGTCTGCCCTCATGCCGCGATTCAGGAACACCAATCGGCTTAAGGTCAGGAATAAAGTCAACACAAAACTCAATGACCTCCTCTGTTTCATGGCCCTTGGAGATGCTTCCTTCTGGCCTAGCACGGTTATGAACATATTTCTTTAAGACTCCCATGAACCTCTCAAAGGGGAACATATTGTGTAGAAATACAGGACCCAGAATGGCAATCTCTTTGACTAGGTGAACTAGAACGCGCGTCATGATATTGAAGAAGGATGATGGGAACACCAACTCGAAACTGACAAGACATTGCACCAAATCATTATGTAACCTTGGTATGATTTCTGGATCGATTACCTTCTAAGAGATTGCATTGAGGAATGCACATAGCTTCACAATGGCTAATTGAATGTTTTTCGATAGAAACCCCCTCAATGCAACCGGAAGCAGTTGCGTCATAATCACGTGGCAGTCATGAGACTTTAGGTTCTAAAACTTTTTCTCAGCCATATTTATTATTCCCTTTATATTCGACGAGAAGTCAGACGGACCTTCATACTGAGCAGGCATTCAAAGAAGATTTCCTTCTCTTGTTTGGTAAGAGCGTAGCTGGCATGACCCTGATACTGCTTTGGATGCATGCCGTCTTTTTCGTGCACACGTTACTGGTCCTCCCGTGCCTTCGGTGTATCTTTTGTCTTCCCATACACGCCCAAGAAGCCTAGCAGGTTCACGCAAAGATTCTTCGTCACGTGCATCACGTTAATTGCAGAGCGGACCTCTAGGTCTTTCCAATAGGGTAGGTCCCAAAATATAGATTTCTTCTTCCACATGGGTGCGCGTCCGTCAGCGTCATTTATCCGTCAGGACCCTTTCCAAAGATTATTTTTAAATCCTTCACCATATCAAGTATATCATCACCAGTACGGTGGCGAGGCTCCTTCTGGTGATCTGCCTCACCTTTGAAATGCTTGCCTTTTTTTCTTAAGAGATGCTTGATCGGAAGAAATCGACGATGTCCCGGGTACACATTCTTCTTGCATTTATCCAAATATATAATGTCGGTATCATCTAAACAGTGCGTGTATGCGTGGTATCCCTTGTTTGTCTGTCCTGAAAGGTTACTGAGAGCAGACCAATCATTGATGGTTACAAACAACAACGCATGTAGGTCAAATTCCTCCTGTTTGTGCTCATCCCACACACGTACAGCTTTTCCATTCCACAGTTGTAAACGTTCTTCAACTAATGGCCTTAGGTACACATCAATGTCGTTGCCGGGTTGCTTAGGGCCTTGGATGAGCACTGGCATCATAATGAACTTTCATTTCATGCACAACCAAGGAGGAAGGTTATAGATACATAGTCACAGGCCAGGTGCTATGATTGTTGCTCTACTCCCCAAAAGGATTAATGTCATCTGCACTTAAACCAAACCATACGTTTCTTGCGTCATCTGCAAAGTCCCCCCACTTTCCCTCGGTTTTTCTCCACTGCGACCCGTCAGCGGGTACTCTTAACTTCCCGTCTTTCTTACGGTCTTCTTTATGCCATCGCATCAACTTGGCATGCTCTTTATTTTGGAACAAACATTTCAACCGTGGTATTATAGGAGCATACCACATCACCTTGGCAGGAATCTTCTTCCTGGGGCGCTCGCCCTCAACATCACCAGGGTCATCTCGGCTGATCTTATAGCGCAATGCACCGCATACCGGGCATGAATTCAAATCCTCGTACTCACCGCGATAGAGGATGTAGTCATTAGGGCATGCATGTATCTTCTGCAAGTCTAATCCTAGAGGGCAGACAACCTTCTTTGCTTCGTAAGTACTGTCGGGCAATTTGTTATCCTTTGAAAGCATCTTCTTTAACATTATCAGCAACTTTTCAAATCCCTTGTCAGATACACCATTCTCTGCCTTCCATTGCAGCAATTCAAGTGTGGTACCCAGCCTTTTCTTGTTATCTTCGCAATTTGGGTACAACAATTTCTTGTGATCCTCTAACATGCGCTGCAACTTCTGCTTCTCCTTTTTACTTGCGCAGTTTCTCTTTGCATTGGCAATGGCCCGACCAAGATCATCAGCGGGCTCATCTGATGCCTCTTCTTCAGCTTCTTCCCGCATTGCCGGCTCAGCTTCTTCCCCCATTGTAGTATACCATCGTATTCAGGGAACCCATAGCCAGGATAGCTGTCATCATCCTCTTCTTCTTCATTCGCTTCCATTAGAACCCCTCTTTCTGCATGCTTGGTCCAACAGTTATAACCGGATATAAAACCGGACGTAAACAGGGTGGACGTGAATGGTTCTTGAGTTAGAGTAAGTGTGATCATTCTTACAGTCAGCACATGGACAACACATAAAACCATCCGGCCGCTTGTTTGTCTCAGCCGCAAGCAGAAAAGTATGCACGCCTTTAATGAACTGGGGAGAGCATCGTCATCGTACATCCATTGCCGGCTCATCGTCATTACACAACACCGAAAAGACCAAATTAATACAAGTTCATACATAAAGTTCATACACACTTGTTCTCATAAAACAACATACAAACTCTCTAGCTAAAGCATTTAAATGCAACAACAAATGCGATCAAGATCGCAACTAAGGTAACAATTGATCTAATAGCATAGTAATACCAAGCCTCATTATCAATGGCATATTTTTTAATCTTTCTAATCTTCAAGCGCATTGCATCCATCTTGATCTTGTGATCATCGTCGACATCGGCAACATATAACTCTAGTTTCATCTTCTCATCTTCAATTCTTTTTAATTTTTCTTTCAAATACTCATTTTCATTTTCAACTAAATTTAATTTCTCGACAAGAGGGTCGGTTGCAATTTCCGGTTCACATACCTCCTAGACAAAAATATCTATGTCAACTTGATGGGCATAATTGTCATAAACACGAAATGCAACAAATAGTTATAAAAGAGAATATACCACATCCGAATCATAAACCGGACAAGGGCCGATGGGGACGGATATCAAAACCATGCCACTATGTATAACAAACAACGTACGGGTAAAAAAATTTATACAAGTAACTATCTAAATCACACAAACATGATTTTCTTTTTATAAAAAGGATAAGAACAAGAGGCTCACCAAGGTGGTGCCGGCGATGGGACGGTGCGGCCGATCAAAGGTGGTTAGGACGGGGACGGGAAGGCACTAAGCAAACCACACCTACATATGCAATCTAATAAGTTAATTTGATCTCAAATTGCATATAAATCAAATAAACTACCATATATAATTACTCCCAAACTAAAACCCACAAATCAGTATACTTATAGAGCATTGCAAGAGCTAATCTAGCGATGAGAGATGAAAGGACAAAGTTGCTAACCTTTGTGAACACTTGGATGGATGGGGTGCCTTCAAATCTTGACAAATTTTGGCAAAAATGAAGGTGAGCTCGAGCAAGAGGGGAAGAAAATAAAGAGGAGGGAAAAAACAGAGAGCTTCGGCTCGGGCTGGACGAAGCACTATATATAGAGTTATCTTTAGTCCCGGTTGATTATACAAACCGGGACTAAAGGTTCACGTCTAGTCCCGGTTTGTGTCACGAATCGGGACTAAATGTGCTCGTGGGGGCCTAAGCCTGACACAAGCCTGCCACCACCCCTTTAGTCCCTGTTTGTGACACGAACTGGGACTAAAGGCACGCCACGAACCGGGACTAATGATGCCCGCCCCCTAGCCGTTGGAACCGGGACTAATGGTCACATTAATACCGGACCGTTATCAAACCAGAACTAATGAGGCTCACGTAAAGTTGTTTTTCTACTAGTGTTTGTATATTGGATTCTGCATTTGAAAAGCAGTTCATACTTCTCAACAATATCAACAGACAAAACGTACCAATATGCCGGCCCATATTCACAAAGCCCCCTCATTTCTATTTAGTCTGCGTAACCTCGATCACGCATTACCAGCAAACATATATTTTTCCATAAATTATGGACTTTTTGATCCACTTTCTTTCTTCGTAACAACTAATCTTCAATAAATCTTTGGGCCTTTGGTCCATTTTTCTTTCTTCTTAACAAAGGAGTCCATGTTAGGAAGGGAATATTAATGAGTACTTGAATCCACCTACGCCGTGACGCATCATTGGGGTTGCACGCGACGTGGTCCCGGGCCCCCGGCGTCAGAGGGGCCCCAAAATACTGAAGTTTACATATTGTCCTTGATTTCTTTTTTCCTGTTTCTGCGATTTCCCCAAAATACTGAAGTTTACATATTGTCCTTGATTTCCTTTTTCCTGTTTCTGCGATTTCCTTCCATAATCCGCAATTTCCTTCTTTAATCTACGATCCTACTTAATAGAGGTACTGTTTATTCCTAATTCCCTTCCTTACCAGCAAAGGTGCGATTGGGAAACATGTAGCAGTTATTGTATGCGATTAATTATGGGTAGTTATGAACAAAAATCTCCTGATATCCTTCCTTAATCCACGAGTCTCCTAGTAGTAGTAGCCTACAACCATGCGAACATATGCCAAAAGCGAGGGAAGTGATCGCCCTCTGCGTGGGGATTGATATTCATCCCCTGTGCGTTCATGGCATCGCCGCCTAGAGTTAGAGCAGGCCTAAGTCGGAGCAGTACATGGCTGCCAGAGATAACACGCGCTGCCTCCCATGCGATCATGCTAACTCTCCCGTGACAATTTACAAAGACCCGTAAGAAAATGTACAGGTTAGAAAAAAGAGAAGGTATGTCTCTTATCTCTATTTTTATTTATACAGGTAGTCTATCCCCTATGAGATTTTTACCATGATGATTGATCAAAATTTATAGATGATTACCCACATTGCCTCTTCACTATTGTAATTGGCCGCTCACAATTATTTTATTAGGTAGTGTTTATACATAGGTATTATTGGGGTTATCAATTTTTTTAGTTTGGCCACATGCTGAATTGCTGATAGTTGAAATGGAGGAATAAGAGGAGAGGCTTTACAAATCAAAGCAGTGATAACAAGCATTTAAATCATATGCTAATCTTGTCGATGGACCCGCTTCTAGATTGTGATCCAAAAATTAGGTTAATCTTAATTGGATATATTAGTAAACAAAGAGACTTATAAGAGAAAAAACTATATTTTCTTTGGCTTACAATTCAACATATTTTCTCGTATTTTTTTTATGTTTATGTTAAGGCTCTTTGGGATCTAATTTTGCCCCAGGCCCCCGAAATCTCAGGACCGGCCCTGCTTCCATCCACCCTTCCTCGCAAAAAAAGTAAAATAAAAACGCTACCTCGCCTGCCCTTTTGTCACTATTGAAATCAGGCATTAAATTTCAGAATAGACAAATATATGAACGTGTAGTTCTTCCAGCAAAATGTATGATAAACCAGAATCTCAAGCCCATCAATATGGGTCGACATATCAGACGATGCATCTGAGACACAATCGATATGACCAAACAACATCGAGACACCACCCACACCGATATGTCAGTCGATGTTCAGAGCCTTGGCATATCCAAAGTTTTAAACAAATGCCATATGGATCATCCATCTATCCTTTTCGGTGTGCATGTTTTGGCAATTTTTTACTTTCAGAACTCATGTTTCGAGTGTGGCTTTGTAATGTTTGTACAAGCTAGGATTGATATCGAGAGATCTTATCTTTCCTTTTACATAAGACATTGCATTACTATTAATTTATGCATTAGTCCATAATTTTGTAAATCAACAATGTATAATCCTTTGTCATCTGCGGACTGGATATATATGAACCTGAATATCAGGCAAACAATTGATTGATCATCTGCGGACTGAAAATAATCGGTTTGAAGCACAATTTATGCAGAATGTAATGGGTTAATGTATGCTAATTGCGATCATTTAGATCCTTGATGTATTTTCTTCCTAAAAAAAGTCAATACATGTCTTTTCCCCCCTCTCTCATCATTTTAGCTGAGCACAAATGTGTTCACTGACAAGGTGATGCATCTTTGAACAGGTTTGATTGTACACACTAGGACTAACTCTTTCTTCACAGCTTCTTCTTACATTCCCAATGTCTCTTATTCCCTGATGATGCTTCTTTTAACCCTTTTCTTTGTTTAGGACTAGATACTCTTTTCCCTCCATTTGCCACAAAATATGAGTGCGATGGGAAGTGTTGTAACTAATAAAACTTGATGCTACTGCTTCACAATATGGAGTGGTATATATGCACGTATCATAAACCACGTAGTTTTTATGGTTGGAAGTTGTTGGATCATTACTATTTTTGCATTGATTTCATGTCCTGACAATTTTCGTGAACGTCTACAATAAGAATTCGACAACAACTAAGCTTATATCAAAAGAATATCAAGTTCATACATATTGTTGCTCGATTTTTCAATTATAATAAACACAATGCCTACCACGCTACCGTGCTACAATTTCTTTTTTGAACACAATACAGACGCAAGCACTCATATACACGCGCACACACTCACCCCTATGAACGCACACACGCACACCCTATCCCTATGAGCACATTCGAAAGACTGAGCCGGCATATCATCTTGAAAATTATGAAGTCACCGTAGGCACCTTGTCATCGACGGGAACGTCTCCTCCCACTGAATGCGCATCGCCGGAAATCCTGAAATAAATTCAGGAATAAATGCGAGCACCAGGATTTGAACCCTAGTGGGCTGGGAATACCACAATCCTCTAACCATCCAACCACAGGTTGGTTCGCCTACCGTGCTACAATTATGGTATAGAATTGTAGCCATCCCTTAACTACTTCAAAGTTTCGACAGCGGGTTGCACACGGAAGAAGAGGTGAAAATCCACCAAATTAATGAGTACATGTCAGCATAGGAAATATCATAACTGCACGGTGCATCTTCTATAGATTAGAAGGCACGTTTTACACGGGATGCTAATGAAATCAGGCATTAAATCTAAGAATCGGTGGGATCTATGAACGTGTAATTCTCCCATCAAATTGTATGATAGACATGCATATGAAGCAAATAAATACCGGCTGACATTGGGTACTTCATCTGGAATCCGGTTCATACGCTTGAACAATATCGACACACTACAGGTGCCGATATTTTGTCCGATATTAACAACTTTTGCGCATCAATTTTTTATATAAAAAAATGCCATATGCATCATTGAGCTATTATTTCAAAGTCCTCAACTCCCTCGTTTATATTTACTCCGCGCATAACGCGGATCACGCATCACCAATGAACATGGGTAATGTTGCCAGCCGACGTTCGCCGGGAGAGGGGTGGCAAGCGAACGCCATTATGATGGCGGTTTTAGTTGTGTAGAAAGATTAAACGACGGCAGTTTTAGAACGAAAATTGCCATCTCTGAAGAGACTGTCATGTTGCTCCGGAAAAAAAACTGGCATCCCCTCACAGCTAATAATGCCTCCTAAAACATTCGCAGACGCCACCTTCCCCGACGAACGTTCGTCGGTTAACAGGGTCCCTGAACCATTTTTTTCTTCATAAATTATATGGAGTTTATGATCCACTTTCTTTCTTGGTAACCAGGATTTCTCCGATAAATGTTGCACCTCTTCTCATTTTCGTTCCTTCTTAACTAAGGATGACTCAATTTTAGGAAGGGGAATTATAGAATTAATTAATGCCAGCAAAAATCCACCGGCGCCGTGACGCGTCATCGGGGCTGCACGCGACGCGGTTCCTGGTACTCTACAGCTTTTTCTCCACCAGTCCCCGCATGCAACCAACCAGAGCCAAAAAGAAGCTTTTTTCCTTCATCCCTTCATCCATCATTTGCAAGAAAAATAAAAGAGAAAGAAAAGGTCCAACATGCCCTTTTGTTTGAATTTTTTGGGCTCCCCCATGTGAAAGGGATGCGTGCCGTCCGGTCCGACCGTGTCTCTTCCCCTCACTCTTCCCTTCCTCTGTACTACTCCTACTACCACTACCAGTTCGTCGCCAGCTGCTTCCCTGCCGCCGCCTGCTTCCTGCGGACTTCGTCCTCCTCCCCGCTCCCACCAGTACTAGTACTCCCCTACCCCAGCAATCCCTCCAGCCTCATTCTCCCCCTCCCCCGCCATTCATTGCTCCCCCTCCTGGGATCGATCGATTGATTGCGCGGTGCTCCTTTGACTGGCTCCTCGCTGGGTTGGTTGGCCCCAAGTGGAATGGTAAGGATCCGGAGCTTTCTTGGCCGGAATCCGTGGGTTTTCTTGCGTCCGTGGGCCGGGTTGCCGGCGGGTTCTCCGGCCAGATTTGCTCTTCTGCGTGTTCTTGCTGCGGGCCAAGTTTGTTTGAATCTGTGGCGTGTCCGTGTGCCCGGCCGAGATTTGGGGCCGGTGTTTCGGGGCGCTGTCCGATTTGATTTGACTATGGAAGGCAGGCGCCGGAGCTCCAATAATCTCCGGCCGGAAACCTTCCGTTTTCGTGCGAGATTGCCATCTTTTCCCCTCTTTCGATTGATTTTGATTTCGGTTCTGATTTGTTTCCTCCCCTCCGCAGATCGGCCAGTGATCCATCCATCCATCCACAGCTCAGACCAAGAAAAGGCATCCGGACGGACGGGCGGCGGAAGCTATGGATAACATCGGCGGCGGCGGCGTGCTGCGGCACAGCAACAGCAGCCGCCTCTCGCGCATGTCCTTCTCGGGCGACGACGCCCGCGCGCAGGCCCGGGCCGCGCCCGGAGCCGGCGCCGGCGGGGCCGACCGGCCGATGGTCACCTTCGCGCGCCGCACGCACTCGGGCCGCTACGTCAGCTACTCGCGCGACGACCTGGACAGCGAGCTGGCCAACAGCGACCTCGCGGGCGGCGGCGGGGGGTTCTCGCCGGACCGGGAGGAGTTCCTCAGCTACCACGTGCACATCCCGGTCACGCCGGACAACCAGCCCATGGACCCGGCCATCTCGGCCCGCGTCGAGGAGCAGTACGTCTCCAACTCGCTCTTCACGGGCGGCTTCAACAGCGTCACCCGCGCCCACCTCATGGACAAGGTCATCGACTCTGAGGCCAGCCACCCGCAGATGGCCGGCTCCAAGGGCTCCTCCTGCGCCGTCAACGGCTGCGACGGCAAGGTCATGAGCGACGAGCGCGGCCAGGACATCCTGCCCTGCGAGTGCGACTTCAAGATCTGTGCAGAGTGCTTCGGGGACGCCGTCAAGAACGCCGGCGCCCTCTGCCCCGGCTGCAAGGAGCCCTACAAGGCCACCGAGTTGGAGGACCTGGTCGGCGGCGCCGACGGCGGGGCCAGGCCCACGCTCTCCCTGCCCCCGCCGCCCGGCGGCGCTCCCGCGTCCAGGATGGAGAGGCGGCTGTCCATTGTGCGGTCGCAGAAGGCCATGACAAGGAGCCAGACCGGCGACTGGGATCACAACCGGTGGCTCTTTGAGACCAAGGGGACCTATGGGTATGGGAATGCCATCTGGCCAAAGGAGAATGATGCTGACAATGGCAATGGCGGCGGCGGCGGTGGAGGCGGGCTGGGCGGAACCGACGGGCAGCCGGCGGAGTTCACCAGCAAGCCATGGAGGCCGCTCACTCGGAAGCTCAAGATCCCTGCTGGCGTCCTCAGCCCATACAGGTATTGCTGAACTTCACTACACTTGCATGTTCTCATTCATGTTCTGATTCATGTGGATGTTGGGCTTGTTTGTCCCCTGGTCACATGGGAAATGAACTGTTTCATGATACATCTAACTTCATTAATCTTAAAAGTGCTTCTAAAGTCAAACTTTGGTTCAACCTGGATCCATAGATTAGCTGCAGTTGTTATGATTCAGTCAGTATCTATTCAATAAACTAGTAGGTTAGGTGAGAAGTTAGATCGGTGCTGCATCTCCTGATCTTGGTGTCCTTAGTTCAAAACAAACATTATGTTATCATATTGATAGCACCAAAAAAATTCCTCACCACACTTGACACTTCTCTATTAGTATATATGTACAGTTGTACATACACTTGATATTTACTATTCAAATTCATACTGCCTAGATAGCATCTAGAAACTTTTACCAGAAGAGATACTATTGGTAAAAATGTGACATGATGTCTCATTCTCCTTTGAATTTCTATAATGATGATGTCCTGTTCATTAACTTGGTTTCCTTGATGCTTCCTGCAGGCTTCTTGTTCTCATCCGCTTGGCTGTTCTTGGTCTGTTCCTTACATGGAGAATTAAGCATAAGAATGAAGATGCAATATGGCTATGGGGCATGTCTGTTGTTTGTGAAATCTGGTTTGGCTTTTCTTGGATCTTGGACCAGCTGCCAAAGCTGTGCCCTGTTAACCGAGCAACTGACCTTGCTGTCCTGAAAGACAAGTTTGAGACCCCAACACCGTCAAATCCGAATGGAAGATCTGATCTGCCGGGGCTTGATATATATGTGTCCACTGCCGATCCAGAGAAAGAACCTCCATTAACTACAGCAAACACCATTCTGTCCATCCTTGCTGCAGACTATCCTGTCGAGAAGCTTTCCTGCTACGTTTCTGATGACGGAGGCGCTCTCCTTACGTTTGAAGCCATGGCTGAAGCTGCTAGCTTTGCTAACATGTGGGTTCCTTTTTGTCGCAAGCACGGCATCGAGCCTCGCAATCCTGAGAGCTACTTCAGTCTGAAGAGGGACCCTTACAAGAACAAGGTACGCTCAGACTTTGTCAAGGACAGGAGGAGGATCAAGAGGGAGTATGACGAGTTCAAGGTCAGAATCAATGGGCTGCCTGACTCAATACGTCGTCGCTCCGATGCTTACCATGCCAGAGAAGAAATCAAGGCCATGAAGAGGCAGCGTGAAGCTGCTCTTGACGATGCAGTGGAGACTGTTAAAATTGCCAAAGCTACCTGGATGGCTGATGGCACACATTGGCCCGGTACCTGGATTCAACCCTCTGCGGAGCATACTCGGGGAGACCATGCTGGAATAATTCAGGTAGACATTCTCAGGCAGCAATTCTTCTCTTTGCTATTTCATATTGGTTTTGTGTCCTATATACCTACAAATGATGCATTATGTTTCATAGCTGAACCAACTTGATACTGTTAATGAACAACTTAGGATAATAAGTCAAGACAGATTTGCACCTGTAATGAGTAATCATTCCATTTTCCTTCTGAACAAAATGTGCACATCCTATTAAGTGTGCATATTGGGATATTTAATTATTAAGCAAGTTATGCTTTCTTAATTAGCAGAGTGTGCATATTGGGATTTCTAATTATTAAGTGCGTTATGCTTTCTTAAGTATAAGTCAATTTTTTAACAATTTGATCTCAATCTAATATCCAAATTTCAGGAAAACTAGCTCAGAGTTATATTACATGCACAGATGCACACATGTGCTTACCATTTGTTGCTCTGTTCTTCAGGTGATGCTCAAACCTCCTAGTGATGATCCCCTGTATGGCGGTGACGGTGAAGAAGGCAGACCCCTTGACTTCACTGACATCGACATCCGTCTGCCGATGTTGGTCTATGTGTCCCGAGAAAAGCGCCCAGGCTATGACCACAACAAGAAGGCTGGTGCGATGAATGCTCTGGTCCGTTCATCTGCTGTCATGTCAAATGGACCTTTCATCCTCAACCTGGATTGTGATCATTATGTTTACAACTCCCAAGCTTTCCGCGAAGGCATGTGCTTCATGATGGACCGTGGTGGTGACCGTATTGCCTATGTCCAGTTCCCCCAACGGTTTGAGGGCATTGATCCATCAGATCGCTACGCCAACCACAACACTGTCTTCTTTGATGTCAACATGCGTGCATTGGATGGTCTCATGGGACCAGTCTATGTCGGCACTGGTTGTCTGTTCCGCCGTGTTGCACTCTATGGATTTGACCCTCCACGCTCCACAGAACATGGTGGCTGCTGCAGCTGTTGCTTCCCAAAGAAGCGCAAGATCAAGGGCACTGTTTCCTCGGGTACATCTGAAGAGACACGGGCTCTGCGCATGGCTGATTTTGATGATGAGGAGATGAACATGTCAACATTTCCCAAGAGGTTCGGTAACTCAAACTTCCTCATCAACTCTATCCCGATTGCCGAGTACCAAGGGCGCCCGCTTGCTGATCACCCTGGTGTCAAGAATGGCCGTCCTCCTGGTGCTCTCACTGTCCCCCGTGACCTTCTCGACGCCTCCACAGTCGCCGAGGCTATCAGTGTCATCTCATGCTGGTATGAAGACAAGACAGAGTGGGGTCAGCGTGTCGGATGGATTTATGGTTCAGTCACAGAGGATGTTGTCACAGGCTACAGGATGCACAACCGTGGGTGGAAGTCAGTCTACTGTGTCACCAAGCGCGACGCCTTCCGCGGCACTGCACCAATCAACCTGACTGACCGTCTCCACCAGGTGCTCCGGTGGGCCACTGGCTCAGTGGAGATCTTCTTCTCCCGCAACAACGCGCTGCTCGCGAGCCGGAGGATGAAGTGTCTTCAGAGGATCGCGTACCTGAACGTCGGCATCTACCCGTTCACGTCCATCTTCCTCATCGTCTACTGCTTCCTGCCGGCGCTGTCGCTCTTCTCCGGGCAGTTCATCGTCAAGGAGCTGGACGTGACCTTCCTCACCTACCTGCTGGTCATCACCCTGACGCTGTGCATGCTGGCGGTGCTGGAGATCAAGTGGTCAGGCATCAACCTGGAGGAGTGGTGGAGAAACGAGCAGTTCTGGCTCATTGGCGGCACCAGCGCCCACCTCGCCGCCGTGCTCCAGGGCCTCCTCAAGGTCATCGCCGGCATCGAGATCTCCTTCACCCTCACCTCCAAGTCGGGCGCCGACGACGAGAACGACGAGTACGCCGACCTCTACATCGTCAAGTGGACCTCGCTCATGATCCCGCCCATCGTCATCATGATGGTCAACCTCATCGCCATCGCCGTCGGCTTCAGCCGCACCATCTACAGCGAGATCCCGCAGTGGAGCAAGCTCCTGGGCGGCGTCTTCTTCAGCTTCTGGGTTCTGGCTCACCTGTACCCGTTCGCCAAGGGCCTCATGGGGCGCCGGGGACGCACGCCGACCATCGTGTTCGTCTGGTCCGGCCTCCTCGCCATCACCATCTCCCTGCTGTGGGTCGCCATCAACCCGCCGTCGCAGAACTCGCAGATCGGAGGCTCCTTCCAGTTCCCCTGATCCTACCCATATATCATATATGAGTTACATGCCATTTGTTCCAGCAGCAGCAGCAGCGGCTAGCTGGTGGGGAGTAAAGTAAATTCTGACAGTTCCCTGTGGTTATATTAATTAGGTGTTTTTCGTGTTGCCGGAAAATGTTGGATCATACTAGTGGTTCATTTGTTTTGATTCTGTTCCTGAGATGTTTGGACCTGGGCAACATCAAGTACAAAAATTCAGAAGTTCTCATCGAGTCTTTTCTCTTCTTCTTGCATTGCATCTGGTTGAGTGAGATGTGTTGCATACTACTACGTCTGTCCTGGTTTATAAGTCCCCTTTGTATTTTGTGCCAAATTTTGACTACATATTTGACTAACAAAATATTAATGCATGTCCCCAAAAAATTATATCGTTGGATTCGTATTTGAACATAGTTTCCAATTATAATACTCTTTATGACATGCATTAACATTTTGTTAGTTTAACTTAAGGTCAAAATTTGCCACAGAATACTAAGGTGACTAATAAACCAGGACGGAGGTAGTATAAAAGCAAATCTTCCCTTTTTTGTGTTACCTGTAGCTGTAGCCATCTATTTGGCTAGAGTCCTGGTATAGAAGAGCCTGATATTATTTGTATGTGTATTTCTCTGACCAGGCACCATTTCCCCCCCTTATTTTTGTGGAGAAACAGGGGATTATACATCAGGTTCATTTGTTCCTTTGGTTGTGTTCTAGAGATGAGTTATGTTCAGTTTGGACCTGGACAACATCAAGTATTACAAAAATTCACATGTCGTGCATACTTCTTGGTTGCATTGCAGCTGAGTGAGATGTACTATGACATACTCCCTTTATGTGAGGGAGTACTCAGCAAATCTTGCCTTTATGTGTTGCATGTGCCCACGGTGCTTGGTCTGCAAGAACTTTTCAAAAGGTCATCTTTTTTTTTTTTGGTCACATGGATATCTATGACCAGGTAGTAGCATATGTGTTGTTGGCTTTGGCATGGCAGTGACATGAAGAGGTCAGAGCTTGGGCTTGACCAGTTCACTTCAGTTCAGGCTTGGCTTGACTTTTGTTGTAAGTTAGTGAAGGCTTTAGGTGATAGATTATTCTCATCGACGGTCGTTGATAGGTGATTGATGGATGAGGACGCCTGGAGAGACAGAGATGGATGGAAAAACACTCTGATGACGACAAGCAAAGCAAGGGAAAAAATGACTTGTTGTTTGGCCCAAAGAACAAGTCAAAGTCTTTTCAGCAAATCCTGACTGTTCCCTATGGTTGAATTAGGTGTTTTTTCTTGTGTTGCCGAAAAATAGCAGTAGATCATAGCAGTTCATTTGTCCTTTTGATTCTATTACTGAGATATATAAGTGGTGCAGCCAGGATTGGAGCAAACCCCGGGCCAGAAAATATTCGTTTGCTTATTCAGTTTTTTTTTCTTCTTTTAGTTTATTTAGTTTTTTTTCCTCTTCATTTTTTGGTTTTCTTTGTTTCTTTTTGTTTTCATTCTACATTTTTTTATATGTCAACTACATTTTTCTAAACTATTTTAACATTTTTAAACATTTTTCAAATACAATTTTTTTTAATACATGGTCAACATTTTTCCTTTGCTTTATTTTGTTTCTTTTTCGTTTTTTTTTTCATTCTGCATTTTCTTATATACTTGTTCAACATTTTCTCAAATACTTGTTCAACATTTTTATATACATGATCAACATTTTTTAAATATTTGTTCAACATTGTTTTCAAATACTGTTTCAACATTTGTTTTTGAAATACCTATTCAACATTTTTTAAATACCTGTTCAATATTTTTCAAGTAACTGTTCAACATTTTTATATGCTTGATGGACATTTTTTCAAATACTTGTTCAATATTTTTTCAAACACTTGTTCAACAGACAGACAAGCAAAATCAAGGTCAAAAACCAAGCCATGAATTGAACCTAAAATATGGCTCAATTGCACAATAAACCTAAAACTAAAACTCATGCGACGGCATTGGACACCAATGGAAGGAATATCTTCATATTCTATCTGACAACTTCTGCCACCGTTGACAACAAAATGTCTCAGGGAGTCCTGCCTGCCCATTCACGCGCGCATAGTATAATCGAAAACAAAATCTGCACGTCTTCCACTTAGTTTCAGCACTAATAAAGTATATAAAACATTGGCACGTATATACACACCGGACACACAAGCAAATTAATTCAAGGTCAGAAACCACAGCCGGATGCCCGAACCTTACCTGAACTAAGGAAGCACTAACAATCCTTCAGCGTCAGAAATCAAGGTCAAAACCCACCGTCTGTTGCCTGAAGCCCTGAAGCCCTGAACCTCGGAAGCAGCAACAAGCCTGCAGCGCGGCGATGGCCGGCCTGGACTGAACAGCCAGCGGCCAATCTGCGGCGGCGTGCCGTTGGCAGATTGTAGGCAGCGCCGCGCCGAAGCGAGAGAGCAGTAGCAGCCCGCGGTTTGGGAGGCCGGAGCAGCCGAGCGGCGGTGGCGCGTGTGTCGTTGGCTGGCTGCACGTGCGGTCCGGATTGACTGCAAGATGCTGGCTGGGTCTAGTGGTGGGTGGGCTGCTTCTATCTCCTAGGCTGGCTCCACCTAATTAAGGCCCAATAGATAATCTCTCCACTTTACTACTGTTACTAGCAAATATGCCCGTGCGTTACAACGGGGAAAAACAATCAGACCATGTCAGAATGAGACAAGGAATTTTAAAGTTTCATTTCATAAACTAGGTGTGAATCATGTCATGATGAGATCAGGGATTTTAAGAAGTCATTTCAAAAGCTGAAAATGTGATGGTCTCATCACGACTTGATTTCCTAAGGCGCCACAACGAAATATTTTTTGGCTAAGCAAGCTGTATTGATGAACCGTACCTCAGCTAGACTGATGAATGATGTGTCTCACCTTGACCTAGCATCACGGTGTTTTTCATGACCAGTATAACTATAGTACCAGAATAAACATAACTATGTATGGAGGCAAATTAGACCTTTATTCATATTCATATAGCTTACAGAAACTTACCCATAGGAAGTTATGTCAATTTTTCTGGGGCCAAGCGTTGTATAGAACACAAAAACCATTTTTTAACCGATGCGCGATGGACTAAATAAAATCATAAAACAACCCCTACATATCCCCTAAAAGAGCTCTATCTAAGCGATGGTTCATTTTGTTCATTATTTATGTATCTATTTGAATTTTGTGAACATTTTCTCAAATTTCATGGACATTATTTTCAAATTTTTTAATATGTTTTGAATTCATGATCACTTTTTAAAAATCATGAACATTTGTTTTGAAATCGTGATTTTTATATAATATGCAAACAGTTTTCAAAAATCTTGAACATTTTATGATTTGCCTACCATTTTTTGGAATCATGAACATTTTATGATTTTAAAAAAAGTCTTCAACTCACAACTTTCTGAAATTTGGAATTTTTGGAAATCCGAATTAATTTGAAAAAGGAAAAACATAAACATAAATAAGAAAAGAAAAAGCGACAAAAAAGGAAGTGAAAACAGGTGGGGAACATCACGCCCGTACATGGGCCGGCCCATACACGTGTGGGAGGAGGAGGAGCGCTTGCAGAAAAAGAAGAGAAAAGGGTGAACCGGGGATCGAACCTGGGTCTCCCAGGTGAAGTACCAAAGTGTTTAACACTGCAGCAATTCTCTGCTTGCGCTGTATGAGGGTAACATCATATAAGAATGAAACCCCACGGCGACTTAAAATAAACATAATCATTTTTTTTTCACTTATAAGTGGCATAGTGGGTAATTTATGACAACTTCAGGGGTAATTTAAATGACGGGCGGGTAGAAGCAATAGCCGCTTTAGTATTTGGGAAAGATTATTCGGGTGCGTATGTATCTCCGAAATCATGGTTAAGGGTACCCTTACCAAGGTTACTCCCACCTTCTCAGACGTTGACAAGTGACGCACTGCATGTGCGTCACTTGTCGCAACCCAGGAGTTTTTCTTCTTTTAGGATCGCTTTTTTTAATTCATTTTTTAAAACATTTTATCTCTTGAACACTTGAACATTGTGTCCAAATTTTTACCGTTTTCACCGTTGAATTTCTCCCATCGAGATCTTCAAGGCTAGATCACATGTTAATAGGCTTTGTTGAACACTTTTTTCATGAAAAAACTGGAAGAAAAACCTTTTTCCTTTTCGAGATTTTTATTTTTACCCTTTTTACTTTTCGAGAAGCAAGAAAAAAAGACGAAAAAAATTGCGATTTTTTCCCTTTCCGATGAAGCATAATTGTGCTGTTTGTGGAAGCAAATATGTGCCTCCATGAGAAGTAAATTTGTGCTTCTCGTGGAAGCAAAAAAAAAGTTTGCGCAATATTTTTTTTGTCTTCTTTCCCTTTTCGAGAAGCACAATTGTGTTCCTCACGAAATCAAATCTGTGCTTCTCCACGATAAGCGTGCTTCTCGTGGAAGCAAAACATAAAGTCAGGCCAAAAAAATCATTATTTTTTCCCTTTCCGAGCACAACTCGCGGAAGCAAATCTATACTTCTCATGAACACAAAATAAAAAGTTCAAACAAAAATAAGTTTGTGACTTTTTCCCTTTCCAAGAAGCACAACTGTGCTTTTCGCTGATGCAAATTAATATGTGCTTCTCCTGGAAGCACAAGTATTTTTTCGCACAAATATATATTGGAACACATCTGATGTTTCATTTAGAAAAGAACAAGAGAGAACTAAATGAGTGGGCTGATCAAATTCAAGAAGATCAAGTATGTACCAAACTTTACAAAGCATTACACGCCTTTGATGCATAGCTTGAAGACGGTGGCTATTTACGAAGATGTTGCTTGAAGAATCATGTCATGTCCAAGAGAACTATTTTCACCCACCACACCTTGCATGACTACAAATATATATAAAGGACCATCGGTGGAGTGGCTCTCTTCATGCTTCATGAGCTCTTGAGTTTTACCTCATAAATAATATTTTCATGCACCAATATTTACGAACAACAATGCTAGCAAGGGAAAAAGAGACTACTATAGATTAAGTATGGGAGACAACAGAAAGGTGGGAAGTGGATGTGGAAACAAGTCAAGCCGAAACAACCGGAATCTTGGCTCGACCAAGCTTGTAATAGTATGAGCCGAACTTGTATTGGCTTGCTCATGTAACAAACTTGGTTCGAGCTGAGCACACCATTTCTCGTCAGCTGGCTTACACCGGTCTGCGAGGCTAGACACGTTGACTACCGCTCGCAATTGAGGGTGCCCATCACGCTCTGACCTGCCAACCGCCGTCGCCGCATTCACAAACTTGTCAGCTTTGTCGTTTGCCAGCCACCCTAATCCTGCTCCGTGGGGACGTCAATCTCTCGATGAGTCTTGCCATAAGAGCCCAGCTTGCCCCGCAGAGGCAATTACAGCCATAGCCCATAGGACTAACATGAAAGGCAAATGTAACTCGCTCAACACACAAATTGTATTGAACTATAGGCAAGATATTTTCTTTCTTGATATCATTTTCTTTTCCAGGAGAGGGTTGGAAGAACTGGTTTTCAGAAAATACTAAAAATACTTGGATATTTTCGCTGAAAATATGCAGACCAAATTGAATTTTAAATTTGCATCAGATATTATATTGACTGCCTAGCATTATATTTAAGCTAAGCGGTACGTGGAAGAATGTTCACGTACTAAGAGGGTAGTTTTGTATTAGACTACATTAAAGACGGAAAAAAAATCCTATGCGACCTGGGTCGCACGCCCTGATCGTGAGACCCTGTCGAGCGGTGGACACTTGGCAAGAACCTCTCAATGCAGGCAAGCCAATTAATTAGCCTAAAAAAAGGCAAGCCAATTAATTCTCTAAATCTAATAACAACGCTAATCCCGTTCCTTCCATCTAGGCATCTATCACGTCACTCCAGTCAAGATGCAGCGCTGCAAAGGAGCTTGATGGTGGCCATGGAGGTGTGGACGGCAGGGGAGCTGGACGGTGGCCGTGGACGGAGCTCCGGTGGGCAGCGACGCAACGAACAGACAAGCTGCCGGAGCGTCGAGGAACGCGGTACGTCTTGGATGACGAGGGAGAGCAGCAGGGACGGCGGCCATGGTCGCGGCCGCGGCGAGCGAGTCGGAGGAACGCTGGGTAGAGCAGCCGAGGCGGCTGCCGCGGCGAGCGAGTCGGAGGAACGCCGGGTAGAGTAGCCGAGGCGGCTGCCGCGGCGAGCGAGGGGAAGAAGGAAAGGGCAAATCAATTAATTAGCCTAAAGTTAATGGAAACAGATGATTAATGGCCTAGGTGTTTTGAGATTCGGTTTTGCCAAGTGTCATCCGCTGAATAGGGTCTCACGATCAGTGCGTGCGACCCAGGTCGCATAGGATTTTTTTCCATTAAAGACTGTATTGACTGGCTATATATTTCCGGTAAGGGTATGTACAATTGTTGATAAGATAGTCTTATCTTAAGTGTTGCATGTAATTTAGAGATGACAAAAAAACATGTCCACAATTGGTCATCTCTTAGCCTTATCTTCGATAACTAGATATTCCTAAAAACATGGTGAGACATATTATGCTAAGAGATCATCTCTTGTCTTCTCTTAAATAAGAGAAGACAAGCCTTTTCTTATGATTTCTTTCTCCTTCACCTTATCATTTATCCTAGGTGGCATTCCTAAGATAGACCCATTGTACATGGCCGAGTGGTCAAACGCTGAGAGGAGTCGGATTTTTAAAAAAATTGCATTAAAGATTGTAATTAGTGTCTGCCATTATATTTACACTGACCAGTACGTTGCAGAGTGCTCAAGTGCTAGGATGGGGTTTGAAGAAATTTTTAATTTAAAATTTCACCAAATATTATATTGACCAGGTACCATTATATTTGAACTAACTGGTAGTGGCACAATGGTCAAATGCTGAGAGACGAGTCGAACACATTTTGAATTTAAATTTGCATCAAAGATTATATTTATGCTATGCGGTATGTGGCAGAGTGGTCAAGTGTGGAGAGGGGAGTTGAACATGCAACCTCAGCAGTGTTGTATGATGCCGTTCCAACATGCTAAGGCCATAGTTTTGTTATTCTAAGCATCGCATTATATTTAGTTCGCTAACTCAAACTAAATTATTGAATGATCTGCACATTTACTGGGATAGAGCGAAAAGACGAGTAGCCTTCCATTGCTGGAAATTTCGACCAAGAAAGGACCACTAATATCCTTGTATACAATGGGCCACATGACTGGTACTGTGTTGCGGCCGGGAATGTCTAGGAGGACACAGTGGCCTATTTCCATCACGTTGTGTCTGTGCTGCAGGCTTGCGCCATGCCAGTGCTTAGGCGCACGGGGCTTCCTGTGAGATGCACACATTCACTGTGTATGATTATTTGTTGAGGTCACGATTGCCTCCACTGGCCACTTCTATCCTGTTAGCAACCTAACAGTATCTCCTCTCGATCAATTACTCTCACACGAATTCGAGTAACAATTTAGGAATTACAGGCATTGGATGCAAGAATTGGGAAAAGGAGGAGGAAGGGGAAAGAGGTAGCCGCCGCCGCCGGTTCGTTGATCCACTGGATACTCAGAACGGTGCCAACTCCCTCATACTTGTAGTCTGCAGCTTCAGAGGTTTCCTGATGGGCCAGGCCCATGTACCGGTCCAGGGCCTGACATATCCTTATACAATTTCAATGTAAAAATAAGAAAGGATACTAAGCTTGAGCAAAGCAAACATCGGAAATAGGATGCTCAGAATCATCTGAGGAAGTTGTACACGATATCGAATACCTCTACTAGTGGAGCAGGGGTGACATCTTAGCTCTTGCAAGACTAGTATGATGTTTTTATGTCAACAAATTTCAAAAGCTGTGGGAAAACACAAGAGAAATCCTAACATGGCTAGTAATTCAAGCACCGAAATTGCTTCCTTTTTTCTTTGTTCATAGGTTTATAATAACGTGGGTGCTAGGAGCTCATTAGCACCTTCGATGAGACCTCAGTATATAGAAGTTTGCACTTACTGAGCCAAAACATGGGAGTTGGGACAAATAAAGATTTATATCTAGTTAAAATTAAAATATTTGGGAGTAAGTGCCTAATATTTCTCAAGACTGTGTGTGAAATCTGATATTAGGTCTCCGCATATTTCTAAAAAAAAAGGCAATTTGGGTAAACTTGGTTGTATTATTTCCTGGCGTGAGAACGTAGCAATATTCAATAGGATTGAATGACATGGTTGTTTGACAAGTGACATGCTTTTGATGACAAGAATATGGCCTTCTATTTTCCCTAAGAACAAATGCATGTACCCTCCAGACTCTATGTGCTTATGGAATGCATGTCAGTTCATAAATGTTTGAATTTTATTTCCTATTATTTCCATAATTCCCTCTTTTTTTTGTGAAATTCGTGTAAATTTCAAAACACGCTCATGCGGTCATATAATGCCCCCCGCTCCCCCCCCCCCCCCCCGCCAAAGTTTATCATCCTTTTTGGACAACATTTAGATTGTTTTTCCAATGAAAATGTATATAAGAGGGGAGTAAGTGCTTCATATTTCATTCGATAGTGTTTTTTGTAATTTATTCCAGTAAATTATCTACAATGGTTCAAATGTTCTTCTTTATTATTTTCCCGACAATGTTTATGCATTTTGCGACATACAAGTAGTTCAAAATTGAATTATTTGCAATAATACTATCGCAATCATTTAATGGCTTATAGATGTCAAATTAGTCCTGAAAAATCCTAGGTATGACATCACACACATGTAATGTCCTGTGTGCTCATCACAAGTGATGATAAATATAAAGCAGTGTTTCTGGTATTGTACACTCATGGTACCCCCCAAATAGGCATTCAAAGAAAATGAAAATGCAAAATAAAACATTTGAAATGGAACATGAGGACAAATGATTTCGAATTGTGTGATACTGAGGTGTATTCAAATTCCATGCTCAATAGACGAATAAGATGTGATGTGGCTTTCAAACATCACATTTTCCCCTTAACATCTATAATCACTAGATGACTTGTTGCGCCATTGGCATAAAGACCAACTACGGCCAGGATGTGATATAGGCTACGGGAAACACGTTTAATAAAGCATGTATTATATATCATCAACAAATGAAGAAGATTCATCTGAAAGCAGGATGTTAATCTATATGATTGTAGACCATTTTTATGCACCGAGCAGAAAAAGACAGTACGAAAAAATATGTTACCTAAGCACGACTTGGGTAGGCAGCAAAGAGGCATACCGATTTCAAGGAAACAAAACATGAACTAGGTACATCACCGTCCGGCCCATGGCTGGGATAGCCGGTCGCGGCCTGGGCAGGATGGGCTCTCACAATTAATGCATGTGCCGGTAACACAAAGTGACGGCAGCAGGCATTGAGGGTCCACGAGGAGCTTCAGTCGTGCACCACTGCACCGGTGGGAGACAATCGAAGCTGCACACTATAGAGCCAGCATACGGTGTGGCGCATGTTAATGTCACTAGACCATCATTGCTAGCGAATTCAGGCCCATGCACATGTCGATTTCGAACCGAAAGGTGGCCCCATGCAAAGAACAACTGCAGCAAGGAAGTTAACCAAGCTATGGGCAACACGCTTAATAAAATTTTGATTTATAAACTACCCCAAGGGTTTTACCATGAATACGAATACATACAGTAATGATCACCAAGAAGCAACGAACTTGCTAACAAACATGAAGAACTATCCCTAGATCATAGGAACTATTTATCTGTGTCGGTCGCACATCGACATGATCTCCCTCTGAACCGCCAGTTTTTATGAGGCTTGAGTCTGGGCCCGGGTCCTTTGCCTCACTTTGACGCAGCGTCTGGCGGACCTAGGCTCACCCTTCGCGTGCGTGAACCAAACTCAGCGCGCTACAGCCCCAACATTGACATTGTGGGGCTACCTTGTCTTTAGTTGAAGTTATGCCACAAAATAAATGCAAGAAAAAAATTTATGTTGTTTGTTGTGTGTGCTTATATACCTCTCCATCTTTAACCAGAAAATAGCATCGATCTCTCCACGTTGGAACATTTTTTCCTCGTAATCAAATTGATGGCATGTGAAAGATGAGCTAATGATCTCGAGAGATATGAAAAGACTAGGGAGAATAGGAGGTGTCGGAAATAAGAGGATTGTCACTTTGTTGACATCGTGTCCTCTCGTGCTTTTGGAATGAACATCCGATTCTTCTTTGACGGGACTCTCTTGGAAGACTTGATTGGGTGATAGAGCGCCAATGTGGCTTCTTCATATGTTAACTTAGGAAGTATCCATTTGTTCATGTATGTGGAATGGTTGCCACCTAGTGTTCATAACTTGATGGTGTCATGAATGAAATATTTCATTATTATCAGTAAACTCTTTCTCCTGTGCCGTCTTTCCAAGCTAGATCCGTTTGTTCAGCTGTTTTTCTTCCTAGAATAGGCATAAGTTATGCATATCATATGTTTAGAGAAGACATGGTAGAGATACCATCCACCAGAGTACGTTGGTTTATAACGGACTACTCCTCAAATCTCGCCTACACAACCTATACAAGTGCTCGGTGAAAACATGTGCTCAACTGTTTTGACGTCCAATAAAGATGTGTTCCTTGTTATTTTTCTCTCTTTGCAGAATCGACCCGGCACCATATATTGAAAGATCAATTATGCCTATGTGTATATGCTGCTCTAATTTGACCACATCCTGAGAAACAATAGATGACCTTCTGTTGCAACAATGGGTAGGTAATCACGGAGTAACATACTAGAATATTTATATCCCGTTGCAACAACAGGCAATTATCTAGTCTTCATAAAAATGAAGTTGGCCAACAACCATGGTCCATGTGCCACTAGCTTCACTTGGCATCACCTCATGGTGAATGAAAAATATTGTGTTGAACTTGAAAGACGAAGGACGATGCATAAATATCTCATTTAGACATTTAAAAATGGCAGGACCTTTTTTTAGGGGGGAAACGGCATGACCTAAAGTGAATACCAAATAGTACTGATCCAACAACTCCCCACATGAATACCTCTTCATTCCTCGTGTCCCATATATACCTCCCCATTTTCACTCAAGCAGTAGCATCGACTTCTAGTAGTTGGAATTCACTACCATCACATTTAAATATGTGGAAAATGAAGAAAAAAGGAGACAACTTTTTTTTAGGGGACGAGTAGGAGCTAATCCTGAGAGACTATAGATGACCTTCAAAACAATGTGAAAATGTCTGAGGGAATAAGAGACGTCGGAAAGAGCTGGATCGTTGCTATGTAGACCATGCATTGAGATCTATCATACCATGGTCAATGGTCTCCCTTTACTAGCTACTAGTGCCGCGGTGACAACAAAACCATACCCTGCCGAGGATGGTACTTCCGGAGTTGAAGGGCACTGTGGCTGGGACCATCATAATCTACATGGCGGGGTCCTAGACAGAAACTTTCAATGAGTGAGGTACGGTGAGTAGCCGCTAGAAAAAAAATCATTTTCTTACCACCTATATTGGAGCTCCTACCATTTAGCATGTCCTTACTTGCGGCTAACACGAGCCTTGCCGTGTCGTTTTTGACATATAGTTTTTCTCTCACTTCTATAATGGATGTTTGGTGCTCTATTCTTTTGGGTCGTTTGTCCCAGAGCATATTAGGCTCTACGTAATTGACCTTTCAGTTCAGTAGCGACTGAAAGATACAATTGTTATATATCGCCTGTAGCCAGCGGTACATGCAAATCGCCCGTGGGTACTTTGGAGTGAGCCACCTCAATAGCTACTGCTACAGGCGTGTTTTTATGGTGAGGGAGTTTTCCGACCAGGTTTTTGTTGTTTTATTTTCCAGGAAGCCGGTTTCTTTCATTCATTTTCTTTCAGCCTTTTACACTACAAGTTTTATAAATATAAATTTTATACATGAACATTTTTTCAAAATAGACATTGAATACTATGAAATATACTTGGACTTTTTCGAATACACGTCAAACTTTTTCAATACATATAGATTTTTTTAGATACATATTGCACATTTTTTCTTACTCGTCTAATTTTAAAAAATCTGTGAACCTGTTTTTAGTTATTTTATTTTTGTAATCAATTTTGAAATTTCTAAACATTGTTAAAGTCATGAACTTTTTCGGAATTTAGCTTTTTAATTCTTGTATTTTATAAAAATTACAAACAATTTTTTAATGCACAGACATTTTCTAAAAATTATAGTTTAAAAGTGCATAATTTGAACGTTCTATTTGAAATATGAAGGTTTCAATTTCTATCATACGCTGGAACAACGAATGTAGCTGCTTTCTGTATGCAGAGGGACCCTACCAGCTTTTAGGCCGAATAGCGCTCGTCTAGTGCCAAGCTTGATAGGAAGAGATACGACCATAGGGAGTTTATAGCATCTCCTACAGATCCCCAATTAAACTCCAGCAATAACCACTTATGGGGGCTCCACAATAACGCTTTTTTGGTTATTGGGGATAGACACTTTTCCAGATCCCCATGTAGCCCCACTCGCAATAACCCATATGACTATAGGACCCACATTTCCATCAGATACCCCTCTCTATCTTTGGTAGTGGCATGTCAGAGGAGTTAAAAGCAAAAAACCACCACATTTTGGGTTAGGTTTGCGAAAAAATACCTGGTCCCTAATTTTTTGCAAAAGCCACCGCACATTCAGTAATCTTTTTTCAGAAAACACTGATCAGGGGATTTAGCCCATTTAAGCACTTTCCCGATAGGTGGGCTCGGATTGTAAGATGCTGACTTGACAAAAATTGACGTAAACACCCCTAGATCTAAATAAAAAAACGCAATCAAGCCCCCGGCCCTGGCTGTGGACAACTGTAGCACGCCGCCCGCCTCGATCCCGTATGGATTAGGAGAGGACTAGCTGCCCAACCCCCGGGGCGCCCCAGGGACCTCGCCGCCGGCGACCACCGCTGTCCCGCCCACCATCTCCTTCCTCCTCCCTTCTCTTTTCTTCTCCTCGTGACCTCTTTTCTCTCCTAACTGAGCCACCCTGCAGGTCAACTGTTGGCGCTGAAGGAAATATGCCCTAGAGACAATAATAAAGTTATTATTTATTTCCTTATATCATGATAAATGTTTATTATTCATGCTAGAATTGTATTAACCGGAAACATGATACATGTGTGAATACATAGACAAACAGAGTGTCACTAGTAAGCCTCTACTAGACTAGCTCGTTAATCAAAGATGGTTATGTTTCCTAACCATAGACATGAATTGTCATTTGATTAACGGGATCATATCATTAGGAGAATGATGTGATTGACTTGACCCATTCCGTTAGCTTAGCACTTGATCGTTTAGTATGTTGCTATTGCTTTCTTCATGACTTATACATGTTCCTATGACTATGAGATTATGCAACTCCCGTTTACCGGAGAAACACTTTGTGTGCTACCAAACGTCACAACGTAACTGGGTGATTATAAAGGTGCTCTACAGGTGTCTCCGAAGGTACTTGTTGAGTTGGTGTATTTCGAGATTAGGATTTGTCACTCCGATTGTCGGAGAGGTATCTCTGGGCCCACTCGGTAATGCACATCACTATAAGCCTTGCAAGCATTGTAACTAATGAGTTAGTTGCAGGATGATGTATTACAGAACGAGTAAAGAGACTTGCCGGTAACGAGATTGAACTAGGTATTGAGATACCGACGATCGAATCTCGGGCAAGTAACATACCGATGACAAAGGGAACAACGTATGTTGTTATGCGGTTTGACCGATAAAGATCTTCGTAGAATATGTGGGAGCCAATATGAGCATCCAGGTTCCGCTATTGGTTATTGACCGGAGACGTGTCTCGGTCATGTCTACATAGTTCTCGAACCCGTCGGGTCCGCACGCTTAAAGTTCGGTGACGATCGGTATTATGAGTTTTTGTGTTTTTATGAACCGAAGATGTTCGGAGTCCCGGATGAGATCATGGACATGATGAGGAGTCTCGGAATGTCCGAGAGGTAAAGATCGATATATTGGAAGGCTATATTCGGACGCCGGAAAGGTTCCGAGTGATTCAGTTATTTTTCGGAGTACCGGGGAATTACGGGAATTCACCGGGGGAAGTTATGGGCCTTATTGGGCCATACGGGAAAGAGAGGAGCAGGCCGCAGGGGCTGCTGCGCCCCTCCCCTTGCTGGTCCGAATTGGACAAGGGATTGGGGGGGCGCAACACCCCTCTTTCCTTCTCCCTCTTCCCCTCTTCCTTCCCCTCTTGGTGGACTCCTACTAGGAGTAGGATTCCTAGTAGGAGTCCCCTACTTGGTGCGCCACCCATAGGGAGCCGGCCTGCTCCCCTCCCTCCTTTATATACGGGGGCAGGGGGGCACCCCAGAGACACAACAATTGATCATTGATCTCTTAGCCGTGTGCGGTGCCCCCCTCCACCATAGTCCACCTCGATCATATCGTAGCGGTGCTTAGGCGAAGCCCTGCGTCGGTAGCATCATCATCACCGTCACCACGCCGTCGTGCTGACGAAACTCTCCTGTGAAGCTTTGCTGGATCGGAGCTCGCGGGACGTCATCGAGTTGAACGTGTGCTGAACTCGGAGGTGCCGTGCGTTCGGTACTTGGATCGGTCGGATCGTGAAGACGTACGACTACATCATCCGCGTTGTGCTAACGCTTCCGCTTTCGGTCTACGAGGGTACGTGGACACATTCTCCCCTCTCGTTGCTATGCATCACCATGATCCTGTGTGTGCGTAGGAATTTTTTTGAAATTACTACGTCCCCGACAGTGGCATCCAAACCTAGTTTTATGCGTAGATGTTATATGCACGAGTAGAACACAAGTGAGTTGTGGACGATACAAGTCATACTGCTTACCAACATGTCACACTTTGGTTCGGCGGTATTGTTGGATGAAGCGGCCCGGACCGACATTACGCGTACGCTTACGCGAGACTGGTTTTACCGCCGTGCTTTGCACACAGGTGACTAGCGGGTGTCAGTTTCTCCAACTTTAGTTGAACCGAGTGTGTCTACGCCCGGTCCTTGTGAAGGTTAAAACAGCACTAACTTGACGAATTATCGTTGTGGTTTTGATACGTAGGTAAGAACGGTTCTTGCTCAGCCCGTAGCAGCCACGTAAAACTTGCAACAACAAAGTAGAGGACGTCTAACTTGTTTTTGCAGGGCATGTTGTGATGTGATATGGTCAAGACATGATGCTATATTTTATTGTATGAGATGATCATGTTTTGTAACTGAGTTATCGGCAACTGGCAGGAGCCATATGGTTGTCGCTTTATTGTATGCAATGCAATCGCCCTGTAATTGCTTTACTTTATCACTAAGCGGTAGCGATAGTCGTAGAAGCAATAGTTGGCGAGACGACAACGATGCTACGATGGAGATCAAGGTGTCGCGCCAGTAACGATGGTGATCATGACGGTGCTTCGGAGATGGAGATCACAAGCACAAGATGATGATGGCCACATCATATCACTTATATTGATTGCATGTGATGTTTATCCTTTATGCATCTTATTTTGCTTTGTTTGACGGTAGCATTATAAGATGATCTCTCACTAAATTTCAAGGTAAAAGTGTTCTCCCTGAGTATGCACCGTTGCCAAAGTTCGTCGTGCCGAGACACCACGTGATGATCGGGTGTGATAAGCTCAACGTTCATCTACAACGGGTGCAAGCCAGTTTTGCACACGCAGAATACTCGGGTTAAACTTGACGAGCCTAGCATATGCAGATATGGCCTCGGAACACTGAGACCGAAAGGTCGAGCGTGAATCATATAGTAGATATGATCAACATAGTGATGTTCACCATTGAAAACTACTCCATTTCACGTGATGATCGGTTATGGTTTAGTTGATTTGGATCACGTGATCACTTAGATGATTAGAGAGATGTCTATCTAAGTGGGAGTTCTTGAGTAATATGATTAATTGAACTTAAATTTATCATGAACTTAGTACCTGATAGTATTTTTCTTGTCTATGTTATTGTAGATAGATGGCCCGTGCTGTTGTTCCGTTGAATTTTAATGCGTTCCTTGAGAAAGCAAAGTTGAAAGATGATGGTAGCAATTACACGGACTGGGTCCGTAACTTGAGGATTATCCTCATTGCTGCACAGAAGAATTACGTCCTGGAAGCACCGCTAGGTGCCAAACCTGCTGCAGGAGCTGAACCAGATGTTATGAACGTCTGGCAAAGCAAAGCTGATGACTACTCGATAGTTCAGTGTGCCATGCTTTACGGCTTAGAACCGGGACTTCAACGATGTTTTGAACATCATGGAGCATATGAGATGTTCCAGGAGTTGAAGTTAATATTTCAAGCAAATGCCCGGATTGAGAGATATGAAGTCTCCAATAAGTTCTACAGCTGCAAGATGGAGGAGAATAGTTCTGTCAGTGAGCATACACTCAGAATGTCTGGGTATAACAATCACTTGATTCAACTGGGAGTTAATCTTCCGGATGATAGTGTTATTGACAGAATTCTTCAGTCACTGCCACCAAGCTACAAGAGCTTCGTGATGAACTATAACATGCAAGGGATGGATAAGACGATTCCCGAGCTCTTCGCAATGCTAAAGGCTGCAGAGGTAGAAATCAAGAAGGAGCATCAAGTGTTGATGGTCAACAAGACCACCAGTTTCAAGAAAAAGGGCAAAGGGAAGAAGAAGGGGAACTTCAAGAAGAACGGCAAACAAGTTGCTGTTCAGGAGAAGAAACCCAAGTCTGGACCTAAGCCTGAGACTGAGTGCTTCTACTGCAAGCAGACTGGTCACTGGAAGCGGAACTGCCCCAAGTATTTGGCGGATAAGAAGGATGGCATGGTGAACAAAGGTATATGTGATATACATGTTATTGATGTGTACCTTACCAGAGCTCGCAGTAGCACCTGGGTATTTGATACTGGTTCTGTTGCTAATATTTGCAACTCGAAACAGGGACTACGGATTAAGCGAAGACTGGCTAAGGACGAGGTGATGATGCGCGTGGGAAATGGTTCCAAAGTCGATGTGATCGCCGTCGGCACGCTACCTCTACATCTACCTTCGGGATTAGTTTTAGACCTGAATAATTGTTATTTGGTGCCAGCGTTGAGCATAAACATTATATCCGGATCTTGTTTGATGCGAGACGGTTATTCATTTAAATCTGAGAATAATGGTTGTTCTATTTATATGAGTAATATCTTTTATGGTCATGCACCCTTGAAGAGTGGTCTATTTGTATTAAATCTCGATAGTAGTGATGCACATATTCATAATGTTGAAGCCAAAAGATGCAGAGTTGATAATGATAGTGCAACTTATTTGTGGCACTGCCGTTTAGGTCATATTGGTGTAAAGCGCATGAAGAAATTCCATTCCGATGGACTTTTGGAATCACTTGATTATGAATCACTTGGTACTTGCGAACCATGCCTCATGGGCAAGATGACTAAAACGCCGTTCTCCGGAACTATGGAGCGAGCAACAGATTTGTTGGAAATCATACATACTGATGTATGTGGTCCAATGAATGTTGAGGCTCGCGGCGGGTATCGTTATTTTCTCACCTTCACAGATGATTTGAGCAGATATGGGTATATCTACTTAATGAAACATAAGTCTGAAACATTTGAAAAGTTCAAAGAATTTCAGAGTGAAGTGGAAAATCATCGTAACAAGAAAATAAAGTTTCTACGATCTGATCGTGGAGGAGAATATTTGAGTTACGAGTTTGGTGTACATTTGAAACAAAGCGGAATAGTTTCGCAACTCACGCCACCTGGAACACCACAGCGTAATGGTGTGTCCGAACGTCGTAATCGTACTTTACTAGATATGGTGCGATCTATGATGTCTCTTACTGATTTACCGCTATCGTTTTGGGGTTATGCTTTAGAGACGGCTGCATTCACGTTAAATAGGGCACCATCTAAATCCGTTGAGACGACTCCTTATGAACTGTGGTTTGGCAAGAAACCAAAGTTGTCATTTCTTAAAGTTTGGGGCTACGATACTTATGTGAAAAAGCTTCAACCTGATAAGCTCGAACCCAAGTCGGAGAAATGTGTCTTCATAGGATACCCAAAAGAGACAGTTGGGTACACCTTCTATCACAGATTCGAAGGCAAGACTTTCGTTGCTAAGAATGGATCCTTTCTAGAGAAGGAGTTTCTCTCGAAAGAAGTGAGTGGGAGGAAAGTAGAACTTGATGAGGTAACTGTACCTGCTCCCTTATTGGAAAGTAGTTCATCACAGAAACCGGTTCCTGTGACTTCTACACCAATTTGTGAGGAAGCTAATGATGATGATCATAAAACTTCAGATCAAGTTACTACCGAACCTCGTAGGTCAACCAGAGTAAGATCCGCACCAGAGTGGTATGGTAATCCTGTTCTGGAGGTCATGTTACTAGACCATGACGAACCTACGAACTATGAGGAAGCGATGATGAGCCCAGATTCCGCAAAATGGCTTGAGGCCATGAAATCTGAGATGGGATCCATGTATGAGAACAAAGTGTGGACTTTGGTTGACTTGCCCGATGATCGGCAAGCCATCGAGAATAAATGGATCTTCAAGAAGAAGACAGACGCTGATGGTAATGTTACTGTATACAAAGCTCGACTTGTTGCGAAAGGTTTTCGACAAGTTCAAGGAGTTGACTACGATGAGACCTTCTCACCCGTAGCGATGCTTAAGTCCGTCCGAATCATGTTAGCTATTGCCGCATTTTATGATTATGAAATTTGGCAAATGGATGTAAAGACTGCATTCCTGAATGGATTTCTGGAAGAAGAGTTGTATATGATGCAACCTGAAGGTTTTATCGATCCAAAGAGTGCTAACAAAGTGTGCAAGCTCCAGCGATCCATTTATGGACTGGTGCAAGCCTCTCGGAGTTGGAATAAACGTTTTGATAGTGTGATCAAAGCATATGGTTTTATACAGACTTTTGGAGAAGACTGTATTTACAAGAAAGTGAGTGGGAGCTCTGTAGCATTTCTAATCTTATATGTGGATGACATATTATTGATTGGAAATGATATAGAATTTCTGGATAGCATAAAAGGATACTTGAATAAGAGTTTTTCAATGAAGGACGTCGGTGAAGCTGCTTACATATTGGGCATCAAGATCTATAGAGATAGATCAAGACGCTTAATTGGACTTTCACAAAGTACATACCATGACAAAGTTTTGAAGAAGTTCAAAATGGATCAGGCAAAGAAAGGGTTCTTGCCTGTGTTACAAGGTATGAAGTTGAGTAAGACTCAATGCCCGACCACTGCAGAAGATAGAGAGAAAATGAAAGATGTTCCCTATGCTTCAGCCATAGGCTCTATCATGTATGCAATGCTGTGTACCAGACCTGATGTGTGCCTTGCTATTAGTTTAGCAGGGAGGTATCAAAGTAATCCAGGAGTGGATCACTGGACAGCGGTCAAGAACATCCTGAAATACCTGAAAAGGACCAAGGATATGTTTCTCGTTTATGGAGGTGACAAAGAGCTCATCGTAAATGGTTACGTTGATGCAAGCTTTGACACTGATCCGGACGATTCTAAATCGCAAACCGGATACGTGTTTATATTGAACGGTGGAGCTGTCAGTTGGAGCAGTTCTAAACAGAGCGTCGTGGCGGGATCTACATGTGAAGCGGAGTACATTGCTGCTTCAGAAGCAGCAAATGAAGGAGTTCATATCCGATCTAGGTGTATGAGTGCATCGGGTCCAATGAAAATCTTTTGTGACAATACTGGTGCAATTGCCTTGGCAAAGGAATCCAGATTTCACAAGAGAACCAAGCACATCAAGAGACGCTTCAACTCCATCCGGGATCAAGTCCAGGTGGGAGACATAGAGATTTGCAAGATACATACGGACCTGAATGTTGCAGACCCGTTGACTAAGCCTCTTCCACGAGCAAAACATGATCAGCACCAAGGCTCCATGGGTGTTAGAATCATTACTGTGTAATCTAGATTATTGACTCTAGTGCAAGTGGGAGACTGAAGGAAATATGCCCTAGAGACAATAATAAAGTTATTATTTATTTCCTTATATCATGATAAATGTTTATTAT
This sequence comes from Thinopyrum elongatum, assembly GCA_011799875.1. NCBI lineage: Eukaryota > Viridiplantae > Streptophyta > Magnoliopsida > Poales > Poaceae > Thinopyrum > Thinopyrum elongatum. The sequence goes on along the minus strand of CM022303.1, from coordinate 33,071,700 downwards.
TCATGCTAGAATTGTATTAACCGGAAACATGATACATGTGTGAATACATAGACAAACAGAGTGTCACTAGTAAGCCTCTACTAGACTAGCTCGTTAATCAAAGATGGTTATGTTTCCTAACCATAGACATGAGTTGTCATTTGATTAACAGGATCACATCATTAGGAGAATGATGTGATTGACTTGACCCATTCCGTTAGCTTAGCACTTGATCGTTTAGTATGTTGCTATTGCTTTCTTCATGACTTATACATGTTCCTATGACTATGAGATTATGCGACTCCCGTTTACCGGAGGAACACTTTGTGTGCTACCAAACATCACAACATAACTGGGTGATTATAAAGGTGCTCTACAGGTGTCTCTGAAGGTACTTGTTGAGTTGGCGTATTTCGAGATTAGGATTTGTCACTCCGATTGTCGGAGAGGTATCTCTGGGCCCACTCGGTAATGCACATCACTATAAGCCTTGCAAGCATTGTAACTAATGAGTTAGTTGCGGGATGATGTATTACAGAACGAGTAAAGAGACTTGCCGGTAACGAGATTGAACTAGGTATTGAGATACCGACGATCGAATCTCGGGCAAGTAACATACCGATGACAAAGGGAACAACGTATGTTGTTATGCGGTTTGACCGATAAAGATCTTCGTAGAATATGTGGGAGCCAATATGAGCATCTAGGTTCCGCTATTGGTTATTGACTGGAGACGTGTCTCGGTCATGTCTACATAGTTCTCGAACCCGTAGGGTCCGCACGCTTAAAGTTCGTTGACGATCGGTATTATGAGTTTTTGTGTTTTGATGAACCGAAGTTGTTCGGAGTCCCGGATGAGATCATGGACATGACGAGGAGTCTCGGAATGTCCGAGAGGTAAAGATCGATATATTGGAAGGCTATATTCGGACGTCGGAAAGGTTCCGAGTGTTTCGGCTATTTTTCGGAGTACCGGGGAATTACGGGAATTCACCGGGGGAAGTTATGGGCCTTATTGGGCCATACGGGAAAGAGAGGAGCAGGCCGCAGGGGCTGCTGCGCCCCTCCCCTTGCTGGTCCGAATTGGACAAGGGATTGGGGGGGCGCAACACCCCTCTTTCCTTCTCCCTCTTCCCCTCTTCCTTCCCCTCTTGGTGGACTCCTACTAGGAGTAGGATTCCTAGTAGGAGTCCCCTACTTGGTGCGCCACCCATAGGGAGCCGGCCTCTTCCTCTCCCTCCTTTATATACGGGGGCAGGGGGACACCCCAGAGACACAACAATTGATCATTGATCTCTTAGCCGTGTGCGGTGCCCCCCTCCACCATAATCCATCTCGATCATATCGTAGTGGTGCTTAGGCGAAGCCCTGCGTCGGTAGCATCATCATCACTGTCACCACGCCGTCGTGCTGATGAAACTCTCCTGTGAAGCTTTGCTGGATCGGAGCTCGCGGGACGTCATCGAGTTGAACGTGTGCTGAACTCGGAGGTGCCGTGCGTTCGGTACTTGGATCGGTCGGATCGTGAAGACGTACGACTACATCAACCGCGTTGTGCTAACGCTTCCGCTTTCGGTCTACGAGGGTACGTGGACACATTCTCCCCTCTCGTTGCTATGCATCACCATGATCCTGTGTGTGCGTAGGAAATTTTTTGAAATTACTACGTCCCCGACAGTCGCCACCGCATCCAAGGAGCCCTGCCGGCCGGAGCTCCGCCAACCGCCTCCACCGACCGGATCTGGGCATCCTCAACTGCCCCCACAGCTCACCGCCGCCAGTTCGCCGGTGCACCAGGCTCCACCACCGCGCCCTCTCCCTCCCCTGTCTCTCTCTCCCTTCTCTCTCTCTCTCTCACGCAGCTCCTCTTCTCTCTGCTTCTAGGACGCCCGAGGCCGTTGGCAATGCAGAGGATTGCGACAGAGCCAGCAACCACCGGCCGTGAGCCAGGAACCGCCGGCCATGAGCCATGGCCTTATCCTATGAGCGTTTCACATTTTTGTCCTTCATGTTTCTATCTTATACAAAGTAGCACCACTGTTCAGTGTTTTTGCCAAGGCAGCTCCTTATTATCTGGCCCCACCGTCAGAAAAGTGTTTAAATGGGCTAAATCCCCTAATCAGTGTTTTCTGAAAAAAGATTACTGAATGCGCGGTGACTTTTGCAAAAAATTAGGAACCGGGTATTTTTCTGCAAACCTAACCCCGAATGTGGTGGTTTTATGCAATTAACTCCATGCCAGAGGGTGGTGGGGGCTGTTGTGGGCGAGGGATGACATGTCGACGATGGTGGCGCTGGCAAACGGCGACGTAGTGATGAGTGGTGGCAGCATGGTGGTCCGACATGAGACAATGACAGTGAAGTGCAGGTCTAGTGGGCGGCACCGATGTTGGCGTGCACGGCGGCGGTGGTTGCCTGGCGGGAGACGACGGTGATGGCATGGGCAGGAGTAGACCATGGAGGTGTGGTTGTCCGGCAGGCATTGTCGACATGCCATGTATCGGGAAGCTTATTGGGAGAGAGCCAACTTCCTTCCATACAGGGGGAGTCGGGATTTTTTTTATTACCATCAAAAAATTATTGGGGAAAAGGGAGCTATTGGAAATGCTCTTAGTAACTTTATTGTAACTTTATTGATTTATTCCAGCAACAAAAGAAGCATAGGCACCGATACCTATATAGAAACACCCACCCAACAATCATGATTACTTCTGGATGAACCCAAGAGGCAGAACTAGTCGCGGAGCCAGGAGTGAAGAAGGAATGTGCCTAACTTTCTGGTAAATGATCACTGCCAGCTGACTGGCTACGGTTTCGGTCGGTCGCGTCTGTCTGGCGTGCCCGTTGGGCTGTGGCCCACGCGATTACTCCACCCCTTCAGCCTTATCTTCTCCCTCATGCGAGCTCCTCCACTCGATTTTTGCTCCTCCAACGACCGCATCCTCTACCCATCGTGCCTACCAGCTGCACAATCACCGCTCCATCCTCCTCCTCTCTGTTGTACGGACGTGTCTACCGAGCTGCTAGCATCAGCAACGACCATGCTACAACGGAGGCCGAGTATCCAAGGTAGGGGATCATATGATGGACCCACCCGGTGGCGTTTGCTTCTAGGACGATCACCGTACGCTGGAGCCGACCGGGTTGCGACGCTGCGATGTACACCGAGAGCTAGAACCAGGGCAACATGGGAGTTGCACTGGGACTACAATATGTTGCGATCGGTGTTGAAGATTGTGGCCACCATTCATGGCGACGCCACGACCCGTGATGGCGGGGACGATGATTTTGCTCCAGCGGTCGTCGTTTTTCGCTACTACATGCGTAGTCGATTGCTACAGCCACTCATGACGACGCCGAGACCCGCAATTGTGTTCGGTTGCAACCGTTGTTGTCGGTTTTCATACTACCGCGTTGTCGATTGCTACATCCATTCATGACATCGCCGAGACCCGTCACTGCATTTTTCTACAACCGTTGTTGATTTTTCTACTACTGTGTTGATGACTTTTTGCAAAAATCACCGCGTTCCTAGTATTTTTTTTGGACAAAAGCACTAGTAGGGTGATTTGGCCCGTTTGATCAATTTTTTACAGGTGGGACCGGATTGTAAGGAGTTGACTTCGCAAAATTTTGGCGTACACATCCCTCGATCTAAAAGGAAAAAGCAATCAGTCCTCCTCTCACGCTGCCTATATCCCATCTAGATCGGGAGAGCCCCCCCGAGCTGCCCAACCCCTAGGCCACTCCGGCGACCTCATTGCCGCGGACAAGCATGTCGGCGACCACCGCTGCCCCGCCTACCAACTCCTTCCTCCTCCCTTTTCTTCCTTTCTTCTCCGGATCTATCATTGCCGGCGTGCCTCCGGGAAGCCCTTGGCCTGGCAAGTGTCATCGTTGCGGTTCAGTAGCATGCAGTCGAAGAAAACATGCGAGAAGATGGATGGCACGCCACCGCCACCCGATGTGGTAGGCGTGATGGACATGTTGTCGTGACCGCAGCAGGAGCACTGACTCTGGCATCTGTCATCGCAGTAGTCCGAGGTTGAGCCGCACAGCCCAATCGGCTATAGTAGAGGCAGTTGGGGCAGGTCGCCCCACCGGCCTGGGATCCGCATCGTTCAGCGACTGTCATGGCAGGGTTAACGCCTCATTACTCGCGGTGCGGGGGCGTTCTCCGGTGGGATGCCTCTCCAGCAGCACCTCCTCGGCGCTCATGGACTGGGCCACCACCAGCGCCAACCTCGCGGCGGCGCACGGGCCCGTGCTGCTGCTCTGCCTATACTCCACATCGTAGACACGTCCGCCACCGTCTGGCCGCCCAACGCCTCTCTAACGAAGCCGCCTGGGCATCAGAGCCGAGCAACGCGCAAGTTGCTGTCGCTGACAGTTGTCCGCACGGGGGGTGGGGTGTGATTGATTTTCTGTTTTAGATCCGGGGGGTGTGTGTGTGTGTGTAAATTTTTGCTAAGTCAGCTCCTTACAATCCGGCACCACTTGTTAGAAACTGATCAAACGGGCCAAATCACCCGATCAGTGCTTTTTGCATAATGTTTACTAGAAATGAGGTGACTTTTGCAAAAAAAGAAAAATAGTTACTAGGTAGTTTTCTGCAGACCTAGCTGCAAATGTGGTGGTTTTCTGCTTTAAACTCCAGATATGTTTGTCAGAAATACGAAGCTTGCCAGAAGCGACCATTCAAAAACTCTAATATCAATCTTTGAGTTCGGATTTTTTAAGCAAAGATGCATTGGAGGGTAGTATTTAAATATCATTTTGAATTTCCTTCGATCGTCTATATATGTTCATACAAAATGTTTTCCCTTTGTCCAGGTTCAAAGGACAAGAGGGCTTAGACTATAATATCAATATTAATAATCACCCAATTGATCAAACAGGTTGCTAAAAAAATTCTCAGAATTTTCATCAAACCAAAAGCAAACAGTACTTTAAACATAAAAACCTCTTTCCCTCAAATAAAAAAATTAAGCAGACAATAACACTAATAACAAAATATTCATATGCTATATATTAACATATAATGTTATCTATAGGCGAGGAGCGTTGTGCCGCCGTATTTAGCAGCACATAAGGGAAAATTGTGAATGAATATCCCTCTTGTGTAAGCTTTAAACTACTTGCTACTATGTATCAGTGAAGAAAAAAACAATTACTACTTGATGGTTGAAATATTTGTGACCCAAAATATAGCCGGTTGACAAGAGAGCTACCTCCAGGTCAGGGGAACATGAGGGTACAGTTTTGGGTTCATGCTAATATTTTCACTCCTATTTTGCTACCCGGTGGTAGAAACTAAATATGTACCCCCTCCGTAAATATTCTTAATTTAAGAGTAAGAGAGGCGCTGATCTGTTTCAGTCGTCACTGAATTTAGGAACATCTTTGTATGTCTCTGTTGTTGATATAACAAGGCCTGGTATGTTTCATTATATTCCAGTTAGCTGGAATATGCAAGGTAAAGCGAATACTAATAGCGGGTGCAATTCTACCAACTCCAATAATTTATTTTTTCATTCAGCTTCATGTCTTCTATATAGCAACCTGAATTTGTCTCTTGCGGTTATTTAGTTTTCGAGAACATCTATGCTATATCAGTGTGCTTAAAATTTTGCCGATTTTCAACTCATGTGTTGATTGTGACCACGTGGGAGCAACCGAAGCTGGGTAGTGCACAATTATTCTCTTGCTCACTACAAAGATACACCATGTAGAAGATACAACAAATTCTCAAAAACTTTACAAAGCACAACAAACCCCAAACAAACCAAGGGGGCCTTGTATGAACTACTTTGCCGTGAATCAAATCTCGGGACCACTTACCAAATATTACAGAAGAAGAAACTAAATAGCTTATCACTCCATGTGGCGCGGCGAGCCGCGGCGCACTACCCGCTAGTGGTTGGTAACAGTGTGAGTCAACCGGGTTGGGATTCACTATAGCTTGTGGAGTCACGGGGAAGAGGAAAGTGAGGTTGGCCATAATCTGGTAGATGGGGTCCCCGAGCGAAAACTATTGTCAGGCATACAACGGACGATTCTACATCGTGTGATGATACTGTCCATGAGGCGGTACGGCACACAGACTATTACATTATTATTAGCTGGGTTCTATATACGGAGATGCACTTGATTGCCAATTGGCATGTGCACCATGTTACTGTTTTGTAGCACAGTACACGGCATATAGATTGATCTATTCACATGATGCTCTCAGCGGCACAAGTTGCGGTGGACACACATGCTTAATCATTACTTTGGTTAACTCTGCCCGTGGTCGTAGATCGGTTGTCGCAGCCAGCTTATATGCTAATACTGGTTAATTAAGTAAACTACGTAGTACTACTTCAGGTGTCAACTGCGTTACACATGCAGGCAGGATGATCGGCAAACACACTACAATCAAGGTAGTTTAAGTATGTTTAGTAATCTAAGAGCGTCTCCATCACGTCGCGCTCGTGTACTCCCTCCGTCCCAAAATTCTTGTCTTAGATTTGTCTAAATACGGATGTATTATACATCCGTATTTAGACAAATCTAAGACAAGAATTTTGGGACGGAGGGAGTACTACACAATACATACTTTTTACATGGGACGGCAACGCAACAGGCTAAGAGGAGTACTTCCTTGTCTGTAGGGAGGATGCCGGCCGGTCAGGCGTTTGACGGCAGTGGTGGCCACACTGGAAACATACACGTGGGGGCTTAGTAGCCTCCTATGTTTATTAAATCTAGCAGACATGCTCGTGCGTTGCAATGTGAGAGAAAAAGTCACTCTACACACTCTCGAGACATCAGTAAATCCTTTGAAATCTTTCAAATAACATGATAAGTGGTGTTACGCAAAAACATAATGACGGGATGATTTTTGAAGTATACTCAAGATGTTTTCAATTTATTAGACAACAAAAATATCTACCTAGTTGCAGGTATCTCATTACGCATTTGTTGTCGTTCCTCCTCGGTGATGAGCAACAAATATCTGCAATATGATGAAAATAACAAAGTACATTTTAGTAATTAATGATAGCATGTTTTTAACGTTCTTGTCTTTTCTTTTCCTTTTCTTTTTTTGTGGTATATTTTCCTGTTTTTATCGGTTTTTTGCTTCCTTTGTTTTACTTTGTTTATTGTGTTCTTTTTCAATTTTTTTATAGTTTTTGTTCCTTTTCTTTCTACAATTTTGTTATACACAAAGAATATTTTTTATATACATGTTTAACATTTTCCAAATATATGATTAACAGTTTTGACAACTTATAATTTTTATGTCTATTTTGCTCATATACATTGTACATTTTTTGATACACCAGGAACATTTTTTTATATAAACGTTTAACATTTTGAAAATACATGATTAACATTTGCTAATTTTTTTTTTCATGTCTACATTCTCCATAAACATTGTACATTTTTGTCTACGTCATAAACATTAAGATATACACGTTTAACATTTTCCAATTCCATGGTCAACATTTTTTGTAAATATATAATTTTGTGATGTCTACTCTTTCTATAGACATTCTACATTTCTTGATACATCACGATCATTTTTTATATACACGTTTAACATTGTCCAAATACACCATTAATATTTATGAAAACTTATACTTTTTTATATCTACTTTGTTCTGTACACATTTATATTTTTTTTGTATACATCAGAAACATTTTTCATACATATTTAACATCTTTTAAATGCATAATTAGCATTTTCCAAAGAAATGGAAACTCACATTATTATTTTCCTAATTTTTTTTCCGTACGCACTGCCCTTTTTTTGGGCATACAACGGAAACATTAAAAAAAAAGAAACTTACATTATTATTTTCCTAATTTTGTTTTCCATACGCACTGTTCCATATGGCTGAACTTGATGTTTTTTCTTGCGTTGTCTGAATACGATGGATCATACTAGTTCATTTGCTCTTCTTATTCTTTTTCGTATCGAGATCAGGGGCGTAGCCGTGATTGGAGAAAATCAGGGCCAAAAAGAGATTCAGCGCGGTGAAAAACATTTGACCGTCTAAACTATCCCCAAAACACTTCATAACTAGCTCAGAAAATAGCCCATGCGAAAACATACTAAAGATGACTCATTCCACAGCAAATATGGCTCAATTTTTTAGAGAGAAGGCCTAGGCCCGCCATGAAAAACAGGAGACGTCAAAGATACAAGGTGCACGACGGACACCGATGGAAGAAATATCTTCACATACTAAAGTTGACGGCGAAGTGTCCAAAGTAGTCCTGCCTGCACATTCACGCACTGTACAATTGAAAAATATTCCACTTAATTTTGGCACTGAAGTGTATAACACATCGACACATACGCTCAGTCATGCATACACTGGGCAGTCCGGCATACAAGCAAAATTAAACTAAAAAACCATCGTCAGCTGCCTGAAGCCCTGGACCTTTACCTGACCAAACCAAGCAAGCTGTATCAAGCCTGCAGCGCGGGCGGCCGCCGGGGTGACGGCAGGAGCAGCGCTGGCACGGGACTTAGGACGGCGCAAGGCGGGAGTAGGCGAGCTGCGGCAAGTAAACGGCTGCGCCGGAGGAGGGAGCAGCAGCGGCGGTGGCGGGATAGACTGGCAAGAGGGGTCTTTTTTTAGACAAGACTGGCATTTTTTTTTTGAGACAAGACTGGCAAGTCGCAAGATGGTGGCTGGATCTAGTAGTGGTACGAGGGCTGCCTCTCTCTTGGGCCTCGCTTGACATCTGGTTGGCTCCACCGTAGGCCCGATCCTCAAAAATAAAAAGGCTCCACCAGGCCTAATAGAAATATCTATCTACATCTTTGCTGCTAAGTACGGGAGCTCCTATTCGGACTGGTTACATGCATATGCCCAGTTGGAGACACGAGCTCCTATTCAAACTACTCCTTCCGTTCAAGACCACGAACTCAGATTACAGGTACCTGATTGCTTATATCTGTGTTGTTATTTCCCCAACAAGGAAAGCATGATACAGCACAGTAACGGTAAGTATTTTTCTCAGTTATGAAACCAAGGTTATCAATCCAGTAGGAAGATTCATCCACACTATGTAAACAGCACCTACACACAAATGACAAATACTTGCAACCCAACGCGTAAGAGGGGTTGTGAATCACTTCTCGGTATTGAGATAGATTAAATTGTATGAGATTTGATAAATAGATCTAACAGAAACACAAAATAAAATAAATAAAGAAAAAGTGCAGCAAGGTATTTTTGATTTTAATATGATAGAAAAATAGACCCCGGGGCCGTAGATTTCACTAGAGACTTCTCTCAAGAAAATAGCATACGGTGGATAAACAAATTAATGTTGGGCAATTGATAAAAAAACGAATAATTATGACGATATCCAAGGCAATGATCATGTATATATGCATCACGTCCAAGATTAGTAGACCAACTCCTGCCTATATCTACTACTATTACTCCACACATCAACCTTTACCCAACATGCATCTAGTGTATTAAGTCCATGGAAAAATAGAGTAATGCAATAAGAACAATGACATGATGTAGACAAGATCTATTCATGTAGGAATAGACCCATCGTTTTATCCTTAATGGCAAACATACATGCGTGCCATGTCTCCTTCTGTCACTGAAATTGTGCACCGCAAGATCGAACCATCACAAAACACCTCTTCCCATGGCAAGAAGAATCAATCTAGTTGGCCAAATCAAACCAAAGTTTCGGACAAGAAATACGAGGCTATAACAATCATGCATAAAAGAGTTCAGCAAAGACTCAAATAATATTCATAGATAGATCTGATCATAAACCCACAATTCATCGGATCCCAACAAACACACCGCAAAAAGTCATTAGATCAAATAGATCTCCAAGAACATCGAGGAGAACATTGTATTAAAGATCAAAAAGAGAGAAGAAGCCATCTAGCTACTACCTACGAACGCATAGGTCTGTGGTAAACTACTCACGCATCATTGGAGGGGCAAGGGTGATGATGAAGAACCCCTCCGTGATCGTTGACCCCTCCGGCAGAGTGCCGGAGAAGGGCTCTAGATTGGATCTCGTGGTTCTGGAACTTACCGCGGTGGAAACTTTGATCTCTCGACTCCCCTAGGGTTTTTGGGATTTTAGAGTATTTATAGAGGCGATAGTCGGTGGAGGGGGTGCCTGTGGGCTCCACTACCCACCAGAGCGCGTCTGGGCCTCTGGCGTGCCCTGGTGTCTAGTGGGCCCCATAGCCCCCCTTTGGTGCACTTCTTGGGCCTCCTGGGTGTCTTCTGGGCAGAAAAAATTCTCCAAAAAGTAGCATGGCATTTGGACTTCGCTTGGTATTGATTTTCTGCGAAGTAAAAAAACAAGCAAAAAGCAGCAACTGGCACTGGGCACTATGTCAATAGGTTAGTCCTAAAAAATGATATAAAGTTGCTAGTAAATGAATATAAAACATATAAGATTGATAATATAACAGTATGGAACAATCAGAAATTATAGATACGTTGGAGACGTATCAGCATCCCCAAGCTTAATTCCTGCTCGTCCTCGAGCAGGTAAATGATAAAAACAGAATTTTTGATGTGGAATACTGCCTAACATGTTCATCTCATAATATTTTCTTTTGTAGCATGGACATTTGTACTTTTAGATGATTCAAAGCAATAGTCTATATTTGACATGAGGACATCAATACTCAAGCATATCAATAAGCAACCATGGATTTCAAAATATCAACACTAAAGAAAGCTATCCCTCGTCCATTATGCTCAATCATCGATCCATTCATGAAACACACCCAAATATTAACTATGCCCAATGCACAAGTATGATAACAGTGTTGCCTAGTTTGTGCTTTATAAGAGAAGATGGAGACTGACGTGTCTTGAGACAGCGTTGGTTTTTTCACCAAGGTGGAAGGGATGATGCAGTATAGCCATGGTAGGTATTTCCCTCAGTTATGAAACCAAGGTTATCGAACCGGTAGGAGAACCAAGCAACACTATGTAAACAATACCTGCACACAAAGAACAAATACTTGTAACCCAACGCGTAAGAGGGGTGTGAATCCCTCCCCGGTAAAAGATAGATAAAATTGTAGTAGATTGGATAAATAGCTCTCGATAAAATGCGAAATAAAACAAGTAATAAAAAAGTGCAGCAAGCTATTTTTTGGTTTTTGATAATATAGATCTGAAAATAAAAGATGCAAACGAAGGAAAAAGCAAATGGCAATGCAGATATGAAAATATATGATGAGAAAATTGTAGGAGATATGCCCTAGAGGCAATAATAAATACTATTATATATCTCCCTGTTCATAATTAGGTTTATGTTCTATGCTATAACTGCTATGGTTCTCGAGTCTACAAATAAAACGAGGCTTGGAGGAAGACTCATATGCACATGTGGAATAATAAACGGTAAAATGTATTCCTAGTCTGGCCTCTAAGACTAGCTCAAGTGTTGCATGATGGTTCTGTTTTCCTGATCATAGGCATGTCTATGCCAACAACTTTTGAGGGCACAATGTTAGGAGAACACTTGTGTTGAATTGACCCGAATTAATGTTATGCTATGAGATACATTCGTCATGAGTTAATGGTTAATAACACAGAGATGGTTAACGTTTGCATGATTCCTTAGACCATGAGAGTATCGAGTTTCTTCATGCTTGATTCATGAACTTTGGGGTTTGTTAAACGTCATCCGTAAATGGATGGCTATTACGGCGGCTTACGGGTTCATGGGAAAGTATGTCAAGTAACTAGATAGCTCGAGATTGGGATTTGCTCCTCCGACGATGGAGAGATATCTCTGGGCCCTCTCGGTGTTACGGTGTCCATCATCGTCTGGCCAGACACTGTGTGATTTGATCACGGGGATGTCGGAACACGTAACGAGAAAAGAGAACAATACCGGTAACGAGGTAACTGGCTTAGTGGACAAGTTGTTGATCCACGGGAATGCCAACATGTCTCACCTCGGGTATTTGTAACATATCACGAAGCAACAGGAATAGCACACGGCAACTGGAGGTTCACTCGAATATTCATTCGTGTGGGTATAGGGGTCAATATGGGTGTCCACGGCTCCGATGTTGATCATTGATCGGAAGGGGTTCCGTGTCATGTCTATACTTCACCGAACCTATAGGGTCACACGCTTAAGGGTCATCTATCTGCTGAATACTAGACAGGGAGTCTGAGAGAAAATCACCGAAAAAGTTTTGGACACCGAAAAAGTTTCGGACAGCGGAAAAGTTCCGCAGAGAGAGGTCACCGGATGAGTTCCGGTGAAACTGAAAAGTTGTTTCAGAGGATACCATAAAGTCAAATTGGTTTCGGCACATGCCCGATAATTCTTGGAGGGTGCCAGAATCATTCTGGAAACTTTTGGGAATTTTCTGGAAGAAAAACCGGAAATGTTCCGGAGCTGCCGGAACCACTTCAGATGCTTTTCGCAGATGAAAATCACTAATCTGGAATTGTTCCAGAACGCGTTGAAAATTATTTTAGTAGGTACTGGAAATGTTCTAAGCCCACATAAATATTTTCAGTTCGAACGGACGCTGAAAAATGTCGTCGTGAATAGTGAAAGTGCTTTTTGGGTGGCTTCTTGGAGAAGCCACCTTGAGGGTCCTTTGGTATTTTTCCCCTTGGCTTCTTGGAGAAGCCACCCTTGGGCTTGGCCTATAAATAGGGGTGGAGGGGGCTGCCTAAAGACTCACTCCTTCTCACATACAAGTGCCATTGCAATGATCTGGCTTCTCTCTCCCTCCCCGTGAAATAGTTTCGTAGAGCCGAAAGGCTGTCTGGGTTCCGGTGGGAACTAGTTCTAGACGGCGAAGCCCTCCCGGATAGATGACACCGTATGTGTGCAACTCTGTAGAGAGGTCGTAGTTTCGATCTTAGTGCCCGAGGGGCTGTTCGAGAGTGCCTCCCGAAGGGCTGTCCAAGTGACGGTCCAAATTCTGTGAGTCCTCCCGAAGGGCTGTCCGAGTGACCGTCTGAGTTTTGAAGGTCCTCCCAAAGGGCTGTCCGCGACACTGTCCGGGGGACTGTTCAACCGCCTCCCGGAGGGCTGTCCTGGGCGCGGATGAGGGTATACATCCTCGCGGTTGGGAGGTTGTAAATCCTAGCTGCGGGGATCGTTACCGCCGATCGTCATCGACTCTACTTTCGCTGCGCTACGAGTCGGTAACGAAAATGATCAAACCTTGTATGCAGTCTCCATAGTGGTCCTGGGCTGGTGCGTAGGTCGGAAAATTTTTGTTTTCTGCTGCGTTACCCTACAGTGGCTTCATGAGCCGTGCTATGCGTAGATGCAGGTTGCGATCTAGAATACATGAGATGTATGGGTGTTGCACAATATAATTAGGTAGTAGATGAGTTCTATTACTGAAAATTATTTGTGCGGGTAGCAGATGAAATCTGTTACCCGATATTCTTGTTGCTTCCCTGGAATTTGCATATTTCTGATCTTGATAACAGCATGGTGGAGTTTCAATGTTCTGGCAATCCGCGATCCTGATTGATCAACGAAGTGCTAACAGTTCATTGAATTCCATCGTAGTTAAAAAGAAAGATGAAATTTCGCAGACGAAAGGGCAATGTAGATATGATCTGCACGGGGGTCATGCGTATGACGAAGTTCAGTATGGGGCTCGAGATTTTATTATCTCGTGTCTCATACACCCCGCGATGTTAATCTAGCGACTTGGATTATCATACTTGATGATGGACGTTGGTAGCTTCGGTTTGTTTCGAAACCTTAGAAGCCACGTAAAACAAGTTTTTGCTGAACCGATTAGAGGCGTCTAACTTGGTTTTGCAGGAGGGTTTGCATGTGCATGTGATGTGGTATAGCAGTGCTCATAATAATTTGATTATGTATGAGATGACTATATAGTGTAAATTGATTAACATGACCTGTGTGTCATGATTCGGCATGATGGCTGGAGCCATATGATTGTCACTTTATTGACCTGCGTGTCAACCTTAAGTAATGCATTATTTTATTAGCTATAGAGATAGCAATATTATCTGGTGCATCGACAAGGTGGTGGCAATCTTCGCGAAGGTGAACACCGACGCGAATGCCGAAGACGAAGAAATACAAGACTTCTCCGTCAGAAAGGGCTATACCATATCATGCTTTTATGAATTGCTTGAGATGTTTATCCCTTATGATGCACCCTTCTTGATTGTGCGGTAGTCGCTTTTTATTAGGGTGATCTCTCACAAAAATATCAAGTAGTTAGTGTTCTCCCAAGTGTAGCACCGTCACGGGACCTAACTTTTCGGGGTATCACAGGATCTCCCTGGGTACGAACGATTAGGGATGTGTGAGGCGGGTGAGTTGAGACCTCGCAGCAAGATCACTTGGTTGTCTTGACGTTCTGGAAGGATCTCCCTGAGCTCGGAACACGCCCATCGAAAGATGAACAAGAGTCACATAGAGATGTGATCGGCAAGTTTGCCTACCGATTGAAGTTCACGCCATCAGTGTTCATCTCGTTCAATGGCGTTGAATGGAAATGCGGGTCTTGAATCACTCGCAATCAATTATGAGAGATATTGATTTGAGTGGGAGCGCGCTGTAGAATTAATTCTTTTAATTCTTAGTGTAATTAATTTTGAACATTGTCTAAGTGTGATTTGCTTAATAGTTGTATAATAATGGCTCGCGTTTCCACCTTCCCTGTTAAAATTGAATAGCTGTTAAATATCTGGTTAATACTTTACGGTTGGTAACGTAATGTGAGGATTGTCCTCAAGTGTGCCAAGAAGGACTTTGTCCTATCGCATACTTTCAGTATTCTCTCTCTTATGCTATGGATCATGTGACTCTCGTCCTTTGATCCAAAAGCTAGAATTCCATTTTCAGTCAAGTGCAATATGTTTGCTTCCATGAGACCCGAACTTCGAAAGTTTGGATAGTTATGTGATATTCATGGAATCTGAAAATCATTTTCAGAGACAGACAAAGGCTAAAAGATATGAGATATCCAAAGCAATGTTTGTTTGCAAACTATTACTAAAGAAGTTTACTATGTATTAGACTGATAAGAGAGGGATCCAGAAGAACGCCTGTCATATGATGAAAGGTGAATAAAACAACAACTTAAAGAGAAAGGAAGTGTCCGAAGGGTGTTAGTGAGACTTTCATGCCTAGGAAGTCCGGGGCTAACGCCACTCTTAAGTTGAGTGCTTCTTCTGAGAGTAGGAGAAATGCTAAAAGTTAAACTGTTAGAAGTATAAAGGCAAAAAGAAAGAAGACTGGAATATCCAGCTCATGTATGAATGTCATACAAGTTTTTTGATGTATAGAAGGCTGGTCAAAGATATAGTTCTTGGGTATCATGATTAAATTGTTAATCGCTGATTCTTGGTTATTGTGAGTTAATCACAAAGATACCCACTCGATTGCATTCTGTTGCAACTCGATGTAAGAACTACTATGGCCTGAAAGACTAGCCAGGAATGAGGTTTAGGTATGCACAGGGAACATAGTAAATGTTACTATACCTTCCATCGGTGTATTACCGTCTGTATTTATTTTCATAATTCATTTAGAGTTTTACACACTCTAGCCCATTGCATAAGGTATCTTGCAAGAAGGTTGTTCATAAGAGAACTTCTGATGTTCGGTGTTATGAATAACATAAGGGCCATACTTTCATTATGAATGAGATGTATGTTATGAATGTTGATAATAAAATATTACCTCTGTGTTTACTTTCATAATTCATTTGAGAGTTTCATACGCTCTAGCCATTGCACAATGTTTGATGCAAGAGGGTTGTTCAGAAAAGAACAATTGTTGTTCAGAATTATGAATAACATAAGGGCCATGCTTCCATCATCGA
Organism: Thinopyrum elongatum; assembly: GCA_011799875.1. Taxonomy (NCBI): domain Eukaryota; kingdom Viridiplantae; phylum Streptophyta; class Magnoliopsida; order Poales; family Poaceae; genus Thinopyrum; species Thinopyrum elongatum. The sequence goes on along the minus strand of CM022303.1, from coordinate 33,055,865 downwards.
TGGGATGTATGTTATGAATATTGATGGTAATATGATACATCCATAACACTGACGCTAAATGTCGCAAGACTAAAAGAATACCACACATGTGTGGCACTGCATTTGGTCACATTGGAGAAACCCGCATGGAAAATTCCATTATGATGGATTTTGAAGTCGTTTGATTTTGGATCATCTGACACTTGCAACTTTCCTCCGAAAAGTGAAGTGACTAAAATACCGTTCACAGGACATAAGGAACGAGCAAAGAACTTATTGGTAATCATACATTTTGATGTATGTAGTCCGATAAATGTTGTTGCAAACAGTGGATTCATCTATCTTTAGAAATGACTCAAGTAGATATATGGATATTTACTTGATGAGACGTAAGTCTGGATCTTTTGAAATCATTCGAAAGGTTTTCAAAAATGAAGTAGAAGTTATTGTAACAAGAAAATTATGTTTCTACAATTCGATTGCAGAAAAGAATATTTGAGTTACAAGTTTAGCGAATGTCTGAAGAGTTGTGAAAGGGGTTTCATAACTTGCACCTCTCGGAACACCACTGCAAGTGGAAAGTCCGTGAAGATGTAATCGAACCATTTATGACATGGTACGATCAAAGATGACATAAATAAATTTGCCATTATCCCTTTTAAAAAGTGATGCGTTAGAGACTGCGGCTTTTACACTGAAAAGAGCTCCATCAAGTCTGTTGAAATGACGCCATGGTATGGTACGCCCAACCTTGTTATATCTTTTCTTAAACATTTGGAATATGGGGCTTGTGTAAAAGGTTACAAACCTATTCCAAATCAGACAAGTGCTACTTTGTAGGTTATCCCAAAATGTTGGGTATTCCTCCCTCACTGTGCCGAGGCAAATAGGTTTGCCACAAAGAATGGTATGCTTTTTGAAGAAAATGGTTCTTTCAAAAAGGTGAGTGGGAGAATAATGCAACTCGACGAGATAAACAGTATCTTCGTCATCAGATCAAAGAAAAGGAACCTTGGAAGTGATTCCGGAGTTTCCTACTGCGACTGATACGGAAGTCTCTACAATAAAATGTATGGACTTCGGTCAAACTTGCAGCTGAACCACGTAGGCAAGGCTCGTGCAAACCTCTCAGGTGCGCAAACGAGATATTGTTGTTAGACAACAGTATACCTACGATACACAAGGAAGCGTTGATGGGCCCTGACTCCAGAATTGGCTAAATGCCAATACAACCCGAGTCCATATAAGTGATTCAAGATTAAAACCTTGATACACCTTTCGGAAGACTTAGAGTCTAACAAATATTTATGGAACTTAAAACTGATACGGATAAAAATGTTTTATCCATAAAGCTCGACTTGTTGCAATAACAAGTTCAAGGAGTTGACTACGATGAGATTGTCTCACCGTAGCGATGCTTAAAGTCGGTTCAGGTTGAACTAGCAATTAATACATATTTCAATCATGAGATATGAAACATGGATGACAAAAGGATTTCCATCTGATGGAAATAAAACCTAGGACTTGTATGTGATACAGTCCAAAGTAATTTGTCGATCCAGAGGATGCTAGTAGGTATGCAAACTTCAGAGTTCCTGCGATGGACAGAAGAGAGCAAAATGGAGTTGGAATCTTCGTGTTTTGATGAAATGGTCAAAAAGGGTTTTGACTTCATCAATGGGTAACGAAGATGCTTGTAATTCAAGAAAATAAGTGGGAGCATAATAATATTTCTAAAAACCTTGTGTTCTTGACACATTGGTAATTGGAAATAAATTTCTTGACACGAATTAGGACTTCATTTGAAAATAGTTTTTTCGATAAAGTGCTTGGGCTAAATAGCCTTGATATTAGGCATGATAATCTATGGAGATAGATTTACCTAATGGGGCTAAGCAATGAATACATATTGACAAGATGCTAAAATCTTTTAGCATTAAAAGGCCAAGGAGTGATTCTTGCTGAAGTCACATGGAAAGAGTTTTTGCAAGACTCGGTGTCCCAAAACACTGATGAGCAAAATACATGATGGAGATTCCACACACTCTTGTGTTTGGATTAATCATGTATTCCATGGTATGTAAAACAACCAGATATGTCCGATACTCCCAAGGTGTTGCGAGTATAGATACCAAAGTGATCAAAAGTACTGATCATAGGACAACAGTGAAAAAGGGTCATTGAGTGCAACAGTGGTACCAATGACAAGTTTTCTCGCAAACGGATATCATGAAGAGTTCGTTGTAAAAGGTTACATCGATACAGTCTTCATCTTTTCTCCATGCGATCTTCGATTTAAATTGAGGGTTTTTGTGTTATACATGATATGGTGGCACAGTTAGTTGGAATTGTTCAAACTGGTTACTGTGGCAAATTCTATAACAAAGGGTAAGTATGTTGACGCTTTAGAAGCGACAAAGAAGATGTTGAATCATATAGTTCATTCACGAACTTAGTATGGTTCCAAGATGGCTTTTGTCAATGGGACACTACTGCAGGTAGCTGCTCTATAACTCAGTCTGAGGAATCCAGGTTCGACCTGTGATTCACATACATACAAAACCAAGTCCACACAAAATATGAATTTTGTGAAAGCATGAAGACGCGAGGATATGCAAAGATACACACGGAGCTGAAGTCGTCAGATCCGTTGGACATCAGGCTATACCACAAGCGAAGCATATTTACACCAATGTGTCATAGGTGTAAAGTGCATAGCATTGACTAGATATTGACTCTAGTGCAAGTGGGAGTCTGTAGGAGATATGCCCTAGAGGTAACAAAGATGCTTGTAATTCAAGAAAATAAGTGGGAGCATAATAATATTTCTAAAAACCTTGTGTTCTTGACACATTGGTAATTGGAAATAAATTTCTTGACACGAATTAGGACTTCATTTGAAAATAGTTTTTTCGATAAAGTGCTTGGGCTAAATAGCCTTGATATTAGGCATGATAATCTATGGAGATAGATTTACCTAATGGGGCTAAGCAATGAATACATATTGACAAGATGCTAAAATCTTTTAGCATTAAAAGGCCAAGGAGTGATTCTTGCCGAAGTCACATGGAAAGAGTTTTTGCAAGACTCGGTGTCCCAAAACACTGATGAGCAAAATACATGATGGAGATTCCACACACTCTTGTGTTTGGATTAATCATGTATTCCATGGTATGTAAAACAACCAGATATGTCCGATACTCCCAAGGTGTTGCGAGTATAGATACCAAAGTGATCAAAAGTACTGATCATAGGACAACAGTGAAAAAGGGTCATTGAGTGCAACAGTGGTACCAATGACAAGTTTTCTCGCAAACGGATATCATGAAGAGTTCGTTGTAAAAGGTTACATCGATACAGTCTTCATCTTTTCTCCATGCGATCTTCGATTTAAATTGAGGGTTTTTGTGTTATACATGATATGGTGGCACAGTTAGTTGGAATTGTTCAAACTGGTTACTGTGGCGAATTCTATAACAAAGGGTAAGTATGTTGACGCTTTAGAAGCGACAAAGAACATGTTGAATCATATAGTTCATTCACAAACTTAGTATGGTTCCAAGATGGCTTTTGTCAATGGGACACTACTGCAGGTAGCTGCTCTATAACTCAGTCTGAGGAATCCAGGTTCGACCTGTGATTCACATACATACAAAACCAAGTCCACACAAAATATGAATTTTGTGAAAGCATGAAGACGCGAGGATATGCAAAGATACACACGGAGCTGAAGTCGTCAGATCCGTTGGACATCAGGCTATACCACAAGCGAAGCATATTTACACCAATGTGTCATAGGTGTAAAGTGCATAGCATTGACTAGATATTGACTCTAGTGCAAGTGGGAGTCTGTAGGAGATATGCCCTAGAGGTAACGAAGATGCTTGTAATTCAAGAAAATAAGTGGGAGCATAATAATATTTCTAAAAACCTTGTGTTCTTGACACATTGGTAATTGGAAATAAATTTCTTGACACGAATTAGGACTTCATTTGAAAATAGTTTTTTCGATAAAGTGCTTGGGCTAAATAGCCTTGATATTAGGCATGATAATCTATGGAGATAGATTTACCTAATGGGGCTAAGCAATGAATACATATTGACAAGATGCTAAAACCTTTTATCATTAAAAGGCCAAGGAGTGATTCTTGCCGAAGTCACATGGAAAGAGTTTTTGCAAGACTCGGTGTCCCAAAACACTGATGAGCAAAATACATGATGGAGATTCCACACACTCTTGTGTTTGGATTAATCATGTATTCCATGGTATGTAAAACAACCAGATATGTCCGATACTCCCAAGGTGTTGCGAGTATAGATACCAAAGTGATCAAAAGTACTGATCATAGGACAACAGTGAAAAAGGGTCATTGAGTGCAACAGTGGTACTAATGACAAGTTTTCTCGCAAACGAAGATCATGAAGAGTTCGTTGTAAAAGGTTACATCGATACAGTCTTCATCTTTTCTCCATGCGATCTTCGATTTAAATTGAGGGTTTTTGTGTTATACACGATATGGTGGCACAGTTAGTTGGAATTGTCCAAACAAGTTACTGTGGCGAATTCTATAACAGAGGCGAAGTATGTTGCCGCTTTTAAAAACGACAAAGAAGATGTTGAATCATATAGTTCATTCATGAACTTAGTATGGTTCCAAGATGGCTTTTGTAAATGGGACACTACTGTAGGTAGTTGCTCCATAAACTCAGTCTGAGGAATCCAGGTTCGACCTGTGATTCACATACATACAAAGCCAAGTCCACACAAAATATGAATTTTGTGAAAGCGTGAAAACGCGAGGATATGCAAAGATACACACGGAGCTGAAGTCGTCAGATCCGTTGGACATCAGGCTATACCACATGCGAAGCATATTTTACACCAATGTGCCATAGGTGTAAAGTGCATTAGCATTAACTAGATTATTGACTCTAGTGCAAGTGGGAGTCTGTAGGAGATATGCCCTAGAGGCAATAATAAATACTATTATATATCTCCCTGTTCATAATTAGGTTTATGTTCTATGCTATAACTGCTATGGTTCTCGAGTCTACAAATAAAACGAGGCTTGGAGGAAGACTCATATGCACGTGTGGAATAATAAACGGTAAAATGTATTCCTAGTCTGGCCTCTAAGACTAGCTCAAGTGTTGCATGTTGGTTCTGTTTTCCTGATCATGGGCATGTCTATGCCAACAACTTTTGAGGGCACAATGTTAGGAGAACACTTGTGTTGAATCGACCCGAATTAATGTTATGCTATGAGATACATTCGTCATGAGTTAATGGTTAATAACACAGAGATGGTTAACGTTTGCATGATTCCTTAGACCATGAGAGTATCGAGTTTCTTCATGCTTGATTCATGAACTTTGGGGTTTGTTAAACGTCATCCGTAAATGGATGGCTATTACGGCGGCTTACGGGTTCATGGGAAAGTATGTCAAGTAACTAGATAGCTCGAGATTGGGATTTGCTCCTCCAACGATGGAGAGATATCTCTGGGCCCTCTCGGTGTTACGGTGTCCATCATCGTCTGGCCAGACACTGTGTGATTTGATCACGGGGATGCCGGAACACGTAACGAGAAAAGAGAACAATACCGGTAACGAGGTAACTGGCTTAGTGGACAAGTTGTTGATCCACGGGAATGCCAACATGTCTCACCTCGGGTATTTGTAACATATCGCGAAGCAACAGGAATAGCACACGGCAACTGGAGGTTCACTCGAATATTCATTCGTGTGGGTATAGGGGTCAATATGGGTGTCCACGGCTCCGATGTTGATCATTGATCGGAAGGGGTTCCGTGTCATGTCTATACTTCACCAAACCTATAGGGTCACACGCTTAAGGGTCATCTATCTGCTGAATACTAGACACGGAGTCTGAGAGAAAATCACCGAAAAAGTTTCGGACACCGAAAAAGTTTCGGACAGCGGAAAAGTTCCGCAGAGAGAGGTCACCGGATGAGTTCCGGTGAAACTGAAAAGTTGTTTCAGAGGATACCATAAAGTCAAATTGGTTTCGGCACATGCCCGATAATTCTTGGAGGGTGCCAGAATCATTCTGGAAACTTTTGGGAATTTTCTGGAAGAAAAACCGGAAATGTTCCGGAGCTGCCGGAACCACTTCAGATGCTTTTCGCAGATGAAAATCACTAATCTGGAATTGTTCCAGAACGCGTTGAAATATATTTTAGTGGGTACTGGAAATGTTCTAAGCCCACATAAATATTTTCAGTTCGAACGGACGCTGAAAAATGTCGTCGTGAATAGTGAAAGTGCTTTTTGGTTGGCTTCTTGGAGAAGCCACCTTGAGGGTCCTTTGGTATTTTTCCCCTTGGCTTCTTGGAGAAGCCACCCTTGGGCTTGGCCTATAAATAGGGGTGGAGGGGGCTGCCTAAAGACTCACTCCTTCTCACATACAAGTGCCATTGCAATGATCTGGCTTGTCTCTCCCTCCCCGCGAAATAGTTTCGTAGAGTCGAAAGGCTATCTGGGTTCCGGTGGGAACTAGTTCTGGACGGCGAAGCCCTGCCGGATAGATGACACCGTATGTGTGCAACTCTGTAGAGAGGTCGTAGTTTCGATCTTAGTGCCCGAGGGGCTGTTCGAGAGTGCCTCCCGAAGGGCTGTCCAAGTGACGGTCCAAATTCTGTGAGTCCTCCCGAAGGGCTGTCCGAGTGACCGTCTGAGTTTTGAAGGTCCTCCCGAAGGGCTGTCCGCGACACTGTCCGGGGGACTGTTCAACCGCCTCCCGGAGGGCTGTCCTGGGCGCGGATGAGGGTATACATCCTCGCGGTTGGGAGGTTGTAAATCCTAGCTGCGGGGATCTGCACCGCCAATCGTCATCGACTCTACTTCCGCTGCGCTACGAGTCGGTAACGAAAATGATCAAACCTTGTATGCAGTCTCCATAGTGGTCCTGGGCTGGTGCGTAGGTCGGAAATTTTTTGTTTTCTGCTGCGTTACCCTACAAAAATAGACCCCGGGGCCGTAGATTTCACTAGTGGCTTCTCTCGAGAAAATAGCATACGGTGGGTAAACAAATTACTGTTGGGCAATTGATAGAGCCTCAAATAATTATGACGATATCCAGGCAATGATCATTATATAGGCATCACGTCCAAGATTAGTAGACCGACTCCTGCCTTCATCTACTACTATTACTCCACACATCGACCGCTATCCAGCATGCATCTAGTGTATTAAGTTCATATAGAAACGGAGTAATGTAATAAGAACGATAACATGATGTACACGAGATCTATTCATGTAGGAATAGCCCCCATCTTGTTACCCTTAATAGCAACGATACATGCATATCTTGCTGCCCCTTCTGTCACTGGGAAAGAACACCGCACGATCGAACCCATCACAAAGCACCTCTTTCCATGGCAAGAAAAATTGATCTAGTTGACTGTGGCGCCCCCGACTCAATCGTGCACTAATCATACACGCAAACATGCACGATCAAGCACAGGGACTCACGGGAAGATATCACAACGCAACTCTAACACAAATTAAACGGAGATCCACAATATTACGGACCAGGGATCCGAAGATCCGAATACATAAGTCAGTCATACAAATATAATCTGAGTACAGACATAGTTAGACAAGTTTTGCCTTAAGAAGGCTAGCACAAACAGCGACACTAGATCGAAAGGCGTTGGCCTCCTGCCTGGGAGCCTCCGATCCTACTCCTGGTCAGCTGGCTTGATCCAGTAGTACATGCCCTCTGGACCCGCCTGGTAGTAGGCTCCGGTGGTGGCATCTGGCTCCTGGACTCCATCGTCTGGTGTATCATCAAGGTGGGATATATGGGGAAAAGAGAAAGTAAAGCAACCGTGAGTACTCATCCGAAGTACTCAGCAAGCAAGGATCTATACTACATATGCAACATTATCAATGGAGAAAGGCTGTATATGTCGACTGGGCTGCAGAAATGCCAGAATAGAGAGAAGGCCTAGTCCTATCGAAGACTAGCATCTTTAGCATGTCATCATCTTGTAGCAGTAGAAGAGAGTAGAATAGCATTTTATTTAGCAAACATGTTGAAGCAAGCCTAGAGATCCTTCCTCGACTCCCAAGCGAGAAAGTGATCCCGAAGCTTCAATTAAGTAACAAGTATCCAGTTTAAGTAGTAGATCGGGATACACAAACTGAGCGTCCTTTACCGTAGGACCGGCTATCGATAGATCATTCATCCCTGCAGTGGTGCACTACTGTTACCCAACACGCTCGATCAACTCTGGTCGGACATACTTGCTGGGTAATGCCCGTCCTTGGAAGATCAACATGAAGCAGTGCCCTACCTAGGCTCGGCAGAGAGGTCAGCACGCCGGACTAACCTATGCACCCAGAGGTCTTGGGCCTTCGCCCTGGGCACCCTGCGCGTTGCGAGACTGGCCGGGGTGCAGGCGCGACACTGAACTCGTCAGTGAAGTATCCAGCCCAATCCCGACAATCAGCCCGCACGATGAATCGTGACGTCTGACGAGCTTTCGGGAGAAACGTATATCGCAGAGGGCCCCATAACCATAATCCTGCGTGGTGGTAGTGCGTATAGGGCACGTCGACCCACTCAGATCACACACCCAAATCCAATAGGCTCATTTAGTATCACACGGAGACAATCAGAGTTTCTGAAGCTCTGCCACAATATCACACTCGAGTGCCCTTCCGGCACACCCGACAACATAAATCCCCAGCGGGTACCCACCAGGGTGGACCCGCCTGTAACAAAGGTCAAGTAGCCGTGTGGTCATAATCATCAGGGTGAACGTATGAGGTATCACCCTCGAGGTTCCCACTGAGGGGTTGCACGACAGAGTCGTAACGGAAGTGGAGAAGGAGGAATCACCCTCGAGGACCACGGCCGAACAGCTACACTGCAGAGTATTCATCAGGAGTGCGTTACGAGGTATCACCCTCGGCACTCGAGAGTATCTATGCAGAGTCGTACAACTAAGGGGGTGTGAAGTGAGGCGTCGGTCTCTGATCGACGATCATGTTGATCGAGACATCGATGATCAAGCAAGGGCAACAAGGGAAAGGTGGTGGGGTCACTGATGGTTCATTACCAACCTATACTAAACAGTTTATCATAGGCAGGTAAGGTAACAATGAACAGGTTACAACAGCAGGCTATGCATCAGAATAGGAGCATACATTAACAGTAGCAAAATCTAATGCAAGTAGGAGAAATGGAATGGGCGATATCTGGATGCTCAAGGGGGGGAGGGGGCTTGCCTGGTTGCTCTGGCAAGAGAGGGAGGTCGTCAACGGGCTGCTCGTCTGGAGCGTAGTCGTACTAAGCTGCGTCGGCGTCGGTCTCGGCGTCTATCGAGAGAGAAGAAGGGGGAGAGAAACAATAAATTCACGGCAAGGCTGCAAACCATATGTATGATATGCCTAAATGATATGCCGGGGTGTTCTACTGCCTAATTAAATGATTTAGCTAATTTAGGAATTTAATTGGATTTATTTAATCAGCGATGGGCACTATTCATTTACTGAAAATGGTCTAAAAGTTCAATGTTCATATAGCTAGGGGCGTCTGACAGGAATACGGAGGACGTATTCGGGTTCATATCGAAATTCTGAGCAAGTTTCATGTATAAAGTATTTTCATCGGAGTTACGGATTATTTAATATGATTTTCTAAAGTTTTTATTAATTTCAGGAATTTAATTAATTATTTAAATTAACATTATCCGAAACAGTGTTGATGACATCAGCATGACATCATGCTGATGTCAGTAGTCATCTGACACGTGGGTCCCACCTGTCATAGACTGATTAGCTAATTAGGGTTCACTAATATTTAATTAAACTAATTAACTAGTTAGATTAGCCTAAACAGGGTTAATTAACTTAATTAATTAACTAATTAATTAATTAATTAATTAATCATTTTAATAATCCTATTTTATTTTTTATTTTCATTTTCGTTTTTCTGGGCATGGGCCCCGTTCGTCAGTGGCACGGGGGGGGGGGGGGTTCGGCCCCACCGGTCAGTGGCACAAGGGCCACAGCGGGCGCGGGTGGCAGGCGCAGCGCGGCGCGCGGGCGCGCGTGTGCGTGCGCGCGGGCGGCGGCAGGGGCGCGGCGACGCGGGCGGCATCGCGTGCGCGAGCAGGCGCGGGCGAGCGCGGGCGGGCCGGCAGGTGAGCACGGCCGCACGGGGCATGGGCGAGCAGGGGTGGAGAGCGGCGACCGTGGCGAGCGCGTGCGAGGGAACGGCCACGGGCGCGCGCGCGTGCGGCAGAGCGAGGCGATGGGCGCGGTGAGTGCGAGCGCGGGCCGAGCCGGCGACGGGAGAGAGAGGGGAGAGGCCGGGGCCTCACCGTACGGTGTAGGGCACGGGGCAGTGGGCGCGGGGAGGATGGCGACGAGGTCCGGCGACGGCGGGGCGGCGTGTCCGGCGAGGTGGTGGTGGCGACGGCGCGGCGTCGAGTGGCGGGGCGCGGTCGGCCAGCAGCGCCCGACCTAGAATGGATCGGGGTGGGGGGGGGAAGGGGGGCGAGCGAGGGGGGGGGGGGTGTGTCGGTGGGTGGGTTAGGGTTCGTGTGCCGGCCTGGGGAGCCATATAGTGGGGGAGTTGGGCCGGCCGGCTGGGCCTTGGCCCAGTTGGGCCGGGGGGGGGGGGATTTTCTCTTTTTTTTGTTTTTTGTTTGTCTTTTTCTTTTTATTTATTCATATCTCCTGTTTAGTAAATTGTTAGGCCTCAAAATGATTTTTTTAGAACATGGCAATTGCTCCAATAAATACTAGGCATCCTCTACTACTACCAGAAATTAGTTTGGAGGCAATTGGAGTTCACACAATTTTTATAATAATTAAAATGCATTAGTCCTCGCTGTTTTGGTAATGCTTGAGCCACCTAATTATTTTATTAATTGTTGGTTTCAATTTTAGATTAGCCTCTACAATATTTGTTATTTATCGAACATTTTAGTTTCTATGTTGCACAACTTTTATATTTCACTTTCATTTAAATTTGAATTTGACTTAGGAGTTGAAATGCAATATGATGCTAATGATGATTATGCACTATCAAACTTGGTGACATGTCATTATCAAAAGTGATTACTGTAGCTAATGACAGGGGGTGTTACAACTCTCCTCATCTATTAAGAATTCTCGTCCCGAGAATTAAGAGGAAGACTGAAAGAAAGCGGGGTATTCTTCGCGAAGACGATCCTCGCGTTCCCAAGTGGCTTCATCTTCAGAATGATTCGACCACTGAACCTTGAGGAATTTGATTGACTTCTGACGAGTTCGACGCTCAGCTTGATCAAGAATACGGATGGGATATTCTGGATAAGATAGATCTTCCCGTAATTCAAGCATTTCATGGTCCACAGCTCGAATAGGATCCTTGAAGCAGCGACGGAGTTGGGATACATGAAAGACATCATGTACTTGTGAAAGATTAGGCGGCAATTGCAATTGATATGCCACCTCTCCTCGGCGGGCAAGAATACGGAAGGGCCAATGTAGCAAGGAGCTAACTTGCCTTTGATTCCGAATCGATGAGTGCCTTTCAACGGAGTGACGCGGAGGTAAGCTTGTTCGCCAGGTTGATAGACCATTTCCTGGTGCTTTCGGTCATAGTTGCTCTTCTGACGAGACTGAGAAGATTTCAAATGTTCACGGACAATGCGGACTTGTTCTTCAGCTTGCTGAATAATGTCCGGTCCGACGAGTGAGCGTTCCCCAGTTTCTGACCAATTCAGAGGGGTTCGACACTTACGACCGTATAGAACTTCAAACGGTGCCATCTTCAGACTAGCTTGATAGCTATTGTTGTAAGAGAATTCGGCATATGGGAGAGATTTCTCCCACTTCTTACCAAAGGAGATGACGCAAGCTCGAAGCATATCTTCGAGCACTTGATTAACTCGTTCAATTTGACCCTGAGACTGAGGGTGAAAAGCGGTGCTAAAAGATAGATGAGTTCCCATAGCTTCTTGGAAACTATTCCAGAATCTGGAGGAGAAGAGGCTGCCATGATCAGAACTGATCTCCAACGGAACACCATGGAGTGACACAATTCGGGAAACATACAAGTCTGCTAACTGGCTAGCAGTGATTGTCTCCTTAACTGGCAGAAAGTGAGCAACCTTGGATAATCGGTCAATGACGACAAAGATAGCATCATGACCCTTCTGAGATCTGGGAAAACCAGTAATGAAATCCAGTTGGACCTTGTCCCATTTCTATTCAGGAATTGCAAGGGGTTGCAGAGTTCCAGCAGACCTTTGATGTTCTGCTTTAATGCGGCGACAAACGTCACACTCAGAAACATAACAAGCAATGTCTCGCTTCATATTAGGCCACTAGTATCTCTGACAAATGTCACGGTACATCTTTGTGCTACCAGGGTGAATAGACAGAGGAGTGTCATGAGCTTCCTTCATAACGTGTTCCCTCTCATCCTTGAACTTGGGTACGAAGAGACGGTGTTGGAAAAATAGGATCCCATCCTTATCAAGATGGAATTCCAACGGCTTTCCTTTTTCGAGGTATCGCTTGATCCTTTCAACTTCAGTGTCATTCTTTTGTATAATCTTAATGCTGTGCTCTAAATCTGGTTCGACAACCAGGGTATTGAGATAACCCTGTGGAACAATATTGAGGTTTAACTTGCGAAGCTCTTCATGGAGAAGAGGTTGTGTTTCCTGAACCATAAGATTGTTGCTATAAGCCTTGCGACTCAAAGCATCGGCCATTACATTAGCCTTGCCAGGGGTATATGAAATATTCATATCATAATCGGCAATTGTTTCTAGCCATCTTTGTTGACGAAGGTTCAGATCCGGTTGAGTATATAGATACTTCAAACTTTGATGATCCTTGTATATCTTGCAACGATTATCGAGAAGGTAATGTCGCCATAGCTTCAGGGCATAAATAACCGCAGAAAGTTCAAGATCATGCACGGGATAATTTTCTTCATGAGGACGCAATTGTCGGGAGGCATAAGCAATGACTTTGCGCTCTTGCATTAGGACACAGCCTAATCCTTGACGGGAGGCATCACAGTATATCACGAAATCTTTTTGGGAATCCGGGGGTGCTAAGACTGGGGCAGATGTCAATTTATCTTTTAGTGTCTGAAAGCTTTCCTGACATTTTTCTGTCCACTCAAATTTAACACCTTTGTGAAGCAGATTTGTCAATGGTTTTGCAATCTTGGAAAAGTTCTCAACGAACCGACGGTAATAACTAGCAAGTCCGAGAAAACTTCTAACTTGCTTGACATTCTTCGGGGGAGTCCAGTCAAGAATAGCCTGAACTCGTTCGGGGTTAACAACAATTCCATCCTTGGAAATCACATGTCCAAGGTAAGTTACTTCAGAAAGCCAAAATTCACATTTGGAATACTTGGCATACAACTGGTGTTCTCGGAGCCTTTCTAGTACCAGACGGAGGTGTTCAGCATGTTCTTCTTTATTTTTAGAATATACCAGAATATCATCTAGATATACCACGACGAACTTGTCGAGGTAATCCATGAATATATAATTCATCAGACGGGAGAATGTAGCTGGGGCATTCGTTAAGCCAAATGACATGACGGTGTATTCATAGGAGCCATAACGAGTGACGAATGTAGTCTTGGGAATATCCTCTTCACGGACACGGATCTGGTGATAACCCAACCTCAAGTCGAGTTTAGAGAACACCGATGATCCAGCAAGTTGATCATAAAGATCATTGATCCGGGGCAGTGGGTATTTATTCTGGATTGTGGCTTGGTTAATGGGCCGGTAATCCTGAACCAAACGGTTAGTTCCATCCTTCTTAACGAAGAGTGAAGGTGCTCCCCAAGCAGAGGAACTGGGGCGGATGAAACCACTCTTAAGTGACTTGTCGATTTCTTCCTTAAGCTCGAGAAGGTGATGCGGAGGCATCTTATAAGGTCGCTTAGCAATAGGGACAGTGCCAGTCTTCAAGTCAATGACGAACTCGACAGCTCTAGCCGGGGTTATGCCTAGAAGTTCTTCGGGAAAGACGTCTGGAAAATCTCGAACGACAAGAATGTTCTCGATTCCTTCCAGAGGGGAGGCGTTCAAAGTATTCAGAGCATATATCTGAGCTTCAGCATCACGAGTAATGCGGGCGGTATAATTCACTATCTCATCGGAGGGGTGAAGAAGTTGGACAGCTTTAGTGGCACAATTGATCAAAGCAATGTGAGCTTTCAACCAATCCATTCCGAGAATGAGGTCTATGGTGGAAGACTTCAAGACGATGGGTGAGGCAAGGAATTCCAACCCTTTAATTTTGACGGTAATGTTAGGTGCTATCACGTCAGCATGACAATGACCTCTGGGAGTTTTAATGACTAACGGAGTATGCATCTTCTCATATCGAATGCCATGCATGAATGCAAATTTTCCCGAGATGAATGAATGTGATGCTCCTGAATCAAATAAAACAAAAGTAGGTACTGAGTTAACAAGAAGGGTACCCATCACAGTAGCAGGCTGATCCTGGACTTCTTCAATATCAATGTTTTAAGCGTGTCCATGACCATGTGAAGCAGACCCAGTATTATAGTTGCGGGTCTGATTGTTGCCATGGCCATATCCACGGCCAGCACGAGGAAAAGCCAACTGATTCTGAGTCTGGCGGCAGTCTTTAGCCTGGTGTCCTGGTTTGCAGCACTTGAAGCACAGACCATCTTCAGGACGAAGAGGAGCATTGTTTTGAATAGCTTGAGCTTTTGGCTGCCTCGGTGGTGGAGGAGGCAGACGTGGTGCAACATAGTTGTTCTTTGGCGCAGAGGTATTGGTACGGAATGCGTTGTTGGGAATCCAAACCTTACGCTTCTGTGCTGAGCCCGAAGATGAGCCAGCATCACGATAGCGCTTCTGCGAGTTCTTGTGTTCCATCTGAGCGGTCTCAACAAGAATAGCCTTGTTCACTAGAGTTGAAAAGTCGTTGAAGTCTTGGGAAGCAAGTGCAAGCTTGTGGTCTGGGTGGAGTCCATTACGGAACTTCTCTTGTCTGCGGGCATCTGTGGTGATGTCTTCTTCAGCATAGCGGGAGAGATCAAGAAATTCTCGCTGATAAGCTTCGACAGTCTTGTTGCCTTGAGTGAGGTTGCGGAACTGGGTCTTCATGCGTTCCATAATTGCTTGAGGGATGTAACGTGTATGGAAAGCAGCCTGGAACTCATACGAGGTAATGACTGTTCCAGCAGGCAGTGAACGCTTGTGTGTGCCCACCACTGAGCAGCAGGCCCTTTTAAGAAAAAGGACGCGAAGGTGACAAAGTTGGCAGGGGCGACATTAGCAGACTCCATCTCGTGAGTGATGTCACGGAGCCAGTCATCAGCATCCAGTGGCTTGTCAGAGTTGCGGAAGTGAGTAGGGTTAAGTCGCATGAATTCTGGCAGTGTTATTGAAGGTGGGTTCTGGTTGTTCTGATGCGGAAACTGAGCCATGATTCCAACCATGAACTGGCGGTTGAGCTCGAATTGTTGCATCATAGCTGCCATATAGTCTGGCGGTGGTGGACGTTCAGGGGCACGACCACGACCACGACCACCTGTTCTAACCATCCTGCTGAGTATCAACAGGGGGTAGTTTAGTAAAAGCAATTGCGTGTGTTTAGCGACAGGCATGATGTAACACGACAATACTTTAAGCAGTGTAACAGATACATAATAGTAGTTGATTAAGACATACAGATCCATACACAAAGTCGGGTACATGCGGACAGCAAAACGGCGCAAATTAAAAACTAGACATACTAGGCGGCGCGCAGGCACGCGGTAAGGAAGTACACAACGAGACATAGCAAAGGCTACATCAACGTCGGAGAAAACCACTGTAACGGGGTAACTGCGAGTGCGGACGACGAATGTTCGTCGCGGAAGGATCCTGTGCTTCATGTGCACTCTGATACAGAACCCGGTCTCGAGCTGTAAGAAGAGGTCCACATGTAGGTGTGTGACCTCCAACAGCAGGCCAATCAATACCAGCATACATCTGAGTCCTGCGCGGATAAAGGATGTGCTCCGGATGTATCCCTACATGAACATCGGGTAGCAACTGCGTCATAGCATCGTAGGGACGTGCTCGAGTGGCAACCAACTCGACGGCAAGAGCCCGAACAGTGCGATCCAGAGCCTGAGTGCACTGAATCAGAACGCGGTGGTCATATTGGCGATGCTCGTACGGGGCACAGATAGCTGGGTAGTATCCAGTAGCATCTCCAGCAGGGGCATACAGAATGTATCGGAACTCAGAGTCATCCAAGATATCACTGAACTGTCCTCGGAGACGTGCGACAGCAGAGTAGGCGGCATCATGTACTGCCATCTCAATCATCATGCCGATACCGTGGAAAAGGTGCAGCTCGGTGTCTGAGTCATTCTGCCGATCATAGATACGAACATCAGCATGGTACTGCTCCTGATTGAACTCGCGGTAATCCTCATAAACCATGTACTCAGGGTACCAGCGGTAGCCAAGTCTGGTCATGAGAGCGATCAGGACAGCTGGAAAACCAAGGGCATCACGAGCCCAAGTGCGAAGCACAAGCTGTGTCGTAGGACACGGTGGAAACAAATGATACATCTGAAACAGAGGAAATTCAGGGTTGTCAAACGACAATGAGAAGTTTAACACAACTCGGAGAGAAAGGTTAAACAAAACAATGGAAAGGAAAATGATTATCAGACTAATCAGATCAATGACAGGGAAATTGCACAGATATCCAGCTCTCCAGGTAGACAGAATTTACGAGATCCTAAGTGTCGGCGTTAGTAACCTTTAGTTAACCCGAATAGAAGAGAGATCAGAGTCCCAGAGTATAGACGTGGAATAAAAGATCCTAATACCACCCAGTTGGCGACGTGGGCCCGTAAGCCACACAGCCAAGTTAGTAATTTAGTTTATTGGTTTCTAGACTCAACTTCGGCCAAGGAATTTGGAGGGGGGCTTCCTACAGGCAGTTGGCTCTGATACCAACTTGTGGCGCCCCCGACTCAATCATGCACTAATCATACACGCAAACATGCACGATCAAGCACAGGGACTCACCGGAAGATATCACAACACAACTCTAACACAAATTAAACGGAGATCCACAATATTACGGACCAGGGATCCGAAGATCCGAATACATAAGTCAGTCATACAAATATAATCTGAGTACAGACATAGTTAGACAAGTTTTGCCTTAAGAAGGCTAGCACAAACAGCGACACTAGATCGAAAGGCGTTGGCCTCCTGCATGGGAGCCTCCGATCCTACTCCTGGTCAGCTGGCTTGATCCAGTAGTACATGCCCTCTGGACCCGCCTGGTAGTAGGCTCCGGTGGTGGCATCTGGCTCCTGGACTCCATCGTCTGGTGTATCATCAAGGTGGGATATATGGGGAAAAGAGAAAGTAAAGCAACCGTGAGTACTCATCCGAAGTACTCAGCAAGCAAGGATCTATACTACATATGCAACATTATCAATGGAGAAAGGCTGTATATGTCGACTGGGCTGCAGAAATGCCAGAATAGAGAGAAGGCCTAGTCCTATCGAAGACTAGCATCTTTAGCATGTCATCATCTTGTAGCAGTAGAAGAGAGTAGAATAGCATTTTATTTAGCAAACATGTTGAAGCAAGCCTAGAGATCCTTCCTCGACTCCCAAGCGAGAAAGTGATCCCGAAGCTTCAATTAAGTAACAAGTATCCAGTTTAAGTAGTAGATCGGGATACACAAACTGAGCGTCCTTTACCGTATGACCGGCTATCGATAGATCATTCATCCCTGCAGTGGTGCACTACTGTTACCCAACACGCTCGATCAACTCTGGTCGGACATACTTGCTGGGTAATGCCCGTCCTTGGAAGATCAACACGAAGCAGTGCCCTACCTAGGCTCGGCAGAGAGGTCAGCACGCCGGACTAACCTATGCACCCAGAGGTCTTGGGCCTTCGCCCTGGGCACCCTGCGCGTTGCGAGACAGGCCGGGGTGCAGGCGCGACACTGAACTCGTCAGTGAAGTATCCAGCCCAATCCCGACAATCAGCCCGCACGATGAATCGTGACGTCTGACGAGCTTTCGGGAGAAACGTACATCGCAGAGGGCCCCATAACCATAATCCCGCGTGGTGGTAGTGCGTATAGGGCACGTCGACCCACTCAGATCACACACCCAAATCCAATAGGCTCATTTAGTATCACACGGAGACAATCAGAGTTTCTGAAGCTCTGCCACAATATCACACTCGAGTGCCCTTCCGGCACACCCGACAACATAAATCCCCAGCGGGTACCCACCAGGGTGGACCCGCCTGTAAGAAAGGTCAAGTAGCCGTGTGGTCATAATCATCAGGGTGAATGTATGAGGTATCACCCTCGAGGTTCCCACTGAGGGGTTGCACGACAGAGTCGTAACGGAAGTGGAGAAGGAGGAATCACCCTCGAGGACCACGACCGAACAGCTACACTGCAGAGTATTCATCAGGAGTGCGTTACGAGGTATCACCCTCGGCACTCGAGAGTATCTATGCAGAGTCGTACAACTAAGGGGGTGTGAAGTGAGGCATCGGTCTCTGATCGACGATCACGTTGATCGAGACGTCAATGATCAAGCAGGGGCAACAAGGGAAAGGTGGTGTGGTCACTGATGGTTCATTACCAACCTATACTAAACAGTTTATCATAGGCAGGTAAGGTAACAATGAACAGGTTACAACAGCAGGCTATGCATCAGAATAGGAGCATACATTAACAGTAGCAAAATCTAATGCAAGCAGGAGAAATGGAATGGGCGATATCTGGATGCTCAAGGGGGGGGGGGGGGGGGGGCTTGCCTGGTTGCTCTGGCAAGAGAGGGAGGTCGTCAACGGGCTGCTCATCTGGAGCGTAGTCGTACTCAGCTGCGTCGGCGTCGGTCTCGGCGTCTATCGAGAGAGAAGGAGGGGGAGAGAAACAATAAATTCACGACAAGGCTGCAAACAATATGTATGATATGCCTAAATGATATGCCGGGGTGTTCTACTGCCTAATTAAATGATTTAGCTAATTTAGGAATTTATTTGGATTTATTTAATCAGCGATGGGCACTATTCATTTACTGAAAACGGTCTAAAAGTTCAATGTTCGTATAGCTAGGGGCGTCTGACAGGAATACGGAGGACGTATTCGGGTTCGTATCGAAATTCTGAGCAAGTTTCATGTATAAAGTTTTTTCATCGGAGTTACGGATTATTTAATATGATTTTCTAAAGTTTTTATTAATTTCAGGAATTTAATTAATTATTTAAATTAACATTATCCGAAACAGTGTTGATGACATCATGCTGACGTCAGCAGTCATCTGACACGTGGGTCCCACCTGTCTTAGACTGATTAGCTAATTAGGGTTAACTAGTATTTAATTAAACTAATTAACTAGTTAGATTAGCCTAAACAGGGTTAATTAACTTAATTAATTAACTAATTTATTTATTAATTAATTAATAATTTTAACAATTCTATTTTTATTTTTATTTTCATTTTCGTTTTTCTGGGCGTGGGCCCCGTTCGTCAGTGGCACAGGGGGGGGGGGTTCGGCCCCACCGGTCAGTGGCACAAGGGCCACAGCGGGCGCAGGTGGCGGGCGCGGCGCGGTCGCGGGCGCGCGTGTGCGTGTGCGTGCGCGCGGGCGGCGTCAGGGGCGCGGCGACGCGGGGGGCCAGCGCGTGCGCGAGCAGGCGCGCGGCGCGGGGGGGGGGGGGGGGGGGTGGGGGCTGGCGGGCGAGCACGGCCGCACGGGCATGGCGAGCAGGGCGGACGCGGCGACTACGGCGAGCGCGTGCAGGAACCCACGGGTCGCGCAGCGCAGACCGGGCGCGCGCGGCGCGCTGCGCATAGCGAGGCGATGGCGCGTTGATCGCAGCGCGGCCGAGCCGGCGACGGGGAAGAGGGGGGAGAGGCCGGGGCCTCACCGTACGGTGGAGGGCACGGGGCAGTGGGCGCGGGGAGGATGGCGACGGGGTCCGGCGATGGCGGGGGGCGGCTGTCCGGCGAGGTTGGTGGCGACGGCGCGGCGTCGAGCGGCGGGCGCGGTCGGCACGAGCAGCGCCCGTTCCAGAATGGATCGGGGGGGGGGGGGGAAGGGGGGAGCGACGGGGGGGGGGGTGTGTCCGGGGGTGGTTAGGGTTCGGCCGGTGTCCCGGCCTGGGGCGGCCCTATTGGGGGGAGCTGGGCCGGCCGGCTGGGCCTTGGCCCAGTTGGGCCGGGAGGGGGGGGGATTTTCTCTTTTTTTTGTGTTTTGTTTTCTTTTGTCTTTTTATTTATTCATATCTCCTGTTTAGTAAATTGTTAGGCCTCAAAATGATTTTTGTAGAACATGGCAATTGCTCCAATAAATACTAGGCATCCTCTACTACTACCAGAAATTAGTTTGGAGGCAACTGGAGTTCACACAATTTTTATAATAATTAAAATGCATTAATCCTCGCTGTTTTGGTAATGTTTGAGCCACCTAATTATTTTATTAATTTATGGTTTCAATTTTAGATTAGCCTCTACAATATTTGTTATTTATCGAACATTTTAGTTTCTATGTTGCACAACTTTTATATTTCACTTTCATTTAAATTTGAATTTGACTTAGGAGTTGTAATGCAATATGATGCTAATGATGATTATGCACTATCAAACTTGCTGACATGTCATTATCAAAAGTGATTACTGTAGCTAATGACAGGGGGTGTTACATTGACCTAACTAAACCAAAGATTCGAAGAAGAAATACGAGGCTATAAGTAATTGATATGTCTCCAACATAATTTTTGATTGTTCCATGCTATTATATTATCTGTTTTGGATGTTTTATATGCATTAATATGCTATTTTATATTATTTTTGGGACTAATCTACTAACCTAGAGCCCAGTGCCAGTTTCAGTTTTTTCCTTGTTTTTGAGTTTTACAGAAAAGGAATATCAAACGGAGTCCAAACGGAATAAAACTTTTGCGATGATTTTTCTTGTACCAGAAGACATCCACGGAGCATGGAGAGGGGGTCAGAAGAGTCTCGAGGGACCCACAAGCCCTCAGAGCGCGCCCTGGGGGGGGGGGGGGCGCTCCCCTTGCTTGTGAGCCACCCGGGACTCCTCCAACCCTAATTTTTGCTCTATAAATTCCCAAATATTCCCATACCAACAGAAGCATCCACCAAAATAATTTTCCGCCGCCGCAAGACTCTGTTCCCGTGAGATCCCATCTTGGGGCCTTTTCAGGCACCGTGCCGAAGGGGGATTCGATCATGGAGGGCATCTACATCAACCCTATTGCCCTTCCGATGAAGCGTGAGTAGTTTACCACAGACCTATGGGTCCATAGTGTAGGGTAACGCAGCAGAAAACAAAAATTTTCCGACCTACGCACCAGCCCAGGACCACTATGGAGACTGCATACAAGGTTTGATCATTTTCGTTACCGACTCATAGCGCAGTGGAAGTAGAGTCGATGACGATCGGCGGTGCAGATCCCCACAGCTAGGATTTACAACCTCCCAACCACTAGGATGTATACCCTCATCCGCCACCCGGACAGCCCTCCGGGAGGCGGTCGGATAGTCCCTCAGACGGTGTCGCGGACAGCCCTTCGGGAGGACTCACAGAACTCGGACCATCACTTGGACAGCCCTTCGGGAAGCACTCACGAATAGCCCCATGGGCACTAAGATCGAAACTACGACCTCTCTACAGAGTTGCACACATATGGTGTCATCTATCCGGCAGGGCTTCGCCGTCCAGAACTAGTTCCCACCGGAACCCAGACAGCCTTTCGGCACTACGAAACTATTTCGTGGGAGGGAGAGAGAATGCCAGATCATGCATGGCTTGTGTGAGAGAGTTGGAGTGGGGATGGAGAGCTCCTCTCCACCTCCCTATATAGTGGTGGAAGGGGTGAGGGGGGGGGGGGGGCTGAAATTCAGCCCACAAAACATGCACCCACTAAACAAGGAAAACATGTTCCCACCAAACATGGAGAAAACATGTTCCCTTGTCCATGGTGTTCCCCCATGGGGCCCCACCTTCCTCCCAACACTCTCCACCATTTGTGGGGGCTGCCCCCCACCATGGGGGGGCCCCCCCAACACTTTGTCCAGCCACAAGGGGGCTGTCCCCTAAAGGGGGCGCCCCCAAAAACAGCCCCCACGTTACATGGGATCTTGTCCCCTCACAATGGGACAAGATGTTTTCCACGACTATTACTTCTGAAAAATTCTGGAAGGTCCTAGAACATTTCCGACACCCTCTAAAATTATCTGGACGCGCTCTGGAACATTTCCAGTATGGTGGTTTAATTTAAAACCATCTTTGTTTACCCGGTAAACAACTCCGGCAGCTCCGAAACTTTTTTTTCGGTTTTTTTCTTCGGAAAAATTCCAGAAATTACCAGACCAATCTGGCAACCTCCAAAACATTCCCAGTGCTTGCCGAAACCTTTTTGGATCAATTGTTTTATCCGAAACAACTTTTCGGTTTTACCAAAACTTTTTCAGTGTTCTCTCTCCGGAACTCTTCCGTTATCTGCGAAACTTTTTCGGTGATTTTCTCTCAGACTTCCTGTCTAGAATTCAGTAGATAGATGACCCTTAAGCATGTGACCCTATAGGTTCGGTGAAGTATAGACATGACCGGAACACCTTTCGATCAATGATCAGCATCGGAGCCGTGGACACCCATATTGATCCCTATACCCACACGAATGAATGTTCGAGTGAATCTCCAGTTGCCGTGTGCTATTCCTGTTGCTTTGCGATATGTTACAAATACCCGAGGTGAGACATGTTGGCATCCCCGTGGATCAACAACTTGTCCACTAAGCCAGTTACCTCGTTACCGGTATTGTTCTCTTTTGTCGTTCCCGTGTTCCGGCATCCCCGTGATCAAATCACATTGTGTCTGGCCAGACGATGATGGATACCGTAACACCGAGAGGGCCCAGAGATATCTCTCCATCGCCGGAGGAGCAAATCCCAATCTTGAGCTATCAAGTTACTTGACATACTTTTCCATGAACCCGTAAGCCGCCGTAATAGCCACCCATTTACGGATGACGTTTAACAAACCCCAAAGTTCATGAAGCAAGCATGAAGAAACTCAATACTCTCATGGTCTAAGGAATCATGCAAACATTAACCATCTTTGTGTTATTAACCATTAACTTATGACGAATGTAAAGCATAGCATAACATCAATTCAGGTCGATTCAACACAAATGTTCTTCTAACATTGTGCCCTCAATGTTGCTGGCATAGACATGCCCATGATTAGGAAAACAGAACCATCATGCAACACTTGAGCCAATCATAGAGGCTTGACTAGGAATACATTTTATCGTTTATTATCCCACACGTGCATATGAGTCTTCCTCCAAGCCTTGTTTTATTTGCAGACTTGAGAACCATAGCAGTTATAGCATGGACCATAAACCTAATTATGAACAGGGAGATAAATAATAGTATTTATTATTGCCTCTAGGGCATATCTCCTACACATAGCTAGTACCTAGATGGCTTCTTCTCTCTCTCTGATCTTCAATACAATGTTCTCCTCGATGTTCTTGGAGTTCTATCCGATGTAATATTCTTTTGCGGTGTGTTTGTCAAGATCCGATGAATTGTGGATTTATGATCAGATTATCTATGAATATTATTTGAGTATTTTCTGAACTCTTGTATGCATGATTAAATATCTTTGTATTTCTCTTCGAATTATCGGTTTGGTTTGGCCAACTAGATTAGTTTTTCTTGCAATGGGAGAGGTGCTTAGTTTTGGGTTCAATCTTGCGGTGTCCTCACCCAGTGACAAAGTAGGGGTAGCGAGGCACGTATTGTATTGTTGCCATCAAGGATAAAAAGATGGGGTTTTCATCATATTGCCTGAGTTTATCCCTCTACATCATGACATCTTACTTAAAGCGTTGCTCTGTTCTTATGAACTTAATACTCTAGATGCAGGTAGGAGTCGGTCGATGTGGGGAGTAATAGTAGTAGATGCAGAATCGTTTCGGTCTACTTGACAGGGACGTGATACCTATATTCATAATCATTGCCTTGGATATCGTCATAACTTTGCTCTTTTCTATCAATTGCTCGATAGTAATTTGTTTACCCACCGTATGTTTTCTTTCAAGAGAGAAGCCTCTAGTGAAACCTATGGCCCCCGGGTCTATTTTCCATCATATATTTTCAGATCTATAAACCAAAAAAACCCAAAAATAACCTTGCTGCAATTTATTTGTTTTTACTTTGTTTTACGTTTTAGTAAGCTTTTATATCTATCTCTATCAGATCTCATCTTTGCAATTAACCGTGAAGGGATTGACAACCCCTTTATCGTGTTGGGTGCAAGTGCTTGATTGTTTGTGCAGGTGCATAGATTGGAGATTTGCGTGTACCTCCTACTGGATTGATACCTTGGTTCTCAAACTGAGGGAAATACTTGTCTCTACTTTGCTGCATCACCCTTTACACTTCAAGAGAAAAACCAACGCAAGCTCAAGAAGTAGCAGGAAGAATTTCTGGTGCCGTTGCTGGGGAGGTTCTACATCAAGCCTACCAAGTACCCACCATAAACTCTCATCTCTTGCATTACATTATCGCCATTTGCCTCTCGTTTTCCTCTCCCCCACTTCTAAAATGTTTTTAGAAAATCATAAAAATATTCGCCTTTTTATTCGCCCTTCTTTCGTTCATCTTTTTGTTTGCTTTTTGGTCGCTTGTGTTTTTGGTTGCTTGCTTTGTCACGATGACTCAAGAGAATACCAAGTTGTGTGACTTTTCCAACACTAATAATAATGATTTTATTAGTACTCAGATTGCTCCCGCCACTAGTGCGGAATCTTATGAAATTAATACCGCTTTGTGAATCTTGTTATGAAAGAACAATTTTCCGGCCTTCCTAGTGAAGATGCCACATCCCATCTAAATACTTTCGTTGAGTTGTGTGATATGCAAAAGAAAAAAAGATGTGGATAATGATATTGTTAAATCGAAGCTATTTGCGTTCTCACTACGAGATCGTGCTAAAACTTGGTTCTCATCTTTGCCTAAAAATAGTATTGATTCATGGAATAAGTGTAAAGATGCTTTTATTTCCAAGTACCTTCCTCCCGCTAAGATCATCTCCCTTAGTAACAATATAATGAATTTTAAGCAACTTGATCATGAACATATTGCACAATCTTGGGAGAGGATGAAATTGATGATAAAAATTGCCCTACTCATGGTTTAAGTTTATGGACGATCATACAAAATTTTTATGCGGGATTGAATTTTGCATCTAGAAATCTTTTGGATTCCGCCGCGGGTGGTACTTTTATGGAAATCACATTAGGAGAAGCTACTAAACTCCTAGATAATGTTATGGCAAATTACTCTCAATGGCATACCGAAAGATCTTCCACTAGTAAAAAAGTGCATGCAATTGAAGAAATTAATACTTTGAGTGGAAAGATGGATGAGTTAATGAAATTATTTGCTAATAAGAGTGCTCCTGTTGATCCTAATGATATGCCTTTGTCGTCTTTGATTGGTAATAATACTGAATCTATGGATGTGAATTTTGTTGGTAGGAACATTTTTGCTAATAACGCGTATAGAGGGAATTTCAACCCTAGGCCGTTTCCTGGTAATCCCTCTAATAATTATGGTAATTCCTACAACAATTCTATGGAAATTATAATAAAATGCCTTCTAATCTTGAGAACAATATTAAAGATTTCAATAATTCCCAAAAAGTTTTCAATGCTATGGTTGAAGAAAAATTGCTCAAGATTGATGATTTGGCTAGGAACGTTGATAGAATTTCGCTTGAGATTGATTCTTTGAAAATTAGATCTATTCCACCCAAGCATGATACTAATGAATCTCTGAAAGCTATTAAAATTTCTATTGATGAGTCTAAAGAAAGAACAGCTAGGATGCGTGCTAAGCGAGATTGGTTTGTAAAAGTGTGTTCTTCTAGTTTTTGAGAGAATAATGATGAAGATCTTAAAGTGATTGGTGCGACTCCTATTGAATCTTTGTTTTCTAATACAAATCTTGATAAATGTGGGACTAGAGATGAGTCAACTTTAGCTAGAAGGCGTCCCAATTATTCGGAGTTTAAAGATCTTAATGAAAAAATTGATAAAAGTGGGATTGGAGAGGTCAAAACTCTAATTAGCAATGAACCCACTCTTTTGGATTTCAAGGACTTTAATTATGATAATTGTTATTTGATATATTGTATTTCCTTGTTGCAATCCATGTTGAATTCTCCTCATGCTTATAATCAAAATAAGGCTTTTACTAAACATATCGTTGATGCTATGATGAAATCTTTTGAAGAAAAACTTGAGTTGGAAGTTTCTATCCCTAGAAAGCTTTATGATGAGTGGTAACCAACTATTAAGATTAAAATTAAAGATTATGAGTGCCATGCTTTGTGTGATTTGGGTGCTAGCGTTTCCACGGTTCCAAAAACTTTATGTGATGTGCTAGGTTTCCGTGAATTTGATGATTGTTCTTTGAATTTGCATCTAGTAGATTCCACTATTAAGAAACCTATGGGAAGAATTAATGATGTTCTTATTGTTGCAAATAGGAATTATGTGCCCGTAGATTTTATTGTGCTTGATATAGATTGCAATCCTACATGTCCTATTATTCTTGGTAGACCTTTCCTTAGAACGATTGGTGCAATTATTGATATGAAGGAAGGAAACATTAGATTTCAATTTCCGTTAAGGATGGGCATGGAACACTTTCCAAGAAAGAAAATTAAGTTGCCATATGAATCTATTATGAGAGCTACTTATGGATTGCATACCAAAGATGACAATACCTAGATCTATGTTTTATGCCTAGCTAGGGGCGTTAAACAATAGCGCTTGTTGGGAGGCAACCCAATTTTATTTTTATGTTTTTTATTTTTGGTTCTGTTTTTTTCAATAAATACACATTATTAACTCTGTAGTAATTGTGTTTTGGTGTTTTAATTACTGTTTGAGCTAAGCAAGACCTTTGGGATGGTCTACGGTGATAGTTGATTTGATCTTGCTGAAAAACAGAAACTTTTGTGCCCAGTAAAACAATTTTAGAAAATCACAGAAATGTGATTTTGATCTGAATTTTTTACACAATATTGATATACAAATTTCCCAAGTTGTCCTAATTGTTCAGAATTTTTGGAGTTATAGAAGTATACAAAATTTCCAGATTGCTATAGACTGTTCTGTTTTTGACAGATTCTGTTTTCTATGTGTTGGTTGCTTATTTTGATGAATCTATGGGTAGTATCGGGGGGTATGAACCATGGAGAAGTTGGAATACAGTAGATATTACACCAATATAAATAAATAATGAGTTCACTACAGTAACAAAAGTGGTGATTTTTTTATACTAACGGATCTCATGAGGTTTCTGTTGAGTTTTGTGTTGTGAAGTTTTCATGTTTTGGGTAAAGATTTGATGGACTATGGAATAAGGAGTGTCATGAGCCTAAGCTTGGGGATTCCCAAGGCAGCACAAGGTAATATTCAAGGACAAGCAAGCATCTATGCTTGGGGATGCCCCGGATGGCATCCCCTCTTTTGTCTTCGATCCATCGATAAATTTACTTGAGGCTATATTTTTATTCACCACATGATATATGTTTTGTTTGGAGCGTCTTGTATGATATGAGTCTTTGATTTTTAGTTTGCCACAATAATCCTTGCTGTACACACCTTTTGAGAGGGACACACATGAATCATGAATTTATTAGAATACTCTATGTGCTTCACTTATATTTTTTGAGCTAGGCAATTTGCTCTAGTGCTTCACTTATATCCTTTTAGAGCACAGTGGTAGCTTCATTTTATAGAAATTGTTAACTCTCATGCTTCACTTATATTATTTTGAGAGTCTCTAAAACAGCATGGTAATTTGTTTAGGTTATGAATTTAGTCCTAATATGATGGGCATTCAAGAGAGATATAACAAAACTTTCATATAAAGAACATTGAATACTATGAGACGTTTGATTCCTTGCATTTGTTTTGAGATATAGAGATGGTGATATTAGAGTCATGCTAGTGAGTAATTGTGGATTGGTAGAAATACCTGTGTTGAAGTTTGTGATTCCCGTAGCATGCATGTATGGTGAACCGTTATGTGATGAAGTTGGAGCATGATTTATTCTTTGATTGTCTTCCTTATGAGTGGCGGTCGGGGACGAGCGATGGTCCTTTCCTACCAATCTATCCCCCTAGGAGCATGCGTGTAGTACTTTGTTTCGATAGCTAATAGACTTTTGCAATAAGTATGTGAGTTCTTTATGACTAATGTTGAGTTCATGGATTATATGCACTCTCACCCTTCCACCTTTGCTAGCCTCTCTAGTACCGCGCAACTTTCGCCGGTGCATTAAACCCACCGTAACACTTCCTCAAAACAGCCACCATACCTACCTATTATGGCATTTCCATAGCCATTCCGAGATATATTGCCATGCAACTTCCACTGTTCCGTTTATTATGACACGCACCATCATTGTCATATTGCTTTGCATGATCATGTAGTTGGCATAGTATTTGTGGCAAAGCCACCGTTCATATTTTTTATACATGTCACTCTTGGTCATTGCACATCCCGGTACACCGCCGGAGGCATTCATATAGAGTCATATTTTGTTCTAGTATCGAGTTGTAATTCTTGAGTTGTAAAGTAAATAAAAGTGTGATGATCATCATTATTAGAGCATTGTCCCAAGTGAGGAAATGATGATGGAGGCTATGATTGCCCCACAAGTGGGGATGAGACTCCAGATGAAAACAAAGAGAAAAAAGAGAGGCCAAAGAGCCCAAAATAAAAAAATCAGAGAAAAGAGAGAAGGGACAATGTTACTATCCTTTTTCCACAGTTGTGCTTCAAAGTAGCACCATGATCTTCAGGATAGAGAGTCTCCTATTTTTTCACTTTCATATACTAGTGGGAATTTTCATTATAGAACTTGGGTCGTATATTCCAATGATGGGCTTCCTCAAATTGCCCTAGGTCTTCGTGAGCAAGCAAGTTGGATGCACACCCACTTAGTTTCATTTTGAGCTTTCATAAACTTATAGCTCTAGTGCATCCGTTGCATGGCAATCCCTGTAGGGTAACGCGACAGAAAACAAAAATTTTCCGACCTATGCACCAGCCCAGGACCACTATGGAGACTGCATACAAGGTTTGATCATTTTCGTTACCGACTCGTAGCACAGCGGAAGTAGAGTCGATGACGATCGGCGGTGCAGATCCCCGCAGCTAGGATTTACAACCTCCGAACCGCGAGGATGCACTCCCTTGCCTGCTCCTCGGACAGCCCTCCGGGAGGCGGTCGGACAGTCCCCGGACGGTGTCGCGGACAGCCCTTCGGGAGGACCTTCGAAACTCGGACGGTCACTCGGACAGCCCTTCGGGAGGACCTTCGAAACTCGGGCAGTCACACGGACAGCCCTTCGGGAGGCACTCTCGAACTAAGACCGAAATAACGATCTCTCTACAGAGTTGCACACATACGGTGTCATCTATTCGGCAGGGCTTCGCCGTCCAGAACTAGTTCCCACCGGAACCCAGACAGCCTTTCGGCTCTACGAAACTATTTCGCTGGGAGGGAGAGAGAAGCCAGATTATTGCATGGCACTTGTATGTGAGAAGGGATGAAGGTTTGGGCAGAACCCTCACCTCCTATTTATAGGAAAACCAAGGGGTAGGATGGGCATTCAAAAATACCAAAAGTACCCCGACTTTATGTCCCACATAAAGGGCATGAGAGGGAAAGGAAGTGCCATGTGGAGCTCCATGAGGGAGCCCCTCCTTTGGCCGGCCAACCCCTAGGGGCCCCCTCAAGGGGGTTCCTTGGTCCCCACTTCTTCTAGAATCCTTTTGGAAAATATCCCAAAAGGTGGTTTTCCAAAAATATCCCAAAAAGCACTTTCACTATTCATGACGACATTTTTCAGCGTCCGTTCGAACTGAAAATATTTATGTGGGCTTAGAACATTTCCAGTACCCACTAAAATAATTTTCAACGCATTCCTAAACAATTCCGGATTAGTGATTTTCCTCTGCGAAAAGCATCTGAAGTGGTTCCGGCAGCTCCGGAACATTTCCGGTTTTTATCCCGAAAAATTCCCAGAAGTTTCCAGAATGATTCTGGCACCATCCAATAATTATCAGGCACTTGCCGAAACCAATTTGACTTTATGGTATCCTCTGAAACAACTTTTCAGTTCACCGGAACTCATCCAGTGATCTCTTTCTTCGGAACTTTTCCGATGTCTCTTGAAACTTTTTGTAGAAACTTTCTCTCAGACTCCCTGTCTAGTATTCAGCAGATAGATGAACCTTAAGCATGTGACCCTATAGGTTCGGTGAAGTATAGACATGACCCGGAACCCCTTCCGATCAATGATCAACATTGGAGCCGTGGACACCCATATGGACCCCTATACTCATACGAATGAATATTCGAGTGAACCTCTATTTGCCGTGTGCTATTCCTGTTGCTTCGCGATATGTTACAAATACCCGAGGTGAGACATGTTGGCATCCCCGTGGATCAACAACTTGTCCACTATGCCAGTTACCTCGTTACCGGTATTGTTCTCTTTTCTCGTTACCCGTGTTCCGGCATCCCCGTGATCAAATCACATTGTGTCTGGCCAGGCGATGATGGATACCGTAACACCGAGAGGGCCCAGAGATATCTCTCCATCGCCGGAGGAGCAAATCCCAATCTTGAGCTATCAAGTTACTTGACATACTTTTCCATGAACCCGTAAGCCGCCGTAATAGCCACCCATTTACGGATGACGTTTAACAAACCCCAAAGTTCATGAAGCAAGCATGAAGAAACTCAATACTCTCATGGTCTAAGGAATCATGCAAACATTAACCATCTCTGTGTTATTGACCATTAACTTATGACGAATGTAAAGCATAGCATAACATCAATTCAGGTCGATTCAACACAAATGTTCTTCTAACATTGTGCCCTCAATGTTGCTGGCATAGACATGCCCATGATTAGGAAAACAGAACCATCATGCAACACTTGAGCCAATCATAGAGGCTTGACTAGGAATACATTTTATCGTTTATTATCCCACACGTGCATATGAGTCTTCCTCCAAGCCTTGTTTTATTTGCAGACTTGAGAACCATAGCAGTTATAGCATGGACCATAAACCTAATTATGAACAGGGAGATAAATAATAGTATTTATTATTGCCTCTAGGGCATATCTCCTACACATAGCTAGTACCTAGATGGCTTCTTCTCTCTCTCTGATCTTCAATACAATGTTCTCCTCGATGTTCTTGGAGTTCTATCCGATGTAATATTCTTTTGCGGTGTGTTTGTCAAGATCCGATGAATTGTGGATTTATGATCAGATTATCTATGAATATTATTTGAGTATTTTCTGAACTCTTGTATGCATGATTAAATATCTTTGTATTTCTCTTCGAATTATCGGTTTGGTTTGGCCAACTAGATTAGTTTTTCTTGCAATGGGAGAGGTGCTTAGTTTTGGGTTCAATCTTGCGGTGTCCTCACCCAGTGACAAAGTAGGGGTAGCGAGGCACGTATTGTATTGTTGCCATCAAGGATAAAAAGATGGGGTTTTCATCATATTGCCTGAGTTTATCCCTCTACATCATGACATCTTACTTAAAGCGTTGCTCTGTTCTTATGAACTTAATACTCTAGATGCAGGTAGGAGTCGGTCGATGTGGGGAGTAATAGTAGTAGATGCAGAATCGTTTCGGTCTACTTGACAGGGACGTGATACCTATATTCATAATCATTGCCTTGGATATCGTCATAACTTTGCTCTTTTCTATCAATTGCTCGATAGTAATTTGTTTACCCACCGTATGTTTTCTTTCAAGAGAGAAGCCTCTAGTGAAACCTATGGCCCCCGGGTCTATTTTCCATCATATATTTTCAGATCTATAAACCAAAAAAACCCAAAAATAACCTTGCTGCAATTTATTTGTTTTTACTTTGTTTTACGTTTTAGTAAGCTTTTATATCTATCTCTATCAGATCTCATCTTTGCAATTAACCGTGAAGGGATTGACAACCCCTTTATCGTGTTGGGTGCAAGTGCTTGATTGTTTGTGCAGGTGCATAGATTGGAGATTTGCGTGTACCTCCTACTGGATTGATACCTTGGTTCTCAAACTGAGGGAAATACTTGTCTCTACTTTGCTGCATCACCCTTTACACTTCAAGAGAAAAACCAACGCAAGCTCAAGAAGTAGCAGGAAGAATTTCTGGCGCCGTTGCTGGGGAGGTTCTACATCAAGCCTACCAAGTACCCACCATAAACTCTCATCTCTTGCATTACATTATCGCCATTTGCCTCTCGTTTTCCTCTCCCCCACTTCTAAAATGTTTTTAGAAAATCATAAAAATATTCGCCTTTTTATTCGCCCTTCTTTCGTTCATCTTTTTGTTTGCTTTTTGGTCGCTTGTGTTTTTGGTTGCTTGCTTTGTCACGATGACTCAAGAGAATACCAAGTTGTGTGACTTTTCCAACACTAATAATAATGATTTTATTAGTACTCAGATTGCTCCCGCCACTAGTGCGGAATCTTATGAAATTAATACCGCTTTGTGAATCTTGTTATGAAAGAACAATTTTCCGGCCTTCCTAGTGAAGATGCCACATCCCATCTAAATACTTTCGTTGAGTTGTGTGATATGCAAAAGAAAAAAAGATGTGGATAATGATATTGTTAAATCGAAGCTATTTGCGTTCTCACTACGAGATCGCGCTAAAACTTGGTTTTCATCTTTGCCTAAAAATAGTATTGATTCATGGAATAAGTGTAAAGATGCTTTTATTTCCAAGTACCTTCCTCCCGCTAAGATCATCTCCCTTAGTAACAATATAATGAATTTTAAGCAACTTGATCATGAACATATTGCACAATCTTGGGAGAGGATGAAATTGATGATAAAAATTGCCCTACTCATGGTTTAAGTTTATGGACGATCATACAAAATTTTTATGCGGGATTGAATTTTGCATCTAGAAATCTTTTGGATTCCGCTGCGGGTGGTACTTTTATGGAAATCACATTAGGAGAAGCTACTAAACTCCTAGATAATGTTATGGCAAATTACTCTCAATGGCATACCGAAAGATCTTCCACTAGTAAAAAAGTGCATGCAATTGAAGAAATTAATACTTTGAGTGGAAAGATGGATGAGTTAATGAAATTATTTGCTAATAAGAGTGCTCCTGTTGATCCTAATGATATGCCTTTGTCGTCTTTGATTGGTAATAATACTGAATCTATGGATGTGAATTTTGTTGGTAGGAACATTTTTGCTAATAACGCGTATAGAGGGAATTTCAACCCTAGGCCGTTTCCTGGTAATCCCTCTAATAATTATGGTAATTCCTACAACAATTCTATGGAAATTATAATAAAATACCTTCTAATCTTGAGAACAATATTAAAGATTTCAATAATTCCCAAAAAGTTTTCAATGCTATGGTTGAAGAAAAATTGCTCAAGATTGATGATTTGGCTAGGAACGTTGATAGAATTTCGCTTGAGATTGATTCTTTGAAAATTAGATCTATTCCACCCAAGCATGATACTAATGAATCTCTGAAAGCTATTAAAATTTCTATTGATGAGTGTAAAGAAAGAACAGCTAGGATGCGTGCTAAGCGAGATTGGTTTGTAAAAGTGTGTTCTTCTAGTTTTTGAGAGAATAATGATGAAGATCTTAAAGTGATTGGTGCGACTCCTATTGAATCTTTGTTTTCTAATACAAATCTTGATAAATGTGGGACTAGAGATGAGTCAACTTTAGCTAGAAGGCGTCCCAATTATTCGGAGTTTAAAGATCTTAATGAAAAAATTGATAAAAGTGGGATTGGAGAGGTCAAAACTCTAATTAGCAATGAACCCACTCTTTTGGATTTCAAGGACTTTAATTATGATAATTGTTATTTGATATATTGTATTTCCTTGTTGCAATCCATGTTGAATTCTCCTCATGCTTATAATCAAAATAAGGCTTTTACTAAACATATCGTTGATGCTATGATGAAATCTTTTGAAGAAAAACTTGAGTTGGAAGTTTCTATCCCTAGAAAGCTTTATGATGAGTGGTAACCAACTATTAAGATTAAAATTAAAGATTATGAGTGCCATGCTTTGTGTGATTTGGGTGCTAGCGTTTCCACGGTTCCAAAAACTTTATGTGATGTGCTAGGTTTCCGTGAATTTGATGATTGTTCTTTGAATTTGCATCTAGTAGATTCCACTATTAAGAAACCTATGGGAAGAATTAATGATGTTCTTATTGTTGCAAATAGGAATTATGTGCCCGTAGATTTTATTGTGCTTGATATAGATTGCAATCCTACATGTCCTATTATTCTTGGTAGACCTTTCCTTAGAACGATTGGTGCAATTATTGATATGAAGGAAGGAAACATTAGATTTCAATTTCCGTTAAGGATGGGCATGGAACACTTTCCAAGAAAGAAAATTAAGTTGCCATATGAATCTATTATGAGAGCTACTTATGGATTGCATACCAAAGATGACAATACCTAGATCTATGTTTTATGCCTAGCTAGGGGCGTTAAACAATAGCGCTTGTTGGGAGGCAACCCAATTTTATTTTTATGTTTTTTATTTTTGGTTCTGTTTTTTTCAATAAATACACATTATTAACTCTGTAGTAATTGTGTTTTGGTGTTTTAATTACTGTTTGAGCTAAGCAAGACCTTTGGGATGGTCTACGGTGATAGTTGATTTGATCTTGCTGAAAAACAGAAACTTTTGTGCCCAGTAAAACAATTTTAGAAAATCACAGAAATGTGATTTTGATCTGAATTTTTTACACAATATTGATATACAAATTTCCCAAGTTGTCCTAATTGTTCAGAATTTTTGGAGTTATAGAAGTATACAAAATTTCCAGATTGCTATAGACTGTTCTGTTTTTGACAGATTCTGTTTTCTATGTGTTGGTTGCTTATTTTGATGAATCTATGGGTAGTATCGGGGGGTATGAACCATGGAGAAGTTGGAATACAGTAGATATTACACCAATATAAATAAATAATGAGTTCACTACAGTAACAAAAGTGGTGATTTTTTTATACTAACGGATCTCATGAGGTTTCTGTTGAGTTTTGTGTTGTGAAGTTTTCATGTTTTGGGTAAAGATTTGATGGACTATGGAATAAGGAGTGTCATGAGCCTAAGCTTGGGGATTCCCAAGGCAGCACAAGGTAATATTCAAGGACAAGCAAGCATCTATGCTTGGGGATGCCCCGGATGGCATCCCCTCTTTTGTCTTCGATCCATCGATAAATTTACTTGAGGCTATATTTTTATTCACCACATGATATATGTTTTGTTTGGAGCGTCTTGTATGATATGAGTCTTTGATTTTTAGTTTGCCACAATAATCCTTGCTGTACACACCTTTTGAGAGGGACACACATGAATCATGAATTTATTAGAATACTCTATGTGCTTCACTTATATTTTTTGAGCTAGGCAATTTGCTCTAGTGCTTCACTTATATCCTTTTAGAGCACAGTGGTAGCTTCATTTTATAGAAATTGTTAACTCTCATGCTTCACTTATATTATTTTGAGAGTCTCTAAAACAGCATGGTAATTTGTTTAGGTTATGAATTTAGTCCTAATATGATGGGCATTCAAGAGAGATATAACAAAACTTTCATATAAAGAACATTGAATACTATGAGACGTTTGATTCCTTGCATTTGTTTTGAGATATAGAGATGGTGATATTAGAGTCATGCTAGTGAGTAATTGTGGATTGGTAGAAATACCTGTGTTGAAGTTTGTGATTCCCGTAGCATGCATGTATGGTGAACCGTTATGTGATGAAGTTGGAGCATGATTTATTCTTTGATTGTCTTCCTTATGAGTGGCGGTCGGGGACGAGCGATGGTCCTTTCCTACCAATCTATCCCCCTAGGAGCATGCGTGTAGTACTTTGTTTCGATAGCTAATAGACTTTTGCAATAAGTATGTGAGTTCTTTATGACTAATGTTGAGTTCATGGATTATATGCACTCTCACCCTTCCACCTTTGCTAGCCTCTCTAGTACCGCGCAACTTTCGCCGGTGCATTAAACCCACCGTAACACTTCCTCAAAACAGCCACCATACCTACCTATTATGGCATTTCCATAGCCATTCCGAGATATATTGCCATGCAACTTCCACTGTTCCGTTTATTATGACACGCACCATCATTGTCATATTGCTTTGCATGATCATGTAGTTGGCATAGTATTTGTGGCAAAGCCACCGTTCATATTTTTTATACATGTCACTCTTGGTCATTGCACATCCCGGTACACCGCCGGAGGCATTCATATAGAGTCATATTTTGTTCTAGTATCGAGTTGTAATTCTTGAGTTGTAAAGTAAATAAAAGTGTGATGATCATCATTATTAGAGCATTGTCCCAAGTGAGGAAATGATGATGGAGGCTATGATTGCCCCACAAGTGGGGATGAGACTCCAGATGAAAACAAAGAGAAAAAAGAGAGGCCAAAGAGCCCAAAATAAAAAAATCAGAGAAAAGAGAGAAGGGACAATGTTACTATCCTTTTTCCACAGTTGTGCTTCAAAGTAGCACCATGATCTTCAGGATAGAGAGTCTCCTATTTTTTCACTTTCATATACTAGTGGGAATTTTCATTATAGAACTTGGGTCGTATATTCCAATGATGGGCTTCCTCAAATTGCCCTAGGTCTTCGTGAGCAAGCAAGTTGGATGCACACCCACTTAGTTTCATTTTGAGCTTTCATAAACTTATAGCTCTAGTGCATCCGTTGCATGGCAATCCCTGTAGGGTAACGCGACAGAAAACAAAAATTTTCCGACCTATGCACCAGCCCAGGACCACTATGGAGACTGCATACAAGGTTTGATCATTTTCGTTACCGACTCGTAGCACAGCGGAAGTAGAGTCGATGACGATCGGCGGTGCAGATCCCCGCAGCTAGGATTTACAACCTCCGAACCGCGAGGATGCACTCCCTTGCCTGCTCCTCGGACAGCCCTCCGGGAGGCGGTCGGACAGTCCCCGGACGGTGTCGCGGACAGCCCTTCGGGAGGACCTTCGAAACTCGGACGGTCACTCGGACAGCCCTTCGGGAGGACCTTCGAAACTCGGGCAGTCACACGGACAGCCCTTCGGGAGGCACTCTCGAACTAAGACCGAAATAACGATCTCTCTACAGAGTTGCACACATACGGTGTCATCTATTCGGCAGGGCTTCGCCGTCCAGAACTAGTTCCCACCGGAACCCAGACAGCCTTTCGGCTCTACGAAACTATTTCGCTGGGAGGGAGAGAGAAGCCAGATTATTGCATGGCACTTGTATGTGAGAAGGGATGAAGGTTTGGGCAGAACCCTCACCTCCTATTTATAGGAAAACCAAGGGGTAGGATGGGCATTCAAAAATACCAAAAGTACCCCGACTTTATGTCCCACATAAAGGGCATGAGAGGGAAAGGAAGTGCCATGTGGAGCTCCATGAGGGAGCCCCTCCTTTGGCCGGCCAACCCCTAGGGGCCCCCTCAAGGGGGTTCCTTGGTCCCCACTTCTTCTAGAATCCTTTTGGAAAATATCCCAAAAGGTGGTTTTCCAAAAATATCCCAAAAAGCACTTTCACTATTCATGACGACATTTTTCAGCGTCCGTTCGAACTGAAAATATTTATGTGGGCTTAGAACATTTCCAGTACCCACTAAAATAATTTTCAACGCATTCCTAAACAATTCCGAATTAGTGATTTTCCTCTGCGAAAAGCATCTGAAGTGGTTCCGGCAGCTCCGGAACATTTCCGGTTTTTATCCCGAAAAATTCCCAGAAGTTTCCAGAATGATTCTGGCACCATCCAATAATTATCAGGCACTTGCCGAAACCAATTTGACTTTATGGTATCCTCTGAAACAACTTTTCAGTTTCACCGGAACTCATCCAGTGATCTCTTTCTTCGGAACTTTTCCGATGTCTCTTGAAACTTTTTGTAGAAACTTTCTCTCAGACTCCCTGTCTAGTATTCAGCAGATAGATGAACCTTAAGCATGTGACCCTATAGGTTCGGTGAAGTATAGACATGACCCGGAACCCCTTCCGATCAATGATCAACATTGGAGCCGTGGACACCCATATGGACCCCTATACTCATACGAATGAATATTCGAGTGAACCTCTAGTTGCCGTGTGCTATTCCTGTTGCTTCGCGATATGTTACAAATACCCGAGGTGAGACATGTTGGCATCCCCGTGGATCAACAACTTGTCCACTATGCCAGTTACCTCGTTACCGGTATTGTTCTCTTTTCTCGTTACCCGTGTTCCGGCATCCCTGTGATCAAATCACAAAGTGTCTGGCCAGACGATGATGGATACCGTAACACCGAGAGGGCCCAGAGATATCTCTTCATCGTCGGAGGAGAAAATCCCAATCTTGAGCTATCAAGTGTAACACCCCCGGTGATTAGCAACAGTAATCACTTTTGATAATGACATGTTAGCATGATCAACAGTGCATAATCATCATTAGCATCATATTGCATTTCAACTCCTAAGTCAAATTCAAATTTAAATGAAAGTGGAATATAAAAGTTGTCCAACATAGGAGCTAAAATGTCAGATAAATAACAAATATTCCAGAGGCTATTCTAAAATTGAAACCAACATCATTGGAATTGGATAAGTGACTCGAACAACCTCAAACAGTGGATAAAGATAATATTTAGTAACCATTTATTAAATCTGAAATAAATATGGAATTATGTTTTGCCCAAACTAATTTTAGGTGTTAGGGAATAATGCACTGGTATTTATGAAATAGGTCACACTTTTTACAAAAACCATTTGGGGCCTAAACATTTAACAGTGGAGAAAAGAGAATAAAGAAAAGGAAAAAGAAACAGAAAAGGAAAAAAAAAAAAAAAAAAGAGAGCAACGCCCCCCCCCCCCCCCGGCAAACTGGGCGAAGCCCAGCCGGCCGGCCCACTGCGTCGCCCCGGCCTATAAGGCCCCCGGCCGAACCTAGCCGAACCCCCCCTCGCTTTCCTTCCCCCCCCCATCTGGATCGGGATCCCCCCCGAGCCGCTCGCCGACGCCGCCCCCGCCCCGCGCCGATCGGCCAGCGCCGACGCCGCCGCCACACCGACGTCGCCCCGTCCTCTCCTCTTCCCCGACCAGCGCCTGGCGCTCGGTCGCCCCCTCCCTCGACTGGATCCGGATCGGGGCAAACCCCCGATCCCGTCGCCCGACGCCGCGACGACCTCGCCGCCGCCCGGAGCCCGCGCCTCCCCGCCGGCCTGCCTCCCCATCGCCGTCGTCCCCGTCGACCAACCCCGACCCCACAACTTGCCCCGTCCCTACGGATCACGGTGAGGCCTCGGGCCTCTCCTCCCCCTCTCTGCTCCCACACCTCGCCGCGCGCACCGCGCCCCCGTGCCGCCGCTCCGCCCGAGCTCGCCTGCTCGCGCACGCGCCCGCGCGCACCGCAGCCTCGCCGGGCCTCGCACACGCGCGCGCGTGCCCTGCCTCGCTACTGCTCGCGGATCTTGCCCCGCTTCGCCTCCGCGCGACCGCCGCCCGCTGCCGCTCCAGCCACCGCGGCGCCGCCCCGCCTCCGGCCCCGCGTGCGCTCGCCTGCGCCCGCGCTTCGCCGCGCCCCCGACCGCCCGCGCCCGCCCGTGCGTCCCCTTTGGGCACCGGACATGTCCGGTCCCAAAAGGGGCACGCCCCGGACGTGTCCGCCCCTGGGCCACTGCCCAGTGGGGCCCGAGCCCCCCCCTGTGACGCTGACAAATGTGGCCCACCCCCTAAAAACGATTTAAAAGAAATAGAAAATAAAAATAGAAATAAATAAAATAATTAATTAAATAATTAATTAGTTAATTAATTAGTTAATTAATCCTGATTAGGTTAATCTAATTAACTAATTAGTGTTAATTAATCAGTAATTAAATTAATTAAACCTAATTAACCTAACAGCCTATGACAGGTGGGACCCACCCTGTCAGGTGGCTGCTGACGTCAGCATGATCTCATGCTGACGTCATCAATCACTGTTTCGGATAATGTTGAATTAAATAATTAATTAAATTTCAGAAATTAATAAAAACTTTAGAAAATCATATCTTTTAAACTGTAACTCCGATGAAAATACTTTGTACATGAAACTTGCTCAGAACGACGATACGAACCTGGATACGCCCTCGGTATCTCCGTCAGATGCCCGCAACTATAAGAACGTTGAACAATTAGACCGATTTCGATAAATGAATAGTGTCCAACTTTAATTAAATAAATCCGAATAAATTCCTAAATTAACTAAAACATTTAGTTAGGCAGTAGAACACCCCGGCATATCATTTAGACATGTCATACATATTGTTTGCATATTTGCCGTGGAATTTATTGTTTCTCTCCCCCTCCTTCTCTCTCGATAGACGCCGAGACCGACGACGCTGCACCAGGATACGACTACTCTACCGACGAGCAGCCCGTTGACGACCTCCCTCTCTTGCCAGAGCAACCAGGCAAGCCCCCCCCCTTGAGCATTCCAGATATCGCCCATTCTATTCTCCTGCTTGCATTAGATTTCGCTACTGTTAATGTATGCTCCTATTCTGATGCATAGCCTGCTATTGTAACCTGTTCATTGCTACCTTACCTGCCTATGATAAACTGTTTAGTATAGGTTGGTATGAACCATCTGTGACCCCACCACCTTACTTTGTCGCCCCTGCTTGTTCATCGACGACTCGATCAACGTGATCGTCGATCAGAGACAGACGCCTCACTTCACACCCCCCCCTTAGTTGTACGACTTTGCGTAGTAACTATCGAGTGCCGAGGGTGATACCTCGTAACGCACTCCTGATGAATACTCTGCAGCATAGCTGTACGGTCGTGGTCATCGAGGGTGATTCCTCCTTCTCCATGTCCGATACGACTCTGTCGTGCAACCCCTCAGTGTGAACCTCGAGGGTGATACCTCTTACGTTCACCCTGATGATTATGACCACACGGTTACTTGACCTTTTTCACAGGCGGGTCCACCCTGGTGGGTACCCGCTGGGGATCTATGATTTCGGGTGTGCCGGAAGGGCACTCGAGTGTGACACTGTGGCGGAGCATCAGAGACTCTGATTGTCTCCGCTTGATACTAATTGAGCCTATTGGATTTGGGTGTGTGATCTGAGTGGGTCGACGTGCCCTATACGCACTGCCACCACGCGGGATAATGGTTATGGGGCCCTGTGCGATGTACGTTTCGCCGAAAGCTTATCAGACGTCACGATTCACCGTGCGGGCTGATCGTCGGGATTGGGCTGGATACTTCACTGGCGAGTTCAGTGTCGCGCCTGCACCCCGGCCAGCCACGCAACGCGCAGGGTGCCCAGGGCGATGGCCCGAGACCCCTGGGTGCATAGGTTAGTCCGGCGTGCTGACCTCTCTGCTGAGCCTAGGTAGAGCGCTGCTTCGTGTTGATCTTCCGAGGACGGGCATTACCCATCAAGTATGTCCGGCCAGAGTTGATCGAGCGTGTTGGGTAACAGTAGTGCACCCCTGCAGGGATGAATCTTCTATCGATAGCCGGTCCTACGGTAAAGGACGCTCAGTTTGTGTATCCCGATCTACTACTTAAACTGGATACTTGTTACTTAATTGAAGCTTCGGGATTACTTTCTCGCTGGGAGTCGAGGAAGGATCTTTGAGCTGTATTTCAACATGTTTGTTA
Organism: Thinopyrum elongatum; assembly: GCA_011799875.1. NCBI lineage: Eukaryota > Viridiplantae > Streptophyta > Magnoliopsida > Poales > Poaceae > Thinopyrum > Thinopyrum elongatum. The sequence continues at coordinate 33,014,047 of CM022303.1, read as the reverse complement.
AATAAAATGCTATTCTACTCTCTTCTACTGCTGCAAGATGATGGCTTTGAGAAGATGTTTGAAGATGCTAGTCTTCGATAGGACTAGGCCTTTCTCTCTATTCTGGCATTTCTGCAGCCCAGTCCACATATACAGCCTTTTCTCCATTGATAATGTTGCATATGTAGTATAGATCCTTTGCTTGTTGAGTACTTCGGATGAGTACTCACGGTTGCTTTATTTTCTCTTTTCCCCCATATACCCCACCTTGATGATACACCAGACGATGGAGTCCAGGCACCAGACGCCACCACCGGAGCCTACTACCAGGCGGGTCCAGAGGGCACGTACTACTGGATCGAGCCATCTGACCAAGAGTAGGATCGGAGGCTCCCAGGCAGGAGGCCAACGCCTTTCGATCTAGTGTCGCTGTTTGTGCTAGCCTTCTTAAGGCAGAACTTGTCTAACTATGTCTGTACCCAGATATTATTTGTATGACTGACTTATGTATTCGGATCTTCGGATCCCTGGTCTGTAATATTGTGGACCTCCGTTTATTTGTGTTTAGAGTTGTGTTGTGATATCTTCCCGTGAGTCCCTGGGTTTCATCGTACACGTTTGCGTGTATGATTAGTGTACGATTGAACCGGGGGCGTCACAAGTTGGTATCAGAGCCGACTGCCTGTAGGAAGCCCCCTCCAAATTCCTTGGCCGAAGTTGAGTCTAGAAACCGAGAAACTAATTTACTAACTTGGCTGTGTGGCTTACGGGCCCACGTCGCCAACTGGGTGGTATTAGGATCTTTTATTCCTCGTCTATACTCTGGGACTCTAATATCTCTTCTATTCGGGTTAAATAAAGTTTACTAACGCCGACACTTAGGATCTCGTAAATCCCGTCTACCCGGAGAGCTGGATATCTGTGCGATTTCCCTGTCATTGATCTGATTAGTCTGATAATCATTTTCCTTTCCATTGTTTTGTTTAACCTTTCTCTCCGAGTTGTGTTAAACTTCTCGTTGTCATTTGACAAATCTGAATTTCCTCTGTTTCAGATGGACCGTTTGTTTCCACCGCGTCCTACGACACAGCTTGTGCTTCGCACTTGGGCTCGTAATACCCCTGGGTTTCCAGCTGTCCTGATCGCTCTCATGACCAGACTTGGCTACCGCTGGTACCCTGAGTACATGGTTTACGAGGATTACCGCGAGTTTAATCAGGAACAGTACTATGCTGAAGTTCGGATTTATGATCGGCAGAATGACTCAGACACCGAGTTACACCTTTTTCACGGATTAGGCGTGACGATTGAGATGGCAGTACATGATGCCGCCTACTCTGCTGTCGCACGTCTTCGAGGACAGTTCAGTGATATCTTGGATGACTCTGAGTTCCGATACATTCCGTATGCCCCTGCTGGAGATGCTACCGGATACTACACAGCCATCTGTGCCCCGTACGAGCCTCGCCGATATGACCACCGCGTTCTGATTCAGTGCACTCAGGCTCTGGATCGCACTGTTCGGGCTCTCGCCGTCGAGTTGGTTGCCACTCGAGCACGTCTCTACGATGCTATGACGCAGTTGATGCCCGCTGTTCGTGCAGGGATACATCCGGAGCACATCCTTTACCCGCGCAGGACTCAGATGTATGCTGGTATTGACTGGCCTGCTGTTGGAGGTCACACACCTACACGTGGACCTCTTCTTACAGTTCGAGACCGGGTTCTGCATCAGAGTGCACATGGAGCACAGGATCCTTCCGCGACGAATATTCGTCGTCCGCACTCGCAGTTACCCCGTTACAGTGGTTTTCTCCGACGTTGATGTAGCCTTTGCTATGTCTCTATGTGTACTTCCTTACCGCGTGCCTGCGCGCCGCCTAGTATGTCTAGCTTTTAATTTGCGCCGTTATGCTGTCCGCATGTACCCGACTTTGTGTATGGATCTGTATGTCTTAATCGACTACTGTTATGTATCTATTACACTGCTTAAGGTATTGTCGTGTTACATCATACTTGTCGCTAAACACTCGCAATTGCTTTTACTAAACTACCCCCTGTTAATACGTAGCAGGATGGTTAGACCAGGTGGTCGTGGTCGTGGTCGTACCCCTGAACGTCCACCACCGCCAGACTATATGGCAGCTATGATGCAACAGTTCGAGCTTAACCGCCAGTTCATGGTTGGAATCATGGCTCAGTTTCCGCATCAGAACAACCAGAACCAGAACCCAGCTTCAGTAACTTTGACAGAGTTTACGCGACTCAACCCAACGCAGTTTCGCAACTCTGACAAGCCCCTGGATGCCGATGACTGGCTCCGCGACATCACTCACGAGATGGAGTCTGCTAATGTCGCCCCCGCCAACTTTGTCACCTTCGCGGCCTTTTTCTTAAAGGGCCCCGCTGCTCAATGGTGGGACACACACAAGCGTACTCTGCCTGTTGGAACAATCATCACTTGGTATGAGTTCCAGGCTGCTTTCCGTACACGTTACATCCCTCAAGCAATTATGGAACGCATGAAGACCCAGTTCCGCAACCTCACACAGGGCAATAAAACCGTCGAAGCTTATCAGCGGGAATTTCTTGATCTCTCCCGCTATGCTGAAGAAGACATCGCCACAGATGCTCGCAGACAGGAGAAGTTCCGTAATGGACTACACCCTGACCTCAAGCTTGCACTAGCTGCTCAAGACATCAATGACTTCTCAACTCTAGTGAATAAGGCTATTCTCGTTGAGACCGCTCAGATGGAACACAAGGACTCGCAGAAGCGCTATCGTGATGCTGGCTCATCTTCGGGCTCAGCACCGAAGCGTAGAGTTTGGATTCCCAACAACGCGTTCCGTCCCAATGCCTCTGTGCCAAAGAACAATGCTGCACTACGTCTGCCTCCTCCACCACCGAGGCCGTCAAAGGCTCAAGCTATTCAGAACCATGCCCCTCTTCGTCCTGAAGATGGTTTGTGTTTCAAGTGCCGCAAACCAGGCCACCAGGCTAAAGACTGCCGCCAGACTCAGAATCAGTTAGATTTTCCTCGTGCTGGCCGTGGATATGGCCGTGGCAACAATCAGACCCGCAACTATAATACTGGGTCTGCTTCACGTGGTCGTGGTCAGGCTTACAACATTGACATTGAAGAAGTCCAGGATCAACCTGCTACTGTGATGGGTACCCTTCTTGTTAACTCCATACCTGCTTCTGTATTATTTGATTCAGGAGCATCGCATTCATTCATGTCTGAAGCATTTGCATTATCTCATGACATTGCATTCGAAAAGATGAACCTGCCAATAGTTGTCCGTACCCCTGGAGGCCAATGTCAAACCACTATGATGGCACATAATGTCCCTGTTGAAATCGAGGAATTTGAATTCCTAGCTTCCCCTATTATCCTGAAGTCTTCCACCATAGACCTCATACTCGGAATGGATTGGTTGAAAGCTCACATTGCTTCGATCAATTGTGCCACTAAAGTCGTCCAACTTCTTCACCCCACCGATGAGATAGTGAACTATACCGCCCGCATTACTCGTGACGCTGAAGCTGAGATATATGTTATGAATGCTTTGAACGCCTCACCTCTGGAAGGGATCGAGAACGTTCCTGTCGTTCGAGATTTTCCAGACGTCTTTCCAGAAGAACTTCCAGGAATACCCCCGGCTAGAGCTGTCGAGTTCGTCATCGACTTGAAGCCTGGCACCGTTCCTATTGCCAAGCGACCTTATAAGATGCCTCCGCATCACCTTCTTGAGCTTAAGGAAGAAATCGACAAGTCACTTAAGAGTGGTTTCATCCGCCCCAGTTCCTCTGCTTGGGGAGCACCTTCACTCTTCGTTAAGAAGAAGGATGGAACTAACCGATTGGTTCAGGATTACCGGCCCATTAACCAAGCCACAATCCAGAATAAATACCCACTGCCCCGGATCAATGATCTTTATGATCAACTCGCTGGATCATCGGTGTTCTCTAAACTCGACTTGAGGTTGGGTTATCACCAGATCCGTGTCCGTGAAGAGGACATTCCCAAGACTGCATTCGTCACTCGTTATGGCTCCTATGAATACACCGTCATGTCATTTGGCCTAACGAATGCTCCAGCTACATTCTCCCGCCTGATGAATTATATATTCATGGATTACCTCGACAAATTCGTCGTGGTATATCTAGATGATATTCTAGTCTATTCTAAGAATAAAGAGGAACATGCTGAACATCTCTGCCTTGTTCTAGAAAGGCTCCGAGAACACCAGTTGTATGCCAAGTATTCCAAATGCGAATTTTGGCTTCCTGAAGTAACTTACCTTGGACATGTGATTTCCAAGGATGGGATTGCTGTTAACCCCGAACGAGTTCAGGCTATTCTCGACTGGACTCCCCCAAAGAATGTTAAGCAAGTCAGAAGTTTTCTCGGACTCGCTAGTTATTGCCGTCGATTCGTTGAGAACTTTTCCAAGATTGCAAAACCATTGACATATCTGCTTCACAAAGGTGTTAAATTTGAGTGGACAGAAAAATGTCAAGAAAGCTTTCAGACACTAAAAGATAAATTGACATCTGCCCCAGTACTAGCACCCCCGGATTCCCAAAAGGATTTCGTGATATACTGTGATGCATCTCGTCAAGGATTAGGCTGTGTCCTAATGCAAGAGCGCAAAGTGATTGCTTATGCCTCCCGACAATTGCGTCCTCATGAAGAAAATTATCCCGTGCATGATCTTGAACTTTCTGCGGTTATCTATGCCTTGAAGCTATGGCGACATTACCTTCTCGGTAACCGTTGCGAGATATACACGGATCACCAAAGCTTGAAGTATTTATATACTCAACCAGATCTGAACCTTCGTCAACAAAGATGGCTCGAAACAATTGCCGATTATGATATGAATATCTCATACACCCCCGGCAAGGCTAATGTAATGGCCGATGCTTTAAGTCGCAAGTCCTATAGCAAGAAACACAACCTCTTCTCCATGAAGAGCTTTGCAAATTGAACCTCCATATTGTTCCACAGGGTTATCTCAATACCCTGGTTGTCGAACCAGATTTAGAACACGGCATTAAGGTTATGCAAAGGTATGACACTGAAGTTGAAAAGATCAAGCGATACCTCGAGAAAGGAAAGCCGTCGGAATTCCATCTTGATGCAGATGGGATCCTATTTTTCCAACACCGTCTCTTCGTACCCAAGTTCAAGAATGAGAGGGAAAACGTTATGAAGGAAGCTCATGACACTCCCTTGTCCATTCACCCTGGTAGCACAAAGATGTACCGTGACATTTGTCAAAGATTCTGGTGGCCTAATATGAAGCGAGACATTGCTCGTTATGTTTCTGAGTGTGACGTTTGCCGCCGCGTTAAAGCCCAACATCAAAGGCCCGCAGGAACTCTGCAACCCCTGGAAATTCCTGAATGGAAATGGGACAAGGTCCAAATGGATTTCATTACTGGTTTTCCCAAATCCCAGAAGGGTAATGATGCTATATTTGTTGTCATTGACCGATTCTCTAAGGTTGCCCACTTTCTGCCTGTTAAGGAGACAATCACTGCTAGCTAGTTAGCAGACTTGTATGTTTCCCGAATTGTGTCACTCCACGGTGTTCCGTTGGAGATCAGTTCTGATCGTGGCAGCCTCTTCACCTCCAGATTCTGGAATAGTTTCCAAGAAGCTATGGGAACACATCTGTCATTCAGTACCGCTTTTCACCCTCAGTCACAGGGTCAAGTTGAACGAGTGAATCAAGTGCTCGAAGATATGCTTCGAGCTTGCGTCATCTCCTTCGGTAAGAAATGGGAGGAATCTCTCCCGTATGCCGAATTCTCTTACAACAATAGCTATCAAGCTAGTCTGAAGATGGCACCGTTTGAAGTTCTATACGGTCGTAAGTGTCGAACCCCTCTGAATTGGTCAGAAACTGGCGAACGCTCACTCGTCGGACCGGACATTATTCGGCAAGCTGAAGAACAAGTCCGTATTGTTCGTGAACATTTGAAGTCTGCTCAGTCTCGTCAGAAGAGCAACTATGACTGAAAGCACCAGGAAATAGTCTATCAACCTGGCGAGCAAGCTTACCTCCGCGTCACTCCGTTGAAAGGCACTCATCGGTTCGGAATCAAAGGCAAGTTAGCCCCTCGCTACATTGGCCCGTTCCGTATTCTTGCCCGTCGAGGAGAAGTGGCATATCAGTTGCAATTGCCGCCAAACCTTTCTCAAGTACATGACGTCTTTCATGTATCCCAACTCCGCCGCTGCTTCAAGGATCCTATTCGAGCTGTGGACCATGAAGTGCTTGAATTACGGGAAGATCTGTCATATCCAGAATATCCCATCCGTATTCTTGATCAAGCTGAGCGTCGAACACGTCAAAAGTCAATCAAGTTCCTCAAGGTTCAGTGGTCAAATCATTCTGAAGATGAAGCCACTTGGGAACGCGAGGATCGTCTTCGCGAAGAGAAAGAATACCCCTCTTCTTTCAGTCTTCCTTTAATTCTCGGGACGAGAATTCTTAATGATGAGGAGAGTTGTAACACCCCCCGGTGATTAGCAACAGTAATCACTTTTGATAATGACATGTTAGCATGATCAACAGTGCATAATCATCATTAGCATCATATTGCATTTCAAACTCCTAAGTCAAATTCAAATATTAAATGAAAGTGGAATATAAAAGTTGTCCAAAATAGGAGCTAAAATGTCAGATAAATAACAAATATTCCAGAGGCTATTCTAAAATTGAAACCAACATCATTGGAATTGGATAAGTGACTCGAACAACCTCAAACAGTGGATAAAGATAATATTAGTAACCATTTATTAAATCTGAAATAAATATGGAATTATGTTTTGCCCAAACTAATTTTAGGTGTTAGGGAATAATGCACTGGTATTTATGAAATAGGTCACCATTTTTACAAAAACCATTTGGCCTAAACATTTAACAGTGGAGAAAAGAGAATAAAGAAAAGGAAAAAAAAAGAAACAGAAAAAAAAAAAAGAGAGCAACGCCCCCACCCCCCCCCCCGGCCCAACTGAGCCGAAAGCCCAGACCGGCGGCCCACCTGCGTCGCCCCTGGCCTATAAGGCCCCGGCCGAACCTAGCCATCCCCCCCCTCGCTTTCTCCTTCCCCCCCCCCATCTGGATCCGGATCCCCCCCCCCCCGACGCCGCTCCCGACGCCGCCCCGCTCCCGCGCCGATCGGCCAGCGCCGACGCGCGCCACACCGACGTCGCCCGTCCCTCTCTCTTCCCCGACCAGCCGCTGGCGCCTCGTCGCCCCTCCCTCGACTGGATCCGGATCGGGGCAAACCCCCGATCCCGTCGGACGACGCGCGACGACTCGCCGCCGCCCGGAGCCCGCGTCCCACCGCCTGCCTCCCATCGCCGTCGTCCCCGTCGCCACCCACGCCCCCTCGCCCCCCTCCTCCTCCCCCCACGAGCCCCCCCCCCCTACGCCTCCCCACCCGGTGAGGCTCGGCCCCTCTCCTCCCCCTCTTGCTCCGCCCTCGCCGCGAGGGCGTGCGCGTGGTCGTGGTGGACGCCAGCCCCGCGCGCACCGCAGCCTCGCACGGGCCTCGCAACGCCGCGGCGTGCCCTGTCTCGCTACTGCTCCGCGGATCTTGCCCCGCTTCGCCTCCGGCGACCGCCCGCCCGCTGCCGCTCCAGCCACCGCGCTGCCCCCGGCCGCTCAAGCCACCGCGCCGCCGCCCCCGCCTCCGGCCCCGCGTGCGCTCGCCTGCGCCGGCTCGCCGCGCCCCCGACCGCCCGCGCCCGCCCGTGCGTCCCCTTGGGCACCGGACATGTCCGGTCCCAAAAGGGGCACGCCCCGGACGTGTCCCCCTGGGCCACTGCCCAGTGGAGCCCGAACCCCCCCCTGTGACGCTGACAAATGGGGCCCACCCCCAAAAACGATTAAAGAAATAGAAAATAAAAATAGAAATAAATAAAAATAATAATTAAATAATTAATTAGTTAATTAATTAGTTAATTAATCCTGATTAGGTTAATCTAATTAAATAATTAGTGTTAATTATCAGTAATTAAATTAATAAACCTAATTAACCTAACAGCCTATGACAGGTGGGACCCACCCTGTCAGGTGGCTGCTGACGTCAGCATGATGTCATGCTGACGTCATCAATCACTGTTTCGGATAATGTTGAATTAAATAATTAATTAAATTTCAGAAATTAATAAAAACTTTAGAAAATCATATCTTTTAAACTGTAAATCCGATGAAAATATTTGTACATGAAACTTGCTTAGAACGACGATACGAACCGGATACGCCCTCGGTATCTCCGTCAGATGCCCGCAACTATAAGAACGTTGAACATTAGACCGATTTCGATAAATGAATAGTGTCCAACTTTAATTAAATAAATCCGAATAATTCCTAAATTAACTAAAACATTAGTTAGGCAGTAGAACACCACGGCATATCATTTAGACATGTCATACATATGTTTGCATATGCCGTGGAATTTATTGGTTCTCTCCCCCCCCTTCTCTCTCGATAGACGCCGAGACCGACGACGCTGCACCAGGATACGACTACTTACCGACGAGCAGCCATTGACGACCTCCCTTGCCAGAGCAACCAGGCAAGCCCCCCCCTTGAGCATTCCAGATATGCACCCTTCCCTTATTCTCTGCTTGATTAGATTTCGCTACTGTAATGTATGCTCTATTCTGATGCATACGCCGTGTTGTAACCTGTTCATTGCTACCTTACCTGCCTATGATAAACTGTTTAGTATAGGTTGGTATTGAACCATCTGTGACCCCACCACCTTACTTTGTCGCCCCTGCTTGTCATCGACGACTCGATCAACATGATCGTCGATCAGAGACAGACGCCTCACTTCACACCCCCCCCCTTAGTTGTACGACTCTGCGTAGTAACTATCGAGGTCCGAGGGTGATACCTCGTAACGCACTCCTGATGAATACTCGCAGCATAGCTGTACGGTCGTGGTCATCGAGGGTGATTCCTCCTTCTCCATGTCCGATACGACTCTGTCGTGCAACCCCTAGTGTGAACCTCGAGGGTGACCTCTTACGTTCACCCTGATGATTATGACCACACGGTTACTTGACCTTTTTACAGGCGGGTCCCCTGTGGGTCGGCTGGGGATCTATGATTTCAGTGTGCCGGAAGGGCACTCGAGGTGACACTGTGGGGAGCATCAGAGACTCTGATTGTCTCCGCTTGATACTAATTAAGCCTATTGGATTTGGGTGTGTGATTGAGTGGGTCGACGTGCCCTATACGCAATGCCACCACGCGGGATAATGGTTATGGGGCCCTCTGCGATGTACGTTTCGCCGAAAGCTATCAGACGTCACGATTCACCGTGCGGGCTGATCGTCGGGATTGGGCGGTGGATACTTCACTGGCGAGTCAGTGTCGCGCCTACACCCGGCAGCCACGCAAAGCGCAGGGTGCCCAGGGCGATGGCCCGAGACCCCTGGGTGATAGGTTAGTCCGGGTCTGACCTCCCTGTGTGAGCCTAGGTAGCGCTGTGCTTCGTGTTGATCTTCCGAGGACGGGCATTACCCATCAAGTATGTCCGGCAGAGTTGATCGAGCGTGTTTGGGTAACAGTAGTGCACCCCTGCGAGGGATGAATCTTCTATCGATAGCCGGTCCTACGGTAAAGGACGCTCAGTTGTGTATCCCGATCTACTACTTAAACTGGATACTTGTTACTTAATTGAAACTTCGGGATTACTTCTCGCTGGGAGTCGAGGAAGGATCTTTGAGCTGTATTTCAAAATGTTTGTTAAATAAAATGCTATTCTACTTCTTTCTACTGCTGCAAGATGTTGGCTTTGAGAAGATGTTTGAAGATGCTAGTCTTCGATAGGACTAGGCCTTTCCTCTATTCTGGCATTTCTGCAGCCCAGTCCACATATACAGCCTTTTCCCATTGAAATGTTGCATATGTAGTATAGATCCTTGCTTGTTGAGTACTTCGGATGAGTACTCACGGTTGCTTATTTCTCTTTTTCCCCCTATACCCCACCTGATGATACACCAGACGATGGAGTCCAGGAGCCAGACGCCACCACCGGAGCCTACTACCAGGCGGGTCCAGAGGGCGTACTACGGATCGAGCCATCTGACCAGGAGTAGGATCGGAGGCCTCCAGGAGGAGGCCAAGCTTTCGATCTAGTGTCGCTGTTGTGCTAGCCTTCTTAAGGCAGAACTTGTCTAACTATGTCTGTACCCAGATATTATTTGTATGACTGACTTATGTATTCGGATCTTCGGATCCCTGGTCTGTAATATTGTGGACCTCCGTTTATTGTGTTTAGAGTTGTGTTGTGATATCTTCCCGTGAGTCCCTGGGTTTGATCGTACACGTTTGCGTGATGTTAGTGTACGATTGAACGGGGGCATCACATCAAGTTACTTGACATACTTTCCCATGAACCCGTAAGCGCCGCCGTAATAGCCATCAGTTACGAATGACGTTTAACAAACCCCAAAGTTCATGAATCAAGATGAAGAAAATCAATACTCTCATGGTCAGAGGAATCATGCAAACGTTAACCATCTCTGTGTTTATACCATTAACTTGTGACGAATGAATTCACTAGTAACATCAATTCGGGTCGATTCAAAACAAATGTTCTTCTAACATTGTGCCCTCAAAGTTACTGGCATAGACATGCCCATGATCAGGAAAACAGAACCATCATGCAACACTTGAGCTAGTCTTAGAGGCAGACTAGGAATACATTTTACCGTTTTTATTATCCACAGTGTATAGAGTTTCCTCCGAGCCTCGTGGTTATTGTAGACTTGAGAACCATAGCAGTTATAGCATGGATCATAAACATATATGAACAAGGGATAATCAATACATATTATTGTTCTAGGGCCTATCTCCTACAGACTCCCACTTGCATAGAGTAATAATCTAGTTATGCTAATGCACTTTACACCTGTGGCACACTGGTGTAAAAATGCTTCGCTTGTGGTAAGCCTGATGTGCAATGGATCTGACAACTTCAGATCCGTGTGTATCTTTGCATATCCTCGCGTTTTCACGTTTCACAAAATTCATATTTTCTGTGGACTTGGCTTTGCATATGTGTGAATCATTGGTCGAAACCTGATTCCTCAGACTGAGCTATGGAGCAACTATCTGCAATAGTGTCCCATTGACCAAAGCCATCTTGGAACCACACTAAGTTCATGAATGAACTATATGATTCAACAACTTCTTTGTCGCTTCTGAAGCACCAACATACTTAGCCATTTGTCATAGAATTCCGCACAGTAACCTGTTTGGAACAATTTCAACCACCGTGACCACCATATTGGTATGCACAAAAGCCTAACTTAAATCAAAAATTGCTTAGAGCATGGTGAAAACTGTATCGATGTAACCTTTACAATGAACTCTTCATGATCTCCGTGCGAGAAAACATGTCATCAGTGCTACTATAGTACTCAATGACCCTTTTCACTGTTGTCCCATGATCTGTACTTTGATCACTTTGGTATCTATACTCGCAACAACTTTGGGAGTATTGGACATATCTGGTTGTTACATACCATGGAATACATGATTAATCCAAACACAAGGTGTGTGGAATCTGATACGTTCCAACGTATCTATAATTTATGAAGTATTCATGCTGTTATATTATCATTTTAGATGTTTTACATTATTTTATAGCAACTTTATATCATTTTTTGGGACTAACCTATTGACATAGTGCCCTCTGCCAGTGTTGTTTTTTGCTTTTTTTTACATCCCAGAAAATCAATACCAAACGGAGTCCAAACGCAGCGAAACTTTATGGATATTTTTTCTGGACCAGAAGACACGGTGGGCCAAAGAAAGTAAGAGGGGAGCTCGAGCGGAGCACAACCCACCAGGGCGCGCCTGGGGGCCCAGGCGTGCCCAGGTGGGTTGTGCCCACTCGGTGGCCTCCCGCACCGCCTTTCGCCCTATAAATTTCCAAATATTCATAAACCCTGGGGGTAACCCTAGATCAGAAGTTCCGCCACGCGAGGCCTCTGTAGCCAAGAAAAAACCAATCTAGACCCCGTTCCGGCACTTTGCCGGAGAGGGAAATCATCACCGGTGGCCATCTTCATCATCCCGGCGGCACCCATGATGAGGAGGGAGTAGTCCACCCTCGGGCTGAGGGTTTGTACTAGTTGCTATGTGTTTAACTCTCTCTCTCTTTGTGTTCTTGAGATGGCATGATCTGATGTATTGCGGGCTTTGTTAATATAGTTGGATCATATGGTGTCTTCGCCTCTCTATATTTGTTGTGATGAATTGAGTTTTCCCTTTAAGATTTTTTTTATAGGATTGAATACTTTTATGGATTTGAGAGCACTTGATCTATGTCTTGGCACTCAACTCGCTGATTCTCGAGGTGACATTGGGGTAATCTATGCATAGGGGTTGATGCACATTCTTGTCTTTGTTTCTCCGGTAGTAAATCTTTGGGCACTCTTTAGGTTCTTTGTGTTGGATCGAGTATTATGAATCTGAAATTGTTTGATGCATATCGCATAATCCACTCATGGATACTGCCGGTGACATTGTAGTATCTAGGTGACATTAGAGTTGGTTGATGTGTATCATATGGTGTTTTTTGTACGAACTCTTGGTTAGATCGATCGAGAAAGAATAGCTTTGTGTTATTTTAGTAAGAACTCTAGTATAGATTGATCGGAAATAATAGCTTTGAGGTGGTTTCGTACCCTACAAACAATTTCTTTTATGTTCTCCGCTAGATAAGAACTTTGGAGTGATTCTTCATCACACGTTGAGGGATGGTATATGATCTAATTATATTAGCATTGTTGAGAGATTGCACTAGCAAAAGTACGGACCTAGGCCTCATTTTCAAGCATTGCAATACCGTTGTGCTCCGTTTTATTAATTGCTACCTTGCTGTTTTTTTTGTTCCTATCACAAAATCAATATCTACTATCATGCTACGCTTTTACTACCATCTCTTCACCGAAATAGTGCACCTATACAAATTACCATTGTATTGGTGTGTGTGGGGGACACAAAAGAATTTTTATATTTGGTTGCAGGGTTGTTTGAGAGAGACCATCTTCATCCTACGCCTCCACGGATTGATAAACCTTAGGTCATCCACTTGAGTGAAAATTGCTATATCCTACAAAACTCTACGCTTGGAGGCCCAACACGAGTCTACAAGAATAAGTTGCGTAGTAGACATCAAGCTCTTTTGGGCCATTGCCGGGGAGGTGAGTGCTTGAAGGTTATCTTTAGATCTTTCAGTTGAATCTTTTAGTTTCTTGTTTTATCACTAATTTGGTTTATAAAAACAAAACTATAAAAAAATGGAATTGAGGTTGCATCATATTATTCATCTTTATAATGTCTTTCGTGAAAATGATGGAAAGAAAAATTGTGCTCAATTGATAGAAGAAGAAATTTATAAAATGTTTGAAAAAAAATCTTTGAATGATGAGCATGATTGCAAGTTGTTGGTATGAACTCTTTGAATATCCATGTGATAATGATATGCAAAGTCATAAGCTTGGGGAGCTATGTTTGATGAAGATGTATTTTTAGTCCCCCAAGATTGATGTGCAAATTTGTTATAATGATTGCATGCCTCTTATTTATGATGATTTAATGATGAAAGTGGGTTTGGAAGAGTGTCAACTTTATGTAATGATGATCCCACTATTTGGAGGGTGTTGAATCTTATTGTGATAATTATGAAAGTGGATTTGGAGAGGTCATGACTTTATTTAGTGATGAATCCACTATTTTGGAAGAGGTTTCAATTGATTATGAAACAAAGTTGCTATCTATGATGATTATGGTGATGACATGTATGCTATAAAGAATAATAATACCATGAAACTTGTCATCATGATTTTAATTATCAATCCATGATAGTTATTTGTTGAGTTTGCTCCCACTATTCATGAGAATAAATTTGCTTATGTGGAGAGTAATAAATTTCTATGCTTGTGGATCGAAAAGAATGCTTTATGTGACAGCTATATTGTTGAATTTATTCATGATGCTACTGAAAATTATTACGAGAGAGGAATTTATGCTTTTACATATCTCAATAATATCAAGTTTTCTCTCTATGTGTTGAAAATCTTGAAGTTTTGCTTGTTTTGCCTTCCTATGCTAGTTGATTCTTGTTGCCATAAGTTGTTTGCTCACAAAATCCCTATGCATAGGAAGTGGTAGACTAAATGTGCTTTCCATGATCATGATGCTCTCTTTATATTTCAATTCTTTATCTCTATGTGAGCATCATTGAAATCACATGCCTAGCTTAAAAGGATTAAAGAAAAGCGTGTTGAAGACAACCCAACACTTTTTTACCTACGTTTTTGTGTGTTCACATGGTTAGGATACTGTAGTGATATTTGTTTATAGCTTTTCTTCATAAAGTGCCAAGTAAAGCCTTGGGATAGTGTGGATATAGTTGACTTGATTTGCTGTGCAAAAATAGAAACTTTTGCGTCCAGTCAGCAGAAATTCCTGCTATTTTATTATCGGAACTTGGAAAAATTCTGATTTTTTTACAGTTGATGGGTTACAAATTTTCTACGTTTTCCTAATATTTCAGAATTTCTCCCGTTACAGAAGTATGACCTTAATTAGATATTTCCATAATGTTCGTTTTGACAGATTTGTTTCAATGCATAGTTTGCTTGGTTTATGGTTTCTATGGCTTATATTGCTTAATATAAATTGTGGAAATTGTAGAGTACAGTAGGCATTGTGTGAGGACAATATGAATCTTGTCTTTGACAGTACCCATGTGAATGATTTTGTTTATCATTCATAATACATCTCACGAAGTTCCGTTAAGTTTTGTGTGATTGAAGTTTTCAAGTTTTGGTGAGATATCGATATGAGGAGAATAAGGAGTGATAAGACCCTAAGAGTGGGGGTGCCAAGGTACCCCCAAGGCAATATCCAAGGAAGAGCCAAGCAACTAGCTTGGGGATGCCCCGGAAGGCATCCCCTCTTTCGTCTCCGACATTATCGGTAACCTCACTTGGAGCTATAATTTTATTCGTACATGATATGTGTTTTTCTTGGAGCATCTTTATTTTATAGTATTTTCTTGCTGTTATATATAATAATGTTTTGCATCTTACTTCAATAAAATTTTCAAGTATAGCCTTTTCCATGCTTATTTTGCATAATATGAGTGCTGTTTCAAAACAGAAAGTTTATCGTGTTGCAATAATTCTCCAGAGAAGTCAGAATGTGAAAATGTTGAAACTTTTTGCACAATAAGGTCTGATAATTTTCTACTGTGTGGTTAATTTTCAGAATTGTTGGAGTTAGGGAAGTATGAGTCAATTGCACTCTTTACAGACTGTCCTGTTTAGACAGATTGCTGTTACGTTCGCATTGTTGCATATGTTTGCTTGTTTAATGATTTATTTGAGGATAGGAGTATTAATATGCAGTGGCATTTAGTATGCAATGTTGAATAATAATTTTAGTGATTTTCTACAGTAGAGAATGATAAGGTTTTTGCATTGATTATACTAACTTATCTCACGAGTTCTTGTTGAGTAAGTTTTTAAGATTTAGGGAAACCGTGACATAAAAGGAATTAAGGAGACACAAAATCCAAGCTTGGGGATGCCCAAGGCATCCCAGTTAATAATCCAAGAAGTATCAAGCATCTAAACTGGGATGCCCCGGTAGGATCCCACCTTTCTTCATGAACAACTATCGGTTAGT
Source organism: Thinopyrum elongatum (assembly GCA_011799875.1). Lineage (NCBI taxonomy): Eukaryota > Viridiplantae > Streptophyta > Magnoliopsida > Poales > Poaceae > Thinopyrum > Thinopyrum elongatum. The sequence continues at coordinate 32,998,322 of CM022303.1, read as the reverse complement.
ATCGGTTGAGCCTAAGTTTTTGCTTCTTCACATGAAGTGTGTATTCTTAGAATGTCATTTTGTTTTGTTTTGCTTGCTGTTTTACTAAAATACTTAGATCTGAAAGTTTTTAAATAAAAGAGAGTCCTCAAATTGCTACCCATTTACTTAACTACTCGCTTGATCTTCACTTATATCTTTTTGGAGTAGTTTGTATTTACTCTTGTGCTCACTTATATCCTATGAGTAGTAAATTGTTGAATGAATTGAACATCATGAAGTTGAAATATGTATCCATATCATGCCTAGTAGTGGCTCACATTGGGTTTAGAAAGTGAAATCTTTTGAAGCTTGACAATCACAATATTGGTCATACAAGCAATTCATGAATGATTAGATAAGGAAAAGAACTTTCACATATAAATATATTATCTTGGACATCTTCTATGATTGTGAATACCCATTAATTAATTTCAAACTTGAGCAAATTAGTTGAATTTGTACAAGGAAGACAACATAAGAGTTATGATGTGTATATTTCATAGAAGTTATATTGTTAGTTATGAGTCCTCCAAATGTGGTGTTGCCTAGGATCTTTTGCTAGCCAAAAATTCGTACTAAGTAGAGATACTACTTGTGCATCCAAAAATCCTAAACCCAGTTTCTTGCCATGAGTGTCCACCATACCTACCTATATTGAATAAGATCCTTCAAGTAAGTTGTCATCGGTGCTAAAAGCAATAAAAATTGCTCCTAAATATGTTTGATCTTTTATTGTAAGGGAAATTGAGCGTTGTACGAAATTGTGATGGCAAAGTAATAAAAAGGACGGACTGCATAATAAAGGTTGCTATCATAAGGGGCAACATAACGTGACGTTCCTTTGCATTAAGAGCTTGGGCATCCAAATAAAAAGCGCATGACAACCTCTGCTTCCCTCTGCGAAGGGCCTATCTTTTACTTTTCAGTATTTACTTTTATGCAAAGAGTCAACAGTATGGATTCTCATTTCAACCTCAATTATTCTCTAGGAGGCAAGCATCATGTGGTGGGGAAAGATCTAGGCACATATGACCAGTCAAATATATTTGATCATGATTTATTATTGTTGACAATTATCTCTATGATAAATGAGTTGGGAGTGAAACATTAAGCCCCTATCTTTCTGTGTTCGATGGATGCCATTTGTTCTAAGATATGCTTTGAGTAGTAGCAATCATGGAAGACTATATGATGATTGAGTAAGTGGAGCTCTTACTTAGACTTTGTTGAATAAGTTGAATTGCAATGTTTGGCGACTAAGAATATAGGTTGTTAAGTTTCAAGAGAATTGATTGTTTGAACCTTAACATGTGAATTGGTTGCTACTTTAACATAAGAAGTTTTATGAGAAAGAATTGGATTATGATGCTAGGAAAAGTGATTGAATTATCATTGATCAAACTTATGCTCACTTTGCTAGACTTCACACTTCATAAATTATTTCTTTATCATTTACCTACTCGAGGAGGAGTAGGAATTAAGCTTGGGGATGCTGATACGTCTCCAACGTATCTATAATTTATGAAGTATTCATGCTGTTATATTATATCTTAGATGTTTTACAATCATTTTATAGCAACTTTATATCATTTTGTTGGGACTAACCTATTGACATAGTGCCCAGGCCAGTTGCTGTTTTTTGCTTGTTTTTTAATCGCAGAAAATCTATACCAAACGGAGCCAAACACAACGAAACTTTTTGGAGATATTTTCAGACCAGAAGACACCCGGTGGGCCAAAGAAGTACTTGAGGGGAGCTTTGAGGGAGCATAACCCACCAGGGCGCGCCTGGGGCCCAGGCGTGCCCAGGTGGGTTGTGCCCACCTCGGTGGCCTCCCGCACCACCTTTCGCCCTTAATCCCAAATATTTTAAAAACCCTGGGGGTAACCTAGATCAGAAGTTCCACCGCCGCAGGCCTCTTTAGCCACGAAAAACCAATCTAGACCCCGTTCCGGACTCTGCCTGAGGGGAAATCATCACCGGTGGCATCTTCATCATCCGGCGGCCACCATGATGAGGAGGAAGTAGTCACCCTCGGGGCTGAGGGTTTGTACCAGTAGCTATGTGTTTAATCTCTCCTCTTGTGTTCTTGAGATGGCACGATCTTGATGTATCGCGGGCTTTGTTAATATAGTTGGATCATATGGTGTTTTCCCTCTCTATCTTGTTGTGATGATTGAGTTTTCTTTAAGATTTCGTTTTATCAGATGAATACTTTTATGGATTCGTGAGCACTTGATCTATGTCTTGGCACTCAACTCGCGGATTCCCGATGTGACATTGGGGTAATCTATGCATAGGGGTTGATGCAGTTCTTGTCTTTTTGTTCTCCGGTAGAAATCTTTGGGCACTCTTTGAGGTTCTTTGTGTTGGATTGAGTATTATGAATCTGAAATTGTTTGATGCATATGCATAATCAACTCACGGATAATCGCGGTGACATTGGAGTATCTAGGTGACATTAGGTTGGTTGAGTGTGTATCATATGGGTGTATTTTAGTACGAACTCTTGTTAGATCGATCGGAAAAATAGGTTTGTGTTATTTAGTATGAACTCTAGGATAGATTGATCGGAAAGAATAGCTTTGAGGTGGTTTCATACCCTACAAACAATTTCTTCTTATGTTCTCCACTAGATAAGAACTTTGGAGTGATTCTTCACACTGTTGAGGGAGGTTATATGATCCAATTATATTAGCATTGTTGAGAGGATTGCACTAGTGAAAGTACGGACCCTAGGCCTCATTTTCAAGCATTGCAATACCGTTTGGCTCCATTTATCAATTGCTACCTGTGTTTTTTATTGTTCCTATCACAAAAATAATATCTACTATCATGCTACGCTTTTACTACCATCTCTTCGCCGAACTAGTGCATATATACAAATTACCATTGTTTTTGTGTGTTGGGGACACAAGAGACTTTTTATATTTTGTTGCAGGGTTTGTTTGAGAGGACCATCTTCATCCTATGCCTCCCACGGATTGATAAAACTTAGGTCATCCACTTGAGGGAAAATTGCTACTGTCCTACAAAACCTGCGCTTGGAGGCCCAACACAGAGTCTGCAAGAATAAAGTGCATAGTAGACATCAAATCTCCATCATGTATTTTGCTCCTCAGTGTTTTGGGACACCGAGTCTTGCAAAAATCTCTTCCATGTGACTTCGGCAAGAATCACTCCTTGGTGTTTAAATGCTAAAAGGTGTTTAGCATCTTGTCAATATGTATCTTTTCTCAGCCCCATTAGGTAAATCTATCTCCATAGATCATCATGCCTAATATAAAGGCTATTTAGCCCAAGCACTTATCGAAAAACCCTTTTCAAATGAAGTCCTAATATGTGGTCAAGAAAATTTAATTCCAATTAACATGTTGAGCCACAAACATTTAGAAATTATTATGCTCCCACTTACTTTCTTGAATCACAGCATCCTTCGTTACCCACTGGTGAAGTCAAAACCCTTTTGACCATTTCATCAAAACACGAAGATTCCAACTCCATTTTGCTCTCTTCTGTCCATGCGTGGAAACTCTGAAGTTTGCACACTCACTAGCATCCTCTGGAATGACAAATACCTTGGACTGAAACACATGCAAGTCCTTGGTTTCATTTCCATCAGATGGAAATCCTTTCGTCATCCATGTTTCATATCTCATGATTTGAAATATGTATTAATGTGTGCTAGTTCCGAACCGACTGTTAAGCATCGCCATTAGATTGGTGAAACAACCCTATCGTAGTCAACTCCTTGAACTTGGTATTTCGCAAGTGAGCATTATGGATAAACATTTTATCCGTATCACTTTCAGTTCCACAAATATTCGTTAGACTCTAAGTCTTCCGAAAGGTGTATCAAGATTTTTATCTTGAATCTTATATGGAAACTATCTCGGTTGTATTGCCATTTAGCCAACTCCGGAGTCAGGGCCCATTAAGTGCTTCCTTGTGTATTGTAGGTATACTGTTGTCTAACAACAATATCTCGTTGCGCCCCTGAGAAGTTTGCACGAGCCTTGCCTACGTGGTTCAGCTGCAAGTTCGACCAAAGTCCATAATGTTTATTGTAGGAACTTCCGTATCAGTCGCAGTAAGTAGGAAACTCCGGACTTACTTTCAAGGGCTCTTTTCTTTGATCTGATGACGAAGATACTGTTATCTCGTCGAGTTGCACTGTTGTCCCACTCACCTTTTGAAAGAACCATTTCCTTCAAAAAGCATACCGTTCTTTGTGGTAAACCTATTTGCCTCGGTATAGTGGGGAGGGAATACCCAATTACTTGGATAACCTACAAAGTAGCACTTGTCTGATTTGGAATAGGTTGTAACCTTTTACACATGCCCTATTTTCCAAATGTTAAGAAAAAGATATAACATGGTTGGGCGTACCATACCATGGTGTCATTTCAACAGACCCGATGGAGCTCTTTTCAGTGTAAAAGCCACAGTCTCTAAAGCATCACCTTTAAAAGTGATATGGCAAATCTTTTATGTCATCTTTGATCTTACCATGTCAAATTGGTTCGATTACATCTGCACGGAATTCCACTTGTAGTGGTGTTCCGGGAGGTGAAGTTATGAAACTCCTTTCACAACTCATCAGACATTGCTAAATTTGTAACTCAAATATTCCTTTCTGCAATCGAATCATAGAAACATAATTTCTTGTTACAATAACTTCTACTTCATTTTTGAAAACCTTTTGAATGATTTCAAAGATTCAGACTTACGTCTCATCAAGTAATATCCATATATCTACTTGAGTCATTTCTGAAGATAAAATAACATCCCTCACTTGCAACAACATTCATTGACTACATACATCATGATGCATGATCACAATACGTTCTTTGCTCGTTCCTTATGGCCTGTGAACGGTATTTCAGTACTCACACTTTTTGGAGGAAAGTTGCAAGTGTCAGATGATTAAATCCATCATAATGGAATTTTCCTGGCGGTTTCTCAATGGACCAAACGCAGTGCCACACATGTGTGGTATTCTCTTAGTCTTGTGACATTTAGCGTCAGTGTTATGGATTGTATCATATTACTATATAATATTCATAAAATACATCCACATCCTATGTGGAAGTATGGCCTTATGTTATTCAAATCGAACAACAATTGCTTCTTCATCGTTATAACAAAATTCTTGACAAACTTATGCAAGGGGCTGCTAGAGGAAAACTCTAAATGAATTATGAAAGTAAATTAGAGGTAATGTATTATTATCACTATTCATAACATCACTGCTCATTATTTAATGAAAGTATGCCCTTATGTTCATAACACCGAACATCAAAAGTCTCTTATGAACAACCTTTTGCAGATACCTTATGCAATGGGCTAGAGTGTGAACTCTAAAGATTATGGAAATAAATACAGATGATAGTTACAACCGATGGAAGGTATGCAAACATTTACTATGTTCCCTGTGTATACCTAAACCTCATAACTGGCAAGTCTTTTTAGGCGTAGCATAGTTGTTACATTGATTCGAGACAGAATGCAATCGAGCGGGATCTGTGTGATTAACCACATACCAAGAATAGGTATTATACATGTTTAAACCATAATTCCCAAGAACTATATCTTGACCAGCCTCCTATAATCAAAAACTTGTATGACAATTCTACAGGAGCTGGAAATTCTGGTCTTCTATCTTGTGCCTTTATACTCTAACAGTTAACTTTCAGTATTTCTCCTACTCTCAGAAGAAGCACTCAACTTAAGAGTGGCGTTAGCCCCGGACTTCTAGGCATGAAAGTCTTACTAACACCCTTCGGACACTTCCTTTCTCTTTAGTTTGTTTTTTATTCACCTTTCATCCATCTGACAGGTGTTTCTTCTGGATCCTCTCTTATCAGTCTAATGCATAGTAAACACCTTTACTAATAGTTTTGCAACAAACATCTGCTTTGGATATTTCATCATCTTCAGCCTTTGTTTGTATCAAAAATTAATTTTTCAGTTCCATGAATATCACATAACTATCCCAAAACTTTCGAAGTTTGGGTCTCATGGAAGCAAACGTATTGCACTCGACGTGAACCGGAATTCTAGCTTTTGATCAAAGGACGAGAGTCACATTATCCATAGCGATTAGCGGGAGGATACTGAAAGCATGTGATAGGACAAGTCCTTCTCGGCACTTTGAGGACAATCCTCACATTATGTTACCAAATCCGTAAGTTTTTAACCAATATTTAAACAACTATTCAATTTTAACAGGGAATGTGGAAATGTCGAGTCATTATTCTACAACTATTATGCATATAACACTTAGACATGTGTTCACAATTTAATTGCACTAAGAATAAAACAAGTTAATTCAATAGTGCGCTCCCACTCAAATCAATATACTTCATAATTGATTGTGAGTGATTCAAGATCAGCATTTCAATTCCACGCCATTGATGGGAACATCACTGATGATGGGGACTTCAATCGTAGTAGTAGCCAACATGCCGATCACATATCTATGGACTCTTGTTCATATTCGAGGTGCGTTTGTCGAGCTCAGGACTTTCGAGCTGTAGAACATCAAGATAACCAGAGTGATCTCGCTGCGAGGGTTCCAAACTCACCGCCGCCTTCACACATCCCTATCGTTTTGTACTCACGGAAACATGACGCATTTCCGAAAAGTTGTTAGTGGGTGACCGATGACGCATGCTACACTGTTGGAGGAAACACTAACTACTTGATATTTTTGTTGAGAGATCATGCCTAATAAAAATGACTACCGCGCAATCCAAAAAGGGTCGCATTATAAGGGATAAACATCTCAGGCAATTCATAACAGCATGAATATGGTATAGCCCTTTCTGACGGAAGTATTGTTATTTCTTCATCTTCGGCTTTCGCGTTGGTGTGTTCACCTTCGCGAAGATTGCCACCGACCCTTCGTCGATGCACAGATAATATTGCTATATCTATAGTAAAATAAGTGCATACTTAAGGTTGACATGCAGGTCATTAAAGTGACAATCTCATATGGCTCCAGCCATCATGCCGAATCATGACACGTCAGTCATGTTAATCAATTTACAATATAGTCATCTCATACATAATCAATTAATCATGAGCAGTGCTATACCACATCATATGACACCATTGCAACCCCTCCTCTAAAACCAAGTTAGAGCCTCTAATTGGTTCATGCAAAAACTTGTTTTACGTGGCTTTCTAAGGTTTCGAAACAAAACCGAAGCTACCAACGTTCATCATTCAAGCATGATTTATCCAAGTCGCTAGATTAACATTGCGGGGTGTAATGAAACATAGATAATAAAATCTCGAGCCCCATATTGACTTTGTCATACACATGACCCCTGTGCAGATCATATCTGGGCATTGCCCTTTGTCCTGGAGCGAAATGTCATCTTTCTTTTTAACTACATGGAATTCATAGTGAAGTTAGCACCTATCGTTGATCAATCAGTATGTGGATTGCTAGGACATTAAAATCCACCATCTTTAGCAAGATCAGAAATAGCAAATTCTCGAAGAGGTCGGAAGCACCAGAACACGGTAACGATTTCATTGCTACGCGGCGTCAGGCAAATAATTTTCAGTTAATAGATCCTCACCTACTACCTTCAATATATTGTCCAACCAACCATACATCTCTATGTATTCTAGATCGCAACCTGCATTCATGAATACGACGGCTCATGTATGTCACTGTAGGGGTTAATGCGACAAAAACAAAGAAAATCTCCGACGCTACGCACCAGCAAAGCAGGACCACTATGGTAGAGTGGCATACAAGAGTTTGATCATTTTCGTTACCTCGACTTCGTAGACACACGGAAGTAGAGTCGGATTAGATCCGCGGTTGCAGATCCCACAATCGCTGTAGTTTAAAAGCTCCCAACCGCGAAGGATTGGCTCCCTCGCTGCTCCTCAGAAAGCCCTACCCGGGGCGTCGACAGTCCGGATTCGGAGGGGTGACTGCGTCTCCGGTGATACGCACTTTCGGGAGGACCTTCGAAACTCGGGACGGTCACCCGGACAGCCTTGGGTGGGGAGGGGAGACCTTCGGGAATGGACTCGGGGGCGTCACAACAGTAGAGCCACTTCGGGAGAAACTCTCCTCAAAGAACGAAACAACGATCTCTCTCTACAAACTTTGCACACATATCGGTTGTGTCATCTATCGGCGGCTTCGCCGTCTAGATAAGTATTCCCCCACGGAACCCCAAGCACAAAGCCGTCGGTTGTATGAAACTATTTCGCTGGGAGGGAGAGAGAAGCTAGCTATTGGCATGGCAATTGTTTGTGAGAAGGGATGATGAAGGTTGGGAGAGCGCCCCTCACTCCTATTTCTATAGGAAACCAAGGGGTAGGATGGGCATATTCAAAAATACCATAGTAGCCTCCACTTTCGATGGTGTCCTCAACTTGGTGTAGTTCTTCCACATCACATCAAGTACTTGGACTACTTTCCCATGAACCCGTAAGCCGCCGTACGGTAACGAAGTAATAGCATACAGTTACGAATGACGTTTAACAACCCCAAAGTTCATGAATCCAAGGATCCGAAGAAAATCAATACTCTCATGGTCAGACGGAATCATGCAAACGTAACCATCCCTCTGTGTTTATACCATTAACTTGTGACGAATTGAATCAACTATCCCCCGCCCCCCCTAACATCAATTGGTCCGCTACGCTCCCCCCCTCCGACCTCCTCTTTTTTCAAAACAAATGTTTTCTCCCCCCCCCCCCCCCTCTCTAACATTGTGCCCTCAAAGTTACTGGCATAGACATGGCCCAGCGATCAGGAAAACAGAACCATCATGCAACACTTGAGAAGTCTAGAGGACAGACTGAGGAATACATTTTACCGTTTTGTATTTTATCCACAAGTGAATAGGTATTCCTCCGAGCCTCGTGGTTAGTAGACTTGAGAACCACTCCAGTCATTATCCAGCATTGGATCATAACATAGTCATGAACACAAGGCGATTTACCATTCAATCACATGATTCATTGTATTAGGGCCTATCTCCCTAAGACTCCCCCCCAACTTGCAATAGAGTAAATAAATCTAGCTCTCATGCTAATGCACTTTACACCGTGGCACATGGTGTAAAGAATGTTCGCTTGTGGTAGAGCTGAGGTGCAATGGATCTGAAACTTCAGATCCGTGTGATCTTTGCATATCCTCGCGTTTTTCACGATTTCACCAAACTTATACTTTTTGTGACTTGGCTTGCATATGTCGTGAATCATTGGTCGAACCCTGATTCCTCTACGCTGGAGTATGAGCAACTATCTGCAAATAGTGTCCCATTGACCAAAGCCATTTGGACACCCACACTAAGTTCATGAATCGAACTATATGATTTTTCTCCACCCCCAACTTCTTTGTCGCTTCTGAAGCACCAACATACTTAGCCTTGTCATAGAATTCCGACACAGTAACCTGTTTGGAACACATTTCAAACCACACCGTTCCCGCCACCACTTCTCACATATTGGTACTGCTTATCCAAACAGCACAACCTCGAATCCCCCCCTCCCTAAATCAAACAATTGCCTTAGAGCATGGCTGTGAAAAACTGTATCGAGTAAACCTTCTGCCACCAATGACTCCCTACTTCCTATGATCTCCGCCCCTGCGACCCCCCCGGGAAAACATGTCATCAGTGCTTACTATAGTACTCAATGACCCTTTTGCACTGTCCTGTCCCATGATCTGTTACTTTTGACACTTTTGGTATTCTATACTCGCAAACAAACTTTGGGGAAGTATTGGACAATCTGGTTGTTGGACATACCATGGAAATACATTGATTAATCCAAACACAAGCGTGTGTCGGACATCTGGATACGTATCCAACGTAAATCTATAATTATGAAACGTATCATTGCTGTTATATATCATTTCTGAGGATGTTTCTACCCCCCATAGGTTTTATAGCAACTTTATATCATTTTTTGGGACTAACTATTGACATAGTGCCCTCATGCCAGTAGTTGTGTGTTTGTGCTTTTTTTTACCATCCCAGAAAATCAATACCAAACGGATTCCCAAACGCGCGAAACTTTATGGATATTTTTTCTGGACCAGAAGACACAGGTGGGCCAAGATACAAATATGTAACGAGGGGAGCTACGAGCGGACCCACCCCCCCGATAAAACCCACCAGGGCGCGCCTGGGGGCCTCAGGCGTGCCCAGGTGGCGTCTGTGCCCAACTCGGTGGCCTCCCCCCCGCACCGCCTATTCGACCCTATAAATTTCCAAATATTCATAAACCCTCCGGGGTGGGGGTAACCTAGATCAGAAGTTCCGCCACGCAGGAGGCCTCTGTAGCCAAGAAAAAACAATTAGACCCCGTGTCCGGCAACTTTGCCGGAGAGGGAAATCACACCGGTGGCAATCTTCATCATTTCCCTGCGGCAACCCTGATGAGGGGGAGTAGTCCACCCTCGGGGCTGAGGGTTTGTACTAGTTGCTAGTGTTTAAGCTCTCTCTCTCTATTGTGTTCTTGATGATGGACATGATCTGATGTATTGCGGGCTTTGTTAATATGTTTGGACATATGGTTGTCTTCGCCTCTCTATATTTGTTGTGATGAATTGAGTTTCCCTTAAGATTTTTTTTATAGATTGAATACTTTTATGGATTTGAGAGCCACTTGATCTATGTCTTGGCACTCAAACTCGCTGATTCTCGCAGGTGACATTGGTGGGTTAAATTATGCAAGGGGTCTGAATGCACATTTTGTCCTTTGTTTCTCCGGTTAAATCTTTGGGCAACTCTTTAGGTTCTTTGTGTTGGATCGGTATTATGAAATTCTGAATTGTTTTGATGCATATCGCATAATCCACTCATGGATACTGCACGGTGACATTGTAGTACTAGGTGACATTAGATGGTTAGATGTGTATCATATGGTGTCTTTTTGTACGAACTCTTGGTTAGACGATCGAAAAGGAAGGAAAGAATAGCTTTGTGTTATTTAGTAAGAACTCTAGATAGATTGATCGGAAAATAATAGCTTTGAGGTGGTTTCCGTACCCTACAAACATTTCTTATTATGTTCTCCGCTCTAGATAAGAACTTGGAGGATTCTTCATCACACGTTGGGGTGGGGTATATGATCTAATTATATTAGCTTGTTCGAGAGATTCACTAGCAAAAGTACGGCACCTAGGCCTCATTTTCAAGCATTGCAATACCGGTTGTGCTCGTTTTATTAATTGCTACCGTGTTTTTTGTTGTTCCTATCACAAACATCAATATCTACTATCATGGGCTACGCTTTTACACCATCTCTTCACCGAAATAGTTGACCTAACAATTACCATTGTATTGGGGGTGGGGGACACAAAAGAAATTTTTATGATTGGTTCTCGCAGGTTGTTTGAGGAGAGACCATCTTCATCCTAGCCTCACGGATTGATAAACCTTAGGTCATCCACTTGAGTGAAAAATTGCTAATATCCTACAAAACTCTACGGCTTGGAGGCCCAACACGCGAAGGTCTACAAGAATAAGTTGCGTAGTAGACACAGCTCTGTTATGGCCAATTGCCCGGGGAGGTGAGTGCTTGAAGGTCTATCTTTAGATTCTTTACCAGTTGAAATCTTTTAGTTTTCTTGTTTTATCACTATTGGTTTATAACAAACAAAAACTATAAAAAAAGGAAAATTGAGGTTGACATCATATTATTCATCTTATAATGTCTTTCGTGAAATGATGGAAAGAAAAATTGTGCTCATTGATAGAAGAAGAAAGAAATTTATAAAATGTTTGAAAAAAAATCTTTGTGAATGATGAGCAATGATTGCAAGGTTGTTGGTATGAACTCTTTGATTCCATGCTGATAATTGATATGCAAAGTCATAAGCTTGGGGAGCTTGTTTGATGAGTGCTATTTTTAGTCCCCCAAGAGATTGATGTGCAAATTTGTTATAATGATTGGCATGCCTTTATTTATGTGATTAATGATGAAGTGGGTTTGAGAGTGTCAACTTTATTTGTAATGATGATCCACTAGTTTGGGAGGGTGTTGAATCTTATTGTGATTAATTATGAAAGTGGATTTGGAGGAGGTCATGACTTTATTTAGTGATGAATCCACTATTTGGAAGAGGTTTCAATTTTGATTATGAAACAAAGGTTGCTATCTATGATGTATTATGGTATGACATGTATGCTATTAAAGAATAATAATCACCATGAAACTTGTGCATCATGATTTTAATATCAATCCAATGATAGTTATTTGTGAGTTTGCTCCCACTAATACTCATGAGAATAAATTTGCTTTATGTGGAGAGTAATAAATTTCTATGCTTGTGGATCGGAAAAGAATGCTTTATGTGACAGCGATTATATTGTTGAATTTATTCATGATGCTACTGAAAATTATTTACGAGAGAGGAATTTTATGCTTTTACATATCTAATAATATCAAGTTTTCTCTCTATGTGTTGAAAATCTTGAAGTTTGCTTGTTTTGCTCTATGCTAGTTGATTTTGTTGCCATAAGTGTTTGCTCACAAAATCCTATGCATAGGAAGTGGATAGACCTAAATGTGCTTCCATGGGAGTCATGATGGCTTCTCTTTATTTATTTCAATTTCTTTATCTCTATGTGGCATCATTGAAACAGCATGCCTAGCTAAAAGGAATTAAAGAAAAGCGTCCGTTGAAGACAAATTCCCCCAACACTTTTCCCCTTACACTACGTTTTGGTGTTCCACATGCGCCTCTAGGATATGTAGTGATATTTGTTTATAGCTTTTCTTCATTTAAAGTTCCCCGCCAAGTAAAGCCCTTGGATAGCTCGTCGGATCATGTTTTGACCTTGATTTCGCTGGCACCCCAAACATAGACAACTCCCTTTGCCGTCCAGATCCAGACATTCAGAAACTTCCTGCCTATTTTATTATCGAACTTGGAAAAATTCGATTTTTTTACATGTTGATGGGTCTACAAATTTTCTACGTTTTCCTAATACCCTTCCTCAGAATTTCTCCCGTTACCAGAAGTATGACCTCTTACAATTAGAATATTTCCATAATGTTCGCTTTTGACCAGATTATGTTTCAATGCATAGTTGCTTGGTTTATGGTCTTCTATGGCTTATATTGCTAATATAAATTGTGAATTGTAGAGTCAGTAGGCAATGTGTGAGGACAATGGATGAATCTTGTCTTTGAACAGTACCCATGTGAATGATTTTGTTTATCATTTCATAATACATCTCCGAAGTAGGTTCGTAAGTTTTGTGGATTGAAGTTTTCAATTTTGGTTGGAGATATCGATATGAGGAGGAATAAGGAGTGAGTGATAAGACCCTAAGAGTGGGGGCTGCCACATTCCGGTCCCCCAAGGCAATATCCAAGTGAAGAGCAAGCAAACTACGCTTGGGATGCCCCGGAAGGCCCATTACCACCCTCTTTCTGTCTCCGACCATTATCGGTTAACCTCACTGGAGCTATAATTTTATTCGTTAACATGATATGTGTTTTTCTGGAGCATCCTTTATTTATGAGTATTTTCTTTGCTGTTATATTTTATAATAATGTTTTGCATCTGTACTTCAATAAAATTTTCAAGTATAGCTTTCCATGCTTATTTTGCATAGATATGAGGTGACTGTTCAAAACAGAAAGTTTACGATGTGCAATAATTCTCCAGAGAAGTCAGAATGTGAAAATGTTGAAACTTTTTGCACAATAAGGTCTGATTTAATTTTCTAATGTGTGGTTAATTTTCAGAATGTTGGAGTTAGGGAAGTATGAGTCCAATTGCACTCTTTACAGACTGTCCTGTTTAGACAGATTGCTGTACGTTCGCATTGTGTGCATATGTTTGCTTGGTTTTTTTTAAAAATGATTATATTTGAGGATAGGAGTATAATTATGCAGTGGCATTTAGTATGCAAGTTGAATAATAATTTTAGTATTTTCTACAGTAGAGAATGATAAGGTTTTGCATTGATTTACTAACTTATCTTCACCGAGTTTCTTTGTTGAGTAAGTTTTTAAGATTTAGGGAAACCGCCCTGACATCCATAAAGGAATAAGGAGACACAAAATCCTAAAGTTTGGGGATGCCCAAGGCATCCCACGTTAATAATCCAAGAAGTATCAAGATCTAAACGTCGGGATGCCCCGGAGGAATCCACCTTTTTTCTTCATGAACAACATCGGTTTTAGTATCGGTGAGCCTAAGTTTTGCTTCTTCCACATGAAGGTGATATTCATTAGAATGTCATTTTGTTTTGTTTTGCTTGCTGTTTACTAAAATACTTAGATCCTGAAAGTTTTTAATTTAAATAAAAGAGAGTCCTCAAATTGCTACCCATTTACTTTAACTACTCCGCTTGATCTTCACTATATCTTTTTGGCGTAGTTTGTGATTTACTCTTGTGCCTCACTTATATACTATGAGTAAGTAAGATTGTTGAATGATTAACATCATGAAGTGGAAAGTATTATCCATATCATGACTAGTAGTGGCGTCACATTGGGTTTTAGAAAGTGAAATCTTTGAAAGCTGACAATCACAATATTGGTCATACAAGCAATTCATGAAGATTAGGATAAGGAAAAGAAAAACTTTCACATATAAATATATATCTGGACATCTTCTATGATTGTGAATACCCATTAATTAATTTCAAACTTGAGCAAATTAGTTGAATTTGTACAAGGAAGACAGCACCCACAACCATAAGGAGTTATCCGCACTGTGTATATTTTCATAGACACGCCTCGTGTGCCCACTTCTTACAGGAAGTCTGTTACGGGCGCTCTATAAGTCTACCATGTCCTCCAAAAATTGGGTGTTGGCCTAGGATCTTTTGCTAGCCAAAAATTCGTACTATAAGTAGAGATACTACTTGTGCGTATCCAAACATCTAAGAAAGTGCAGAGCCGGTAAAACCCAGTTTCTGCCTGCGTGTCCACCATAACCCATAACCTATTATTAAAAGAGAAAAAAAAAAATTTTTTTTTTTAAGATCCTTCAAGTAAGTTGTCATCGGTGCTAAGAAAGCAATAAAAATTGCTCCTAAATATGTTTGATCTTTTATTGTTAAGGGGAACATTGAGCCGTTGTACGAAATTGTTGATGGCAAAAGTAAGTCAAGACCAAAGAGACCGGACCCCCTCCCTGCATAATTTAAAGGTTGCTATCATAAGGGGGCAACATAAAAAACGTGACGTTCCTTTGCCATTAAGAGCTTGGGATCCAAATAAAGAAGCGCATGACAACTCTGCTTCCCTCTGCGAGGGCCTACTTTTACTTTTCAGTATTACTTTTATGCAAAGAGGCAACAGTATGGATTCTCATTTCAACTCAATTATTCTCTAGGAGGAAGATCATGTGGTGGGGAAAGATCTGGCACCATATGACCAGTTCAAATAATTTGATCATGATTATTATTGTTGAACAATTTATCTCTATGATAAATGAGTTGGGAGTTGAAACATTAAGCCCCTATCTTTCTGTGTTCGATGATCCATTTGTTCTAAGATATGACTTGATAGTAGCAATCATGGAAGACAGATGATGATTGAGTAAGTGGAGCTCTTACTTAGACTTGTTAATAAGTTGAATGCAATGGTTTGGCGACTCTAAGAATATAGGTTGTTAAAGTTCAAGAGATGATGTTTGAACCTTAACATGTGAATTGGTTTGCCTACTTTAACATAAGAAGTTTTATGAGAAAGAATAAGAATTGGGATTATGATGCTAGGAAAAGTGAATTGAATTGAAATCTCATTGATCAAAACTTATGCCTCACTTGCTACGACCTTCACACTTCATAAATTATTCTTTATATTACTACCGAGAGGAGTAGGAATAAGCTTGGGGATGCTGTACGTCTCCAAGATCTATAATTTATGAAGTATTCATGCTGTTATATTATAATCTTAGATGTTTTACAATCATTTTTTTATAGCAACTTTATATCATTTTGTTGGAGACTAACTATTGACCATATGATTGCCCAGGGCCAGTTGCTGTTTTTTGCTTGTTTTTAATCGCAGAAAATCTATACCAAACGGCAGGAAGAACAGCAAACACAACGAAACTTTTTGGAGGATATTTTCGAGACCAGAGAAGACACCGGCTTTGCGGTGGGCCAAAGGAAGTACTTGGGGAGCTTTGAGGGAAGCATAACCCACCAGGGCGCGACCTGGTGGCCCAGGCGTGCCCTAGGTGGTGTTGTGCCCACCTCGGTGTGGCCTCCCGCACCCCTATTCCGCCCTCGTGAATCCCCAATTATATTTTTAAATAAAAACCCTGGGGGAACCTAGATCAGAGAGTTCCACCGCCGCAGGCCTCTTAGCCACGAATAAAACCAATAGACCCGTTCCGGAACTCTGCCTGAGGAAGGAATCATCACCGGTTGGGGTGACATCTTCATCATTCCGGGCGGCCACATGATGAGGGGAGAGGTAAGTCAACCCTCGGGGTGAGGGTTTGTACCAGTACTATGTGTTTAATCTCTCGCTCTTGTGTTTTCGAAGATGGCACGATCTTGATGTTATCGCGGGCTTTGTAATATAGTTGGATCATATGGGTGTTTTACCCTCTCTATCTTGTGTGTGTGATGGGATTGAGTTTTGCTTTAAGATTCGTTTTATCAGGATGGAGATACTTTTTATGATTCGTGAGCACTTGATCTAGGGTCTGGCCACTCACTACGCGGTGGATTTCCCGAGATGTGACATTGGGGTAATCTAGGCATAGGGGTTGAGCAAGTTCTTGTCTTTTTGTTTCCGGTAGAAATCTTTTGGGCAGCCTTCTTGTTGTATTGTTCTGTGTGTTGGATTGATGTTATGTATGGAATCTGAGAATTGTTTGATTGCATATAGCATAATCAACGTCATGGATAATGCGCCGGTGACATTGGAAGGTATCTACCCGTGGTGACATTAGGCGTTGGGTTGAGGTGGTACATTATGGGTGTATTTTAGTACGAACTGCTGTGTTTAGATGTCGATCGGAAAAATTAGGTTTGTGTTAGTTTAGTATGAACTCTAGGAAGATTGATCGGAAAGAATAGCTGAGGTGGTTCATACCCTACAACAATTTCTTCTTAGTTTGCTCTCACCTAGATAATTGGAACTTTGGAGTGATTCTCACAGGTTCGTTGTTGGGGACGGTTATATGATCCAATTATATTAGCATTGTTGAGAGTGATTTGCACAGTGAAAGGTACGGACCCTGAGGCCTCATTTTAGCATTTTTGCATACCGTTTGGACTCAGCATTGTTCAATTGCTACGTGATGTTTTTTAGTTGTTCCGGGTATCCACAAAGAACTATATATCTTACTTATTCATGGGCATACGCTTTTACTACCATCTCTCGGCCGCGAAATAGTGATATGATACAAGATTACCCATTGTTTTTGTGGTTGGGGACACAAGAGGGACTTTTTAAGTATTTTGTTGCAGGTTTGTTTGAGAGCGACCATCTTCATCCTATGCCTCCCACGGATTGATAAAACTTAGGTTCAATCCACTTGAGGGAAAATTGCTTACGTCCTACAAAACCTGCGCGTGTTGGAGGTCCCCAACACGATGGAGTCTGGCAAGAAATAAGAGTGCATAGTAGACATGCAAATCTATCATGTATTTGCTCCTCAGTGTTTTGGCCGACCCGAGAGTTATGCAAAAAATCTCTTGCCATGTGACTTCGGCAAAGAATTCACTCCTTGGCATGTTGGTAAAATGCTATAAAGGTGTTTAGCATTCTTGTCAATATGTATCTTTTCTCAGCCCCTAGGTAATCTATCTCCGATAGATCATGCATGCCTGTAAGTATAAGGCTATTTGCACCAAGCACTGTATCGAAAAACCTGCTTTTGGCAAGATGAAGTCCTAATAGGTTGGCAAGAAAATTTAATTCGCAAATTAACATGTATGAGCCACAAACATTTAGAAATCTATTATGCTCCCACTTACTTTCTTGAATCACACGCATATTCGTGACCCACTGGTGAAGTCAAAACCCTTTTTGACCATTTACATCATTAAATCACGAGATTCCACAACTCCATTTATTGCTCTCTTCTGTCCATAGCGTGGAACGACTCTGAAGTTTCCACTCACTAGCATCCTTGGAATGACAATCTTATACGCTTGGACTGGAAAACGATGCAAGTCCTTGGTTCATTTCCATCAGATGGAAATCCTTTTCAATCCGATGGTTTCATATCTCAGGATTGAAAATGTATTTAATGCTAGTGCTAATGTTACACGAACTCCGACTGTTAGATGCCATTCGCTTCCGGGTGATTGAAAATGTATGAGTGTGGATGAAAGCATACCCTATCTAGTCTAACTTCATTGAGACTTGGTATTCGTCGGCAAGTAGAGCATGTATGGAATAAAATCAATTTTGATCAGTATCACTTTCAGTTTCCCACAAATATTGCGTTAGACTTAAGTCTTCCGAAAGGTGTATCAAGATTTTTATCTTGAATCGTTATATGGGAATAGTGCTAGATCTCGGCTTGTATTGCCCAATTTAGCCAACCTCCGGAGTCAGGGCCCATTAAAGGCTTCCTTGTGTAATTGTAGGTATAACTGTTGTCTAACAACCAATATCTCGGTTGCCCCTGAGGTGGAGAAGTTTTGCGGTGACGAGCTTGCCTACGTGGTTCAGCTGCAAGTTCGGACCAAAAGTCCATAGGGGGTTATGTTTATGTGTGAGGAACTTTCTCGTATCTAGTCGCAGTAAGTAGGAAACTCCGGACTTACTTTCAAGGGGCGTCTTTTCTTTGATTGATGACGAAAGGATATGTTGAGTCTCGTCGAGTTGCACTGTTGTCCACTCACCTTTTGAAAGAACCATTCCTTCCAAAAAGCATACCGTTCTTTGTGGTTAAACCTATTGCCTCGGGTATAGTGGGAGAGGTGAAACCCAAGTTACTTGGGATAAGCCTACAAAGTAGCACTTGTCTGATGAATAGGTTCGGTAATCCTGTGTACACATGGCCCCTATTTTCCGCCAGATGTTTAAGAAAAAATGAGTATAACATGGTTCGGGCGTACGCATGACCATTGGTGTCATTCAACAGAACCCGATTGGAGCTCTTTTCAGTGTTAAAAGGCCATTACAGTCTTCTAAAGCTCACCTTTAAAAGTGATTATGGCGCAAATTCTCTGTTATGTTCATCTTGAAGATCTTACCATGGTCAAAAATTGTTCGATTCACATCTGCACGGAATTCCACTTGTAGTGGTGTTCCGGGATGGTGAAAGTTATGAAACTCCTTTCAAACTCATCGAAGGTACATTGGCTAAATTTGTAACTCAAAGATTCCTTTCTGCAATCGGAATCATAGAAACATTAATTTCTTTGGTTACAATAACTTCTACTTCATTTTTGAGAAAAGCCTTTTGAATGATTTCAAGATTTAGAGCTTACGTGGCTCATCAAGTAATATCCATATATTTCTTACTTGAGTCATTTCTGGAAGTGATAAATATAACCACTGCCCCCTCCGCGACTGTGTTGCAACAACATTCATTGACTACATACATCATGATGCATGATCACAAATAGTTCTTGTGCTCGTTCCTTATGGCCTCCGGTCCCTCCCCCCCCCCCCCCCCCCCGTGACGACGGTATTTCAGTAACTGCACCCCCACTTTTTGGAGGAAGGAAGAGTTGAGGCAAGTGTCAGAGTGAGTTTAAAAATCCGATCATGTAATGGATATTTTTCCTTGCGCCCGCCCCCCCGTTTCTGCAATGGGACCCAGAGACGCAGTTGCCAACACATGTGTGGATTCCTTAGTCTTGTGACATTTTTGGCGGTCAGTGTTATGGATTGTATCATATTACTATGATAGATATTCATTAAAAGTACATCCAATCCTATGTTGGAAGGTATGGCCTATTATTGTTGATTCAGTATAATTTTTTTTCGAACAACAATGTGCTTTCTTCATCGTTGATGACCCACAAAATTTCTGTTGACAAACTTATGCACAGGGGCTTGCTAGATGGAAAACTCTAAAATGAATTATGAAAGTATAATTAGAGTAATGTATTATTATCACTATTCATACATCAGCTGCTCATTATTTAATGCAAAGTATGGCCCTTATGTCTCATAACATCCGAACATCAAAGTTCTTATGAACAACCTTTTGCCAGATACCTATGCAAGGTGGGCGAGAGTGTGACACTCTCCCCAAACGCGGATATGGAAATAAATACAGATGATAGTTTACACCGATGAAGGTATCGCAAAACATTTACTATGTCCCTGTGTATACCTAAACCCAGGTAACTGGCAAATGTTTTTTAGGCAGTAGCGAAGTTAGTTGGTTACATTGATTCGTAGACAGATGCCAATCGAGCGCGGGGGATCTGGTGATTAACGCACATACACAAGAACTAGGGTATTAGTATCATGTTTAGATACCAAATTCCCAAGAACTATTCTTGGAACAGCCTCGCTATAATCAAAAAACTTGTATGAAATTCTACAGGAGCTGGAAATCCCCCCTGACACCTCCCCCGCCCCGCCCCCCTCTTCTACTGATGCCTTTGAGCTCTAACAGTGTACCACTGCAGTATTTCTCCTACTCTCAGATTAGAAGCACTCAACTGGTAAGAGGTGGCTGTTGAGCCCCGGGGAACTTCATAGGCATGAAAGTCTGTACTAACACCCTTCGGACAGCGTTCCTTTCTCTTTTAGTTGTTGTTTTTTATTCACCTGTTTCATCCGATGGTCTGGACAGGGTGTTCTTCTGGATCCTCTCTTATCAGTCTAATTGCCATGTAGTAAGAAACCTTTACTAAAGTTGCAACGCAAGGGACATCTGTGGATTAATTAAATTAATTAAACCTAATAACCTAACAGCCTATGACAGGTGGGACCCACCCTGTCAGGTGGCTGCTGACGTCAGCATGATCTCATGCTGACGTCATCAATCACTGTTTCGGATAATGTTGAATTAAATATTAATTAAATTTCAGAAATTAATAAAAACTTAGAAAATCATATCTTTTAAACTGTAACTCCGATGAAAATACTTTGTACATGAAACTTGCTCAGAACGACGTACGAACCTGGATACGCCCTGGTCTCCGTCAGATGCCCGCAACTATAAGAACGTTGAACAATTAGACCGATTTCGATAAATGAATAGTGTCCAACTTTAATTAAATAAATCCGAATAAATTCAAATAATAAAACATTTAGTTAGGCAGTAGAACACCCCGGCATATCATAGACATGTCATACATATTGTTTGCATATTGCCGTGGAATTTATTGTTTCTCTCCCCCTCCTTCTCTCTCGATAGACGCCGAGACCGACGACGCTGCACCAGGATACGACTACTCTACGACGAGCAGCCCAGTTGACGACCTCCCTCTCTTGCCAGAGAGAACCAGGCAAGCCCCCCCCTTGAGCATTCCAGATATCGCCCATTCTATCTCCTGCTTGCATTGATTTCGCTACTGTAATGTATGCTCCTATCTGATGCTAGCTGCTTGTGAACCTGTTCATTGCTACCTTACCTGCCTATGATAAACTGTTTAGTATAGGTTGGTATGAACCATCTGTGACCCCACCACCTTCTTTGTCGCCCCTGCTTGTTCATCACGACTCGATCAACGACGTCGATCAGAGACAGACGCCTCACTTCCACACCCCCCCCTTAGTGTACGACTTTGCGTAGTAACTATCGAGTGCCGAGGGGTGATACCTCGTAACGCACTCCTGATGAATACTCTGCAGCATAGCTGTACGGTCGTGGTCATCGAGGGTGATCCCCTTCTCCATGTCCGATACGACTCTGTCGTGCAACCCCTCAGTGTGAACCTCGAGGGTGATACTCTTACGTTCACCCTGATGATTTGACCACACGGTTACTTGACCTTTTCACAGGCGGGTCCACCCTGGTGG
This sequence comes from Thinopyrum elongatum, assembly GCA_011799875.1. Taxonomy (NCBI): domain Eukaryota; kingdom Viridiplantae; phylum Streptophyta; class Magnoliopsida; order Poales; family Poaceae; genus Thinopyrum; species Thinopyrum elongatum. The sequence goes on along the minus strand of CM022303.1, from coordinate 32,976,391 downwards.
GTACCCGCTGGGGATCATGATTTCGGGTGTGCCGGAAGGGCACTCGAGTGTGACACTGTGGCGAGCATCAGAGACCTGATTGTCTCCGTTGATACTAATTGGCCTATTGGATTTGGGTGTGTGATCTGAGTGGGTCGACGTGCCCTATACGCACTGCCACCACGCAGGGATAATGGTTATGGGGCCCTCTGCGATGTACGTTTCGCCGAAAGCTTATCAGACGTCAGATTCACCGTGCGGGTGATCGCGGGATTGGGCTGGATACTTCACTGGGAGGGTTCAGTGTCGCGCCCTGACACCCCGGCCAGCCACGCAACGCGCAGGGTGCCCAGGGCGATGGCCCGAGACCCCTGGGTGCATAGGTTATCCGGCGTGCTGACCTCTCTGCTGAGCCTAGGTAGAGCGCTGTCGTGTTGATCTTCCAGGACGGGCATTACCCATCAAGTATGTCCGGCCAGAGTTGATCGAGCGTGTTGGGGTAACAGTAGTGCACCCTGCAGGGATGAATCTTCTATCGATAGCCGGTCCTACGGTAAAGGACGTCAGTTGTGTGATCCCGATCTACTACTTAAACTGGATAATTGTTACTAATTGAAGCTTCGGGATTACTTTCTCGCTGGGAGGTCGAGGAAGGATCTTTGAGCTGTATTTCAACATGTTTGTTAAATAAAATGCTATTCTACTCTCTTCTACGCTGCAAGATGATGCTTTGAGAAGATTGTTGAAGATGCTAGTCTTCGATAGGACTAGGCCTTTCTCTCTATTCTGGCATTTCTGCAGCCCAGTCCACATATACAGCCTTTTCCATTGATAATGTTGCATATGTAGTATAGATCCTTTGCTTGTTGAGTACTTCGGATGAGTATACGGTTGCTTTATTTTCTCTTTTCCCCCATATACCCCACCTTGATGATACACCAGACGATGGAGTCAGGCACCAGACGCCCCCAGGAGCCTACTACAGGCGGGTCCAGAGGGCACGTACTATGGATCGAGCCATCTGACCAAGAGTAGGATCGGAGGCTCCCAGGCAGGAGGCCAACGCCTTCGATCTAGTGTCGCTGTTTGTGCTAGCTTCTTAAGGCAGAACTTGTCTAACTATGTCTGTACCCAGTATTATTTGTATGACTGACTTATGTATTCGGATCTTCGGATCTGGCTGTAATATTGTGGACCTCCGTTTATTTGTGTTTAGAGTTGTGTTGTGATATCTTCCGTGAGTCCCTGGGTTTCATCGTACACGTTTGCGGTTATGATTAGTGTACGATTGAACCGGGGGCGTCACAAGTTGGTATCAGAGCCGACTGCCTGTAGGAAGCCCCCTCCAAATTCCTTGGCCGAAGTTGAGTCTAGAAACCGAGAAACTAATTTACTAACTTGGCTGTGTGGCTTACGGGCCCACGTCGCCAATGGGTGGTATTAGGATCTTTTATTCCTCGTCTATAATCTGGGACTCTAATATCCTTCTATTCGGGTTAAATAAAGTTTACTAACGCCGACACTTAGGATCTCGTAAATCCCGTCTACCCGGAGAGCTGGATATCTGTGCGATTTCCCTGTCATTGATCTGATTAGTCTGATAATCATTTTCCTTTCCATTGTTTGTTTAACCTTTCTCCGAGTTGTGTTAAACTTCTCGTTGTCATTTGACAAATCTGAATTTCCTCTGTTTCGATGGACCGTTGTTTCCACCGCGTCCTACGACACAGCTTGTGCTTCGCACTTGGGCTCGTAATACCCCGGTTTCCAGCTGTCCTGATCGCTCTCATGACCAGACTTGGCTACCGCTGGTACCCTGAGTTATGGTTTACGAGGATTACCGCGAGTTTAATCAGGAACAGTACTATGCTGAAGTTCGGATTTTGATCGGCAGAATGACTCAGACACCGAGTTACACCTTTTTCACGGATTAGGCGTGACGATTGAGATGGCAGTACATGATGCCGCCTACTCTGCTGTCGCACGTCTTCGAGGACAGTTCAGTGATATCTTGGATGACTCTGAGTTCGATACATTCCGTATGCCCCTGCTGGAGATGCTACCGGATACTACACAGCCATCTGTGCCCCGTACGAGCCTCGCCGATAGACCACCGCGTTCTGATTCAGTGCACTCAGGCTCTGGATCGCACTGTTCGGGCTCCGCCGTCGAGTTGGTTGCCACTCGAGCACGTCTCTACGATGCTATGACGCAGTTGATGCCCGCTGTTCGTGCAGGGATACATCCGGAGCACATCCTTTACCCGCGCAGGACTCAGATGTATGCTGGTATTGACTGGCCTGCTGTTGGAGGTCACACACCTACACGTGGACCTCTTCTTACAGTTCGAGACCGGGTTCTGCATCAGAGTGCACATGGAGCACAGGATCCTTCCGCGACGAATATTCGTCGTCCGCACTCGCAGTTACCCCGTTACAGTGGTTTTCTCCGACGTTGATGTAGCCTTGCTATGTCTCTATGTGTACTTCCTTACCGCGTGCCTGCGCGCGCTCGTATGTCTAGCTTTTAATTTGCGCCGTTATGCTGTCCGCATGTACCCGACTTTGTATGGATCTGTATGTCTTAATCGACTACTGTTATGTATCTATTACACTGCTTAAGGTATTGTCGTGTTACATCATACTTGTCGCTAAACACTCGCAATTGCTTTTACTAAACTACCCCTGTTAATACGTAGCAGGATGGTTAGACCAGGTGGTCGTGGTCGTGGTCGTACCCCTGAACGTCCACCACCGCCAGACTATATGGCAGCTATGATGCAACAGTTCGAGCTTAACGCCAGTTCATGGTTGGAATCATGGCTCAGTTTCCGCATCAGAACAAACAGAACCAGAACCCAGCTTCAGATAACTTTGACAGAGTTTACGCGACTCAACCCAACGCAGTTTCGCAACTTGACAGCCCCTGGATGCCGATGACTGGCTCCGCGACATCACTCACGAGATGGAGTCTGCTAATGTCGCCCCCGCCAACTTTGTCACCTTCGCGGCCTTTTCTTAAAGGGCCCCGCTCTCAATGGTGGGACACACACAAGCGTACTCTGCTGTTGGACAAATCATCACTTGGTATGAGTTCCAGGCTGCTTTCCGTACACGTTACCCTCAAGCAATTATGGAACGCATGAAGACCCAGTTCCGCAACCTCACACAGGGCAATAAAACCGTCGAAGTTATCAGGGGAATTTCTTGATCTCTCCCGCTATGCTGAAGAAGACATCGCCACAGATGCTCGCAGACAGGAGAAGTTCCGTAATGGACTACACCCTGACCTCAAGCTTGCACTAGCTGCTCAAGACATCAATGACTTCTCAACTCTAGTGAATAAGGCTATTCTCGTTGAGACCGCTCAGATGGAACACAAGGACTCGCAGAACGCTATCGTGATGCTGGCTCATCTTCGGGCTCAGCACCAGAGCGTAGAGTTTGGATTCCCAACAACGCGTTCCGTCCCAATGCCTCTGTGCCAAAGAACAATGCTGCACTACGTCTGCCTCCTCCACAACGAGGCCGTCAAAGGCTCAAGCTATTCAGAACCATGCCCCTCTTCGTCCTGAAGATGGTTTGTGTTTCAAGTGCGCAAACCAGGCCACCAGGCTAAAGAATGCCGCCAGACTCAGATCAGTTAGATTTCCTCGTGCTGGCCGTGGATATGGCCGTGGCAACAATCAGACCCGCAACTATAATACTGGGTCGCTCACGTGGTCGTGGTCAGGCTTACAACATTGACATTGAAGAAGTCCAGGATCAACCTGCTACTGTGATGGGTACCCTTCTTGTTAACTCCATACCTGCTTCTGTATTATTTGATTCAGGAGCATCGCATTCATTCATGTCTGAAGCATTTGCATTATCTCATGACATTGCATTCGAAAAGATGAACCTGCCAATAGTTGTCGTACCCCTGGAGGCCAATGTCAAACCACTATGATGGCACATAATGTCCCTGTTGAAATCGAGGAATTTGAATTCCTAGCTTCCCCTATTATCCTGAAGTCTTCCACCATAGACCTCATACTCGGAATGGATTGGTTGAAAGCTCACATTGCTTCGATCAATTGTGCCACTAAAGTCGTCCAACTTCTTCACCCCACCGATGAGATAGTGAACTATACCGCCCGCATTACTCGTGACGCGTGAAGCTGAGATATATGTTATGAATGCTTTGAACGCTCACCTCTGGAAGGGATCGAGAACGTTCCTGTCGTTCGGATTTTCCAGACGTCTTTCCAGAAGAACTTCAGGAATACCCCCGGCTAGAGCTGTGTCGAGTTCGTCATCGACTTGAAGCCTGGCACCGTTCCTATGCCAAGCGACCTTATAGATGCCTCCGCATCACCTTCTTGAGCTTAAGGAAGAAATCGACAAGTCATTAAGAGTGGTTTCATCCGCCCCAGTTCTCTGCTTGGGGGCACCTTACTCTTCGTTAAGAAGAAGGATGGAACTAACGATTGGTTCAGGATTACCGGCCTAACCAAGCCACAATCCAGAATAAATACCCACTGCCCGGATCAATGATCTTATGATCAACTCGCTGGATCATCGTGTCCTAAACGACTTGAGGTTGGGTTATCACCAGATCCGTGTCCGTGAAGAGGACATTCCCAAGACTGCATTCGTCACTCGTTATGGCCTCCATGAATACACCGTCATGTCATTTGGCCTAACGAATGCTCCAGCTACATTCTCCCGCCGATGAATATATATTCATGGATTACCTCGACAAATTCGTCGTGGTATATCTAGATGATTTCTAGTCATTCTAAGAATATAAGAGGAACATGCTGAACATCTCTGCCTTGTAGAAAGGCTCCGAGAACACCAGTTGTATGCCAAGTTTCCAATGCGAATTTTGGCTTCCTGAGAGTAACTTACCTTGGACATGTGATTTCAAGGATGGGATTGCTGTTAACCCCGACGAGTTCAGGCTATTCTCGACTGGACTCCCCCAAAGAATGTAAGCAGTCAGAGTTTTCTCGGACTCGTAGTTATTGCGTCGATTCGTTGAGACTTTCCAAGATTGCAAAACCATTGACATATCTGCTTCAAAGGTGTTAAATTTGAGTGGACAGAAAAATGTCAGAAAGCTTCAGACTCCTAAAAGATAAATTGACATCTGCCCCAGTACTAGCACCCCCGGATTCCCAAAAGGATTTCGTGATATATGTGATGCATCTCGTCAAGGATTAGGCTGTGTCCTAATGCAAGAGCGCAAAGTGATGCTTATGCCTCCCGACAATTGCGTCCTCATGAAGAAAATTATCCCGTGCATGATCTTGAACTTTCTGCGGTTATCTATGCCTTGAAGCTATGGCGACATTACCTTTCGGTAACCGTTGCGAGATATACACGGATCACCAAAGCTTGAAGTATTTATATACTCAACCAGTCTGAACCTTCGTCAACAAAGATGGCTCGAAACAATTGCGATTATGATATGAAATATCTCATACACCGGCAAGGCTAATGTAATGGCGATGCTTAAGTCGCAAGTCCTATAGCAACAATCTTATGGTTCAAGAAACACAACACTCTTCTCATGAAGAGCTTTGCAAATTGAACCTCCATATTGTTCCACAGGGTTATCTCAATACCCTGGTTGTCGAACAGATTTTAGAACACGGCATTAAGGTTATGCAAAGGTATGACACTGAAGTGAAAAGATCAGCGAGACCTCGAGAAAGGAAAGCCGTCGGAATTCCATCTTGATGCAGATGGGATCTATTTTTCCAACACCGTCTCTTCGTACCCAAGTTCAAGAATGAGAGGGAAAAGTTAGAAGGAAAGCTCTGACACTCCCTTGTCCATTCACCCTGGTAGCACAAAGATGACCGTGACATTTGTCGATTTGGTGGCCTAATATGAAGCGAGACATTGCTCGTTATGGTTCTGAGTGTGACGTTTGCCGCCGCGTAAAGCCCAACATCAAGGCCCGCAGGAACTCTGCAACCCCTGGAAATTCTGAATGGAAATGGGACAAGGTCCAAATGGATTTCATTACTGGTTTTCCCAATCCCAGAAGGGTAATGATGCCATATTTGTTGTCATTGACCGATTCTCTAAGGTTGCCCACTTTCTGCCTGTTAAGGAGACAATCACTGCTAGCTAGTTAGCAGCTTGTATGTTTCCCGAATTGTGTCACTCCACGTGTTCCGTGAGATCATTCTGATCGTGGCAGCCTCTTCACCTCCAGATTCTGGAATAGTTTCCAAGAGCTATGGGAACACATCTGTCATTCAGTACCGTTTTCACCTCAGTCACAGGTCAGTTGAACGAGTGAATCAATGCTCGAGTATGCTTCAGCTGCGTCATTCTTGTAAGAAATGGGAGGACCTCCCTTGCGAATCTTTACAACATAGCTATCAGCTAGTCTAAGATGGCACCGTTGAAGTTCTATACGGCGTAGGTCGAACCCTGAATGGTCAAGGACTAACGTATTCCAGTATAAACACATTATATTCGCTCCCCTCTGTCACCCATCCTCTCTTCATGCTCGATTCGTTCATCTCTGCTCATCTCCTTCCGTACGAAATGGAGGAATCTCTCCCGTATACCACTCTACTACGTCAACAATAGCTATCAAGCATAGTCTGCTCCCTTATGTCTACCTTTGTTTCATTTCGGTCGTAATGGTCGAACCCCTCTGAACTTGTGAGAAACTGGCGAACGCTCATCGTCGGACGGACATTATCGGCAAGCTGAAGAACAAGTCCGTATTGTTCGTGAACATTTGAAGTCTGCTCAGTCTCAGTCAGAGAGCAACTAGGACTGAAAGCACCAGGAAATAGTCTATCAACCTGGCGAGCAAGCTTACCTCCGCCGTTCACTCCGTTGAAAGGCACTATGGTCGGAATCAAAGGCAAGTTAGCCCCTCGCTACATTGGCCGTTTCGTTCATTCTTGCCCGTCGAGGAGAAGTGGCATATCAGTTGACAATTGCCGCCAAATACCTTTCTCAAGTACATGACGTCTTTCATGTATCCCAATGCCGCTGCTTCAAGGATCCTATTCGAGCTGTGGACAGAACAAAGGCTTGAATTACGGGAAGATCTGTCATATCCAGAATATCCCATCCGTATCTTGATCAAGTGAGCGTCGAAACGTCAAAAGTCAATCAAGTTCCTCAAGGTTCAGTGGTCAATCATTCTGAAGATGAAGCCACTTGGGAACGCGAGGATCGTCTTCGCGAAAGAATACCCATCTTTCTTCGTCTTCCTCTTAATTCTCGGGACGAGAATTCTTAATAGATGAGGAGAGTTGTAACACCCCCGGTGATTAGCAACAGTAATCACTTTGATAATGACATGTTAGCATGATCAAACAGTGCATAATCATATTAGCATCAATTGCATTTCAAACTCCTAAGTCAAATTCAAATTTAAATGAAAGTGGAATATAAAAGTTGTCCAACATAGGAGCTAAAATGTCAGATAAATAACAAATATTCCAGAGGCTATTCTAAAATTGAAACCAACATCATTGAATGGAATAAGTGACTCGAACAACCTCAAACAGTGGATAAAGATAATATTAGTAACCATTATTAAATCTGAAATAAATATGGAATTATGTTTTGCCCAAACTAATTTAGGTGTTAGGGAATAATGCACTGGTATTATGAAATAGGTCACACTTTTTACAAAAACCATTTGGGGGCCTAAACATTTAACAGTGGAGAAAAGAGAAAAAAAGGAAAAGAAAAAGAAACAGAAAGGAAAAAAAAAAAGAGAGCAACGCCCCCACCCCCCCCCCCGGCCCAACTGAGCCGAAAGCCCAGCGGCCGGCCCACTGCGTCGCCCCTGGCCTATAAGGCCCCGGCCGAACCCTAGCCGATCCCCCCCCTCGCTTTCTCCTTCCCCCCCCCAATCTGGATCGGGCATCCAACCCCCGATGCCGCTCGCCGACGCCCGCCCCCGCTCCCGCGCCGATCGGCCAGCGCCGACGCCGCCGCCACACCGACGTCGCCCCGTCCTCTCCTCTTCCCCGACCAGCCGCCTGGCGCTCGGTCGCCCCCTCCCTCGACTGGATCCGGATCGGGGCAAACCCCCGATCCCGTCGCCCGACGCCGCGACGACCTCGCCGCCGCCCGGAGCCCGCGCCTCCCCGCCGGCCTGCCTCCCCATCGCCGTCGTCCCCGTCGACCACCCCGACCCCCGCTGCCCCGTCCCTACGGATCACGGTGAGGCCTCGGGCCTCTCCTCCCCCTCTCTGCTCCCGCACCTCGCCGCGCGCACCGCGCCCCCGTGCCGCCGCTCCGCCCGCGCTCGCCTGCTCGCGCACGCGCCCGCGCGCACCGCAGCCTCGCCGGGCCTCGCACACGCGCGCGCGTGCCCTGTCTCGCTACTGCTCGCGGATCTTGCCCCGCTTCGCCTCCGCGCGACCGCCGCCCGCTGCCGCTCCAGCCACCGCGCTGCCGCCCGCGGCCGCTCAAGCCACCGCGCCGCCGCCCCGCCTCCGGCCCCGCGTGCGCTCGCCTGCGCCCGCGCTTCGCCGCGCCCCCGACCGCCCGCGCCCGCCCGTGCGTCCCCTTTGGGCACCGGACATGTCCGGTCCCAAAAGGGGCACGCCCCGGACGTGTCCGCCCCTGGGCCACTGCCCAGTGGAGCCCGAACCCCCCCCTGTGACGCTGACAAATGGGGCCCACCCCCTAAAAACGATTTAAAAGAAATAGAAAATAAAAATAGAAATAAATAAAATAATTAATTAAATAATTAATTAGTTAATTAATTAGTTAATTAATCCTGATTAGGTTAATCTAATTAAATAATTAGTGTTAATTAATCAGTAATTAAATTAATTAAACCTAATTAACCTAACAGCCTATGACAGGTGGGACCCACCCTGTCAGGTGGCTGCTGACGTCAGCATGATGTCATGCTGACGTCATCAATCACTGTTTCGGATAATGTTGAATTAAATAATTAATTAAATTTCAGAAATTAATAAAAACTTTAGAAAATCATATCTTTTAAACTGTAACTCCGATGAAAATACTTTGTACATGAAACTTGCTTAGAACGACGATACGAACCCGGATACGCCCTCGGTATCTCCGTCAGATGCCCGCAACTATAAGAACGTTGAACAATTAGACCGATTTCGATAAATGAATAGTGTCCAACTTTAATTAAATAAATCCGAATAAATTCCTAAATTAACTAAAACATTTAGTTAGGCAGTAGAACACCACGGCATATCATTTAGACATGTCATACATATTGTTTGCATATTTGCCGTGGAATTTATTGTTTCTCTCCCCCTCCTTCTCTCTCGATAGACGCCGAGACCGACGACGCTGCACCAGGATACGACTACTCTACCGACGAGCAGCCCATTGACGACCTCCCTCTCTTGCCAGAGCAACCAGGCAAGCCCCCCCCTTGAGCATTCCAGATATCGCCCATTCTATTCTCCTGCTTGCATTAGATTTCGCTACTGTTAATGTATGCTCCTATTCTGATGCATAGCCTGCTGTTGTAACCTGTTCATTGCTACCTTACCTGCCTATGATAAACTGTTTAGTATAGGTTGGTATGAACCATCTGTGACCCCACCACCTTACTTTGTCGCCCCTGCTTGTTCATCGACGACTCGATCAACATGATCGTCGATCAGAGACAGACGCCTCACTTCACACCCCCCCCCCTTAGTTGTACGACTCTGCGTAGTAACTATCGAGTGCCGAGGGTGATACCTCGTAACGCACTCCTGATGAATACTCTGCAGCATAGCTGTACGGTCGTGGTCATCGAGGGTGATTCCTCCTTCTCCATGTCCGATACGACTCTGTCGTGCAACCCCTCAGTGTGAACCTCGAGGGTGATACCTCTTACGTTCACCCTGATGATTATGACCACACGGTTACTTGACCTTTTTCACAGGCGGGTCCACCCTGGTGGGTACCCGCTGGGGATCTATGATTTCAGGTGTGCCGGAAGGGCACTCGAGTGTGACACTGTGGCGGAGCATCAGAGACTCTGATTGTCTCCGCTTGATACTAATTAAGCCTATTGGATTTGGGTGTGTGATCTGAGTGGGTCGACGTGCCCTATACGCACTGCCACCACGCGGGATAATGGTTATGGGGCCCTCTGCGATGTACGTTTCGCCGAAAGCTTATCAGACGTCACGATTCACCGTGCGGGCTGATCGTCGGGATTGGGCTGGATACTTCACTGGCGAGTTCAGTGTCGCGCCTACACCCCGGCCAGCCACGCAACGCGCAGGGTGCCCAGGGCGATGGCCCGAGACCCCTGGGTGCATAGGTTAGTCCGGCGTGCTGACCTCCCTGCTGAGCCTAGGTAGAGCGCTGCTTCGTGTTGATCTTCCGAGGACGGGCATTACCCATCAAGTATGTCCGGCCAGAGTTGATCGAGCGTGTTGGGTAACAGTAGTGCACCCCTGCAGGGATGAATCTTCTATCGATAGCCGGTCCTACGGTAAAGGACGCTCAGTTTGTGTATCCCGATCTACTACTTAAACTGGATACTTGTTACTTAATTGAAGCTTCGGGATTACTTTCTCGCTGGGAGTCGAGGAAGGATCTTTGAGCTGTATTTCAACATGTTTGTTAAATAAAATGCTATTCTACTCTCTTCTACTGCTGCAAGATGTTGGCTTTGAGAAGATGTTTGAAGATGCTAGTCTTCGATAGGACTAGGCCTTTCTCTCTATTCTGGCATTTCTGCAGCCCAGTCCACATATACAGCCTTTTCTCCATTGATAATGTTGCATATGTAGTATAGATCCTTTGCTTGTTGAGTACTTCGGATGAGTACTCACGGTTGCTTTATTTTCTCTTTTCCCCCATATACCCCACCTTGATGATACACCAGACGATGGAGTCCAGGAGCCAGACGCCACCACCGGAGCCTACTACCAGGCGGGTCCAGAGGGCACGTACTACTGGATCGAGCCATCTGACCAGGAGTAGGATCGGAGGCTTCCAGGCAGGAGGCCAACGCCTTTCGATCTAGTGTCGCTGTTTGTGCTAGCCTTCTTAAGGCAGAACTTGTCTAACTATGTCTGTACCCAGATATTATTTGTATGACTGACTTATGTATTCGGATCTTCGGATCCCTGGTCTGTAATATTGTGGACCTCCGTTTATTTGTGTTTAGAGTTGTGTTGTGATATCTTCCCGTGAGTCCCTGGGTTTGATCGTACACGTTTGCGTGTATGATTAGTGTACGATTGAACCGGGGGCATCACATCAAGTTACTTGACATACTTTCCCATGAACCCGTAAGCCGCCGTAATAGCCATCCAGTTACGAATGACGTTTAACAAACCCCAAAGTTCATGAATCAAGCATGAAGAAACTCAATACTCTCATGGTCAGAGGAATCATGCAAACGTTAACCATCTCTGTGTTATTAACCATTAACTTGTGACGAATGAATCTCATAGCATAACATCAATTCGGGTCGATTCAACACAAATGTTCTTCTAACATTGTGCCCTCAAAGTTACTGGCATAGACATGCCCATGATCAGGAAAACAGAACCATCATGCAACACTTGAGCTAGTCTTAGAGGCCAGACTAGGAATACATTTTACCGTTTATTATTCCACACGTGCATATGAGTCTTCCTCCGAGCCTCGTGGTTATTGTAGACTTGAGAACCATAGCAGTTATAGCATGGATCATAAACATAATTATGAACAAGGAGATAATCAATAACATTTATTATTGTCTCTAGGGCCTATCTCCTACAGACTCCCACTTGCACTAGAGTCAATAATCTAGTTAATGCTAATGCACTTTACACCTGTGGCACACTGGTGTAAATATGCTTCGCTTGTGGTATAGCCTGATGTGCAATGGATCTGACAACTTCAGATCCGTGTGTATCTTTGCATATCCTCGCGTTTTCACGCTTTCACAAAATTCATATTTTCTGTGGACTTGGCTTTGCATATGTGTGAATCATTGGTCGAAACCTGATTCCTCAGACTGAGCTATGGAGCAACTATCTGCAATAGTGTCCCATTGACCAAAGCCATCTTGGAACCACACTAAGTTCATGAATGAACTATATGATTCAACAACTTCTTTGTCGCTTCTGAAGCACCAACATACTTAGCCATTTGTCATAGAATTCGCCACAGTAACCTGTTTGGAACAATTTCCAACCACCGTGCCACCATATTGTGTATTGCACAAAAGCCTTAACTTAAATCAAAAATTGCTTAGAGCATGGATGAAAACTGTATCGATGTAACCTTTTACAATGAACTCTTCATGATCTCCGCTTGCGAGAAAACATGTCATCAGTGCTACTATAGTACTCAATGACCCTTTTTCACTGTTGTCCCATGATCTGTACTTTTGATCACTTTGGTATCTATACTCGCAACAACTTTGGGAGTATTGGACATATCTGGTTGTTTTACATACCATGGAATACATGATTAATCCAAACACAAGAGTGTGTGGAATCTTGATACGTCTCCAACGTATCTATAATTTATGAAGTATTCATGCTGTTATATTATCATTCTTAGATGTTTTACAATTATTTTATAGCAACTTTATATCATTTTTTTGGGACTAACCTATTGACATAGTGCCCTCTGCCAGTTGTTGTTTTTTGCTTTTTTTTACATCCCAGAAAATCAATACCAAACGGAGTCCAAACGCAGCGAAACTTTATGGATATTTTTTCTGGACCAGAAGACACCCGGTGGGCCAAAGAAGTACCAGAGGGGAGCTCCGAGCGGAGCACAACCCACCAGGGCGCGCCTGGGGGCCCAGGCGTGCCCAGGTGGGTTGTGCCCACCTCGGTGGCCTCCCGCACCGCCTCTTCGCCCTATAAATTTCCAAATATTCCATAAACCCTGGGGGTAACCCTAGATCAGAAGTTCCGCCACCGCAGGCCTCTGTAGCCACGAAAAACCAATCTAGACCCCGTTCCGGCACTTTGCCGGAGAGGGAAATCATCACCGGTGGCCATCTTCATCATCCCGGCGGCCACCATGATGAGGAGGGAGTAGTCCACCCTCAGGGCTGAGGGTTTGTACTAGTTGCTATGTGTTTAATCTCTCTCTCTCTCTTGTGTTCTTGAGATGGCATGATCTTGATGTATTGCGGGCTTTGTTAATATAGTTGGATCATATGGTGTCTTCGCCTCTCTATCTTGTTGTGATGAATTGAGTTTTCCCTTTAAGATTTTTTTTATAGGATTGAATACTTTTATGGATTTGAGAGCACTTGATCTATGTCTTGGCACTCAACTCGCTGATTCTCGAGGTGACATTGGGGTAATCTATGCATAGGGGTTGATGCACATTCTTGTCTTTGTTTCTCCGGTAGAAATCTTTGGGCACTCTTTGAGGTTCTTTGTGTTGGATCGAGTATTATGAATCTGAAATTGTTTGATGCATATCGCATAATCAACTCATGGATACTCGCGGTGACATTGTAGTATCTAGGTGACATTAGAGTTGGTTGATGTGTATCATATGGTGTTATTTTTGTACGAACTCTTGGTTAGATCGATCGGAAAGAATAGCTTTGTGTTATTTTAGTAAGAACTCTAGTATAGATTGATCGGAAATAATAGCTTTGAGGTGGTTTCGTACCCTACAAACAATTTCTTCTTATGTTCTCCGCTAGATAAGAACTTTGGAGTGATTCTTCATCACACGTTGAGGGATGGTTATATGATCTAATTATATTAGCATTGTTGAGAGATTGCACTAGCAAAAGTACGGACCCTAGGCCTCATTTTCAAGCATTGCAATACCGTTTGTGCTCCGTTTTATTAATTGCTACCTTGCTGTTTTTTATTGTTCCTATCACAAAAATCAATATCTACTATCATTGCTACGCTTTTACTACCATCTCTTCACCGAACTAGTGCACCTATACAAATTACCATTGTATTTGGTGTGTTGGGGACACAAAAGAATTTTTATTATTTGGTTGCAGGGTTGTTTGAGAGAGACCATCTTCATCCTACGCCTCCCACGGATTGATAAACCTTAGGTCATCCACTTGAGTGAAAATTGCTACTATCCTACAAAACTCTACGCTTGGAGGCCCAACACGAGTCTACAAGAATAAAGTTGCGTAGTAGACATCAAGCTCTTTTCTGGCGCCATTGCCGGGGAGGTGAGTGCTTGAAGGTATATCTTTAGATCTTGCAGTTGAATCTTTTAGTTTCTTGTTTTATCACTAATTTGGTTTATAAAAACAAAACTATAAAAAAATGGAATTGAGGTTGCATCATATTATTCATCTTTATAATGTCTTTCGTGAAAATGATGGAAAGAAAAATTGTGCTCAATTGATAGAAGAAGAAATTTATAAAATGTTTGAAAAAAAATCTTTGAATGATGAGCATGATTGCAATGTTGTTGGTATGAACTCTTTGAATATCCATGATGATAATGATATGCAAAGTCATAAGCTTGGGGATGCTATGTTTGATGAAGATGATATTTTTAGTCCCCCAAGATTTGATGTGCAAATTTGTTATAATGATTGCATGCCTCTTATTTATGATGATTATAATGATGAAAGTGGGTTTGGAAGAGTGTCAACTTTATGTAATGATGATCCCACTATTTTGGAGGGTGTTGAATCTTATTGTGATAATTATGAAAGTGGATTTGGAGAGGTCATGACTTTATTTAGTGATGAATCCACTATTTTGGAAGAGGTTTCAATTGATTATGACAACAAAGTTGCTATCTATGATGATTATGGTGATGACATGTATGCTATAAAGAATAATAATAACCATGAAACTTGTCATCATGATTTTAATTATCAATCCCATGATAGTTATTTTGTTGAGTTTGCTCCCACTACTATTCATGAGAATAAATTTGCTTATGTGGAGAGTAATAAAATTTCTATGCTTGTGGATCATGAAAAGAATGCTTTATGTGACAGCTATATTGTTGAATTTATTCATGATGCTACTGAAAATTATTACGAGAGAGGAATTTATGCTTTTACATATCTCAATAATATCAAGTTTTCTCTCTATGTGTTGAAAATCTTGAAGTTTTGCTTGTTTTGCCTTCCTATGCTAGTTGATTCTTGTTGCCATAAGTTGTTTGCTCACAAAATCCCTATGCATAGGAAGTGGGTTAGACTTAAATGTGCTTTCCATGTGATTCATGATGCTCTCTTTATATTTCAATTCTTTATCTCTATGTGAGCATCATTGAAATCATCATGCCTAGCTTAAAAGGCATTAAAGAAAAGCGCTTGTTGGAAGACAACCCAACACTTTTACCTACTGTTTTTGTGTGTTCACATGGTTAGGATACTGTAGTGATATTGTTTTATAGCTTTTCTTTCAATAAAGTGCCAAGTAAAGCCTTTGGGATAGTGTGGATGATAGTTGACTTGATTCTGTGCAAAAATAGAAACTTTTGCGTCCAGTGCAGAAATTCCTGTATTTTACTGGAACTTGGAAAAATTCTGATTTTTTTACAGTTGATGGGTATACAAATTTTCTACGTTTTCCTAATATTTCAGAATTTCTCCCGTTACAGAAGTATGACCTTAATTCAGATATTTCCATACTGTTCTGTTTTTGACAGATTCTGTTTGCAATGCATAGTTTGCTTGGTTTATGGTTTCTATGGCTTATATTGCTTAATATAAATTGTGGAAATTGTAGAGTACAGTAGGCATTGTGTGAGGACAATTATGAATCTTGTCTTTGACAGTACCCATGTGAATGATTTGTTTTATCATACTAATACATCTCACGAAGTTCCGTTAAGTTTTGTGTGATTGAAGTTTTCAAGTTTTGGGTGAGATATCGATATGAGGAGAATAAGGAGTGATAAGACCCTAAGAGTGGGGATGCCCAAGGTACCCCCAAGGCAATATCCAAGGAAGAGCCAAGCAACTAAGCTTGGGGATGCCCCGGAAGGCATCCCCTCTTTCGTCTCCGACATTATCGGTAACCTCACTTGGAGCTATAATTTTATTCGTCACATGATATGTGTTTTTCTTGGAGCATCATTTTATTTTATTAGTATTTTCTTGCTGTTATATATAATAATGTTTTGCATCTTTTACTTCAATAAAATTTTCAAGTATAGCCTTTTCCATGCTTATTTTGCATATATATGAGTTGCTGTTTCAAAACAGAAAGTTTATCGCTGTTGCAATAATTCTCCAGAGAAGTCAGAATGTGATAAAATGTTGAAACTTTTTGCACAATAAGGTCTGATAAATTTTCTACTGTGTGGTTAATTTTCAGAATTGTTGGAGTTAGGGAAGTATGAGTACAATTGCACTCTTTACAGACTGTCCTGTTTAGACAGATTGCTGTTACGTTCGCATTGTTTGCATATGTTTGCTTGTTTAATGATTCTATTTGAGGATAGGAGTATTAAATATGCAGTGGCATTTAGTATGCAATGTTGAATAATAATTTTAGTGATTTTCTACAGTAGAGAATGATAAGGTTTTTGCATTGATTTATACTAACTTATCTCACGAGTTCTTGTTGAGTAAGTTTTTAAGATTTAGGGAAACCGTGACATAAAAGGAATTAAGGAGACACAAAATCTCAAGCTTGGGGATGCCCAAGGCATCCCAAGTTAATAATCCAAGAAGTATCAAGCATCTAAACTTGGGGATGCCCCGGTAGGCATCCCACCTTTCTTCATGAACAACTATCGGTTAGTATCGGTTGAGCCTAAGTTTTTGCTTCTTCACATGAAGTGTGCTATTCTTAGAATGTCATTTTGTTTTGTTTTGCTTGCTGTTTTACTAAAATACTTAGATCTGAAAGTTTTTAAATAAAAGAGAGTCCTCAAATTGCTACCCATTTACTTAACTACTCGCTTGATCTTCACTTATATCTTTTTGGAGTAGTTTGTTATTTACTCTTGTGCTTCACTTATATCCTATGAGTAAATTGTTGAATGAATTGAACATCATGAAGTTGAAATTATGTATCCATATCATGCCTAGTAGTGGCTTCACATTGGGTTTAGAAAGTGAAATCTTTTGAAGCTTGACAATCACAATATTGGTCATACAAGCAATTCATGAATGATTAGTATAAGGAAAAGAACTTTCACATATAAATATATTATCTTGGACATCTTCTATGATTGTGAATACCCATTAATTAATTTCAAACTTGAGCAAATTAGTTGAATTTGTACAAGGAAGACAACATAATGAGTTATGATTGTGTATATTTCATAGAAGTTATATTGTTATGGATCCTCCAACATGTGGTGTTTGCCTAGGATCTTTTGCTAGCCAAAAATTCGTACTAAGTAGAGATACTACTTGTGCATCCAAAAATCCTTAAACCCAGTTTCTTGCCATGAGTGTCCACCATACCTACCTATGGATTGAATAAGATCCTTCAAGTAAGTTGTCATCGGTGCATAAAGCAATAAAAATTGCTCCTAAATATGTTTGATCTTTTATTGTAAGGGAAAATTGAGCGTTGTACGAACTTGTGATGGCAAAGTAATAAAAGCGACGGACTGCATAATAAAGGTTGCTATCATAAGGGGCAACATAACGTGACGTTCCTTTGCATTAAGAGCTTGGGCATCCAAATAAAAAGCGCATGACAACCTCTGCTTCCCTCTGCGAAGGGCCTATCTTTTACTTTTCAGTATTTACTTTTATGCAAAGAGTCAACAGTATGGATTCTCATTTCAACCTCAATTATTCTCTAGGAGGCAAGCATCATGTGGTGGGGAAAGATCTAGGCACATATGACCAGTCAAATATATTTGATCATGATTTATTATTGTTGACAATTATCTCTATGATAAATGAGTTGGGAGGTGAAACATTAAGCCCCTATCTTTCTCTGTGTTCGATGGATGCCATTTGTTCTAAGAATATGCTTTGAGTAGTAGCAATCATGGAAGACTATATGATGATTGAGTAAGTGGAGCTCTTACTTAGACTTTGTTGAATAAGTTGAATTGCAATTGTTTGGCGACTAAGAATATAGGTTGTTAAGTTTCAAGAGAATTGATTGTTTGAACCTTAACATGTGAATTGGTTGCTACTTTAACATAAGAAGTTTTATGAGAAAGAATTGGTATTATGATGCTAGGAAAAGTGATTGAAATTATCATTGATCAAACTTATGCACTTTGCTAGCATTCACACTTCATAAATTATTTCTTTTATCATTTACCTACTCGAGGAGGAGTAGGAATTAAGCTTGGGGATGCTGATACGTCTCCAACGTATCTATAATTTATGAAGTATTCATGCTGTTATATTATCATCTTAGATGTTTTACAATCATTTTATAGCAACTTTATATCATTTTGTTGGGACTAACCTATTGACATAGTGCCCAGTGCCAGTTGCTGTTTTTTGCTTGTTTTTTACATCGCAGAAAATCTATACCAAACGGAGTCCAAACACAACGAAACTTTTTGGAGATATTTTCTAGACCAGAAGACACCCGGTGGGCCAAAGAAGTACTTGAGGGGAGCTTTGAGGGGAGCATAACCCACCAGGGCGCGCCTGGGGGCCCAGGCGTGCCCAGGTGGGTTGTGCCCACCTCGGTGGCCTCCCGCACCACCTCTTCGCCCTATAAATTCCCAAATATTTTAAAAACCCTGGGGGTAACCCTAGATCAGAAGTTCCACCGCCGCAGGCCTCTTTAGCCACGAAAAACCAATCTAGACCCCGTTCCGGCACTCTGCCTGAGGGGAAAATCATCACCGGTGGCCATCTTCATCATCCCGGCGGCCACCATGATGAGGAGGAAGTAGTCCACCCTCGGGGCTGAGGGTTTGTACCAGTAGCTATGTGTTTAATCTCTCTCTCTTGTGTTCTTGAGATGGCACGATCTTGATGTATCGCGGGCTTTGTTAATATAGTTGGATCATATGGTGTTTTCCCCTCTCTATCTTGTTGTGATGAATTGAGTTTTCCCTTTAAGATTTCGTTTTATCAGATTGAATACTTTTATGGATTCGTGAGCACTTGATCTATGTCTTGGCACTCAACTCGCGGATTCCCGATGTGACATTGGGGTAATCTATGCATAGGGGTTGATGCACGTTCTTGTCTTTGTTTCTCCGGTAGAAATCTTTGGGCACTCTTTGAGGTTCTTTGTGTTGGATTGAGTATTATGAATCTGAAATTGTTTGATGCATATCGCATAATCAACTCACGGATACTCGCGGTGACATTGGAGTATCTAGGTGACATTAGAGTTGGTTGATGTGTATCATATGGTGTTATTTTAGTACGAACTCTTGGTTAGATCGATCGGAAAGAATAGCTTTGTGTTATTTTAGTATGAACTCTAGGATAGATTGATCGGAAAGAATAGCTTTGAGGTGGTTTCATACCCTACAAACAATTTCTTCTTATGTTCTCCACTAGATAAGAACTTTGGAGTGATTCTTCATCACATGTTGAGGGATGGTTATATGATCCAATTATATTAGCATTGTTGAGAGATTGCACTAGTGAAAGTACGGACCCTAGGCCTCATTTTCAAGCATTGCAATACCGTTTGTGCTCCATTTTATCAATTGCTACCTTGCTGTTTTTTATTGTTCCTATCACAAAAATAATATCTACTATCATTGCTACGCTTTTACTACCATCTCTTCGCCGAACTAGTGCATATATACAAATTACCATTGTTTTTGGTGTGTTGGGGACACAAGAGACTTTTTATTATTTGGTTGCAGGGTTGTTTGAGAGAGACCATCTTCATCCTATGCCTCCCACGGATTGATAAACCTTAGGTCATCCACTTGAGGGAAAATTGCTACTGTCCTACAAAACCTGCGCTTGGAGGCCCAACACGAGTCTGCAAGAATAAAGTTGCATAGTAGACATCAAATCTCCATCATGTATTTTGCTCATCAGTGTTTTGGGACACCGAGTCTTGCAAAAATCTCTTTCCATGTGACTTCGGCAAGAATCACTCCTTGGTGTTTTAAATGCTAAAAGGTTTTAGCATCTTGTCAATATGTATCTTTTCTCAGCCCCATTAGGTAAATCTATCTCCATAGATCATCATGCCTAATATAAAGGCTATTTAGCCCAAGCACTTCATCGAAAAACCCTTTTCAAATGAAGTCCTAATATGTGTCAAGAAAATTTAATTCCAATTAACAATGTGTGAAGCACACAACATTTAGAAATATTATTATGCTCCCACTTACTTTCTTGAATCACAAGCATCTTCGTTACCCACTGGTGAAGTCAAAACCCTTTTGACCATTTCATCAAAACACGAAGATTCCAACTCCATTTTGCTCTCTTCTGTCCATCGCTGGAACTCTGAAGTTTGCACACTCACTAGCATCCTCTGGAATGACAAAATACCTTGGACTGAAACACATGCAAGTCCTTGGTTTCATTTCCATCAGATGGAAATCCTTTCGTCATCCATGTTTCATATCTCATGATTTGAAATATGTATTAATTGCTAGTTCAACCCGAACCGACTTTAAGCATCGCTACGGTGAAACAACCTCATCGTAGTCAACTCCTTGAACTTGTTATTTCAGCAAGTCGAGCATTATGGATAAAACATTTTTATCCGTATCACTTCTTAGTTCCACAAATATTCGTTAGACTCTAAGTCTTCCGAAAGGTGTATCAAGATTTTTATCTTGAATCACTTATATGGAAACTATCTCGGATTGTATTGCCATTTAGCCAACTCCGGAGTCAGGGCCCATCAATGCTTCCTTGTGTATTGTAGGTATACTGTTGTCTAACAACAATATCTCGTTTGCGCCCCTGAGAAGTTTGCACGAGCCTTGCCTACGTGGTTCAGCTGCAAGTTCGACCAAAGTCCATACATTTTATTGTAGAGACTTCCGTATCAGTCGCAGTAGGAAACTCCGGACTTACTTTCAAGGTCTCTTTTCTTTGATCTGATGACGAAGATACTGTTATCTCGTCGAGTTGCACTGTTGTCCCACTCACCTTTTTGAAAGAACCATTTCCTTCAAAAAGCATACCGTTCTTTGTGGTAAACCTATTTGCCTCGGTATAGTGGGGGAGGAATACCCAATTACTTGGGATAACCTACAAAGTAGCACTTGTCTGATTTGGAATAGGTTTGTAACCTTTTACACATGCCCTATTTTCCAAATGTTAAGAAAAGATATAACATGGTTGGGCGTACCATACCATGGTGTCATTTCAACAGACCCGATGGAGCTCTTTTCAGTGTAAAAGCCACAGTCTCTAAAGCATCACCTTTTAAAAGTGATAATGGCAAATCTATTTATGTCATCTTTGATCTTACCATGTCAAAATTGGTTCGATTACATCTGCACGGACTTTCCACTTGTAGTGGTGTTCCGGGAGGTGCAAGTTATGAAACTCCTTTCACAACTCATCAGACATTCGCTAAATTTGTAACTCAAATATTCCTTTCTGCAATCGAATCATAGAAACATAATTTTCTTGTTACAATAACTTCTACTTCATTTTTGAAAACCTTTTGAATGATTTCAAAAGATTCAGACTTACGTCTCATCAAGTAAATATCCATATATCTACTTGAGTCATTTCTGAAGATAAATAAATCCACTACTTGCAACAACATTCATTGGACTACATACATCATGATGCATGATCACCAATACGTTCTTTGCTCGTTCCTTATGGCCTGTGAACGGTATTTCAGTCACTTCACTTTTTGGAGGAAAGTTGCAAGTGTCAGATGATTCAAAATCCATCATAATGGAATTTTTCCATGCGGGTTTCTCCAATGTGACCAAACGCAGTGCCACACATGTGTGGTATTCTCTTAGTCTTGTGACATTTAGCGTCAGTGTTATGGATGTATCATATTACTATCAATATTCATAACATACATCCCATCCTATGATGGAAGTATGGCCCTTATGTTATTCATAACATCGAACAACAATTGCTCTATCATGAACAACTTTCTTGCAAAACTTTATGCAAGGGGCTAGAGTGTAAAACTCTAAAATGAATTATGAAAGTAAATATAGAGGTAATGTATTATTATCAATATTCATAACATACTGCTCATTCATAATGAAAGTATGGCCCTTATGTTATTCATAACACCGAACATCAAAAGTTCTCTTATGAACAACCTTCTTGCAAGATACCTTATGCAATGGGCTAGAGTGTGAAACTCTAAAATGAATTATGAAAATAAATACAGATGATAGTACACCGATGGAAGGTATAGCAACATTTACTATGTTCCCTGTGTATACCTAAACCTCATAACTGGCAAGTCTTTTAGGCCGTAGCAGTTGTTACATTGATTCGCAACAGAATGCAATCGAGCGGGTATCTTTGTGATTAACTCACAATACCCAAGAATTAGTGATTAACATGTTTAACCATAATTCCCAAGAACTATATCTTTGACCAGCCTTCTATACATCAAAAACTTGTATGACATTCATACAGGAGCTGGAAATTCTGGTCTTCTATCTTGCTGCCTTTATACTTCTAACAGTTTAACTTTCAGTATTTCTCCTACTC
Source organism: Thinopyrum elongatum (assembly GCA_011799875.1). Taxonomy (NCBI): domain Eukaryota; kingdom Viridiplantae; phylum Streptophyta; class Magnoliopsida; order Poales; family Poaceae; genus Thinopyrum; species Thinopyrum elongatum. The sequence goes on along the minus strand of CM022303.1, from coordinate 32,953,918 downwards.
TCAGAAGAAGCACTCAACTTAAGAGTGGCGTTAGCCCCGGACTTCCTAGGCATGAAAGTCTTACTAACACCCTTCGGACACTTCCTTTCTCTTTAAGTTGTTGTTTTATTCACCTTTCATCATATGACAGGTGTTCTTCTGGATCCCTCTCTTATCAGTCTAATGCATAGTAAACACCTTTACTAATAGTTTGCAAACAAACATTGCTTTGGATATTTCATATCTTTCAGCCTTTGTTTGTATCTAAAAATTAATTTTCAGTTCCATGAATATCACATAACTATCCCAAAACTTTCGAAGTTTGGGTCTCATGGAAGCAAACGTATTGCACTCGACTGAACCGGAATTCTAGCTTTTGGATCAAAGGACGAGAGTCACATTATCCATAGCATTAGCGGGAGGATACTGAAAGCATGCGATAGGACAAAGTCCTTCTCGGCACTCTTGAGGACAATCCTCACATTATGTTACCAACCGTAAAGTTTTAACCATATATTTAACAACTATTCAATTTTAACAGGGAATGTGGAAATGCGAGTCATTATTCTACAACTATTATGCATATAACACTTAGACAGTGTTCACAATTTAATTGCACTAAGAATAAAACAAGTTAATTCAATAGTGCGCTCCCACTCAAATCAATATCTCTCATAATTGATTGTGAGTGATTCAAGATCAGCATTTCAATTCCACGCCATTGATGGGAACATCACTGATGATGGGGACTTCAATCGGTAGGCCAACATGCCGATCACATATCTATGTGACTCTTGTTCATATTTCGATGGGCGTGTGTCGAGCTCAGGACTTTCGAGCTAGAACATCAAGATAACCAAGTGATCTCGCTGCGAGGTCCCAACTCACCCGCCTCACACATCCCTAATCGTTTGTACTCACGGAAACATGACGCATTCCGAAAAGTTAGGTGCCGTGACGATGCTACACTTGGGAGAACACTAACTACTTGATATTTTTGTGAGAGATCACCCTAATAAAAAGTGACTACCGCGCAATCAAAAAGGGTGCATTATAAGGGATAAACATCTCAGGCAATTCATAACAGCATGATATGGTATAGCCCTTTCTGACGGAGAAGTATTGTATTTCTTCATCTTCGGCCTTCGCGTTGGTGTTCACCTTCGCGAAGATTGCCACCACCTTGTCGATGCACCAGATAATATTGCTATATCTATAGCTAATAAAATAAGTGCATTACTTAAGGTTGACATGCAGGTCATTAAAGTGACAATCATATGGCTCCAGCCATCATGCCGAATCATGACACGCAGGTCATGTTAATCAATTTACATTATATAGTCATCTCATACATAATCAAATTAATATGAGCACTGCTATACCACATCATATGCACATGCAAACCCTCCTCTAAAACCAAGTTAGACGCCTCTAATTGGTTCATGCAAAAACTTGTTTTACGTGGCTTCTAAGGTTTCGAAACAAACCGAAGCTACCAACGTTCATCATCAAGCATGATTATCCAAGTCGCTAGATTAACATTGCGGGGTGTATGAAACATGAGATAATAAAATCTCGAGCCCCATATTGAACTTTGTCATACACATGACCCCTGTGCAGATCATATCTGCATTGCCCTTTCGTCTGCGAAATGTCATCTTTCTTTTTAACTACAGTGGAATTCAATGAACTGTTAGCACTTAGTTGATCAATCAGGATCGTGGATTGCTAGGACATTAAAACTCCACCATGCTTTTATCAAGATCAGAAATATGCAAATTCTACGGAAGCAACAAGAACATCGGGTAACAGATTTCATCTGCTACCCGCACAAATAATTTTCAGTAATAGATCTCACCTACTACCTAATTATATTGTCCAACAACCATACATCTCTATGTATTCTAGATCGCAACCTGCATCTACGCATAGCACGGCTCATGATGCCACTGTAGGGTAATGCGACAGAAAACAAAAAAATTCCGACCTACGCACCAGCACAGGACCACTATGGAGACTGCATACAAGGTTTGATCATTTTCGTTACCGACTCGTAGCACAACGGAAGTAGAGTCGATGACGATCAGCGGTGCAGATCCCTACAGCTAGGATTTAAAATCTCCCAACCGCGAGGATGCACTCCCTCGCCTGCTCCTCAGACAGCCCTCCGGGAGGCGGTCGGACAGTCCCCTGGACGGTGTCGCGGACAGCCCTTCGGGAGGACCTTCGAAACTCGGACGGTCACTCGGACAGCCCTTTGGGAGGACCTTCGAAACTCGGGCAGTCACACAGAGAGCCCTTCGGGAGACACTCTCAAAGACCGAAACAACGATCTCTCTACAGACTTGCACACATACGGTGTCATCTATCCGGCAGGGCTTCGCCGTCTAGAAATAGTTCCCACCGGAACCCAGACAGCCTTCGGTTCTATGAAACTATTTCGCTGGGAGGGAGAGAGAAGCTAGATTATTGCATGGCAATTGTATGTGAGAAGGGATGAAGGTTTGGGCAGCCCCCTCACCTCCTATTTATAGGAAAACCAAGGGGTAGGATGGGCATTCAAAAATACCAAAAGTACCCCCACTTTATGTCCCACATAAAGGGCATCAGAGGGAAAGGAATGGCCATGTGGAGCTCCATGAGGGAGCCCCTCCTTTGGCCGGCCAACCCCTAGGGCCCCCCCAAGGGGGTTCCTTGGTCCCCACTCCTTCTAGAATCCTTTTGGAAAATATCCCAAATGGTGGTTTTCCAAAAATATCCCAAAAAGCACTTTCACTATTCATGACGACATTTTTCAGCGTCCGTTCGAACTGAAAATATTTATGTGGGCTTAGAACATTCTAGTACCCACTAAAATAATTTTCAATGCGTTCAGAAACAATTCTGGATTAGTGATTTTCATCTGCAAAAAGCATCTGAAGTGGTTCCGGCAGCTCCGGAACATTTCCGGTTTTTATCCCGGAAAATTCCCACAAGTTTCCAGAATGATTCTGGCACCCTCCTAGAATTATCAGGCATGTGCCGAAACCAATTTGACTTTATGGTATCCTCTGAAACAACTTTTCAGTTTTGCCGGAACTCATCCGGTGATCTCTTTCTTCGGAACTTTTCCGCTGTCTCCGAAAACTTTTTCCGGAAACTTTCTCTCAGACTCCCTGTCTAGTATTCAGCAGATAGATGACCCTTAAGCGTGTGACCCTATAGGTTCGGTGAAGTATAGACATGACCCAGAACCCCTTCCGATCAATGATCAACATCGGAGCCGTGGACACCCATATTGACCACTATACCCACACGAATGAATATTCGAGTGAACCTCCAGTTGTCGTGTGCTATTCCTATTGCTTCGCGATATGTTACAAATACCCGAGGTCAGACATGTTGGCATCCCCGCGGATCAACAACTTGTCCACTATGCCAGTTACCTCGTTACCAATATTGTTCTCTTTTCTCGTTACCCGTGTTCCGGCATCCCCGTGATCAAATCACAAAGTGTCTGGCCAGACGATGATGGATACCGTAACACTGAGAGGGCCCAGAGATATCTCTCCATCGTCGGAGGAGCAAATCCCAATCCTTAGCTATCAAGTTACTTGACATACTTTCCCATGAACTCGTAACCCGCCGTAATAACCATCCAGTTACGGATGACGTTTAACAAACCCCAAAGTTCATGAATCAAGCATGAAGAAACTCGATACTCTCATGGTAAGAGGAATCATGCAAACATTAACCATCTCTGTGTTGTTAACCATTAACTTGTGATGAATGAATCTCATAGCATAACATCAATTCGGGTCGATTCAACACAAATGTTCTTCTAACATTGTGCCCTCAAAGTTGCTAGCATAGACATGCCCATGATCAGGAAAACAGAACCATCATGCAACACTTGAGCTAGTATTAGAGGCCAGACTAGGAATATATTTTACCGTTTATTATTCCACATGTGCATATGAGTCTTCCTCCGAGCCTCGTGGTTATTGTAGACTCGAGAACCATAGCAGTTATAGCATGGAACATAAACATAATTATGAACAGGGAGATAATCAATAACATTTATTATTGCCTCTAGGGCATATCTCCTACAATCCCTACTCACTCACATTGATATCTATTGATGGGCATCTCCATAGCCCGTTGATATGCCTAGTTGATGTGAGACTATCTCCTTCTTTTTGTCTTCTCCACAACCACCATATTCTATTCCACCTATAGTGCTATATCCATGGCTCACGCTCATGTATTGCGTGAAAGTTGAAAAAGTTTGAGAACACCAAAAGTATGAAACAATTGTTTGGCTTGTCATCGGGGTTGTGCATGATAAAATACTTTGTGTGATGAAGATGGAGCATAGCCAGACTATATGATTTTGTAGGGATAAGTTTCTTTGGCCATGTTATTTTGAGAAGACATGATTGCTTTATTAGTATGCTTGAAGTATTATTGTTTTTATGTCAATACTAAACTTTTGTTTTGAATCTTATGGATCTGAATATTCATGCCACAATAAAGAAGATTACATGGATAAATATGTTAGGTAGCATGTCACATAAAAAATTCTGTTTTTATCATTTACCTACTCGAGGACGAGTAGGAATTAAGCTTGGGGATGCTTGATACGTCTCCAACATATCAATAATTTTTTATTGTTCCATGCTATTATATTATCTGTTTTGGATGTTTATATGCATTAATATGCTATTTTATATTATTTTTGGGACTAACCTATTAACCTAGAGCCCAGTGCCAGTTTCAGTTTTTTTCCTTGTTTTTGAGTTTTACAGAAAAGGAATATCAAACGGAGTTCAAACGGAATAAAACTTTCCCGGTGATTTTTCTTGGACCAGAAGACATCCACGGAGCTTGGAGAGGGGGTCAGAAGAGTCCCGAGGGACCCACAAGCCCTCAGGGCGCGACCTAGGGGGGGCGACACCTGGCTTGTGGGCCACTCGGGACTCCTCCAACCCTAATTTTCGCTCTATAAATTCCCAAATATTCCCAAACCAACAGAAGCATCCACCAAAATACTTTTCCGCCGCCGCAAGCCTCTGTTCCCGTGAGATCCCATCTTGGGGCCTTTTCCGGTACCCTGCCCGAGGGGGATTCAATCACGGAGGGCATCTACATCAACCCTATTGCCCTTCCGATGAAGCGTGAGTAGTTTACCACAGACCTATAGGTCCATAGCTAGTAGTTAGATGGCTTCTTCTCTCTCTTTGATTTTCAATACAATGTTCTCCTCGATGTTCTTGGAGTTCTATCCAACGTAATATTCTTTTGCGGTGTGTTTGTCGAGATCCGATGAATTGTGGATTTATGATCAGATTATCTATGAATATTATTTGAGTCTTTTCTGAACTCTTTTATGCATGATTAAATATCTTTGTATTTCTCTTCGAATTATCGGTTTGGTTTGGCCAACTATATTGGTTTTTCTTGCAATGGGAGAGGTGCTTAGTTTTGGGTTCAATCTTGCGGTGTCCTCACCTAGTAAAAAAGTAGGGGTAGCGAGGCACGTATTGTATTGTTGCCATCAAGGATAAAAAGATGGGGTTTTCATCATATTGCTTGAGTTTATCACTCTACATCATGTCATCTTACTTAAAGCGTTGCTCTGTTCTTATGAACTTAATACTCTAGATGCAGGCAGGAGTCGGTCGATGTGTGGAGTAATAGTAGTAGATGCAGAATCGTTTCGGTCTACTTGACACATACGTGATGCCTATATTCATAATCATTGCCTTGGATATCGTCATAACTCACTACTACGGAAAATCCTAGCAGTAGCGCGGGTTAAATGCTTAGCAGTAGCGCAGGTGGCCGCGCTACTGATACGGCACCACAGCTAACTCTTATCAGTAGCGCGGTTTGACCCGCGCTACTGCTATCGAGGGATAGTAGTAGCGTCGGTCTCCAACAAGCGCTGCTGCTAATAGCTGTGGCGCCCTTGAACAAAGAGCGCTACTGCTAAAGCCATACCCCGCGCTACTATTATTAGTTTCTGAATTTTTTTTTCTGCTCCATATTTTGTGCTACTGAATTTTGTTTAGGGCTTTATACAATAATCTCTAGCATATCATACACATACAAATGTAATCATAGCATATACATACAAATAGTCTCATCAAATCATGTCATCATCATAATCATCATCCAACACAAAGTGGTCTCTCGTCATCATCTCGAAAATAGCGATACAAGTCTCGAATACTTGCAACTACATCATCATCCATCTAAACAATGATATACGCGAGAAGAGCTATCACTATGAGTGAGAGCGGAACTATGCAGTACATGAGGTGGCGGTTACGAGTCCTCTCTCGCGCTAGCATGAACCTCAAGTAACTAGCTTCTGCTTCTTGTATGCTTTTGAAGCCTTTATGGCTGGCGCCCGAGACCCCATCCACTTGCGCCTGACACTCAGGCCACTCGTTGTACACTCCCAGAACCTTCCCTTTGTACACAACATAGCACTGCTTCTTCGCCATCAAGAATCTAGGTACCTGTTAGAGATGCATCTTCATCAAGAGAATGTACAATCATATGCAACAAAATATACTAGAGCAACACGAAAAAGAAAGGGTTAGCAACTAGATGCAACATATAGTACGCAAACTAATTAACTAGAGGTACGCAGGTCATCGTACCCAAACTAACAAAGTAGCATTACGCAAGTTCGGCAGGGTGTGGCACCCCGGCTCAGAGAACCGGTTTACCTGTGTTTCCAACCCAGAGATCATGTCTTCTGGAAACACTCAACAACTTGGAACAGAACATAGCTGAACTTTTATTGATAATAGTCGACTACAAGATCATATATTACATGATCATCGAGGCCAAAAGCACATCTAGTGCTATGACAATATCTACATTATTTATCCAACACATCAGGGCCTCGGCATTACTACGGAATACTACAGCGGAAGACTACAGCGTAGCGGAACATGATAGAAACTCCATCCACAGGGACACTTCTGTGGACACATCCTAGGCATTGCAACATGGACCTTGTGATCTCCGTCTTAGTCTTCTCCTGCATCTGGCATGATACGCCAGGTGAGTACTTTTAATGTACTCACAAGCACATGACAACCAAATATGCAGCAAGTAATAGCATGGCAATAAACAGGTTAAACTTCGAGTGATTCACTTACTGTTACCAACTTACTCATCTCTGGGTTGCCTCACAACCCTCGGAATACTCGATACCAACGAGTACTTCCGCTCAAAAGACAAGTTCTTCCATCATTACTATAGTTATTACGGTTGATCACCTAGAGAGGTCTGGTCGGGCTGTCCAATACTGTCGACACGGCTATTTGAATAGATTTTACACTCTGCAGAGGTTGCGCACTTTACCCACACTATGGAGCACTGACCTCGTGATCCCATTCGGGTGGACCAGCATTGCTCCAACGAAACCTGTCTGACTCGTGACTCTTCCATCGTACCACCGGCAATCACACTCCCTCTTGGAGTAAAGCCCTAGGTGGCCCTGTGTCACCTCGCGACACTTGCCACCGTCGTGGCCTAACTTAACTGTCCCAAACGGGGACGCCGGCAAAACAATTCAACTGGGCTCACAGGGTTATTGCCGTCTACCTGATCAGGGCAGCAAGCACGCATAACCCTCCCTCTTTGGAGGTACCAGTAAAAGAGCACGCAGCCAGACCAAGTCAAGGCCGTCCCATACCGGCGAATGTGGCTGCACGGGTAAGCCCGGACAGATAACTCATGATCAACCAACCAAGTTTAACTTAGCCATCAAGGTTATTTTAACTTGGCCTTCCCTTGCCGAATTAACTCCTTGATCTTCCGAATTTCTTCATCTGATTTCTGGGCTTCCTTGATTTCCTCCATGAAGGTTGGAGTAATTTCCAACGTGTTCAGGGTCATTGGGCCGCATAGCACCATATTGAGCCTGGCAAACTCTTCTTGTAAGCTCAGATGCATACCCGCAATTAGCGCATTCACATCAGCTTGTTTCCTGCTCAGGGCGTCAGCGACCACATTCGCTTTCCCTGGATGATAGTTTATTACAACATCATAGTCCTTGACTAGCTCAAGCCATCTTCGCTGTCTGAGGTTCAGGTCGGGTTGAGTGAAAATATACTTGACACTCTTATGGTCTATGTATATTTCACATCGTTGTTCGATAAGATAATGCCTCCAGATCTTCAGAGCATGAACCACAGCAGCTAGCTCCAATTCATGTGTGGGATAGTTTTCCTCATGAGGTCATAGCTGTCGTGATGCATAAGCTACAACCTTCCCTTCTTGCATTAGCACGCATCCAATTCCGCGCCTGGATGCATCGCAGTATATATCGAAACTCTTGTAAATGTCTAGCAGGACTAAGACAGGGGCTGTAGTTAGCCTCGTCTTTAGCTCCTGGAAATTGCTGTCGCACTCGGCTGTCCAGATAAACCTTTGACTCTTTTTCAACAATTCAGTCAATGGCTTGGCTATCTTAGAAAAGCCTTCAATGAAGCGACGGTAGTAGCCTGCTAAACCCAGGAAACTACGGACTTCGTTCACCGTGGCTGGTGTCTTCCAGTTCAAGACCGCAGTAACCTTGCTGGGATCAACAGCTATTCCTTGCTCTGACAGAATATGTCCAAGAAATCCCACTTCTTTCAGCCAAAATTCACATTTGCTGAACTTGGCATATAAGCGATGGTTCTCAACCTTTCCAAGACAGCTCTGAGATGTTGCTTATGTTCCTCTTCATCCTTGGAATATATCAGGATGTCGTCAATAAACACCACTACAAATTTGTCCAGGAAGTCCATGAAGACTTTGTTCATCATGCTCATGAAGTATGCTGGAGCATTTGTCAATCCAAACGCCATGACTGTAAATTCATACAGCCCATACCGGGTGGTGAATGCTGTCTTAGGAATATCTTCTTTCCGGATCTTCAACTGGTGATATCCCATCCTGAGGTCGATCTTAGAAAATACTTGCGCTCCATTCAATTGGTCGAATAAGTCATCAATTCGAGGGAGCGGGTACTTGTTCTTGATGGTGACCTTGTTAAGTTGCCGATAGTCTACGCACATCCGTAGACTCCCATCTTTCTTCTTGACAAATAGCACTGGTGATCCCCACGGTGAGATACTAGGACGAATGTATCCCTTGTGCAACAACCCATCCAATTGCTTCTTTAGTTCTGCCAGCTCGGGGCCTGGCATCCGATAGTATTTCTTATATATTGGAGCCATGCCAGGTACTACCTCTATGGAAAACTCCAATTCTCGATCTGGCGGCATTCCTGGTAATTCCTCAGGAAATACGTCTGGAAATTCACAAACCACCGGAATGAAATTCAGGTCCGTAGCGGTGGTATGATATGCCGTGCCCTTCCTTGTTATCATTCGGCTGGCCAGAAATTGGACGGTCTGTCCGGCAGGGTTCACCAATGTTACCGTTCTGGTGGCACAGTTGATACACACTTGGTGCGGTGCCAACCAATCCATTCCCAGTATTATGTCCAGTCCTGGGGAGTCAATAGCAACGAGGGTGGCTGGAAATTTGACTCCATGTATTGAAATTTCCAGATCCTTGTATACTATGTTTGTTCTGAGCATAGAGCCAGGGGATTGTACCACCATGATGTTGTCCAAAAGCGAAGGAGAAAATTTGTGCAAGGTGGCAAAACTTCACGAAATAAACGAGTGGGAAGCCCCAGAATCAAATAAAATTACTGCAGGTATGTTATGGACAGAAAACATACCAAGGACAACATCTGGAGCTTCGCAGACTTCTTCGGCAGAGATGTGGTGGACGCATCCGTGGCTGAAGTTGTGGTTGGGACAACGTCCAAGGTGGTTGACTTGTGGCTTGTGGTCAGCTGATTGCTTTCCGTTATTATTAGTAGGACACTGCTTGGCATAGTGTCCACTCTGGCCACAAGTGAAACAGGTGTTGTTGCGACGACAGTCTTCTATGACTGGCTGCTTGCCGAAGGTCTTAGCCTGAGTGCCTGTCTTGCTGTTGCCACCATTGCTCCATATTGGCTTGTTCTCCGTTGGGGCTGGCTGCCAGCTGCGTAGCTTTTGCGCATACGGCTCTTTGTAGTCTTTCTTTGGCTCGAACTTCCTCTTACGATCATCATTCCCAGACTTGTGCTCTCGCTCGGCGATGAAGGCCTTGTTCACCAGGGTCTGGAAATCGGGAAAGTCCAGCATGCATAGCTGACATCGGAGGGCGTGATTAAGTCCTCCGAGGAACCGGTCTATCTTCCTCTCCTCGGTAGCCACATCATAAGGAGAGTATCGGGCCAAGTTGTTGAACTTGTTTAAATATTCTCCCACAGACATGCTCCCTTGTGTGAGAGCCAGGAATTCTCGCTGCTTCACTTTCATGATGCCCGTGGGAATATGATACTTGCGAAACAGTTCTTTGAATTTCTCCCAAGTAATCTCTTCAGTAGGCCACATTAGCTTGGTGGTGTCCCACCATATGGCTGCCGGGCCTTCAAGATAATGGGTGACGAATGGAACTTTATCTGCTTCTTCACAACGAGCGATGTCCAATTTCTTCTCCATGGTTCTTAACCAGTCATCAGCCTCAATAGGATCCATGGCCTAACCAAAGTTGGGTGGTTTTGTACGCTGAAAGTCAGACAGTTTAGAATGCACCCCATTGCCATTATTCTGACCGACTATAGTTTGCATACTCTTGAGAAATTCCACGAGGTCTTGGTTTCTCTTTTCCTCAAACATTCTCATTATCTGATCTGTGGTTGGTGCTTGAGGTGGTGGTGGTGGTAAGTCTTCGGGTGGTTGCCCTGCCTGTCTGGCTGAGCGACAGACGGGGGTTCCATCACTGCTTTGACTGCTACTTCCTCTTCTCATCTAAATTTGGTTCCCAAAGCAAATACCGAATCGATGAGCAACATCCATAAAGGAAAATACAGTTATATGACACCAAGGGAAAATATTATTAAAAGAGTGAATAAAGGAAAACAACATAATTATACAAGACAACCCAACATCATACATGGCAAGCTAGTAGGGGAAATATCATGGCTAGACTGCTCATATGGCAGTCGACATATGCAAAGATGCATGCATTACTATGCAAACCCCAGTCTAGTGCGTCGGTGACACGGACACTGTCCATCCGAAGAGTCCTCGTCGTCAGATCCTTAGTCGGAATCAGAACTGATGATGTGAGTCACCGGGTCAAAGGAGATGCGACGTCGCTGCTGAGATGGCTCTCCTTCTGCGGAAGAAGAAGCATGTCGCCTCAGCATCGGCGAAGCAGGAGTAGCAAGGAGTGAAGCCCACTCATCTGGAGTCTCACGTCGACTACCAGACGATAAGCCTGGCGGCACAGTAGTGCTAGAAGAGGTACCCAGCCTATGTGGAGATGGAACTGGTGGTGGATACATAGGTCGAAGTACAGGAGGAGGTGCGGGAGTCGCTGCGGCAAGTGCTTCCTGGACACGACACAGCTCCTCAGCTAGGGAAATGATCATATGGTAACTGACGTTTAGATAGCGAGACAGAACACCAGCCGCATGATCGCATGCCGGATCAACAGGTGGGAAAAGGACTCGCCCTATCGTAGGTGACAGAGTGGGATAGTGAAAGAAACCTGGATGGATCCGCATCTCGGCCTCGTGGAAGCGCAAGTCAGTAATAGCCTCCATAGCAGCAAACTGGATCGCCATCTCCGTAGTAGAAGCCACTTCGCCCTTGGAAGAGTGAGAAGAGCTTCCAATGTCCGAAGTCGCAGTCACGTAGGCCACTACATGGTACTCATATACTGACTCGCCCAACTGCTCCCGGAACACCTGGTAAACCGGGTCTTCACTGTTGGGATACAGTCGAAGCCAGACACTACGAAGCAGAGCTGGAAAAGTGTGGGGTTCTGGCTCATGTTGGAAGTGATATGGGACTGGTGCCATCTACACTCACAATGCCAAAGGTTAGTAACATAATGAATTATGATGCATGATGCATGGCATGCAACAATCAAATGCAGCAAGCAAATGCATGCTCAAAGTCCTATACTATTCGCAGTCCTAGCGCGGGTTACCTAGAGTGTCCTACAGTCAGCCTGGCTCTGATACCAAGCGTTGTGGCACCCCGGCTCAGAGAACCGGTTTACCAGTGTTTCCAACCCAGAGATCATGTCTTCTGGAAACACTCAACAACTTGGAACAGAACATAGCTGAACTTTTATTGATAATAGCCGAGTACAAGCTCATATATTACATGATCATCGAGGTCAAAAGCACATCTAGTGCTACGACAATATCTACATTATTTATCCAACACATCAGGGCCTCGGCATTACTACGGAATACTACAGCGGAAGACTACAATGTAGCGGAACATGATAGAAACTCCATCCACAGGGACACTGCTGTGGACACATCCTAGGCATTGCAACATGGACCTTGTGATCTCTGTCTTAGTCTTCTCCTGCATCTGGCATGATACGCCATGTGAGTACTTTGAATGTACTCGCAAGCACATGACAACCAAATATGCAGCAAGTAATAGCATGGCAATAAACAGGTTAAACTTCGAGTGATTCACTTACTGTTACCAACTTACTCATCTCCGGGTTGCCTCACAACCCTCGGAATACTCGATACCAACGAGTACTTCCGCTCGAAAGACAAGTTCTTCCATCATTACTACAGTTATTACAGTTGATCACCTAGAGAGGTTTGGTCGGGCTGTCCAATACCGTGGACACGGCTATTCGAATAGATTTTACACTCTGCAGAGGTTGCGCACTTTACCCACACTATGGAGCACTGACCTCGTGATCCCATTCGGGTGGACCAGCATTGCTCCAACGAAACCTGTCTGACTCGTGACTCTTCCATCGTACCACCGGCAATCACACTCCCTCTTGGAGTCAAGCCCTGGGTGGCCCCGTGTCACCTCGCGACACCTGCCACCGTCGTGGCCTAACTTAACTGTCCCAAACGGGGACATCGACAAAACAATTCAACTGGGCTCACAGGGTTATCGCCATCTACCTGATCAGGGCAGCACGCACGCATAACCCTCCCTCTTTGGAGGTACCGGTTAAAGAGCACGCAGCCAGACCAGGTCAAGGCCGTCCCATAGCGGCGAATGTGGCTGCACGGGTAAGCCTGGACAGATGACTCATGATCAACCAACCAAGTTTAACTTAGCCATCAAGGTTATTTTAACAAGTTAACTTAGTTGGTCACATTAGTCATGTTAATAATTTACTTGGAATTATTCATGTTAAATAAATGCAAGTGATGCATATGAACAATGCAATGCTATGAAGTGCCACAAAATATGGGTGCCCTGGCTTGCCTTGATCAGTTGGGTGGTTCAGAAACTCTTGATCTTCAAATCCACAATTTTCTCCTTCTGAAAATATTTAAAAACAACAAAAGAAAATGTCACATAACACTGTTTAATTCACCAACAATTCTGTGAGTGAGAGAAAAATGTGAAACTTGGTGGAAAAATAAAGGATTATATTAGAAACACAATGCAAAAAGAATTAGGTCATTTGGACCTTTCTGTTAAAAGTTATTAAGAGTCAAACACCCTGGTCAACTCTATTTATAAAAATCAAATTTGAATAAACAGAAAAACCCAGGCCGGCCCACGTCGAAGGCGTAAAAGCCCAGTACGCCTCCACTTACCCCTTTGCTTAAGAGGCTGATAGTGGGGCCCGGCTCGACTTAAAACAGAGGGGAAGAGGGACAGAGAGGGGAGGCGGCTCACCGGCGATGGTGGCCGGCGATCCCGTCGGCGGAGGGGCTCGGAGAGGGCGGGGATGGATAGAGCTCGGAGTGGCGGTTCGCCCTATACGCGTAGCTTGGTCGGAGGTGGACGGACGGCGTCGTCCCCTTCGTCTCCGGCGGGCGGCAGCTGCGGTGGTCGGCGTATCCGAGCACTTCGGCAACAGTTGGCCTGGCTGAGGGCTCGGGAAGCACCGCTGAGCTCCACTGATCGCTCTGAAAGGCTTGGTTGCGTCGGAGGAGAGGTGGAGAGGGCGGGTGACAGAGAGGGAATGGCGGCAGAACTCCGGTGGAGTTCGAGGCCAGAGGCCTCTCTGCCTCGGTTCTTCACTGCTAGCGGACGATTTGAGGAAGGAGGAGTGGAGTGAGCAGCTAGGAAGCGCGGGGCATGGCTATTTATAGCCGGGAGGAGGCGGGCGGCGAGCTCTCCCGAAGCTCGTGGATGTGGCCCTGGCGCCGGTGCTCGTACGCCGCGCTGGCTGGCTCGACGCGGGCGAGGTGATGGATGAGGGCAGAGGCATTGAATGCTGGAGGAGATGGCTCGGGGAAGAAGACGACGGCGCCGCAACATTGTGGCCGCTTGGGCAGAACAGTCTGGCGATGACGCGGCGGCCGGCGAGGGCGTCTTCGGCGCAGGCGAAGGGTCTGGAGGGGCTACGCGTCACCAGGGAACGTAGTCGGCACGAGCGGACGAGCGACAGAGGCAAGGGGCTGTGGGACGCGATGGCACAGGCACGGGCGCGACGCAGAGCGAGGCGACAGCCATGCAAGTACCATGCTCACCACGGTGCCTCATGTCCTCGAGCCACGTTGGCCTGGCAAATTTTTTCTGGCGTGTCGTCCCTCGTCCCCTCACTTCACCCGAGCACTTGCTTTGGCTAGGTTTGCACAGACATGAGAGGTTTAGTCTCCAACAGTTCCTGACAGTGAAATTGGAGAGGTTCTGGAGCATGGGTGAGGTCGAGATCGAGTCAAGAGAGATGTCTGGTGTGATCTATGATAAAAGAACTGCAAACTGGTCAAGTTTGAGCTAGTTTGGAGGAGAAATGGGGGTAGTTCATGTACAAACCACATTTCTGAACCAGAATCAAAATGTTGAAGTGCTGCTCACTAGAATGATCTCCTGAGGTTGAAACTTGGTGTAGGAAGGTTGTTTGGGGGTGTCCTCATGCTATAAAAATTTGAAAGCAATTGGACACTCCTAGCATACACTTCCTTCACAAAGGTCTAGACTGACCAGGAACTAAAAGGAACGATTTTGCAAAGTATATGAAATATTTTATGGAATATTTTTGGATATTGGGGGAAGATATGATCCAAAGGATTTTTAAGAATTATTTGAGAATTTTCTGAGAATCCAAACTATAGGTTGCTTCATAACCCATAGTAATGCCCTAAATTCCCAAATAAAAGAAAAGAGTTATTGAAAATGATTTAAATTGGAATTTGGGTACTTGAGGTACTTGGCAGAGTTTTTGCAAGGTGATGAGGCTTTGGGTTACTTGGAAAGAATTCAGGATGTCCAAGTCCAAATGGAAAAGGTTCAAACCATTCAAATTTCCAATAAAACCCAGAAAAAGCTTGAAAAGAAAAAGTTGCCAAAATCAGGGTGTCACACAGGGACCGTGGACATCACAAAGTTTCATCGCTACAGAAAGTATACAAGTTCAACCGACACATATCATCATCATCGGCATCATAAATCACTAGAAGTTCCATCCTTCCATATCATCAAGGATGGACCCTAGCTTCTTGAACGACATGAGGTCCTGACGTTGCATGCCTATGCGAGTTCGGATGTCAGCTCGCGATATAGGGCCGTGGTGGAACATCCCCTTCTCATCGACGACTTCTTTCATGATGATCGTCGCAATGTCCCTCTGGATGCAAAAGAAGTCATCTCTAAGTTTATAATCCGCTTCTCCATGAGATTCTACCCACTTGCAGATATGATCATCGTTTCTGCTTGTCATGCGAAGCTTTTGGTGATCCGTTCTGAACTCCATCATGAGATGGAGGAGGTAGAATCCATTGTTCTTGCTTGGTTTTGGGACATGGATGCAGCAGAAGTTAGTTTTATGCGAGAAACCCAACTTCTTGTTCCTTTGTTTCTTGATCTGCAGGTGGCCAACCCTAATGCTGAAGCCTTGGAGAGCATCATCTAGAGTATTCATTATGTGGGTGTAGTCCTTCTTCTCGTAGTTTCTGGTAGGGTCGAAATACATGGCGTGGGAGACTCGCGGGTAAAGAACGATAAGGACGGCGCGCCCGTTCCTGCGGGGAAAAAAACACCTCAAATTATTCTCCATATGAGCGAGAAGGAATGATTGAAATGTACAGAAGGGTTGTCCGGCACTGACTTACTTTGGATGATAAGGTAGGCGGACAATTTCCTAGTCCTTATTCTGTACCATGAAGTTTTGGAGGTACTCCCTAGCAGTTTCACGCTCAAAGTCGCCGAGTCTCAAGAAGGACTCATGCATGTAGTATGGATCCGCCACACAGATTTGCGAGACTTATTCTCTCTTCATGAAGGAGCTCATATGTAGCACAAAAAGGTGGACAATTGTAAAATCGAGCCGCCTTGTCAGAAACATCTCGAAGATATGGTCAAACCGCAGGAAGAACACCTCCGCGGGCCGTGTGTCGACGTAGCACTTCCCCTCAGGCACACGAGCCACGTATGTCGGATATCCTGGATCCTTCGAGGCTAGTAGGCTTTTCTCAATCAACATCACATGGTCGTGCAGTCTCCTGAGATCCCCTGATAGTGCCTCCAGCGGTTTCGGCGGTAGCATCGGCTCGCCCATGACATGGAACATGGCCGCACCTTTGACGGGTACACGCTCTTCAAAATCCTCTGTTTGGCTACTATGTGCTATGGCTTGTTTGTAGGCAGCTGAGCCTATCTTCCCCGGTCTCTTCCTCTCCTTTTTCTTGGGCTGACCTTCCAGACCCTTCCTTAACCCCTGCCCCAGTGTTGCCGGGCTAAGCACTGTACGACCCCCGGCTAGTTGAGCCTGTGTTGAGGCGGCATCTTCAGGCGTGTCCTGTGAGGATTTCATGAAGAGAGACTTCTTGCAATCCCTGCTAGGACATTCCTGCCCGGGCAGATCATCCATATCCCCATCAGCATGCTGATAGTCCGATTCGTTATATGGCTGACTCATCATATCTAAGTCACCGTCATAGGCGCCTGTATTGAGGAAACTCATTGGGTCCTCCACCTCCATCTCATCATCCATTCTTTGATCTACGGGGGCGATTACATCAGCCACTATTGGACCCCCTTCATCATGTCGTCCGCCGCTCTCACCTGGCACTACAGGCGCTGGTAATTGCGTAGGCGGGGTGGTGGTCTCCATACGTGCTTGTTGATGTGTGGTTATTGGTGTGCTCTCGGCCGGCTCCAGACGAAGAAGATTCTTCGGCCATAGCAGCACCCAACCCTTGCAGCTTCCAATCCACAGCGGGGTCTCGTCGTCCTCTCCCCCTAGCCGTACTGGAGGAGGCAAATCCTCGTGCCCCGATTTCACACTCGACAAGGTAACCCTGAAGTGCCCACAGGGCATCGGCTGGTTGTTGAACGTTAGTTCCAAGGGCTTCGTTATCACCCCATTTCCCACTTCCACCTTCTGGCCTTTGATCAAGTAGAGTACGGTGCACGGGGTTTCATCGGCCTGCAAACACATGTCTGCAGCGTAAAACATCAGAAAGGCAATGAAAATGGAATATTCTAGATATATATGTTGGTGCGACATGTAATTACCGTGAGGGCGTCGAGCTCAGCCAAAGACAAAGGCCCGCCTAGCGCGCCAGAGACTGAGGACGGGCTGCTATGAGCGGGTGCGGGTGTGGGTGCGGGTGCGAGAGCAGGCCCGGTTGCGTGAGCAGGTGATGGTGCGGTGGTGTTGTTCACTGAGTTGCTCCCGACGAAACTGGGCATGGGGAAATCATGTACCGTCTTGTCTGTATTTTCCTTCATCCAGTTGATGATAGCCGGGACCAAGTTAGTAGCAAAATCATTTCTGCAGGCATTTACAGCTGCATCGACTGCCTGCTGTAGCAACTCATTTTTCTCCTCGGCTGCTTTTTTCGCGTCCTCAGCTTCTTTTTTCTCGAACGCAAGCTTCACCTTCTCGTCGATGTCCGCCTGACTAAACTTCTTTTTCTGCTTCTTGGCCTCCGGGCCCTTGTTGTAAAACACCTTCCACGTGGCGCCGTCTCGGGCGCCGTGCACACGTCCATATTGCGGCCGCTGGCCCAAAGGGAGTCCCTTAAGTTCGTTCAAGGCCCGGTTGAGAGGGGTGTCCCACTTGGGCCTCATCGGCGAAGTAGGGCTTTCGGCTACAAGCTGGTGTTGCTTCTCCTACTGAAGGAACGTGAACTATTTACGAATGTGTAGTCGACTTGATCAGGAGCTAAATGTAAGGTGGTAAAAGAATAATTACCAGTATTCTAATTAATCTCCTCGTGATCTGGTCTGTGTAAAAAACCTTCTTTTCCTTGTCCCACTTGTAGCGGGCCCTGATGAAGTCACGCTCCAAGGGGTTGGTGAACTTCGCGAAGGGGTCTGGGAGACCCGCGGTTCACGTTCCGCGTTCTCCTTATCCCATATGGGACTTTTGCCAAGGTAGCCACGGCTTCCGAGGCGATGCTTCCCCGTGTTCCTTTGCTGAAGGCTCTTGAATTTCGCAGCCTTAGCCTTGGCTGCCTCGGTAGCGCAAGTGTCCTTGAACTTTTCGAACTCCTCTTTCGTAAGTGTCGGATTTTCCTCTAGAATCTTGGACAGGGGTTCCTCATCATCAATAGCTCGTTTCACCCTCCCTTTCTAGGAGGCCAAATCATTGCAGAACATGCCCATGGTGTGATTGTTAATCTTTTTCATCTTCGGATCATCCCACGGTTGTTCTATGCTATCATCCCGGTCGGGGAACTTGAATCTCTTGTGCAACTTCGTCAGGAGCAACTGCCTCAAATGTTCTTTACTCCTTAAGTCATCGTCGTTGACGCTCGCGCATTCCCATAGGATGCATCCTACTTGGTTCCCATAGCACTTGTGAGGTTCTTCTGGCTCTAATGGCTCAAACTTGCCAGGTGCCATCTTTGTGATCACCAATCATCCAATGCCGAGTTTGTTAGGTTTTCGTATCCTCTGCTTCTTCTGCTTCTTCTTTTCGGTAGCGGCATCGGCGCCGGTACCTTCCCCGCCGGTATCTTCCCTGCCGGTACCTTCCCCGCCGGTCATGGCGCCGCCATCGGTGTCGGCGCCGTCGGTGTCGATGTCGGCGTCAGTACCATCATCGAGGCCGCCCTGCAAACCTTGACTGTGCTTAGCAGACAAAAAGTCGAGGTACTGTTGTTCACCCACATAATCCATCTCGTCTGCATCTTGGTCAGAAGGCCCGGTTTCTTCATTGTTCGACATGTTTCCTATGATTAAGTCTCCTCGTTTAATTCTAAAACTATAAAAAAATGAGAAATGACATAAAAAAAGATTTATGTTTGCCGGAATGCCGTTTCCCAGCAACTCCCGGCACTCGATATGCCTACTTTTTAGCACAAGTCATGCCAAAATTCACGAAAATTTTCGGCATGACCTTTGCTAAAAAGTGGACATATCGAATGCCTGAAATTCATCAGAATAGAAATGAATCAACATTCCAGCGAAACATAGGCTACTCGGATCATTTACCCTGCACATAATCATCATTTTCCAAATATGACATGTCCAAAACATCACATGTCCAAATGACATGTCCAAATTCCAAATATGACATGTCCAAATCACATGTCCACATATCACATGTCCACTTCAAATTTGCAACTAAAAAATAGCAACAATTGCTTTAAATTTTTTTAAATAGCAACAGTTGCTTTAACTAATCTGTCCACTTCAAATTCTTTTTTTTTAAATAGCAACAATTGCTTTAACTAAAAAATTTAAATAGCAACAGTTGCTTTAACTAATCTGTCCTAGGTTTCATACTAATTCTAATTAACTAACTAGCACTATAAAATTTAAATAGCAACAATTGCTTTAACTAAAAAATGCAAGAAACCTATATAATCATTTCTGTTTTTTCTTACACTAAAAAATAGCCTAGGGTTCATTCTATTTCATACTAACTAGCACTAAATAGCAGAGAAGAGGGGAGGGAAGAGGGCTTACAGAGGGCAGAGAGAGAGAGAGATGGGGTCGGGGGAGACGGCGCGACACCGAGGCGAGGCGGGGTCGGGGGAGACGGCACGACACCGAGGGTTGCCGGGTTCGAGGTAGACGGGGGCGAGCGCCGGGACGGGGCCGAGCGCCGGGGTTGGGGGCGAGTGCCGGGACGGGGCCGAGCGTCGGGGTCGGGGGCGAGCGCCGGGGTCGGGGGCGAGCGTAGGGGCGCGGCGAGGGCAGGGCTTCGGCGGCGACGACGGGGGAAGAGAGAGTGGGGATTTGGGGGAAAAAGCAGAGGTGGGAAGAAGCAGAGAGTGGGGATTTGGGGGGTTAAGTCGAGGTAGCAGTAGCGCGTTCCGGAAGAACGCGCTATAGCTAACTTAGCTATAGCGCGTTTAGCCAGAAAGCGCTATTGCTATCACAGGTAGCTATAGCGTGTTTATTTTCTTTCCCTTTTCTTTTCTTTTCTTTTCCTTTTTTTCGAGAGCAGTGAACGAAGGGAAGGTGATACAATGTATATAACTAAGGCGATATATATTGCATCATTTGACGGTTAAGTATGTATACAAAATAGGAACATATAGATTACATCATTTGACCCATGCATAATGGTTAAGTGTGTGCACAAAATAGGAACGTATATATTACATCATTTGACCGATAACGGTTCCTCAGCGTTGACGTTTTTGTTTTTGAGTGAGCTTCTTTCCCTTCTTGTTCGTTGAAGAATAATTAAGCCCCCCATTGTGACTTTTCCTTTTCCATGGAGTATGATCTTTTTAGGTAATGTAGTATTGATTCTTCTTTTGACGTATACTTCATCGTCATCATCATCTTCACTCATTGGGTTGCCGTACTGGTCGTAGTCTTCCTTGTTGGTGACTCCATCCATTCCAATGATGTTCCTTTTGCCTCTCCTCACGACAACACGGCTGGGATTGCACGGGTCGGTTATGAAGAAGCATTGTGTCACGTGCTTAGCGTGTACCCATGGCTCATTTTTTGCGATAGCGTTCACGAAAGCGCTCTTGGCGTCGGGTATAGTCATGGTAGTGAAATACCGGTTTTCTCTTTCGACATTCTAAGCCCATCTGACAGGGAACATCGTCGCGTTGTGCAGTCCAGAGTAGTCAAGCTCCTAGATCTCCTCGACCCTTCGGTAAAATCTCTCAGTTGTGCCGTTGTCGCTGCCGATCATGCATTCCATCGTCACCCCTGAGTTCTGATCATCACTGTCCATATCTTTGGCCTCCGTGTAGAATGTGTATCCGTTGATATCGTATGCCTGATAGGTGACGAGGTTTTGCGAGGGGCCATGTGCTAAGGCGTATATGAGCAATCCGTCGTTAGAGCCCTCTTCCGGGGGATTAGCAATAATATGCTCTTTGAACTAATGCAGGAAAGTGGAGTTGTGCTCTCTAGTAACTTCGGTGTCCGTCCTGCATACCCCCCGGTCACGATACTTCTTTGCGATAATTTCTTTGTGCAGTGCCACGAAAGGATCTACCTCGTCTAAGTGTTGTAGCACTACCAAGTTTGCTCTGTCAAAGTCGTTGCGTCGATCTGTCTATGCCACGTGCAGTTCCCTGTGACCGTTGGAGTGACCTTCTCCTTCGAGCCTCCCATCGTGCTTGTTAACGGGCAAACCAACACCAAAACCAGGCGGCTGGTCTGCGCCATATAGAAAATTCTTGCAGAAAGAGATGCACTCTTGTGTCAGATAGCCCTGGATGATGCTTCCATCCGGATGAGACATGTTACAAATGAATCCTTTGATGATCCCATTCATCCTCTCAAACGACATCATGTTGTGCAAGAATGACGGCCCCAGGTCTATTATGTCGTCCACAATATGGACACACAGATGCACCATGACGTCAAAGAACGCGGGCGGAAGTACATCTCAAGCTCATTCAGTATCACAATGATCTCTTCCTGTAGCCTTTGGAGCTACTTCACACTGATCGACTTTCGAGAGATGACGTCGAAAAAGTTGCAGAGACCAATAAGCGTGTCACGGACATGCTTGTCCATTATCCCTCTAAGGGCAACATGTAGTATCTGCGTCATCATCACATGACAGTCATGGGACTTCATCCCGCTGAACCTTTTCTTCTTCGTGCCTAGATATCTGCTTATCTTGCCACAGTAACCGGAACTAACTTTGACTCTGGTAAGGCACTTAAAGAATTGATCGATCTCAGCCGGACTTAAGGTGAAGCAAGAAGGGAGGCAATAATCCTCTTCCTTTACTTTTTTGCCCTTCTTCTCCCGCGCCTCTGTCTTCGTCTCTGTCTCGTCTGACTTTTTACGGGGCGGCATGTGCAGATCCTCCCGGATTTTCAAATCTTGCAAGTCTTGTCTTGCCATCGGCCCATCCTTGGTCTTATCCGGCATGTTCATCAGTGTCGCGAGCAAGCTCTCAAGGACATTCTTACAGATATGCATTTGATCAAGGCAATGAGGTGTGTCGAGTTTGTGCCAGTACTCCAAGTCCCAGAACATAGAGATCGTCTTCCATACCTTCAGCAGCGGCTCCGGCGCCTTTTTCATCGTCTTTCCCGGTGCGGGGCACTGTGCCCAGTTTTTCAACAGCTCATCGATTTTGGCGCCGCTCCGCTTACGTGGAGGTCCTCGATGCTCAGCATCACCATTGAATAGATCTCCACAGTTTCTCCACGGTTCGTCCTTCTCGAGCCATCTTCGATGCCCCATGTACATGATTTTCCCAGACCCGCCATCTTTCCTTGATGTTAGCTGCTGAGATGTCGTATCATCCATGCACCGCGTGCATCCGCAATATCCATGGCACACCTAACCGAGATAGTCGTGCACCGTCGTGATCAGCACGGCTCTCATATAGAAATACTCGCCTTTGCTGGCGTCCCATGTCTTGGCTGGTGTTTTCCATAATGTGTCTAACTCCTATTGAAGTAGCCCCAGATACAAATTAATATTATTTCCTGGTTGTGTTCGGCCCTTGAATCAGCATGCTCATGTGTATGTAGTTCGACTTCATGCACACCCAGGGGGGGATGTTGTACATCCAAACAAACACGGGCCATGTGCTATGGTTGGTGTTCTGGTTGCCAAATGGATTCATGCCATCGGTACACGTGCTGAGCACAATGTTCCTTGCATCACATTTGAAATACCGATATTCACCATTCAACGCTCTCCACTGGCTTCCATCCTTGACGTGTCTCAGCTTCGGATCATCTCCATCGTCGGGCTTCTTCCTCTCCACGTGCCAGCGCATGAGCTTTGCGTCCTTGGGATCAATGAAATATCGCTGGAGACGGGGAGTGATCGGTAAGTACCATACAACTTTCTGGGGAGATTTCTTCCCGGCCTTCTTGTATCGAGAAGCATTGCACACCGGACAACTTGGTTTTTCCGTGTGCTCCTTCCGATAAATTATGCAATCGTTAATGCATGCATGGTATCTAACGTGCGGCAGATCAAGAGGGCACACGATCTTCTTGGCCTCATCCACACTAGTAGGACAAAGATTCCCGGCGGGAAGAACATCCTTTAGGTACTTGAGATGCTCATCGAGGCTAGTGTCGGTCCATTTGTTTTTAGCCTTCGTCTTCAGGAGTTGGAGCGTGAAACTCAAGCAGGTCACCTCAGGATTGCAACCATGATACAATGGAGTGTTCAAGTCTACCACCAGTTGCTGCAGCTTGGCCTCCTCTCTAGAAGCAGCTCTCTCAGTACTCGTCTCCTTGCGAAGCAGTACTTGAACATGAGGGTCTCGCATGATTGAACTTAGTACCGACGAACTCTGCGGCGTGGAGTCCACGTTCTCTCCGCCACCATGTCCGGCCCCTTCTCTGCCGCCATGTCTGGCCCCTTCTCTGCCGCCATGTCCGTCCCCTTTTCCGCCACCATATCCGGCCTCTTCCCCGCCTCCATTATCGATCATCTCTTCGTCTTGCCCCGTGTCGCCATTGCCTGCCCCGTCGTGGTCCTCAACATCATCATCCTCATCTTCAATTATCCACTGAGTATAGCCATCCATGAAACCAGTCATGAGCAGGTGTGCTTCGACACGACCATCGTCATAGGGGTCGAGCCAAACTCGTCCTTTGCCTCTTCGACACGGACATAAAACCTCTATCAGGTTATTTTCTTTCATATCCTGCACCGCCGACCGCAACCACCTATCCACCATCGTTCCACTGACCATCATGAACGCCTGCACGGTAATAATAATAATAAAATTGATTATAAAAATGCATGCATGCATCAAAGTCATACAAAAATTTGGCATGACCTTCCCTAAAAATAGGACATATAGAGTTTGACCGGAATTCGCCGAAACGGAAATAAATCAACATTTCGGCAAAACATAGGCAACTCACAAGCACAATTCGGCGTCAACTCATGCCACACACACAATTTCCATCGTATCACCCGATTATGTCATATCGCACACACATACACATATTTCTATTCTTGCAAAAGCATAAATTTTTAATCACCTATCTCGAGATCGAGCACACGGTGGAGATGATGATGTAGTAGGGAGATCAAAAGTGGACAAAGCTCTTCTTGACAAGGCTAGATCTAGTTAGGGGGTACATAGGTCACTTCACTAAATGCTACATCTACCTAGCTAGCTAGTTTGGGAGGAGACAACTTCAACTAGTGGAGGGGGAAGGAAAAAGAGAACGGAGATGCATTAATGGAGGTGGTGTAGTTAGCTAGGAGTAATAAAGAGAGAGAAAGGTAGGTAGAAGAAGGAGAGTAATGGGGGGAGAAGTAGTGAGGAAGAAGCAAAGTGAGGGAGAGAGGAGGTGGGAGGTAGGAGAAAGTGAGGAAGAGAGGATGGGGGAGGGGGAGGGGGGAGGGAAAAGGTGGTATATGCTACGGCTTAGCAGTAGCGCTGGTCGTAAACCGCGCTGCTGCTAATAAGATAGCAGCAGCGCGCTTCTGGCACACGCGCTACTGCTAAGCGGGGACCGCCATGTGGCCAGTTTCAAAATTAGCAGTAGCGTCACCCAAAAAAAGTGCGCTACTACTATTACTTTATCAGTAGCGCGGTTAGCTAGAGCGCGCTGCTGCTAAACCTAGGGTGGCGGGAACGGTCGGTCAATTTTAGTAGCAGCGTGGTTCCACCGAGCTGCGCTACTGCTAAGTCAGTAGCAGTAGCGCCTGTTTTTTTCCTGCGCTACTGCTAATTAGCAGTAGCGCCTCTTCCTGTACCGCGCTGCTGCTAATATTCTGTGTATAAGGTTTTCCCTAGTAGTGACTTTGCGCTTTTCTATCAATTGCTCGACAATAATTTGTTTACCCACCGTATGTTTTCTTTCAAGAGAGAAGCCTCTAGTGAAACCTATGGCCCCCGGGCTATTTTCCATCATATATTTTCAGATCTATAAACCAAAAAACCCAAAAATACCTTGCTGCAATTTATTTGTTTTTACATTGTTTTACGTTTTAGTAGGCTTTTATATCTATCCCTATCAGATCTCATCTTTGCAATTGACCGTGAAGGGATTGACAACCCCTTTATTGCATTGGGTGCAAGTGTTTGATTGTTTGTGCAGGTGCATAGATTGGAGACTTGCGTGTACCTCCTACTGGATTGATACCTTGGTTCTCAAACTGAGGGGAATACTTATCTCTACTTTGCTGCATCACCCTTTCCTCTTCAAGGGAAAAACCAACACAAGCTCAAGAAGTAGCAGTAATCATGCATATAAGAGATCAAAGAAACTCAACTAACTTTCATGGATATAGATCTATTCATAAACTCAAAGTTCATCGAATCCCAACAAACACATCGCAAAAAGAGTTACATCAAATAGAGCTCCAAGAGGCCATTGTATTGAGAACCAAAAAGAGAGAGAGGAAGATCTAGCTACTGCCTACGGACTCGTAGGTCTATGATGAACTACTCACGCATCATCGGAGAGGCACCAATGAGGATGATGAACCCCTCCGTGATGGTGTCTAGATTGCATCTGGTGGTTTTGGAACTTGCGGCCGCTAGAATTGTGTTTCGTTGACTCCCCTAGGGTTTTTGGAATATTGGGGTATTTATAGAGTGAAGAGGTGGTGCGGGAGGCCACCGAGGTGGGCACAACCCACTAGGGCGCGCCTGGGCCCCCAGGTGCGCCCAGGTGGGTTGTGCTCCTCTCGGAGCCCCCCTCTGGTACTTCTTTGGCCCATCAGGTGTCTTCTGGCCTAGAAAAATTCTCCAATTTTTTTGCTGTATTTGGACTCCGTTTGTTACCGATATTCTGCGAAGTAAAAAACAAGCAAAAAACAGCAACTGGCACTGGGCACTATGTCAATAGGTTAGTCCCAAAAAATGATATAAAGTTACTATAAAATGATTGTAAAACATCCAAGAATGATAATATAACAGCATGGAACAATAAAAAATTATAGATATGTTGGAGACGTATCAGCATCCCGAAGCTTAATTCCTGCTTGTCCTCGAGTAGGTAAATGATAAAAACAATTTTTTTATGTGGAATGCTGCCTAACATGTTCATCACATATTCTTTTCTTTTGTAGCATGGATATTTGGACTTTTATATGGTTCAAAGTAATAGACTAGTTTTAACATGCAGATTTAAATACTCAAGCATATCAGCAAGCAACCATGTCTTTCAAAATATCAACACTAAAGAAAGTTATCTGTAGCCCATCATGCTCAATCATTGATCCATTCATTAAACAAACTCGCATATTAGCTACATCCAATGCTCAAGTACGATCATAGTGCCCCTTAGTTGGTGCTTTATAAGAGAAGGTGGAGACTCAAATAAAATTAAAAATTGCATAAAGTAAATAGATAGGCCCTTCGCGGACGGAAATAGGGATTTGTAGAGGTGCCAGAGGTCAAAGCGGAAAAGAGAGATAAAAACATTTTGGATGGCATGCTTTTCTTGCCAACGAAAATGATCGAGTAGTTCCCAATACTTTCCATGCTAGATATATCATAAGCGGTTCCCAAACAGAAAATAAAGTTTATTCCTTTTTCCACCAATCTTTCACATTCCACGGCTAGCCGTATCCACGGGTGCCGTCCATACCAACACTTTCCAAGGAATTTATTATTTGACAACATAAATGTAGGAGATATGCCCTAGAGTCAATAATAGAAGTTATTGATTATCTCCCTGTTCATAATTAGGTTTATGTTCCATGCTATAATCGGAGGAAGACTCATATGCACGTATGGGATAATAAGCGCTAAAATGTATTCCTAGTTTGGCCTCTAAGACTAGCTCAAGTGTTGCATGATGGTTCTGTTTTCCTGATCATGGGCATCTCTATGCCAGCAACTTTGAGGGCACAATGTTAGAAGAACAATTGTGTTGAATTGACCCGAATTGATGTTATGCTAAGAGATACGTTCATCACAAGTTTATGGTTAATAACACAGAGATGGTTAATGTTTGCATAATTCCTTAGACCATGAGAGTATCGAGTTTCTTCATACTTGCTTCATGAAGTTTGGGGTTTGTTAAACGTCATCCGTAAATGGGTGGCTATTACGGCGGCTTACGGGTTCATGGAAAAGTGTGTCAATTAACTTGATAGCTCAAGATTGGGATTTTCTCCTCCGACGATGGAGAGACATTCTCGGGCCCTCTCAATGTTACAGTATCCATCATCGTCTGGCCAGACACAGTGTGATTTGATCACAGGGATGCCGGAACACGGAAACGAGAAAAGAGAACAAAACCGGTAACGAGGTAACTAGCATAGTGGACAAGTTGTTGATCCACAGGGATGCAATTAAAATCTCACCTCAGGTATTTTTAACATATCGCGAAGCAACAGGAATAGCACACGGCAACTGGAGGTTCACTCGAATATTCATTCGTGTGGGTATAGGGGTCAATATGGGTGTCCACGGCTCCGATGTTGATCATTGATCGGAAAGGGTTCTGGTCATGTCTATACTTCACCGAACCTATAGGGTCACACGCTTAAGGGTCATCTATCTGCTGAATACTAGACAGGGAGTCTGAGAGAAATTCGCCGAAAAAGTTTCGGAGACAACGGAAGAGTTTCGGAGAGAGAATAGCGAAATAGTTTCGTAAAACCGAAAAGTTACTTCGGGGTATACCATTAAGTCAAATTGGGTTCGGGACACGCCTGATAATTCTTGGAGGGTGCCAGAATTATTCTGGAAACTTCTGGGATTTTTTCGGAGGAAAAACCGGAAATGTTCCGGAGCTGCCGGAACCGCTTTGTTTGCTTTTCGCAGATGAAAATCACTAATCCAGAATTATTTAGGAACGCGTTGAAAATTATTTTAGTGGGTGTTGGAAATGTTCTAAGTCCACATAAATAATTTTAGTTCGAACGGACGCTGAAAAATGTTGTCGTGAATAGTGAAAGTGCTTTTTTTGGTTTACTTTTTGGAAAGCCACTCTTTTGGGCTTTTGCTCAAAAGATCTTGGGGTGTGACATGGATGGATAGGAGCCCCCTTTGGGGGTCCCTACTAGAGGTGGCTGGTCACATGTGGGGCTCTTCCTTGGAGCCCCACTTGTCCCTTGGTTTCCCTTTTAGGCCCAGGACTCCATTCGTGTGCACTTTGGGGTTTTTTGGAAAACAACCCTACCCCTTGGGATTTCCTATAAATAGAGGTGGAGAGCCACTCTCCACACTCACTTTTTCTCACATACAAGTGCCATGCAATAATCTGGCTTCTCTCTCCCTCCCAGCGAAATAGTTTCGTAGAGCCGAAGGCTGTCTGGTTTCCGGTGGGAACTAGTTCTGGACGGCGAAGCCCTGCCGGATAGATGACACCGTATGTGTGCAACTCTATAGAGAGATCGTAGTTTTGGTCTTAGTTCGAGAGTGCCTCCCGAAGGGCTGTCCGTGTGACCGTCCATGTTTCCAAGGTCCTCCCGAAGGGCTGTCCAAGTGACCGTCCGAGTTTCAAAGGTCCTCCCGAAGGGCTGTCCGGGTAACCGTCCGAGGGACTGTCCGACCGCCTCCCGGAGGGCTGTCTGAGGATTAGACGAGGAAATACATCCTCGTGGTTGGGAGGTTGTAAATCCTAGCTGCGGGGATCTGCACCGCCGATCGTCATCGACTCTACTTCCGCTGCGCTACGAGTCGGTAACAAAAACGATCAAACCTTGTATGCAGTCTCCATAGTGGTCCTGGGCTGGTGCGTAGGTCAGAATTTTTTTGTTTTCTGTCGCGTTACCCTACAGTGGCATCATGAGCCGTGCTATGCGTAGATGCAGGTTGCGATCTAGAACACATAGAGATGTATGGGTGTTGCACAATATAATTAGGTAGTAGATGATTTCTATTACTGAAAATTATTTGTGCGGGTAGCAGATGAAATCTGTTACCCGATGTTCCTGTTGCTTCCCTTGAATTTGCATAATCCTGATCTTGACGGCATGGTGGAATCTCACAAAGTTCTGGCAATCCGCGATCCTTTCATGCTGCTCCTGAGTATGCTGATTGACAGATCAACGAAGTGCTAACAGTTCTTTGGGTTCCACCATAGTTAAAGAAAGATGGATGTTTCGCAGATGAAAGGGCAATGCAGATATGATCTACACGGGGGTCACGCATATGACGAAGTTTAGTATGGGGTTTGAGATTTTATTATCTCGTGCTTCATACACCCCGCAAAGTTAATCTAGCGACTTGAATTATCATACTTGATGATGGACGCTGGTAGCTTCGGTTTGTTTCGAAACCTTAGAAGCCACGTAAAACAAGTTTTTGCATGGACCGATTAGAGGCGTCTAACTTGGTTTTGCAGGATGGTTTGCATGTGCATGTGATGTGGTATAGCAGTGCTCATAATAATTTGATTATGTATGAGATGACTATATAATGTAAATTGATTAACATGACCTGCGTGTCATGATTCGGCATGATGGCTGGAGCCATATGATTGCACTTTAAATGACCTGCGAGTCAACCTTAAGTAATGCACTTAGTTTATTAGCTACAGAGATAGCAATATTATCTGGTGCATCGACAAGGTGGTGGTGATCTTCGCAAAGGTGAACACCGACGCGAATGCCGAAGACGAAGAAATGAAAGACTCCACCGTCAGAAAGGGCTATACCATATCATGCTTTTATGAATTGCCTGAGATGTTTATCCCTTATGATGCACCCATCTTGATTGTGCAGTAGTCGCTTTTTATTAGGGTGATCTCTCACTGAAAATATCAAGTAGTTAGTGTTCTCCCAAGTGTAGCACCGTCACAACACCTATCTTTTCGGGGTGCGCCGTGTCACACAGGTACAAACGATTCGAGAAGTGTGAGGCGGGTGAGTTGAGACCTCGTAGCGAGATCACTTGGTTGTCTTGACATTCGGGCATGACCGTCATGAGCTCGGAACACACGCATCGAAAGATGAACAAGAGTCACATAGAGATGTGATTGGCAAGTTGGCCTACCGGTTGAGATTTTCGTCATCAGTGGTGTTACACCAATGGCGAGCAATTGAAATGCGGGTCTTGTATCACTCAAAATCAATTATGAGAGATATTGATTTGAGTGGGAGCGCACTTTAGAATTAATTCTTTTAATTCTTAGTGCACTTAATTATGGACACTGTCTAACTGTTATATGCATAATAGTTGTAGAATAATGGCTCGTGTTTCCACCTTCCCTGTTAAAATTGAATAGCTGTTAAATATCTGGTTAAATCTTTACGGCTGGTAACGTTATGTGAGGATTGTCCTCTAGAGTGCCGAGAAGGACTTGTCCTATCGCATGCTTTCGGTATTCTCCCGCTAATGCTATGGATCATGTGACTCTCGTCCTTCGATCCAAAAAGCTAGAATTCCTTTTCAGTCAAAGTGCAATATGTTTGTTTCCATGAGACCCGAACTTCGAAAGTTTGGATAGTTATGTGATATTCATGGAATCTGAAAATCATTCTCAGAGACAAAAAAAAGCTAAAAGATATGAGATATCCAAAGCTATGTTTGTTTGCAAACTATTAGTAAAGGTGTTTACTATGCATTAGACTAATAAGAGAGGGATCCAGAAGAACGCCTGTCATATGATGAAAGGTGAATAAAACAACAACTTAATGAGAAAGGAAGTGTCCGAAGGGTGTTAGTGAAACTTTCATGCCTAGGAAGCCCGAGGATAACGCCACTCTTAAGTTGAGTGCTTCTTCTGAGAGTAGGAGAAATACTGAGAGTTAAACTGTTAGAAGTATAAAGGCAATAAGAGAGAAGACTGGAATATCCAGCTCATGTATGAATGTCATACAAGTTATTGATGTATGGAAGGCTGGTTAAAGATATAGTTCTTGGGAGTTATGGTTAAACATGTTAATCACTAATTCTTGGGTATTGTGGTTTAAGCACAGAAAAACCCCGTGCAATTGCATTCTCTTGCAATTCGATACAAGAACTATGGCCTAAAAGACTTGCCGATAATGAGGTTCAGGTATACACAGGGAACATAGTAAATGTTACTATACCTTCCATCGATGTATTACTGTCTATATTTACTTTCATAATTCATTTAGAGTTTTACACACTCTAGCCCATTGCATAAGGTATCTTGCAAGAGGGTTGTTCATAAGAGAACTTTTGATGTTCGGTGTTATGAATAACGTAAGGGCCATACTTTCATTATGAATGAGATGTATGTTATGAATATTGACAATAATATATTACCTCTGGATTTACTTTCATAATTCATTTTAGAGTTTTACACACTCTAGCCCATTGCACAATGTTGTTGCAAAAGTGTTGTTCACAAAAGAACAATTGTTGTTCAGTATTATGAATAACATAAAGGGCCATGCTTCCATCCAGGATGGGACGTATGTTATGAATATTGATGGTAATATGATACATCCATAACACTGACGCTAAATGTCGCAAGACTAACAGAATACCACACACGTGTGGCACTGCATTTGATCACATTGGAGTAACCCGCATGGAAAAATTCCATTATGATGGATTTTGAAGTCATTTGATTTTCAATCATCTGACAATTGCAACTTTCCTCCAAAAGGTGAAGTGACTGAAAAACCGTTCATAGGCCATAAGGAACGAGCAACAAACTTATTGGTGACCATACATTTTGATGTGTGTAGTCCTATAAATGTTGTTGCAAGCAGTGGTTTAGTCTATCTTAAAAAATGACTCAAGTAGATATATGGATATTTACTTGATGAGACGCAAGTCTGGATCTTTTGAAATCATTCGAAAGGTTCTCAATATGAAGTAGAAATTATTGTAACAAGAAAATTAATGTTTCTGCAATTCGATTGCTGAAAGGAATATTTGAGTTACAAGTCTAGCGAATGTCTGATAAGTTGTGAAAAGAGTTTCATAACTTGCACCTCCCGGAACACCACTGTGAGTGGAATGTCCGTGAAGATGTAATCAAACCATTTGTGACATGGTAAGATCAAAGATGACATAAATAAATTTGCCATTGTCACTTTAAAGAGTAATGCTTTAGAGACTACGGCTTTTACACTAAAAAGAGCTCCATCAGGTCTGTTGAAATGACGGCATGGTATGGTACGCCCAACCATGTTATATCTTTTCTTAACATTTGGAATATGGTGCTTGTGTAAAAGGATATAAACCTATTCCAAATCAGATAAGTGCAACTTTGTAAGTTATCCCAAGTCATTGGGTATTCCCCCACCACTATACCGAGGCAAAGGATTTTGCCACAAAACGGTATGCTTTTAAAGAGAATAGTTCTTGCAAAAGGGTGAGTGGGAGGACAGTGCAACTCGACGAGATAACAAGTATCTTCATCATCAGGTCAAATGAAAGGAACCTTGGAAGTGATTCTAGAGTTTCCTACCGCGACTGATACGGAAGCCTCTACATGAGATGTATGGACTTCGGTTGAACTTTCAGCTGAACAACGTAGGGAAAGCTCGTGCAAACCTCTCAGGTGCGCAAATGAGATATTGTTGTTAGACAACAGTATACCTACGATACACAAGGAAGCATTGATGGGCCCTAACTCCGGAATTGGCTAAATGCCAATATAATCCGAGATAGTTTCCATAAATGATTCAAGATTTAAATCTTGATAAACCCTCCAAAAGACTTAGAGTCTAACGGATTGTAATGGGACTATAAACTGATACGGATAAAAATGTTTTATCCATTAAGCTCGACTTGTTGCAATAACAAGTTCAAGGAGTTGACTACAATGAAATTGTCTCACCGTAGCAATGCTTAAAGTCGGTTCGGGTTAAACTAGCAATTAATACATATTTAAACATGAGATATGAAACATGGACGACAAAAGAATTTCCATGAAATGGAAATACAACCTAGGACTTGTATGTGATACAATCCAAAGTATTTTGTCGGTCCAGAGGATGCTAGTAAGTATGCAAACTTCAGAGTTCTAGCAATGGACAGAAGAGAGCAAAATGGAGTTGGAATATTCGTTTTTGATGGAATGGTCAAAGGGGTTTGACTTCATCAATGGTTAACGAAGATGCTTGTGGTTTCAAGAAGGTAAGTGGGAGCATAATATTATTTCTGAAAACCTTGTGTGCTTGACACATTGTTAATTGGAAATAAATTTCTTGACACGAATTAGGACTTCATTTGAAAATAGTTTTTTGATGAAGTGCTTGGGCTAAATTGCCTTGATATTAGGCATAATGATCTATGGAGATAGATTTACCAAATGGGGCTGAGCAAAAATACATATTGACAAGATGCTAAAACTGTTTAGCACTAGGAATGACAAGGAGTGATTCTTGCCGAAGTCACATGGAAAGAGTTTTTGCAAGACTCGGTGTCCCAAAACACTGATGAGCAAAATACATGATGGAGATTCCACACACTCATGTGTTTGGATTAATCATGTATTCCATGGTATGTAAAACAACCAGATATGTCCAATACTCCCAAGCTGTTGAGAGTATAGATACCAAAGTGATCAAAAGTACTGATCATGGGACAACAGTGAAAAAAGGTCATTGAGTACTAAAGTAGCACTGATGACATGTTTTCTCGCAAGTGGAGATCATGAAGAGTTCATTGCAAAAGGATACATCGGTACAGTCTTCATCATTTCTCATGCGATTTTCGATTTAAATTGAGGGTTTTGTGTAACACACAATATGGTGGCACAGTTAGCTGGAAATTGTTCCAAACAAGTTACTATGGCGAATTCTATAACAGAGGCGAAGTATGTTGCCGCTTTAGAAGCGACAAAGACAAAGATGTTGAATCATATAGTTCATTCATGAACTTAGTATGGTTCCAAGAAGGCTTTGGTCAATGGGACACTATTGCAGATAGTTGCTCCATAGCTCAATCTGAGGAATCAGGTTTCGACCAATGATTCACACATATACAAAACCAAGTCCACACAAAATATGAATTTTGTGGATGCGTGAAAACGCGAGGATATGCAAAGATACACACGGAGCTGAAGTTGTCCGATCCGTTGGACATCAGGCTATACCACAAGCGAAGCATTTTTACACCGGTATGCCATAGGTGTGAAGTGCATTAGCATTGACTAGATTATTAACTCTAGTGCAAGTGGGAGTCTGTAGGAGATATGCCCTAGAGGCAATAAAAAAAGTTATTGATTATCTCCCTGTTCATAATTAGGTTTTATGTTCCATGCTATAACTGCTATGGTTCTCGAGTCTGCAATAACCACGAGGCTCAGAGGAAGACTCATATGCACGTGTGGGATAATAAGCGGTAAAATGTATTCCTAGTCTGGCCTCTAAGACCAGCTCAAGTGTTGCATGATGGTTATGTTTTCCTGATCATGGGCATGTCTATGCCAGCAACTTTGAGGGCACAATGTTAGAAGAACGTTCGTCATACTATGAGATACGTTCTTCACAAGTTTATGGTTAATAACACAGAGATGGTTAATGTTTGCATAATTCCTTAGACCAGGAGAGTATCGAGTTTCTTCATACTTGCTTCATGAACTTTGGGGTTTGTTAAACGTCATCCGTAAATGGGTGGCTATTACGGCGACTTACGGGTTCATGGAAAAGTGTGTCAAGTAACTTGATAGCTCAAGATTTGGATTTGCTCCTCCGACAATGGAGAGATATTCTTGGGCCCTCTCGGTGTTATGGTATCCATCATCATCTGGCTAGACACAGTGTGATTTGATCACAGGGATGCCGGAACACGGAAACGAGAAAAGAGAACAAAACCGGTAACGAGGTAACTAGCATAGCGGACAAGTTGTTGATCCACAGGGATGCAATTAAAATCTCACCTCGGGTATTTGTAACATATCGCGAAGCAAGAGGAATAGCACACGGCAACTGGAGGATCACTCGAATATTCATTCGTGTGGGTATAGGGGTCAATATGGGTGTCCACGGCTCCGATGTTGATCATTGATTGGAAAGGGTTCCGGTCATGTCTATACTTCACCGAACCTATAGGGTCACATGCTTAAGGGTCATCTATCTGCTGAATACTAGACAGGGAGTCTGAGAGAAATTCGCCGAAAAAGTTTCGGAGACAACGGAATAGTTCCGGAGAGAGAATAGCGAAATAGTTTCGTAAAACCGAAAAGTTGTTTCGGGGTATACCATTAAGTCAAATTGGTTTCGGGACACGCCTGATAATTCTTGGAGGGTGACAAAATTATTCTGGAAACTTCTGGGATTTTTCCGGGGTAAAAACCGGAAATGTTCCGGACCTGCTGGAACCGCTTTGTTTGCTTTTCGCAGATGAAAATCACTAATCCAGAATTGTTTTGGAACGCATTGAAAATTATTTTAGTGGGTACTGGAAATGTTCTAAGCCCACATAAATATTTTCAGTTCGAACGGACACTGAAAAATGTCATTGTGAATAGTGAAAGTGCTTTTCTGGTTTACTTTTTGGAAAGCCACTCTTTTGGGCTTTTGCTCAAAAGATCTTGGTGTGTGACATGGATGGATAGGAGCACCCTTTGGGGGCCCTACTAGAGGTGGCCGGCCACATGTGGGGCTCTTCCTTGGAGCCCCACTTGTCCCTTGGTTTCCCTTTTAGGCCCTTGAGAAGGACTCGATTCATGTGCACTTTGGTTTTTTTTTGGAAAACAACCCTACCCCTTGGGATTTCCTATAAATAGAGGTGGAGATCCACTCTCCACACTCACTCTTTCTCACATACAAGTGCCATGCAATAATCTGGCTTCTCTCTCCCTCCCAGCGAAATAGTTTCGTAGAGCCGAAGGCTGTCTGGTTTCCGGTGGGAACTAGTTCTGGACGGTGAAGCCCTGCCGGATAGATGACACCGTATGTGTGCAACTCTATAGAGAGATCGTAGTTTTGGTCTTAGTTCGAGAGTGCGTCTCGAAGGGCTGTCCGTGTGACCGTCCCAGTTTCGAAGGTCCTCCCGAAGGGCTGTCCGAGTGACCGTCCGAGTTTCAAAGGTCCTCCCGAAGGGCTATCCGCGACAACGTCCGAGGGACTGTCCGACCGCCTCCCGAAGGGCTGTCCGAGGGGCAGACGAGGAAATACATCCTCGTGGTTGGGAGGTTGTAAATCCTAGCTGTGGGGATCTACACCGCCGATCGTCATCGACTCTACTTCCGCTGCGCTACGAGTCGGTAACGAAAATGATCAAACCTTGGATGCAGTCTCCATAGTGGTCCTGGGCTGGTGCGTAGGTCAGAATTTTTTTGTTTTCTATCGGGTTACCCTACAATAAAGTAAATTCATTTTTCATTTCGGGACTAGGCATCCCTATTACCTTTGCCTTACTCTCGTGCAATGACAAGTGAATAAACACTCATCTTGAGAATAACACATCTAGCATGGAAAAATATCAGCCACCCCCTACCGTTTCATGAGCGGTACGAGCTCACAAAAAGGAAATTAGTTTGAAAATTAGAGATGGCACATACAAATTTGCTTAGAACGGCACTAGAATACCGCATATAGGTAGGTATAGTGGACTCATATGGCAAAATTGGGTTTAAGGATTTTGGATGCACAAGTGGTATTCCTACTTAGTACAAGTGAAGGCTAGCAAAAGATTGAGAAGCAACCAACCAAGAAATGAAAGATCTCATAAACGAGCATTAAGCATAACTAACACCGAATAATGCACCACAAGTAGGATGTAATTTCATTGCATAACTATTGACTTTCGTGCTTGCATAGGGAATCACAAACCTTAACACCAATATTCTTACTAAAGCATAATTACTCACCAACATGACTCACATATCACTATCATCATATTTCAAAACTATTACAAAGAATCAAGTTTATTTTGTCCAATGATCTTCATGAAAGTTTTTATTATATCCTTCTTGAATATCTATCACTTTTGGACTAGTTTCATATATTTCAATTGCTTTTTTCAAGCTCAAACAAATCTAAGTGAAGAACAAGAGCATCAATTTTTCAACTCTTAAAATAATATAAGTGAAGCATGAGAGAATTTCTTCAAAATTACCAACTCTCAAATAAATCTAAGTGAAGCATGAGAGCATTTCTTCAAAAATATAAAAGCACACCATGCTCAAAAAGATATAAGTGAAGCACTAGTGCAATTCCACAGCTCAAAAAATTTAAGTGAAGCATAAAGAGCAATTCTAACAAATCATAGCATAATTTTGGCTCTCTCAAATAGGTGTGTCCAGCAAGGATACTTGTGACAAACTAGAAATAAAAACAAGCAAAGACTCATATAATACAAGATGCTCCAAGCAAAACTCATGATATGTGACGAATAAAAATATAGCTCCAAGTAAAATACCGATGGTCGTTAGAAGAAAAGAGGGGATGCCACTCGGGGCATCCCCAAGCTTAGTTGCTTGTTCATCTTTGAATATTATCTTGGGGTACCATGGGGCATCCCCAAGCTTAGGCTCTTCTTACTCCTTATTCCTTCATCCATCGTGATCTCACCCAAAACTTGAAAACTTCAATCACACAAAACTTAACAATACCTTCGTGAGATCCGTTAGTATAACAAAGCAAATAATCACTCTAAGTACTGTTGCAAACCCATTCATATTTTATTATTGCATTATATCTAATGTATTCCAACTTTTCTATGGCTTATGCCCCCCACCCCCGATAAAGTCCATAGATTCATCAAAATAAGCACACAATGCAAAGAAAACAGAATATGTCAAAAACAGAACAGTCTGTAGCAATCTGAAAACTTCATATACTTTTGTAACTCCAAAAATTCTGACAAATTAGGAAAACGTAGGAAATTTGTATATCAATGTTGTGTAAAAAGTTCACAATCTTTCGTCGCTTCTGTGATTTTACAAAATTATTTTACTAGACATAAAAGTTTCTGTTTTTCAACAAGATCAAACCAACTATCACCCAACATGATGCAAAGGCTTTAATTGGCACAAAAACTAATTAAAACATAAAAAAAAATCATAAGAGTAGCAGAATTGTGCAAACACTCAAGAACAAAAAGAAAAAGGCAAAAATAAATTTTATTCATTGGGTTGCCTCCCAACAAGCGCTATCGTTTTATGCCCCTAGCTAGGCATAATGCATAGATTCAAGTATTGTCGTCTTTCTTATTATTCTCCGTAGGTATGTTCTTGTCAGGAGGTTTTGCAAAAATAACTTGAAACACATTATCCATAGAAATTTTAGCATTATCAAGTTGCCCATCTATGCATCCCCTTTGATTACCGGCAACAATCCAAGAGTATTGTTGATTAACATCATTGAAAACTTGTTGGATTATATCTAAAACGGGAATTTCCTTTTTAAGATTCTCATAAAAATTTTATTATTTCCAAGCAAATGTATCAACATATAATCACTATTATTAAGGATATCATTTATTACTAGTTTTTCACGGCTCATACCATAAAAATCAAAGATTTCCCTAGCTTCCCATATTATGTAATCAAATACATTCATAAGAACATGGGTGGCTATCTTTTTAGCTTTTGGTTCTTTTATATAGCGAAGCTCATAAAACAATTTTTGCAAGGTAGGATGGGTATGGATAAATCTATTTTCAAGTTTCAGAACGAGTGCTGAAATAGCTTCCGCATAAGATTTAGTTCTTTTAAGTATAGGAGTATCATCGAGAGTCAAATTTCCAACACAACTGAAAAATTCTTGGATATGTTCCTTTCCCATAACATTCCCTTGCCCCAAAACAAAAGTTTTAGCATCCAGATTGCCAGATCGTCCAATTTTCGGAGTTAGGCCATCATCTGTTTCTGCCATACCAATATCACTCATGGTGAGTAGTTCAAACAAACAAGGGATCTGACGAGAAAACGGCAAACGAAAAAGAGGTGCGAATAAAACGGCAAATTTTTGTGAAGTGGGGGAGATGAAAACGAGAGGCAAATGGCAAATAATGTAAATTGTAAGGAGGTGAGATTTGTGATTAGGAACCTAATAGATATTGATGATGTCTCCCCGGCAACGGGGCCAGAAATTTCCTTTGACGTGTCTTGAGACTGCGTTGGTTTTTTCCCCAAGGTGGAAGGGATGATGCAGTATAGCCACGGTAGGTATTTCCCTCAGTTTTGAAACCAAGGTTATCGAACTAGTAGGAGAACCAAGCAACACTATGTAAACATTATCTACACACAAAGAACAAATACTTGCAACCCAACGCGTAAGATGGGTGTCAATCCCTCCCCGGTAAAACATAGATAAAATTGTAGTAGATTGGATAAATAGCTCCCGATAAAACACGAAATAAAACAAGTAATAAAAAAGTGCAGCAAGGTATTTTTGGGTTTTTGATAATATAGATCTGAAAATAAAAGATACATACGAAGGAAAAAGCAAATGGCAATGCAGATCTGAAAATATATGATGAGAAAATAGACCCGGGGGCCGTAGATTTCACTAGTGGCTTCTCTCGAGAAAATAGCATACGGTGGGTAAACAAATTACTATTGGGCAATTGATAGAACCTCAAATAATTATGATGATATCCAGGCAATGATCATTATATAGGCATCACGTCCAAGATTAGTAGACCGACTCCTGCCTGCATCTACTACTATTACTCCACACATCGATCTCTATCCAGCATGCATCTAGTGTATTAAGTTCATGGAGAAACGGAGTATTGCAATAAGAACGATGACATGATGTAGACGAGATCTATTCATGTAGGAATATCCCCCATCTTGTTATCCTTAATAGCAATGATACATGCGTGTCTTGCTGCCCCTTCTGACACTGGGAAAGAACACCGCACGATCGAACCCATCACAAAGCACCTCTTCCCATGGCAAGAAAAATCGATCTAGTTGGCCTAACTAAACCAAATATTCGAAGAAGAAATACGAGGCTATAAGTAATCATTGTAGGAGATATGCCCTAGAGGCAGTAATAGTAGTTATTTTGTATCTCCTGGTTTGTAACGAAAGTTTATGTTCCATGCTACAACTGTATTGATTCTCGAATCTGCAAATAAAACGAGGCTTGGAGGGAAACTCATGTGCACATGTGGGATAATAAATGGTAAAATGTATTCCTAGTCAAGCCTCTATGACTAGCTCAAGTATTGCATGATGATCCTGTTTTCCTGATCATGGGCATGACTATGCCGGCAATTTTGAGGGCACAAATTGTTGGTAGAACACTTGTGTTGAATCGACCCAAATTGATGTTATGCTATGGGATGCATTCGTCACAAGTTAATGGTTTATAACACAGAGAAGTTAATGTTTGCATAATTCCTTAGACCATGAGAGTATCGAGTTCCTTCATACTTGCTTCATGAACTTTGGGGTTTGTTAAACGTCATCCGTAACTGGGTGGCTATTACGGCAGCTTACACGGGTTCACGAAAAAGTATGGCAAGTAATGAGATAGCTCAAGATTGGGATTTGCTCCTCCAACGTTGGAGAGATATACTCGGGCCCTCTCGGTGTAACGGTATCCATCATCGTCTGGCCAGACACCTTGTGATTTGATCACTAGGATGCCGGAACACAGAAACGAGAAAAGAGAACAAAACCGGTAACGAGGTAACTTGCATGGTGGACAAATTGTTGATCCACGGGGATGCAATAAATCTCACCTCGGGTGTTTGTGACATATCGCGAAGCACCAGGAATAGCTCATGGCAACTGGAAGTTCACTCGAATAATCATTCGTGTGGGTATAGGGGTCAATATGGGTGTCCACGGCTCCGATGTTGATCATTGATCGGAAGCGGTTCCAAGTCATGTCTATACTTCACCGAACCTATAGGGTAACATGATTAAGGGTCATCTATCTGCTAAATTCTAGACAGGGAGTCTGAGAGAAAATCACCGAAAAAGTTTCGGACACCGGAAAAGTTTCGGACAGCGGAAAAGTTCCGCAGAGAGAGGTCACCGGATGAGTTCCGGTGAAACTGAAAAGTTGTTTCAGAGGATACCATAAAGTCAAATTGGTTTCGGCACATGCCCGATAATTCTTGGAGGGTGCCAGAATCATTCTGGAAACTTCTGGGAATTTTCCGAGATGAAACCGGAAATGTTCCGGAGCTGCCGGAACCACTTCAGATGCTTTTCGCAGATGAAAATCACTAATCTGGAATTGTTCCAGAACGCATTGAAAATTATTTTAGTGGGTACTGGAAATGTTCTAAGCCCACATAAATATTTTCAGTTCGAACGGACGCTGAAAAATGTCGTCATGAATAGTGAAAATCAGCTTTATGGTTACTTTTTGGAAAGCCATTATTTTTGGGCTTTGTCCCAAGATATTTTTTTGGGGATGACATGGAAGGATAAGGCCCCTTTTGAAGGGGCCCTACAAGGTGTGGCCGGCCACATGGGGGCTCCTCCATGGAGCCCCCACTTGTCCCTTGTTTCACACTTGTGCCCTTGAGGAAGGACTTCATTCATGTGCATTTTGGGTTTTTGTGTTAAACTACCCTACCCCTTGGGATTTCCTATAAATAGAGGTGGAGGGGCAGCCCTCCACACTCATCCTTGCTCTCATACACATGCCATGCATTATCTGGCTTCTTCTCTCCCTCCCATGAAAAGAGTTTCGTAGAGCCGAAAGGCTGTCTGCGTTCCGGCAGGAACTAGTTCTGGACGGCGAAGCCCTGCCGGATAGCTGACACCGTATGTGTGCAACCCCGTAGAGAGGTCGTAGTTTCGGTCTTTTGCCCGAGGGGCTGTTCGAGTGTCCTCCCGGAGGGCTGTCCGAGTCTCCGTTCGAGTTTCGAGGGTCCTCCCGAAGGGCTGTCCGCGACATCGTCCGGGGGACTGTCCGACCATCTCCCGAAGGGCTGTCCGACGAGGGAGTACATCCTCGCGGTTGGGAGGCTGTAAATCCTAGCTGCGGGGATCTGCACAAACGATCTCCACCGACTCTTCTTCCGCTGCGCTTCGAGTCGGTACGGATCAGATCAAACCATGTATGCCGTCTCCATAGTGGTTCTGGGCGTGCTCGCTATACCGAATTTTTTTGTTTTCTGTCGCGTTCCCCTACAGTGGCATCAAGAGCCGTGCTATGCGTAGATGCGGGTTTCGATCTAGAATACATGGAGATGTATGGGTATTGCATAATATAATTAGGTAGTAGATGCGATCTATTGCTGAAAATTATTTATGCGGGTGACAGCTGAAATCTGTTACCCGACGTTCCTGTTGCTTCCCTAGAATTTGCGTTTGCTCAATCTCGAGACAGGATGGTGGAATTTGACAAAGTTCTGGCAATCCGTGATCCTGATTGATCATGGAAGTGCTATCAGTTCTTTGGGTTCTGCCATAGTCAAAAGAAAGATGAAATTCGCAGAT
Organism: Thinopyrum elongatum; assembly: GCA_011799875.1. Classification (NCBI taxonomy): domain Eukaryota; kingdom Viridiplantae; phylum Streptophyta; class Magnoliopsida; order Poales; family Poaceae; genus Thinopyrum; species Thinopyrum elongatum. Next base: position 32,911,311 of record CM022303.1, on the reverse strand, counting down.
GAAAGGGCATTGCAGATATGATCTGCACGGGGGTCATGAGTATGATGAAGTTTAGTATGGGGCTCGAGATTTAATTATCTCGTGTGTCATACAACCCAAGATGTTAATCTAGCAACTTGAATAATCATACTTGATGATAAAACGTTCGTAGCTGCGGTTTGAGTAAAAACCTTAGAAGCCACGTAAAATAAAATTTTGCATAAACCGATTAGAGGCGTCTAACTTGGTTTTGTAGGATGGTTTGCATGTGATGTGGTATAGCATTGCTCATATTCAATTTGATTATGTATGAGATGACTATATGATGTAATTAACATGACCTGCGTGTCATGATTCGGCATGATGGCTGGAGCCATATGATTGCACTTTAATGACATGCGTGTCAACCTTAAGTAATGCATTTATTTTATTTGCTATGGAGATAGCAATATTATCTGGTGTATCGATAAGGTGGTGGCAATCTTCGCAAAGGTGAACACCGACGCGAATGCCGAAGACGAAGAAATACTTGACTTCTCCGTCAGAAGAGGCTATACCATATCATGCTATTATGAATTGCCTGAGATGTTTATCCCTCTTGACGCACCCTTCTTGATTGCGCGGTAGTCGCTTTTATTAGGGTGATCTCTCACTTAAAATATCAAGTAGTTAGTGTTCTCCCAAGTGTAGCACCGTCACGGCACCTATCTCTTTGGGGTGTCACATGCTACCATGGGCATGAACGATTAGAGAAGTGTGAGGCAGGTGAGTTGAGACCTCGCAGCAAGATCACTTGGTTGTCTTGACGTTCGGGCATGAAAGTCATGAGCTCGGAACACACGCATCGAAAGATGAACAAGAGTCACATTAAGATGTGATTGGCAAGCTGGCCTACCGGTTGAGATTTTTGTCATCTATGATGCTACCATCGTGGCGAATAATCAAAACTCAGGTCTTGAATCACTCATAATCAATTTTGAGAGATATTGATTTGAGTGGGAGCGCACTTTAGAATAAAATTGTTTATTCACTAGTGCATTTTAATTATAAACAAAGTCTAAGTGAAAACTTGTGTTTTCCGTTGTAGATCAAATGGCTCGCAACACCGCGTTCAACTTAGGCTCGATGTTAGAGAAAGAGAAGTTAACTGCGACTAGAAACAACTATGCGGACTGGGTCCGCAACTTGAGGATTGTCCTCAGGAGCGCTAAGAAACTGTATGTGCTTGAAAATGCTCTTCCAGCTAAACCGGCGGCAGAGGCCCCGGAAGATGAACAAAATGTCTGGGCCACTAAGGATGATGATCACAACTTAGTGCAGTGCCTCATGCTAGCTTGCATGAGTACAGAACTTCAAAAACGTTTTGAATTCCATAAACCCTGTGATATGATCCGGGAATTGGATGCTCTGTACAATGAAACCGCAAAGTCTGAACGATTTGATATCATGAAGGCTTTGATGGATTGCAAGATGGCTGAGGGTAGTTTAGTTGGCGAACATGTGGTCAAAATGATTGGCTATGCTGAAAGGCTTAAAACCCTGGAATTTCCGCTTCCACCTGGCCATACGATGGACATGTTGCTTTCTTCACTCCCCCCGTCTTACGACGGTTTTGTATTAAACTACAACATGAGTGGGATGGAAAAGGAACTGGAAGAGGTGCTCGCCATGCTGAAAACTGCAGAAGGAGGACTGCGGAAAAATCGCAAGCAAATGTTGCTTGTGAATAAAACCGCCAGTTTCAAAAAGAAGAAAGGCAAGCCAAAGAAGGGCAAGGGCGCCGGTAAGACCGGCTCCCAAAGCAACTCTAAGGGTGGAGCCAAGAATGAAACTGAGTGCTTCTACTGCAAGGGCACAGGACACTGGAGGAGAAACTGCAAGAAGTATCTGGAAGATAAGAAGTCTGGGAAAACCGGAAAAGGTATAATTGTTATACAAGTTAAAGTCATTGACGTTTTACTTGCTAGCGAAAATTCTAAGTCTTGGGTATTTGATACCGGATCGGTTGCTCACATTTGCAACTCGATACAAGGGCTTCAGAAGGTGCGCAAGCTGGCAAATAATGAAGTCGTGATGCGCGTCAGGAACGGCGCTGGGATCGCCGCTCAAGCTGTCTGCATTATGCCTCTATGTCTCCCTTCAGGATTTATCTTAGAACTAAGTAACTGTTATTTTGTTCCACTGTTGTGTAGAAACATTATCTCCGGATCATGTTTAGTACACGATGGGTATTCGTAAAAGTCTGAGAACAATGGTTGTTCACTTTATTGTAAGGATATGTTTTATGGATTTGCACCCATTGTTGGGGGCCTTTTCATACTAAATATTGAATGTGGAAATGATGTCTTTAACATGAATGCTAAACGCCTTAAGAAGGCTGATACCACCACCACTTTCTTGTGGCACTGTTGGCTTGGCCACATCGGAAAGAAACGCATGCAAAGACTCCATAAAGATGGAGTTTTACCGTCCCTTGATTTTGAATCATTTGGCACATGTGAAGCTTGCTTGATGGGGAAAATGACCAAGACGCCGTTCACGGGTCATCCTGAACGGGCGGGTGAATTGTTGGAAATAATACATAGTGATGTATGTGGTCCAATGAACACGGCCGCACGGGGTGGGTATTTTTACTTCGTGACTTTTACTGATGATTTAAGTCGGTATGGCTATATCTACTTGATGAAGCATAAGTCAGAAACCTTTGAAAAGTTCAAAGAATTTCAGAATGAGGTAGAAAATCATCGTGACAAAAAGATTAAGTTTCTGCGGTCTGATCGCGGAGGAGAATATCTTAGTCATGAGTTTGGCCAACATCTGAGTGACCGTGGAATCGTTTCACAGCTTACGCCTCCCGGAACTCCACAGAGAAACGGAGTATCGGAACGACGTAACCAAACCCTGTTGGACATGGTAAGGTCGATGATGTCTCTTACAGATCTACCAATATCTTTTTGGGGTCATGCACTAGAAACTACCGCTTATATACTAAACAAGGCACCGTCAAAGTCTGTTGAGACGACACCATATGAGTTATGGTATGGGAAGAAACCCAGTATGTCGCATCTCAAGATTTGGGGTTGTGAAGCATATGTAAAATGTTTACAGCCTCAAAAACTCGATCCCAGACCAGACAAATGTTACTTTGTAGGTTATCCAAAGGAAACCTTTGGGTATTCCTTCTACCACCCATCCGAGGGCAAAGTGTTTGTAGCAAAAACCAGAATCTTTCTCGAGAAACAATTTCTCGCTAAAGAAGTGAGTGGGAGGACAGTACAACTTAATGAGATTAGTGAATCTTCGGCAACTGTTGATATGGCTAAGGAACCGGAAGAAATTCCGCAAATTATCCCTACAACCGAGCCGGAAGCTATCGCATATGATGCGGAGGCTTCAGACAATGTTGTAACTGAACCGCACAGATCAGGTAGGGCTATCCAGCCACCTGAGTGGTTTCATAATGAAATCTTCATTCTTGAAGACGATGAACCTGCGCACTACAAGGAAGCGATGGCGGGGCCCAGCTTAAAAGAATGGCACAAGGCCATGAGATCCGAAATGGAATCCATGTACGAAAACCAAGTTTGGAACTTGGAAGAACTTCCAGAAGGCGTAAAGCCGATTGGTTGTAGATGGATTTCCAAAAGAAAGACGAACGCGGATGGTAACATTACTATCCACAAAGCTAGACTTGTCGCGAAAGGGTTCACGCAAGTTCCAGGAGTGGACTACGACGAGACTTTCTCGCCCGTAGCTATGCTTAAGTCTGTTCGGATATTACTTGCAATTGCTTCTTATTTCGATTATGAAATATGGCAGATGGATGTCAAAATGGCTTTCCTAAATGGAAACCTCAAAGAGGATGTATACATGATACAGCCAGAAGGTTTTGTCATTCATGAGGATGCTGGAAAGGTATGCAAACTTCAGAAAGCCATTTATGGTCTGAAGCACGCGTCAAGGAGCTGGAACATTCGTTTTGATGAAGTGGTCAAAGAGTTTGGCTTCATCAAAAATGACGAAGAATCTTGTGTTTACAAGAAGTTTAGTGGGAGCGCAAAAGCATTTCTAATCTTGTATGTGGATGACATATTGTTGATTGGAAATGACGTGAATTTTCTTAGTGAAATAAAAGACTCATTGAAGAAAAGGTTTTCAATGAAAGACTTAGGCGAAGCGGCATATGTATTGGGCATCAGAATCTGTAGAGATAGATCAAAACGCCTGATAGTGCTTAGCCAAAGCACGTACATAGACAAGGTGTTGAAAAGGTTCAACATGGAGAACTCCAAGAAAGGCCTACTCCCCATGTCACCTGGCACAGTGCTTTGCAAGAATCAGAGTCCTCGAACTCTCGATGAGCGAGTACAAATGAATGATGTTCCATATGCCTCGGCAGTTGGTTCTATTATGTATGCCATGCTATGTACAAGACCGGATGTTTCCTATGCACTAAGTGTTAGCAGCCGGTACCAAAGTGATCCAGGATTGGAACACTGGGCCGCAGTCAAGGGTATTCTTAAGTACCTCAGATGGACCAAGGATTTACTCCTTGTGTACGGAGGTGATGAAGAGCTCATTGTAAGTGGTTACACTGATGCAGGCTTCATGACTGACCTAGATGACTTCAAATCTCAATCATGCTATGTTTTCATATTGAACGGTGGCGCAGTTGATTGGAAAAGTTCCAAACAAAAGACTGTGGCGGATTCTACGACGGAGGCGAAGTATGTTGCAGCTTCAGAAGTCTCCAAGGAGGCGGTATGGATCAAGCAATTTCTTGAAGACCTTGGTGTGGTTCCAAGTGCTCTGGACCCGGTGGAAATCTATTGTGATAATAGTGGCGCCGTGGCTCAGGCAAGGGAACCAAGTTCGCACCATAAGACAAGACATATTCAACGCAAATATAAACTCATTCGACATCATGTCGAAGAGGGTTTAGTGAAAGTACGCAAAGTTCACACGGATCTGAATGTGTCAGACCCGATGACGAAGCCTCTACCACGAGCAAAGCATGAGCAACACCGGATAGCCATTGGTGTTAGGGAAGCCATGTAACTGGATTATGACTCTAGTGCAAGTGGGAGTCTGTAGGAGATATGCCCTAGAGGCAGTAATAACAGTTATTTTGTATCTCCTGGTTTGTAATGAAAGTTTATGTTCCATGCTACAACTACAATGATTCTCGAGTCTGCAAATAAAACGAGGCTTGGAGGGAAACTCATGTGCACATGTGGGATGATAAATGGTAAAATGTATTCCTAGTCAAGCCTCTATGACTGGCTCAAGTATTGCATGATGATCCTGTTTTCCTGATCATGGGCATGACTATGCCGGAAATTTTGAGGGCACAAATTGTTGGTAGAACACTTGTGTTGAATCGACCCAAATTGATGTTATGCTATGAGATGCATTCGTCACAAGTTAATGGTTTATTACACAGAGAAGTTAATGTTTGTATAATTCCTTAGATCACGAGAGTATCGAGTTCCTTCATACTTGCTTCGTGAACTTTGGGGTTTGTTAAACGTCATCCGTAACTGGGTGGCTATTACGGCGGCTTACGGGTTCACGGAAAAGTATGGCAAGTAATGAGATAGCTCAAGATTGGGATTTGCTCCTCCGACGTTGGAGAGATATACTCGGGCCCTCTCGGTGTAACGGTATCCATCATCGTCTGGCCAGACACCTTGTGATTTGATCACTAGGATGCCGGAACACAGAAACGAGAAAAGAGAACAAAACCGGTAACGAGGTAACTTGCATGGTGGACAAATTGTTGATCCACGGTGATGCAATAAATCTCACCTCGGGTGTTTGTGACATATCGCGAAGCAACAGGAATAGCTCACGGCAACTGGAGGTTCGCTCGAATAATCATTCGTGTGGGTATAGGGGTCAATATGGGTGTCCACGGCTCCGATGTTGATCATTGATCGGAAGGGGTTCCAGGTCATGTCTATACTTCACCGAACCTATAGGGTCACATGCTTAAGGGTCATCTATCTACTGAATTCTAGACAGGGAGTCTGAGAGAAAAACACCGAAAAAGTTTCGGATACCGGAAAAGTTTCAGACAGCGGAAAAGTTCCGCAGAGAGAGGTCACCGGATGAGTTTCGGTGAAACTGAAAAGTTGTTTCAGAGGATACCATAAAGTCAAATTGGTTTCGGCACATGCCCGATAATTCTTGGAGGGTGCCAGAATCATTCTGGAAACTTCTGGGAATTTTCTGAGATGAAAACCGGAAATGTTCCGGAGCTGCCGGAACCACTTCAGATGCTTTTCGCAGATGAAAATCACTAATCTGGAATTGTTCCAGAACGCGTTGAAAATTATTTTAGTGGGTACTGGAAATGTTCTAAGCCCACATAAATATTTTCAGTTCGAACGGACGCTAAAAAATGTCGTCATGAATAGTGAAAATCAGCTTTATGGTTACTTTTTGGAAAGCCATTATCTTTTGGGCTTTGTCCCAAGATATTTTTTGGGGATGACATGGAAGGATAAGGCCCCTTTTGAAGGGGCCCTACAAGGTGTGGCCGGCAACATGGGGGCTCCTTCATGGAGCCCCCACTTGTCCCTTGGTTTCACACTTGTGCCCTTGAGGAAGGACTTCATTCATGTGCATTTTGGGTTTTTGTGTTAAACTACCCTACCCCTTGGGATTTCCTATAAATAGAGGTGGAGGGGCAGCCCTCCACACTCATCCTTGCTCTCATACACATGCCATGCATTATCTGGCTTCTTATCTCCCTCCCACGAACAGAGTTTCGTAGAGCCGAAAGGCTGTCTGGGTTCCGGCAGGAACTAGTTCTGGACGGCGAAGCCCTGCCGGATAGCTGACACCGTATGTGTGCAACCGCGTAGAGAGGTCATAGTTTCAGTCTTTTGCCCGAGGGGCTGTTCGAGTGTCCTCCTGAAGGGCTGTCCGAGTCTCCGTTCGAGTTTCGAGGGTCCTCCCGAAGGGCTGTCCGCGACATCGTCCGGGGGACTGTCCGACCATCTCCCGAAGGGCTGTCCGACGAGGGAGTACATCCTCTCGGTTGGGAGGTTGTAAATCCTAGCTGCGGGGATCTGCACCAACGATCTCCACCGACTCTTCTTCCGCTGCGTTTCGAGTCGGTACGGATCAGATCAAACCTTGTATGCCGTCTCCATAGTGGTCCTAGGCGTGCTCGGTATACCAAAAATTTTCGTTTTCTGTCGCGTTCCCCTACAATCATGCATATAAGAGATCAAATAAACTCAAATAACTTTCATGGATATAGATCTGATCATAAACTCAAAGTGCATCGGATCCCAACAAACACACTGCAAAAGAGTTACATCAAATTGATCTCCAAGAGACCATTGTATTGAGAATAAAAAAGAGAGAGAGGAAGCCATCTAGCTACTGCCTACGGACCCATAGGTCTATGATGAACTACTCACGCATCATCGGAGAGGCACCAATGAGGATTATGAACCCCTCCGTGATGGTGTCTAGATTGGATCTGGTGAATCTGGAACTTGCGGCGGCTGGAATTGTGTTTCATCGACTCCCCTAGGGTTTTTGGAATATTGGGGTAATTATAGAGCGAAGAGGCGGTGCGGGAGGCCACCCAAGTGGGCACAACCAACCAGGGCGTGCCTGGGCCCCCAGGCGCGCCCAGGTGGGTTGTGCTCCCCTCGGAGCCCCACCTTTGGTACTTTTGCCCATCAGGTGTCTTCTGGCCCAGAAAAATTCTCCAAAAAGTGTCGCTGTGTTTGGACTCCGTTTGGTACTGATATTCTGCGAAGTAAAAAACAAGCAAAAAACCACTACCTATGTCAATAGGTTAGTCCCAAAAAATGATATAAAGTTGCTATAAAATGATTGTAAAACATCCAAGAATGATAATATAACAGCATGGAACAATCAAAAATTATAGATACGTTGGAGACGTATCAGAGATGCAATAAAATAAAAATTGCATCTAATTACGTGCAAGGGCCGATGCAAAATTATCTACATGCTTCAAATTCTTTTGGTTTTAGCAACGTGCATCATATGTATCCTATTTCTCATGCATCAGCAACCCTAGAAATCCATGTACCGATGAACAACATGATGGGTTTGGTTAATTAATTTGAAACACCTCATGTTAAAATTTTCAATAACATACAAGAAAGTGTATTATCCTATTATTCATCGGCAACTAATTTGCAATATGTGAATCCAACCATGCTGATGGATGGGAGAATTGGCCATGCTACTACTAGCTATTTGTTCAGTTACATTCAACCATCATATGCTACACCTCATGTTAGTAATTTTATGGCACCGTATACAACTGTAGATGCTCACAATTCGGCTCCACACCTTCATGGTCATAGACGAATAAGTGAAATTTTTGCAGGATTGTTCATTCCATCATCTAATATTGTAGCCTATAATGCATCCTCTATGCAATTGCATAATTTCGGCAACCCCTCATTGCCGAAAGAATCTAAAAGTTTTGTGGAGCAATCCCTTACAAAATGAGAAGTGGCTACATTAAAAAGGGATATAGTCCGAAATAACAAGATTAGTGCTCTTTGCCTTGAAGAGCATGATAAGGTGTTAGTTCCTAATTGTAATGCAATAAAAGCTAGAGTTTTACAAGAAGATGAATCGTTGCCAATTGATAAAATTGGCGAGCAAAAATATTGCTTTAAAACAATGCATACCCTTTCACATACAACTACATCATATTATACACCCAGTACACAATTGCAAAATTTCGGCAATAGTTCATTGCCGAAAGGGTCTAAGAGCATTGGGGGCCATCGTATCCGGAGTGGGCTGAAATTGAGAAAAAAAAAACTTAAAAGCAATCTTTCCGTTTGCCACCAGAAACGAACAGAAAAAGAATTGGCTCTCAAATAAAAGAAGCATTGCCAATTGGTAGAATCAATGAAAAGAAGGATGATTCGGAACATGAAAGTGATCCGGTTGAAAAGCCGAATCAAGTAGATATGTTTCAAGCCCATCAAATCAAAAGAGGCATGCATTATTGATGAAGGGCATGGCAAGCATGGCAAAACGACCATGCTTGATTTTTCTGAAGTTAATGTAACCTACTTCTTGCCCTATGAGTTTCGTGCCATAGAAATTGACGAGCTTCAAGGGCAAGAACAAGTAGCTGAACAAAGTTCGGTTGACAAAAATCTTCAATGTAATGATACACAGAACCAAGAAAAAGAGGGGGACGAGGTATTAGGAAGCCATCCAGAAGCAAAGCACGATATTATTCATGTCATGCAACCATCATGCTCTCCCAACCTAATTGAAGAGGTATGTTTAGCAAGTAATTTACCTATATTTCGATTTGGTCATAACTTTGTTGTTGATGCATCTATTAGATAAATCTTCATAAGAAATATTCAGAGACCAATGAACAAGGGTAATTTATTTGTTACCAATTAGATTGTCACAAAGCATATCGGTCAACATATTGCACCATTCAGAAAGACCGATATTAAAAAATTATTACAATCAAAGCTTTCACCGTTGTTTTTACAGTTTATATCTCCATGGGTAGCTTTGCTTGTTTCATACTTGGCTTGCACTTGTCTCATTTGAGACATGTATGTTCTAAATATATTCGTTTCAGAAATTTAAAGCGAGAGTTAAATTCTATTGAGAAAATCAATGACAATATAATATCTTATCCAAAGATATTAGAGATAGAGTGCAAAACACAATGCATAGCCGAATGGGGAGATTGCAAATCTGAGCCAATCATGTGCTTAGTTCCAAAGCCGTTCTCAAAGCAAGATCAGCTAGAGAATAAAAAGTATACCTTCGATTAAAACATGTGTGATCAAATCTTCGATTTGTTGTTGGAAAATAACTATACTCCCTCCTTCCATATATGTAGGGCCTAATACGTCATTCAAGGTAGCCTTTGACCAATGATAACATTATTAGTATATGAGATGTATGATACAAAAGTTATATCACTAGAAACTTCTTGCATATGCGAATTCGATGGTATGCTTTGTGTTACATGCATGTCATATATCATTGTGCTAACCCGTGGTCAAAGGTAACCTCGAAAAACGTATTAGGCCCTATATAAGTGGAAGGAGGGAGTATAAGAATTCTTGATCACCATGTCAAGCCATCAATCAAAGAACGAATGTATTGTAAGTTGCATGATTCGTTCAAACATAATTTTGTGGATTGCAATATGTTTCATGAAATAGTTAAATCGGCCATTAACAACGGATGATTGAAATTTGTTTAAACACCAAAGGATGACCAGTCTATTCCGATTGATCCTAATGGCAAAAAGTTTTTGAATCGGCTACTTCAAGATGATTCATTTAAAGATTAAAAGGAAAAAAGTCCAAGTGATGGGTTTAAGCTTTCAAGTAAAGAAGTTGTTCATGAGCACAATGAAATATTCTGTTTGGTTAGACAAATGTGGCCTTGGTTTTGTCATGTATCCATCCTGGCTCTCAGGCTTAGTACTATGATGATTAGGCTGCAACCATAGCTAGGCACATGTGATGTCTGTGTTCTTGGTGGCGTAAGGTCTCCATCTATGAGGATGAGACTGCTCCTATAGGCTCTTACCAGCAATCGTGTTTCCATCTACTGCTTTTTGGATTTACAATTTGAATATGAAATCATTTTTTTACCATTTGTATTTGTAATGTTTATTTCCTTATTGTTTCGCTTGATCAAACCCACAACATTACCAGAGAACTTACAATATATGCTCTATGATTTTGTCCTGCTATTTTGAATAATGACGGAATATGTACATCCATGCCCTCTTTAAATGTTACTACTTATCTGTGCACCTGCCTCTAAATAGAAAATTAATGTTAGCAATCAAATAGAAACATATGCATCCTCTCTGTTGAGCAATTCAACTATAGGAAACACTTCCCTACAGTAGTCTGATGTGAATCATTTGTCGGACTCGTCAGACAATCTCGATTTCTATTTGATCTCATGGCTAAAGAGATGCCCTCAAATCAACCCTGATATTAACCACCCAATTTTCTTGCCCACGCCCCATAATCTCTCCCTGAATTAACTCTCTTCATCTCTCATGTCCATCCCATGTACATCGCCGAGCTCGCCATGCCCGTCACCGCTTCTCCTCTATCACGCAGCAAGAGTTCCACCTCGACGTTGCGTCATCTTGTCCGGTGGCCGCGTGTGGACTGACCCACCACCTTCTCACCGACGAGCTAGTAACCTCCCTCGCCGCCATGCTTAATTCCGAGAGGATTTGGCCCTGTTCGACCTTCAGTTTTGGCCTCTGATCCACCTCGCTTAAGCGTTGTCTTGGTTTGGAAATGAGGCCAACTGGGATAGTCTCTCATGCCAGGCAGGAGACAGGAGTGCGGAGTACCCAGCGACATTGCGTCTCAGCATTGCATGTACAGGTAGGCGACCAGGGTGAAGCACATGTGAGTCCCGATTGATGCACTGGTTTAAAACTGGGTTGCATGTATTATTAAATCATCATGAATGAATGGAGGAGGCATAGTTTGTTTTGTTCTTTTCTCCATTGGGACATTTTCATTATTTTAATCATTTTTAGAGTTCTTCTCCATCGCTCTTGGTTTTGTTCATCGAATTTTGTTAATGTAGTGGCATGATTATGTCTCGGATTGCAGGAAGCATAGAAGAAGGTAGTAAGATGCAGCACGTCTTTCCACAATGCCACGGTGCTAGTGACAATGTTTGCACTTATGCTTGCAGATCGTGTCACTGTCGTAGATGGTTTCGTGCTTCCTGATCACCATGGAGGCAAATTCTCTATTTAACCGATGCAGATGTTCACAATTGTGGAAACATATCCCTATATTTAAATTATACATTTTACTTTTTTATTGAAACAAATATATGTTCGTATGAAAGCAATTCTCTGATATATGAAAATAGTATCATAATGATTTAGAAGCACAATATATATATATATATATATATATCTTTGGAAGCATGGCGTCTGCATTGTGCTTAGGCGATGGAAAACCTAGTCACATGCATTATTTTTGTTGTATATGGAAGCAAATCCTCATTTTTCTAGATGCAATTAAAAATTCTTTGGAAGAAAATACTCATTTTTTTAGATGCAAGTTTGAAATTCTTTGGAAGCAAATTCCCATTTCTTTGGACGCAAATACCAAATTTTTAGGAATCAAATTCCCATTTCTTTGGACGCAAATACCGAATACTTTGGAAGCAAAGTCCCAGTTTAATTTCGTTGGAACCGCCAGTAATAACAATGGTAAAAAAGGTGTTTGATGGAATCATATATTTGTATTGTTGGAAGCATTTTATTGTTGCACTGGTGACAACTATGTGGTCATTCGAAGAAATTTTTTCTCGTAGTCTAAACAAAATAAACGGTGCGCTGGACACAAAATCTCACTGGATTGAAACAATCTTCGGTTGATATGGAAGCAAATTCGCTAGGAAATAGAAGAAAAATAAATTGTTCTAGTGCTAGAAGGTGTTTCCATATACAATAGTATGTGCTTCTCAGTCACAAAAAAGTGGCCAACAGCATGCATCGGATGCACCAGTTTCTCTGCAAATTTCAAAGCACGTACGGATGAAGCAGTAAGGAGGAGGTTACTGCTAAAATGATGTAGGTCTAGCGTGATTTCTGGGGAGCAGTTGACGAGAAACAAATCGCAATTAGTGCAACATGCAAACTAACTACCTAGGCCCACCTCTCCAGTCACAAGGTCATGGCTGCATCAATTTAACGGTGTGATCGGAAGCTAAATATCAGTAGTCTGATTCCTAGTGCTCCCCTATCCCCTGATGCATGTCATTTTGGTTCTTGGTAAACTGTTCATTTTTTCGTTAAATACTTTGAACCTCCAAGTGTGAATGCACCTGGGACAACTGAAATCCCAACAATTAGAGTATGCTTTGTGTTGTCATCAAGTGTCCTAGATCTGCAAATCCTATAAGTACTACTCCCTTGGTACTAACTTCGGACTAAATCAGCGACACTTAATTTGAGACTGAGGGAGTACTTGATTGTGTGATGTTAGATGATTATAACTGACATGGACTCCGAAGAAATTCTTAAGTTGCCGGTGCTGCAATAATCTATTAGGTGCGAAGAAGAAAATCTAAGACTGTGATGTATCTTTATGCTAGCTTTGAAATGATGCCGTCGGTAGCAAATATGAGTTCTGATCATACTGTATCTGTACTTCCAGGTTGAAAGATTGGTGATGGCATATGCAATTGCAGTAATGATTTGGGTGGCCATCGCCGACGATTCGTCGTCTGCCACCGACGCCCTCCTCTCTTTGGCGTCACTAGCAGGAAGCATGCACTGGTCAACCTACCAGCGCCCGTTACAGATGCATGAGGAGTCAGACTCGGAGTCCCTGGTGTGTCCGACGTAAACTCTCGCTTTTCTCTGTTATATTACCCGAGGGGTAAGGGATCTTTGTGCAATATTCCTGATCTCGTCGTATAGAAATGAAGCTCCAAGGCTTGAGTGTGTGACTTTTTCTCCCGTTGCAACGCACGGGCATGTTTGCTCATGAAAAATAAATAAAACCCAAGTACTATCTCGGAATAGAAAACCTCGAGAAAGAGATCGGCATTTGTCCGCGCAGCAAGCAACACACTAAGATGCGAGACTGATCATTTATCTACTACGGGCTCCCTTGCCCGATCCTACTGACACATATACATTAGTCATCGATGGAGTCATCATGCAAAAAGATCATCTGCTCGTAATCGCTGCTCAGAATTGGTTAGCTAACTTGCAGGGCATATCATAGTGTAAAGTTGAGTCCATGACTCCCATGTTTGACATTCATTGATTTAGATGCTGGTTAAAAGAAAGCATTGGTTGTATCGATGGACTGTGAATGCCCCATCGTGCTCCCCGTCTCTCGGCAGCTACTCTATGCAACATGGTTCATCGTGTCCAAGCTTCTAGTCAACGGATGGCGGTGGGCCGTGATATCCATCATCTGGCCTCCAACAAGTCGTTTGAACACTTACACATACAGTCTAGGAAGCCGGTGGTGATGGGAGGGGCCACCATGTGTCCGGGGCTGCAGCGGTGACCCTCCCTTAGCTAGGTTAAACCAGTCAATACGGCATTGCGGCAGCATCATCGGCATACAATGAGGCGGGAGGTTAGATCTGGAGGAGTGGTGGGGAAGAGACCAAAATGAGAACAAAATGCGGTGCAAATGCCGTGGCCAGCGTCCCCTGAGAAGTTGAGCAGCACCCCATGGTTTGTGGATAGTAATGGCTGCTACACAAACAAACTAAGTCGAACAGCTGCAACAAAATAGTGGTAGTCCTTGTGCATGAATCTCCCTGGAATTTTGAAAGATCGAAATTAGCATGCCCTAATTATGGGGATAGGTGCAAAGTCATACCCATTATATTAAGTTGTTGATCGAATAGCTGACCAGAAAATAACTCTATTCTCTGCCTCTACTATTGACATAGTGATCTGTTTTCAGGATGTACAACGAAAAATCATCCGGGCTCAAAGAACAGGGAATCATTCTATTTTTGGGGCGGGTAATGCACCCTACTTACACATTTTGGCTTGGCGCTAGTTTATATCGCATCATGGATAAATAGTTGATACAAATCCATTAAGATAGTGAACTAACTGAGTTGGCTCACTCACCAATTTCAAAACGACCAGCACAATTTTTGACACACAAGTAAAATAGAAGAGAGCGCGCCTTTGGCCCGTGTTTGGTTGCTCGCATTACCCTCAGCCAGCCCCGCGCGGGAAGACATCGGCCTGTTTGATTGGTTATGCCGCATCAAAAAGTTGGCCCGCATGGAACATAAAGCACCTCTGAGCCTGCATGTGGAGGAACGGTCGATTCGGCCATTTCCAGCGATGCAGGCTCGAGCAATACAGAATAGCCCACGTGAGTGGCTCCATCGATGCAGTCTTGTGTGATGTGATATATGTTGTACATGAGGCTGCATGAGGTATGGTTTAAGAGCTAATCTAGTCCACTTATTAGTCCCTTCTAATCTACACAACTGTGCTTCGATTCGAAATAAGCTCTATACGAAAAAGATGCACATCCATGTTTTTGTTCCATTCTGGCGGTCATTTCATAATTTCGTTGATTGTAAATGTTAAATTTTAAGTTCTTGTTTGGATCTATTTTGGACAAAACTTTTCAAATTCATCGTGCACGGTCGACCGTTTGAAATTTTCTTTGACCAGTAGTTTCATCTTCATGTTTCACATGACTTTGGTGTTGCACATTTTCTATCTCGACAATCATAGATGAGTAGATCTAACCTCTTCCTCGGGTAACTTACATATGCATATATGTGATATTTGTTAATGACACTCCTTAATCTCAATCTCCTCTCCCGTGTGCTGCTACACTGGCGCCTTCGCCGGCATCGGTCCTCTCGGCCTCCATTCCCGCGTGGTGTTGCACTAGCGCCATCGCCGGTGTCGTTCCTCTCGGCCTCCTCTTCTGTGTGTTCTTGCACTAGTGACACCGCCAGCGTCGTTCCTCTTAACCTCCTCTCCCGCATCGTACTACACTCGAGAAATCGTCGTTCCACTTTGTCTCCTCCCACATCCTGCTACACTGAAGCCACCGCCGGCATCGTTCCTCTTGACCTCGTTGCTTGCGTCCTACTAAACTGGCACAATCGCCACCGTTGCTCTTTTTGGGCTACTCCTCCACCTCCTCCTACCCTAACATTTCTCCATCTTTTTCTGCATCAGCGCAATGGCGTCACTAGTGTTATATTTAGCTATCAACCTTGTCAGATGGACGCCATGTTGTGCCCAGTGCCGCTGCCATCGTCGTTCCTCTCAGCCTCCTTGCCCTCGGCCTACCCTAACGCTGCCATCGCGAGCATACTGCCAAGAAACTACTGTAACTTTGTGTGTTATGTGTAGGTGTTAACTCTTAATCACGTTGCTTCTATGCAACCAAACACCGACACTTGCATCAGTACAGCCAATGCACGCAACCAAACGTCAAGCAAAAAATGCTCCCCTAATGCAGGCAGCCTACATGCAGGCAACCAAACTAAGTGCTTAAAAATGACGAAGGTAACCAAACGCCTCCTTGATATATAGCATTGGAGACTGCCATCATATATGGAGGCCATCTTCCTAAAAAAACATCTCAAGAAATTAGTTCCTACCAACCACTGCATGTATGATTCACCATCCATATATAAATGAGACCACTCGAGTGTGTGGTCACCCATATTTCAAGAGATTTATCACCTTTCTCTCTTGTACTAAACGTTACCACAATATGAGTGCAAGAATAGGAATATGAGACATTGGAAAGTGCACTCTTAGTTCCAGCCTAGTGCACAGTACACAAAATGTGTTCCGTCGGTGTGACAGCCTCCACCAATGACAAATCGATATGGTACATCTTGTGCAGTCTACATAGCAACTGGATGTTTGGAAACATAATGTACTCATCCATTGCTTCCTCTAATCTAGCCACATATAAAATCTCTCCCTTGTTTACTACTCCCTCCATCCAAAAATAAGTGTCTCAACATTAATATAACTTTCTACTAAAATTAGTGCAAAATTGAGACACTTATTTAAAGATGGAGGGAGTACATGTTATGATATTTTTCTTCTGGATGTGAACCTTGAGTTGCGGTCTATGTACCTGAATAATCCAGAGGAACAGACAACCACCAAAAAAGTGATGGCAAAGTGACAATGGTCTAACAGCTGACAACCGAAATAGGAGAAACATCGAACCTTGCAGTTGGCAGCAATGGGCGTGTGTGGTTCCTTGTCTCGCACCTGGATCGCACCCAGCATGCAATTTTCTCGCTGTTTGGTATGCTGCATGCCTCACTGGGCCAGGCCCGACGGATGCAAAAAAGATGCTTCTAGACAGGGGCGTTTCCGCAAGCTTGCACCGGCGGCTGCACCCACGCGAGCAAGGAAATATATATGGTTTCTCTCCTGGCAGCTCACACCCGATTCAGGGCCAGTTCTTTTCGCCTCACGATTCTAGAGAATCTGATTTTGGAAAACTGCCCACAGAATCACCAGTCCAGTTCTTTTCTGAAATTCCAGCATGTGATTATTGTATGAGTTGTGTGTTAAAATATCTATAATGCCCCTAGATTGGAACTAAGTGCTGAATTGTCAACACTTGTTTCTTTTAGACAGTTTCACATCTAATAAAATGTTTAGTATTACAATTTAAAAGCGAGTTGCAAATATCAAAAAGTGCTTAATAATACAATTTAAAAGCTGATTTGCATATATCATAAAGTGCTTTCACTCCGAGTGCAGCGATCGTCTCGCTATCTACTGTGTGTCAAAACGGCAAGCTGGATTTTCCCTCGATCGTATCACCAAATCTCACTATCTACATACATATGATCGGATTGATGTACACTCTAGCCATGCATGCAGTATGCATACATGCATGTGGTCTGAATATCTGAAGTCTGAAGATTTATCTGTAATTAACTCTGAATGTTTATCAGTACTCCTTCACGGACCAGAGAATCTATGCGCTTCCCCAATCGTCCCGTGCTCTCTTGTCAACCTGGGGACGGACGTGCGTACGCCGCGAAGGAGCAAGATGGTCCGTTGCAAAAAAAAAAAGAAAAAAAAAAAGAAGAAGCATATTCACATAGGAATTCTTCCTGCTCCCTTTCTCGAGTTATTTACGCAAAACCTCCACACTTGAAGCTAGGGTAACAACTTAGTACCAAATTTGTGCCAGGGCACAAAAAACAACTAGAACAGCGCCTAATGTGTAACACGGAGCATTGATTGTCGAATTTGCTCGCGAAAACAGTCGTTCTGACCTATTGGGCCCACCTGTCGGGCTGACATGGCGAAGACTAATCCAAGTCAATATTTGACCCGCTGAGGTGGACAGGGGACCCACCAATCAGCCACCCATCTTCTTTCTCCTATTTCTTCTTCTTCTTCTTCCTCGTATCTTCCCTCCCCTGCGACAGTTGGTTCGAAGGCAAGCGCGCGGGCGTATTGACGGGAGGTGCCCATAGGGAGGACGCGCGGGAAGGGCCAGCCGGCGGCAGCCACGCCGCGCGCCCATCCGGCTCGTCGCCCAAACTGCTGCCTCGCCACCACCCATGGCGTCTGCCGCCACCACCTCCACCCCCTCTATCTTCTTTTCTATTTGGTGGCGGTGGCCGCGCCGCGCGCCCATTCGGCTCATCGCCCAGACTGCTGCCTCGCCGCTACCCATGGCGTCCGCCGCCCCCACCTCCACCAGCGTCTCCCAGGTCCGGGTCCATGCCGCGCCGGAGGTGGAACGCCCCTAGCTTCATTAGGTTCCAGGCTGACACGTTGCACAGCTCACCAAGGGCCTCACCACGCTGCTCGTGCTCCGGCTCGTTGGCGTGCTCGCGAGGGATGTCGCCATGGTGCCGTTGGAGTTAATCGAGATGCTCGGGACCATGCACAATACTTGGGGGCCGGCGACGATCTCCGTCCTTACCGAGAGCAGAGCACCCATGGCGACGTCTGTGGCCAGCAAGCGAGTGCTCAGGGCGCGGGAAGCACGGGGCTGCTGTCCGGAAGCCGCTCTCCGATCGCCCAGAAGGTGCTCGGTGGAATGCCCCATCAAAACATTGATATGGAGACGACCTTCTAGTCAATGACAGGTGGGGACCAAGTCTTATTTGCCACATAAGTTGGTCCAATTTGTGGTCTTCGCCACGTCAGCCCGACAGGTGGGCCCAATAGGTCAGAACAACTGCTTTCGCGGCCAAATCCCAGCATCAGTGCTCTACGTTACGCATTAGGCGCAATTCTGGTGGTTTTTTGTGCCCTAGCTTGAATCTGTTACCAAGTGGTTACCCTAGCCCCAAATGTGGTGATTTTGGGTAAATAACTCCCCTTTCTCTTCCCCACCTGATCTCTGATCAATTACTCCTCCCGAGAATAGCGCCTGCGACGACGAGCTGGTCTGCCGTCTGCCGGCACGGCGGAGAACGGGCATCCGGGCGGAGGATACGAGGCGGCCGAGCGCTTAGAGGATGGGGATGGCGGCGATGAGCGGGCCCTGCCTGCGACGGATCGGGCGACACCGGACTGGAGTCGCCGGCTGATGGCGCAAACGCTAGCTGGGGCCGAGCGGCCGGGCGGAGGAGACAGTCAAGTAGAGGGGTCGCGAACACGAGGTTGTTGAGGAGTTCCCTCGTTTTTGGGCCTGTCTCTTCTAGCCCCAGTGGCATTTTCAGCGTACATATGATGTCTAATAGGGGTAGCCTTTAAAAACGAACAATTTTCTTTTGAGAGACTCACCAGAATCGCCAACTTTCGACGATTCTTAGTTGCACTGTGATTCTCATACGATTCTAGGCGATTCCCGGGGTAGGGACGAGTTCTTTTGCGATTTTGCGATTTAGAATCGACCGAAAAGAACTGGCCCTCATTCACGTCGCTCTCCTCACTCCTCTCTCTCTCTCTCTCTCTCTCTGGTGGGAACCTGCCAAGCAGGAAAGCTTGTTATAGCCTCTCTCTCTCTCTCTCTCTCTCTCTCTCTCTCTCTCTCTCTCTCTCTCTCCCCCTCTCTCTATCGGATCTTACAGCCCTGTCACCTCTGTCGACATCGCCGACAAGCATCCTCTGCGGAGGTAGAACTCTCCTCCTCACTGTAATCACTGTGCATGCAGTTCTATATTCTTTTTTCTGCGTGGTCATGTAGTTCTATATTCAATACTTGACATGGCTTCATGTTCAAAGGGCATTTGTGCTACTAACCCCGAAACAAGGACTAGAGACATATATGTTTACACTATGCGAAGACATAAGGTCAATTCACTGTAGTATTGATGTTCCAGCAAACTTCCGACAAAGAATATCATGTCCTTTATTTGGTGAGCCTGCTCATATATGCATCTGAATCTTCACTCGAGTAGTAGCATCAAGTTCTCCTAGGTACAACAATTATCCTTCGCATTCGAATATGTGTCAAGTGAAGTAGAAGAGGACCTAGTCCCGGGAGTAGATAGATCTCCATAAAATGAATCTGAAAAAGCATCTGGCAATAAGAGACACTGGGAACGAAAGGAAAGCTGCTCAGTGGACCATGCATCGAGTCTTGTTATTGTTGGTACATATGATGCCCTACTAATTGATCAGCTCCCTTTTATGCACGTGAGTGATTAAGTTGTGTCCAGAGCGTGGACCATGGAGCCTTAGACCTTTGGTCCGCGCAAAAAGGGACAAGAGTTCCTCAAGTACACGCTTCTCATGTCCGATAGCAAGTGATTATTAGTTCTTCACTCTCAACTGAATATGTATGGTGCACATTTTGCCCATGTAGTGATGCTATGTTGGTCTTGGTCATGGTATGCTGTTAGGGCTAAGTTGTATTTACAGTCTAAATATATATGAGACATGTACTCTGTTGTAACTAATTACCTAATCACCGTGTCACATTCAGCCATGAAGGACACTCCAACTGAATTACAGAACTTGGCCTTGAAACTATTGAAAATGACTGAAGAAACATAAAACAACACACACTACACACATGAATCCTCCGCATAGAACGACAACATGATATTGCAATGAGTATAAAAATATTGGAAACACAACATGCATAACTCCTTCACATAAAGAGCAAATAATGTCACATGCACAACATGTATATTCTGTGTTCCACCAAGAAAAAAGCATTGCCTATTGAACCATCAAAATAACGGTAATGTTACCCAGCAAACGTGGGCTGGGAGAGGGGTGACAAGTGAACCCCATTTGATGGCAATTTTAATTGTGAGAAAAGATCAAACGATGGCACTTTTAAAACGAAAAATGTCTTCTTTGAAGAAACTGTCATCCCCTCACAACTAAAAATGCCACCCTCCATGGCGAACGTTCGCCAGTTAACAAGGCCCCAAAATAAAGTCGATACCCTGCAATAAACGTGATACCAGGTCACGAGACAATGTCAATATGTAGCAGACTAGCAGTACACATGCCCACCACCATATAGTGTTGAGGGTGAGCATATATACAGATTACTGCTCGGTGCTCATGCAAGTAACAGAAGTCACTAACTGAAGCTCGAGACACTATTTTCTTCTCCTATCAAATATATGCCGCACAAGGAAAATAAAACTAGACAAGCTCATGGCCTCATGGGTTATGCCATACATGATCATCGGTGGAGTGGCTCTCTTCATGCTTCACGACTCTGACTCCTTGAGTTTGACCTCACAACTGATGTTTGCATGAACCAACGTCAGCAAGATACAAGAAAGAAATAGAGAGACTAGTATAGATTGAGGATGGGAGACACCGGGAACACGGGAAATAGGAGTGGAAAGTAGCCAAGACGATACTGATGGAGGCCTCGCTCGTAAAATTACGAACCGAACGTGGCTGGGCTTGCCCTGGCAGGAAAATTCCTTCAAGCTTAGGTCACCATGGCTCGCGAGCTGGCTCCGGCTTGCAAGCCCAGACGCGCCGACTACCAAACAGGCTTGAGGGCGGCCATCATGCTCCAATGTGTCCAGCACACTGGCTTCCTTCACTCAAGTGTCCACTTCGACATCCCCAAGCTACCCTACTCATGCACAGTGCGCACAACGACCTCGCCATGCATCCAGCTGTCCAGGCCCAGCTTGCTCACAGAGGCATTTATCGCCTTCTGAGCAACATGTATGCCATGTGTCACTGGCCCAACGCATGCAGGGTGTTGTACCGTAGGCCATTCTAGCTATGTTTGTACCGTAGGCCATTCATGCAGGGTGTTGTACCGTAGGCCATTCTAGCTATATTCGAGTATGCAGGGTGCCACGTCAATACGTTATGTTTGTATATGTTGTCTTGGCTCAATGCTACTTCACAATGCAAAAGACCAGTCATAAAAAAGACGTCTCAACTGGAATGGACTTTTGCCATACAACAGCTTTGTCAAACAAATTAAACCATTCATTACCGACACCCGCTAACCTTCTAGATTAAAGGGGAAAGCAACTTAATCCAACTGACCCTTGAGAAAGGTAAACGTTTGTAGTCGGCGCGCCGGCCGAAGCTTGGGCCGGTCGCGCGCGACCAGTGCGATATCCTTTTTTTTTTTTTTTTTTTTTTTTTGAAGGAATGCGATATCCTTTCATCGTGTGGCTAGCTAGGCATGCGGCCTCTCTCCCTGGTGGGATGCGTGGCTGACGGGCCCACTAACCGCTAGCACCTGGCTTTATCCTTTCTCGTAGGCTTCACATCCATTCATTTTTCTCGCCATCAACGCCCGCGGCTGCGCTGCTTCCTCTCTCTTTTCCACACATCCATGGCCACAACGCGCAAGCAAGATCAGGCAACTGGGGCAGGGGCAGGGGCAGTGGGGGACTTTTGTGCTGCAAGCCGCCGTCCTTGCAACTCCGGCGATCCCCGGCTATTTTCTCCTGTCTTGGACTTTTGCTCACACGATTGGTAGCTTTTTGATTCGCTGGTAGCAGCTTTTGGACTAAACCGGTTGAATCCTTTTTAAATCATTTCTAGTTCCAGCTTTCATTCAAATGGATGGTTTTTTTTACATCTTTTTCCCCAAAATCACCGGTTGAAGCTTTTTATTCAGCGGGTTGTAGCTTTTCTGGATTTTCAGTCCAGTGCTGGAACGTTCAGCCCTGGAACCACTAGTTGGGGATGTTACAAGCAGGGGCATTTTTTGCTGGAACCATCTTCTTTTTTTGCTTGAACCGGTCCTAATTTTTGCTACCACCTTCTGTTTTGATTTTGTTGGAACCAGTCTAAAAATTGCTACCACCGTCTTTCGATTTTGCTGGAACTGCATTATTTTTTTGCTGGAACCGCCTTTTTCTTTTGCTTCAACCTGACCATGGTTGTTTTTGTTGCTGAGATTTTTTGCTGGAACTGGCATTATTTTTTGGTGGAACTAGCTAAAATTTTGCTGCTACGGCCACGGCGACGAGAAGCATCTGTGTGTTTTGTTGGAACCAGAGATTTTGTTTTGCTTCCACCGACGGTATTTTTTGTTGCCACCAGCGACGACTGTATGAGTTCTTTTTTGTGTTGGAAATGGTGGTGCATGCCTACGGCGGCGAGCGAGGGACTGCTGCTGCAACCAGGGCGGTGAGAGAGTTGCAAATCGTAAGAAAAGGGAGTCTGGGACCCAAAGGAGGTCATGCTGTAATCTCGACGGATGTGCGGCGAGCGGCGGCAAGCTGGCTGTGCCGCGACGGCGCGGCGGAGCTGCGGTGGGGGTGGGGTCGAGCGATGCAGGATGGGTGGATGGCCACGCGAGGCGAGGCAGACAACGCGCGACGATGCAGCAGGAACGCGTGGGTGAGGGGATGAAAGGGGATGCGTTGAGTTAATCTAACGGTCACACGCGGGCCAATCTGACGGTGGGTGGTCGACCGGCCCAAAGTTGGGCCGGCACGCCCGGCGCAGATTACTGCCCCTTGAGAAAACACAGGAAAGACCCACACAACATGCACGTAGTCACATGAGACGGTGACCCACAAGACATGCACCGGCCCATGTCCCATTAATGGATGCAAGTGATCAGGTGTCATCACGGGCTTCAATGCATATGGTGATATGCATGTAGTACACCAATAGCGGTATGAAGCGCTGGTTGACCCGCAAAAGAATCACAGAAAAATAACGACAGCCACACAGCGAGCATACCCGCTATGTCCTCCACAAATTACATGTGTCAACACTCCATTCATCGATCTAGGCTACCAATATCAAAAAA
The DNA here is from genome assembly GCA_011799875.1 of Thinopyrum elongatum. Taxonomy (NCBI): domain Eukaryota; kingdom Viridiplantae; phylum Streptophyta; class Magnoliopsida; order Poales; family Poaceae; genus Thinopyrum; species Thinopyrum elongatum. The sequence continues at coordinate 32,887,621 of CM022303.1, read as the reverse complement.
ATGCAAAAGGATACTTGTCCAGAAATAGAAAATCACAAGGATTACATGCATATACTATTAGACTGGTCGTAATGGTAGTACTATAAGCGGTATGCATTATACTGGTATATGATACACCGCATTACGACTAGCCTTACATTGGGGAAAAATAATCCATATTCTAAGCATTCAGAAATATACTCCTTTTTACCACATGGTGTATGTGATAAGCAACCTCAAAACAAACAATATCAAGAAATATACTCTTTTTTTCATTTTCTAAAATGCGACGTTGCAATTGACGGTCCACCACAACAAAGTTTTGTTCAAAAAGCATAACAAAGTTTTTTTTAATGAAATAGCACAACAAAGTTGATCTCATAAGGAGCTTGCGTGCTTGTATTTTCCAGTTCCCATGCCATGCGCGTGGTGCCGGGAGTGTCGCCGGCGACATATTTATGGAAGTTTGGTGCAGACGACGATGTACGCGCACGGAATCGAAGCAGTGGCGGAGACGGGTGACCAGCAGGGGCCATGGACCCCTAACATTGTTGTATTAAGCCTAATATGCATGCTAATAGATGATCAATGGTTGCAAAAATGGTGTATTCTTATAAGCTGGCCCTCCCTAACAAGGATTTACTACACTTGGCCCTCCTCATACTATATTCCTGGCCTCTGCCACTAATCAAGAGGGGAGGTGCCGGAACTGGTGGCCGGAGAGGGAGGAGGCGTGGAATGTTGGCGCCGCCTCCTCCTCGCAGCGCCGCTTCTACTTCTTCCTCGTGTTGCCTCTCACAACTCTCTCTATCTTCTCTCAAGAGCACAAGAACACACACACCTCACCGTGGAGGAACCAGCTTTGCTTCGTTCTCCCGGTGAAACACACATATGCTACATCTTTTCTCCTCAGCCCTCTCGGCCTCAGCCTACAAGAGTACACAGGCGGGGGATTTATACACGATGCGCGCACACACACCCCAACGGCCACACACGCATGCACAGCCCAGCCACACCGCAAGTCACGCACGCACTAGCTAAGGCACTACATGCATGCATCCATGACTCGGCCACTAACAACTTATCCACGCATGCGTGTGACTCAATCCTCTCCTGCTAACTAGGTAGGCAACTAACAAACTTGCATCAAGATTATGGCTAACATGGAAAAAGTAATTAATCAACTGCCGGCGGCGAGTTCCGGGGACGCCCCACCTCGCGGGCAGGAGAGCGAGCCTCCGCGGGCGGTGCTCCTATTGTGGCCGAGTGTGCGCTCGCCGGCGGGCATTGTGGGAGGAGAGAGAGGGTAGCAAGCGATGGAAAAAAAAGAAGATGTGAATTTGTGCTCCGGATTTGCAATTGACGAGGAATAAAACCCGGAGAGGATTCAATGCGGACAAGGCCGGCCGAGGGCAGGGTGAAGCCCGCAGCGCAGCAGTGTGAGAGGAGAGGTGCTCCCCACGGCGACGTTGCCGATCCGTTCGCCGGCGTTTTGGGGTTGAGGGGAAACTTGGGAGAAGTACAGCCTCGGACAGGCATGCCGTGGCGCTGAGCGGAGAGGAAGAAGGCGAGGTCGTAAGGCAGCGGCGCGGCAGTTGAGTTGACCAAGGAAGAAGAACACAAGGAAAAATTAAAGAACAGTTTTGCTAGAACTCATCTAGATGAGATATAATTTGGTCTCATTCACCTTTTATAGCCATTGAATGTGGTGCTATAAGATGCGTGTGTGCTGACGTGGATTGTATCTGTTCTTGTTTTTCAGGTGAATGAGACCATATTATATCTCATCTAGATGAGTTCTAGGTACTCCCATTAAAGAATGCATGGACGACTCGAATTGGCAGCCTACGGTCGACGTTATGCTGAGGTCATGCAACGTGGTTACTAAGTTGTTTCGGGGGCGCACGAGTCCCCAGGAGGATCACTCTGCGCATCGAGATGGCGGCCGCTCTACCGTGCGATGTAGCGGCTCATGGTGTGCGTGTGCTGCGCGGCCATCCCGTGCTCAGCGCGGCATGCGCAGAATCATGTTGTGCGAGGAGCAAGCGGGAGCGTAGGTTTGCGCAGTAGCAGTGCATGTCCACAGGGTACTCGACAGAATGCATGCGGCTCGGGAGAGGAGAAATGGGAGAAAAGGGATGCCTGGGCTTGCTTCCAGGAGACACAGGGGAGGATGATAAGCACGACAGCGTGACCAGTAGCGTAGGAGCAAGCTTGTGTGGGCCTAGGAGGAGAGATAAACCCGATTGCCACCGCTCTACGCGGCTAGAGACGCGCACGTACTGCTCCTAGAGAAATCAATCAACCTGCTTGTCTACTTCCGAGCTAGCTTTGTACGTACGTCTATCGTTGAATCCATCTAGCATTCTAAGAGCAGCACCGGCTTGCGACGGACTCCGTCCAAAGTCGATTGAAACGCGCGGCATATGCCTCGGCCTCCACGGACGGCATGTGCAAGGTCGGGAGCGTCGCGGACAGCCATGTCCACGCCGGTCCCTGTATGCACGCAAACACCACAGTGACGAGCGCATAGCGCGAGCTGGTTTTGGGAGCTGGCGATGGGATCGCCGAGATGGACATAGGAGAAAGAGGTCGAGAAAGAAGAAGGATATGACAGGTAGGCCCGTGTGCTCATTGAGAGAAACAAGGGATCCCGGCCGGGTAGGCTTTCCAAATAGGTATAGAGTCGATTTAGGGTTACAATTGACCGGGATTGATGAAGTCAGGGTACTAACTTCAGGGATTTATACGTTGGGGTTTGATTGTGTCGCGCTCTACAATTTTAAGGTCTAAAACAGACTTCACTCTTGTTTCGCGATGCGCCAAAAAAGTGCGTGCGTTTCAGCGTTTTGTGTCGGCCCGCGCGACGCGAAGCAGGCAGGCCGAGACCACATATATACGTACATACGGAGTACGTGCGCGCGTTTCCTTTGGCAACACCGTCCGGCGTACGTGTTCAGAGGATGGCGTACGTGTTGGATGGTTCCGTTACACACAACAAGATGAAGTGTCGCACTTCTCCGGTTCGTCAAGGAGCTGGACGTAACCTTCCGATCAAGTGGTCGGGCATCAACCTGGAGGTGTGGTGGAGGAACGAGCAGTTCTGGCTGATTGGCGGCACCAGCGCCCACCTCGCCGCCGTGCTGCAGGGCCTCCTCAAGGTCATCGCCGGCATCGTGATCTCCTTCACGCTCACCTCCATGTCCGGCGCCGATGACAAGAACGACGAGTTCGCCGACCTCTACATCGTCAAGTGGACCTCGCTCATGATCCCACCCATCGTCATCATGATGGTCAACCTCATCGCTATCGCCGTCGGCTTCAGCCGCACCATCTACAGCGAGTTCCCGCAGTGGAGCAAGCTCCTCGGCGGCGTTTTTTTTCAGCTTCTGGGTGCTGGCTCACCTCTACCCCTTCGCCAAGGGCCTCATGGGCCGTCGGGGCCTCCTTGCCATCACCATTTCCCTCCTGTGGGTCGCCATCAACCCGCCGTCGCAGAACTCGCAGATCGGAGGCTACTTCCAGTTCCCCTGATCCTACCCATACATCATATATGAGTTACATACCATTTGATCAAGCAGCGGCGGGGCGGCTAGCTGGTGGGGGGAGTAAAGTAAATTCAGACCGTTCCCTGTGGTTAAATTAATTAGGTGTTTTTTTCGTGTTGTCGGAAAATGTTGGATCATACCAGTAGTTCATTTGTTCTTTTGATTCTGTTCCTGAGATGTTTGGACCTGGACAACATCATGTAAAAAAATTCAGAAGTTCTCTTTAGCATGTTTTTCAAAGTCCCCATATTCTTCTTGCATTGCATCTGGATGTGTTGCACACTCTCAAAGCAAATCTTGCCTTTTTGCGTTGCCTGTAGCTGTAGCCTTCTACTTGGCTACAGTCCTGGTAAAGAAGAGCCTGATCTTTTTGGCATGTGTATTTCTCTTACCAGGTACTATTTTTTTTCTTCTTTTTGTTGAGAAACGGTGGATTATTCATGTGGTTCATTTGTTCCTTTGGTTGTGTTCCAGAGATGAGTTATGTTCAGTTTGGACCTGGACACCAAGAAGTATTACAAAAATTGACATGTCTTGGCATACTTGTTGCATTGCAGCTGAGTGTACTATGACATGCTCAGCAAATCTTGCCTTTATGTGTTGCATGTGGCCATCGTTCTTGGTCTGCAAGAACTTGTGAAAAGGTCATCTTTCTTTTTTGTTTTGTCACGTGGATATCTCTGAACAGGTAGTAGCATATGTTAGAATAAATCTGAGGCCACCGTCGATCATCCGAGGACCAAGGAATTACACGAGCACGGCACCGAGATTTGTTAAAGAGGTTCATTGATATGGCTACATCCCTGGGGCTGACTATGGGCACTCCCCCCTGACACCGCTACAATACAGCACCCGGTCGCCCTGGATGCCGGCACATGCCGCCGGCTTCCCCTGCGTTCCGGTGCTATTATATTGGTATTGGTTACATTGTGTATCTACCCTCACTATATATGAGAGGTCTAGGATACAGGTGTCCTACTAGGACACTGACACCATACCCTGTAAACATAATACAACTCAGAGTCCAACTATAACCTACCTTGTACACTATATCCGACACAACTCTAACAACATATGTGTTGCTGGCTTTGGCATGGCAGTGACATGAAGTGGTCAGAGCATGTGCTTGACCAGTTCACTTGAGTTCAGCCTTGGCTTGGCTTTAGGTGATAGATTATTCTCATCGACGGTCGTTGATAGGTGATTGATGGATGAGGACACCTGGAGAGAAAGAGATGGATGGAAAAACACGCTCTGATGATGACAAGCAAAGCAAGAACAAGTCAAAGTCTTTTCAACAAATCCTGACTGTTCCCTATGCTTGAATTAGGTGTTTTTTCTTATGTAGATCATATGAGTAGTTCATTTGTATTGCACCTATGTAGCAAAGGCAGGATTGGAGCAAGCCCTAGGCCAAAAACAAAAAGGAAATCAGCATAGGGAAAAATGTCTTCAGACTCCATTTAACAACTTGTGCCACAGTTGGCAACATAATCACCACATCTTCCATGAAATTTCAGCACCGAAGTACTCGATGTGTACATAACACATTGAAACATACAGAGGACAAAACACACAAGCAAACTCAAGGTCAGAAACCACCGTCAGCTGCCTGAAGCCATGGAAGGAAGCAGTATCTATCAAGCGTGTAGCACGGTCGCCGCCAGCAGGGGACCGCAGGAGCAGCGCTGACGCGTGCCGCAAGACGGCGCAAGGCAGGAGTAGGCGAGCTGCCGCCAGTGTGCGGCGGCGCCGGAGCGGGGGATAGACTGGAAAGAGGCCGGCTGGACCTAGTTGTGCGTGGGCTGCCTCTCTCTTGGGCCTTGCATGACCACTGGATGGCTCCTCCCCAGGCCTGCGACTGCGTACACTAACTATTTCGACCCGGGCCGTAGTAATGGTTGTTTGGGCCAGAGATGCTTGGACCCAGACGATTTCAACGAATCACTAATTAAGTCTTCTAAAAAAAACTAATTAAGGGGTTCCCCTTGCAAACGTCACTCCTACTTTCTCGGGTTGCGGTAAATGACGCACGAATTTAAGTTTTCTTTTTCCACTAAAATTTTTTAAGTTCTCTTTTTTCAGATTTTCTTGGTGCCACACATCGAGTGCAAAAAGTTAGAAGTTTTATGAAAATTATCAAAGTCCCACATTCTTTCATAGTCGATGCTCGAATGTTTTTATCTGTTGCATGTGGCCATTGTGCTTGGTCTGTAGGATGAGCTCTTATATTTTTGGTTTGGCACATGGATTTCCCTGGTATGTCTGGGGCATGGTATTGTCATGACGAACTCAGAGCTTGTGCTTGACCAATTCAGTTATGACATGCCATAGCCCGCAAAAAAAAAGTTATGACATGCCATCAATGTAGAATAATAATGTTTAAGAACCTTCGTCCATGAGCATTAGTCATTTGGCATGTCTACATATATATTCCTCTATCTTCACCCAAGAAGTAAGATCAAGCTCTACTATTCCAACACTTCTACAACAATTTCAAATATGTGGTGCATGGGCTAAATAGGAGTAACGATTTGAATAAACAAGAGAAGAACATAAGAAGTGCACCTGCAAAAAAAAACATAAGAAGTTGTGAAAAAACATTAGGGAATAGGAGGTGTCTGGAACAATTAAACTGTGACTATATGGACGTAGTAACCAAAAGTATGTCGTCTCCATTTTTTTATCCTAAGGAAGCCCATAGAACCTTCCATTATCTATGGAGATGCATGTGCGTTGTGTGACGGCCGCGCAAATGGTACAAGGGCCGGCCCATAATCCCGGCAAACGGTGTGCTCGCACTGGGCCCCCGGTAGGCAGGGGCCCCGGCTTAGGCACTATGAGCATAATTGGTTTGGTGCCAAAAATTGGCATGCCAATGTTTGACATTGTGCCAAATATTGGCTACTCATTGGTTCGGTACCAAGTTGTCTTGCCTATCTCACATAAAGTTGCCAACATTTGGCAAGTCTTGGTATTGCCAATATTTGGCAATGCCAATATTTGGCTAGCCAAATATTGGTAGCAAACCAATCATGCTCTATATCTGTATAGAGATCTAAGCCTTTATGTGCAAGAAATCCACAGAAAAATTAGGAGATGGGCCCAAAGGTGTGCAACTGTACAAGGGCACAGCCCATCCGGCCACCACATTACTCGACAAGGGAGTCTCATGCACGAAATAAAATTGTCCTGCTAAAGAAAATGAAATAAAATTATCTAAAAGAATGCATGAAATAAAATGGCTAATTTCTCTGTATCTCGACGCCCTGTCTTCCTCCCCTGAATTCTCAATCCCATAACAGCGTCGTCGCTCCCGTGCTTTCCCTATTCCATTGTCCCGGTGAGCCAAGACCAACGGCGATATTTGGTTCCTGTCCCCTCAATCAGCTCTCCTTCTACTCTCAACGTTCCACTCTTGTCCCCAACAATTAGATGTTGGAGCCTGGGTACTGTTGAGTATTATGTTTAGTTAGGAAATACGAGATAGACTACGATATGTTCAAACTTGTCTTGTACTTCAAGTTGATCATTGTACTCCTATATATACGCACACGAGGCTCAAGTAATAAACAATGATCCCACCAATCTCTCACTATCCCATCTAACATGCTATTAGTCTAACCGATCCAAACCCTAGCCGCCGCCTGACGCTTCCGCCCCGCGTGCAGCCCCTGGGGCGGTCAGCCTCCATGATCGCCACCGGGGGCCGCGCCGCCCGTACCTATGGTTCGTTCGCCGGTCGTGTTGACCGGCTGCCCTAGAGAGTCGCCCTTGCTCCGGGTTTTTCTCTCTCCCGCCGGTCATCTTGACCCGCGTTTTGCTTTTTGGTTTTCCGATCTAAAATCGTTTTGCGTCGCTCGCCGCCGCCATCGACTCCTGTGCCTCTACGCCGACATCGGCGTCGACTACACCGGCCACTTCGTCATCGACCGCACGGCAAGGCTGGATGCGCCGCCCAAGGGACGTCTTCGTGTGTCGCTGCCGGCCGCTCGTCCACGTGGTCTCCATTGCCCGTCCGTCTTCGTCATCGTCACCCGAGACATCACCGACAACGTCGCCATCGACTACGATCTGCGCGTCGTCCCAGCCATGGCGCATACATCGCCGCTGTGGGCCTGATCAACCGATCACGCGCCTGTCTTCGCCAAGTTGTCCCTGCGCACGCGCCTACCGCCGTTTGAGCAACGGGTTGCCGTTGCGTCGTCCCTTCAAATCACTGCATCACCGCCCCGAGGTCATCCTGCCGGCTACCCGGCCCGCGCGCCGCACCCGCCAACACCCCTTCGGGCCGTCGCGCTGCGACACACGGTTCACGACGCCGCCCCGCGATCCTCCAGACGGCTACTGTAGGAGATATGCCCTAGAGGCAATAATAAATGTTATTGATTATCTTCCTGTTCATAATTAGGTTTATGTTCCATGCTATAACTGCTATGGTTCTCGAGTCTGCAAATAAAACGAGGCTCGGAGGAAGACTCATATGCATGTGTGGAATAATAAACGATAAAATGTATTCCTAGTCAAGCCTCTATGACTGGCTCAAGTGTTGCATGATGGTTATGTTTTCCTGAGCATGGGCATGTCTATGCCAGCAACTTTGAGGGCACAATGTTAGCAGAACATTTGTGTTGAATCGACCCGAATTGATGTTATGCTATGAGATACATTCATCACAAGTTAAATGGTTAATAACACAGAGATGGTTAATGTTTGCATGATTCCTTAGACAATGAGAGTATCGAGTTTCTTCATGCTTGCTTCATGAACTTTGGGGTTTGTTAAATGTCATTCGTAAATGGGTGGCTATTACGGCGGCTTACGGGTTCATGGAAAAGTGTGTCAAGTAACTTGATAGCTCGAGATTGGGATTTGCTACTCCGACGATGGAGAGATATCTCTGGGCCCTCTTGGTGTTACGATATCCATAATCGTCTGGCCAGACACTTTGTGATTTGATCAAGGGGATGCTGGAACACGGGAACGAGAAAAGAGAACGATACCGGTAACGAGGTAACTAGCATAGTGGACAAGTTGTTGATCCACGGAAATGCCTACATGTCTAACCTCGGGTATTTGTAACATATCGTGAAGCAACAGGAATAGCACACGGCAACTGGAGGTTCACTCGAATATTCATTCGTGTGGGTATAGGGGTCAATATGGATGTCCACGGCTCCGATGTTGATCATTGATCGGAAGGGGTTCCGTGTCATGTCTATACTTCACCGAACCTATAGGGTCACACGCTTAAGGGTCATCTATCTGCTGAATACTAGACAGGGAGTCTGAGAGAAAATCACCGAAAAAGTTTCGGACAGCGGAAAAGTTCCGCAGAGAGAGGTCACCGGATGAGTTCCGGTGAAACTGAAAAGTTGTTTCGGGGTATTCCATTAATTCAAATTGGTTTCGGCACATGCCTGATAATTCTTGGAGGGTGCCAGAATCATTCTGGAAATTTCTGGGAATTTTCCGAGATGAAAACCGGAAATGTTCCGGAGCTGCCGGAACAGCTTCAGATGCTTTTCGCGGATGAAATCACTAAACTGGAATTGTTCCAGAACGCGTTGAAAATTATTATGGTGGGTACTGGAAATGTTCTAAGCCCACATAAATATTTTCAGTTCGAACGGACGCTGAAAAATGTCGTCGTGAATAGTGAAAGTGGTTTTTGGGTTACTTTTTGGAAAGCCACTTGTTTGGGCTTTATCCCAAAAGATCTAGGGATGACATGGATGGATTGGGAGGCCCTCATGGGGGCCCCCCAAGGGGTGTGGCCGGCCACACTTGGGGCTCCACCATGGAGCCCGTCTTGTTCCTTGGCTTCACTTCTATGCCCTTGGTGGAAGGACTTCATTCATGTACTTTTGGGTTTTATTGTAAAACCACGCTACCCCTTGGGATTTCCTATAAATAGAGGTGGAGGGGCAGCCCTCCATACTCATCCCTTGATCTCATACCCATGCCATGCAATTATCTGGCTTCTCTCTCCCTCCCACGAAAAGAGTTTCGTAGAGCCGAAAGGCTGTCTGGGTTCCGGTGGGAACTAGTTCTGGACGGCGAAGCCCTGCCGGATAGATGACACCGTATGTGTGCAACTCTGTAGAGAGGTCGTAGTTTCGATCTTAGTGCCCGAGGGGCTGTTCGAGAGTGCCTCCCGGAGGGCTGTCCAAGTGACGGTCCGAGTTCTGTGGGTCCTCCCGGAGGGCTGTCCGCGACACCGTCCGGGTGCTGTTCGACCGCCTCCCGAAGGGCTGTCCGAGGGGCAGATGAGGGAGTACATCCTTGCGGTTGGGAGGTTGTAAATCCTAGCTGCGGGGATCTGCACCGCCGATCGTCATCGACTCTACTTCCGCTGCGCTACGAGTCGGTAACGAAAATGATCAAACCTTGTATGAAGTCTCCATAGTGGTCCTGGGCTGGTGCGTAGGTCGGAAATTTTTTGTTTTCTGCTGCGTTACCCTACAGTGGCATCATGAGCCGTGCTATGCGTAGATGCAGGTTGCGATCTAGAATACATGCAGATGTATGGGTGTTGCACAATATAATTAGGTAGCAGATGAGTTCTATTACTGAATATTATTTGTGCGGGTAGCAGATGAAATCTGTTACCCGAGGTTCTTGTTGCTTCCCTGGAATTTGCATATTTCTGATCTTGATAACAGCATGGTGGAGTTTCAATGTTCTGGCAATCCGTGATCCTGATTGATCAACGAAGTGCTAACAGTTCATTGAATTCCACCGTAATTAAAAAGAAAGATGAAATTTCGCAGACAAAAGGGCAATGCAGATATGATCTGCACGGGGGTCATGCGTATGACGAAGTTTAGTATGGGGCTCGAGATTTTAATATCTCGGTTTTCATACACCCTGGAAAGTTAATCTAGCGACTTGAATTATCATACTTGATGATGGACGTTGGTAGCTTCGGTTTGTTTCGAAACCTTAGAAGCCACGTAAAACAAGTTTTTGCATGAACCGATTAGAGACGTCTAACTTGGTTTTGCAGGAGGGTTTGTATGTGCATATGATGTGGTATAGCAGTGCTCATAATAATTTGATTATGTATGAGATGTCTATATGATGTAAATTGATTAACATGACCTGCGTGTCATGATTCGGCATGATGGCTGGAGCCATATGATTGCACTTTAAAAGACCTGCGTGTCGACCTTGTGTAATGCACTTATTTTATTAGCTATAGAGATAGCAATATTATCTGGTGCGTCGACAAGGTGGTGGCAATCTTCGCGAAGGTGAACACCGACGCGAATGCCGAAGACGAAGAAATACAAGACTTCTCCGTCAGAAAGGGCTATACCATATCATGCTATTATGAATTGCCTGAGATGTTTATCCCTTATGATGCACCCTTCTTGATTGCGCAGTAGTCGCCTTTATTAGGGTGATCTCTCACAAAATTATCAAGTAGTTAGTGTTCTGCCAAATGTAGCACCGTCACGGCACCTAACTTTTCGGGGTATCACATGGATGCATGGGTATGAACGATTAGGGAAGTGTGAGGCGGGTGAGTTGAGACCTCGCAGCGTGATCACTTGGTTGTCTTGACGTTCAGGCATGAAAGTCATGAGCTCGGAACACACGCATCGAAAGATGAACAAGAATCACATAGAAATGTGATTGGCAAGTTGGCCTACCGATTGCAATTCTCGTCACTTGAGATGGATGCATCCTTGGCGTTGAATTGTAATATGGATCTTGAATCACTCACAATCAATTTTGAGAGATATTGATTTGAGTGGGAGCGCACTTTTGAATTGACTTGTTTAATTCTCAGTGCAATTAATTATGAACACTGTCTAAGTGTGGTTTGCATAATAGTTGTAGAATAATGGCTCGCGTTTCAACCTTCCCTTTTAAAATTGAATAGCTGTTAAATATCTGGTTAAAACTTTATGGTTGGTAACGTAATGTGAGGATTGTCCTCAAGAGTGCCGAGAAGGACTTGTCCTATCGCATGCTTTCGGTATTCTCCCGCTTATGCTATGGATCATGTGACTCTCGTCCTTCGATCCAAAAAGCTAGAATTCCGTTTCAGTCAAGTGCAATATGTTTGCTTCCATGAGACCCGAACTTCGAAAGTTTGGATAGTTATGTGATATTCATGGAATCGGAAAATCATTTTCAGAGACAGACAAAGGCTAAAAGATATGAGATATCCAAAGCAATGTTTGTTTGCAAACTATTAGTAAAGGAGTTTACTATGCATTAGACTGATAAGAGAGGGATCCAGAAGAACGCATGTCATATGATGAAAGGTGAATAAAACAACAACTTAAAGAGAAAGGAAGTGTCTGAAGGGTGTTAGTAAAACTTTCACGCCTAGGAAGTCCGGGGCTAATGCCACTCTTAAGTTGGGTGCTTCTTCTGAGAGTTGGAGAAAAACTGAAAGTTAAACTGTTAGAAGTATAAAGGCAATAAGGAAAAAGAGTGGAATATCCAGCTCAGGTATGAATGTCATACAAGTTTTTGATGTATAGAAGGCTGGTCAAAGATATAGTTCTTGAGAATTATGGTTAAACATGTTAATCACTAATTCTTGGGTATTGTGAGTTAATCACAAAGATACCCGCTCGATTGCATTCTGTTGCAACTCGATGTAAGAACTACTATGACCTGAAAGACTAGCCAGGAATGAGGTTTAGGTATACACAGGGAACATAGTAAATGTTACTATACCTTCCATCAGTGTATTACCGTCTGTATTTATTTTCATAATTCATTTAGAGTTTCACAAACTCTAGCCCATTGCATAAGGTATCTTGCAAGAAGGTTGTTCGTAAGAGAACTTTTTATTTTCGATGTTATGAATCACATAAGGGCCATACTTTCATTGAGAATGAGATATATGTTATGAATAATGATAATAATATATTACCTCTGGATTTACTTTCAAAATTCATTTTAAAGTTTTACACTCTAGCCCCTTGCACAATGTTGTTGCAAAAGGGTTGTTCATAAAAGAACAATTGTTGTTCAGTATTATGAATAACATGAAGGGCCATGCTTCCATCCATATGGGATGTATGTTATGAATATTGATAGTAATATGATACATCCATAACACTGACGCTAAATGTCGTAAGACTAAGAGAATACCACACAAGTGTGGCACTGCATGTAGGGTAACGCAGCAGAAAACAAAAAAATTTCCGACCTACGCACCAGCCCAGGAACACTATGGAGACTGCATACAAGGTTTGATCATTTTCGTTACCGACTCGTAGCGCAGCGGAAGTAGAGTCGATGACGATCGGCGGTGCAGATCCCCGTAGCTAGGATTTACAACCTCCCAACCGCGAGGATGTATACCCTCGTCTTCCCTTCTGACAGCCCTCCGGGAGGCGGTCGAACAGTCCCCCGGACGGTGTCGCGGACAGCCCTTCGGGAGGACCTTCGAAACTCGAACGGTCACTCGGACAGCCCTTCGGGAGGACTCACAGAACTTGGACCGTCACTTGGACAGCCCTTCGGGAGGCACTTACGAACAGCCCCTCGGGCACTAAGATTGAAACTACGACCTCTCTACAGAGTTGCACACATACGGTGTCATCTATCCTGCAGGGCTTCGCCGTCCAGAACTAGTTCCCACCGGAACCCAGACAGCCTTTCGGCTCTGCAAAACTATTTTGCGGGGAGGGAGAGAGAAGCCAGATCATGCAATGGCACTTGTATGTGAGAAGGAGTGAGTGTGGAGGGCTGCCCCTCCACCTCTATTTATAGGAAATCCCAAGGGGTAGGGTGGTTTTACAAGAAAACCCAAAAGCACACGAATGAAGTCCTTCCACAAGGACCCAAATGTGAAACCAAGGTACAAGAGGGGGCTCCAAGGAGGAGTCCCCATGTGGCCGGCCACACCTAGGAGGGGCCCCCCCAAGGGAGCCTCATCCATCCATGTCACCCCCAAAAAATATCTTGGGACAAAACCCAAAATAATGGCTTTCCAAAAAGTAACCCAAAAAGCACTTTCACTATTCATGACAACATTTTTCAGCGTCCGTTCGAACTGAAAATATTTATTTGGGCTTAGAACATTTCCAGTACCCACCATAATAATTTTCAACGCGTTCTGGAACAATTCCAGTTTAGTGATTTCATCTGCGAAAAGCATCTGAAGCGGTTCCGGCAGCTCCGGAACATTTCCGGTATTTATCTCAGAAAATTCCCAGAAGTTTCCAGAATGATTCTGGCACCCTCCAAGAATTATCAGGCATGTGCCGAAACCAATTTGACTTAATGGAATACCCCGAAACAACTTTTGAGTTTCACCGAAACTCATCCGGTGTTCTCACTGCGGAACTTTTCCGCTGTCCGAAACTTTTTCGCTGTCTGAAACTTTTTCGGTGGTTTTCTCTCAGACTCCCTGTCTAGTATTCAGCAGATAGATGACCCTTAAGCGTGTGACCCTATAGGTTCGGTGAAGTATAGACATGACACGGAACCCCTTCCGATCAATGATCAACATCGGAGCCGTGGACACCCATATTGACCCCTATACCCACACGAATGAATATTCGAGTGAACCTCCAGTTGCCGTGTGCTATTCCTGTTGCTTCGCGATATGTTACAAATACCCGAGGTGAGACATGTTGGCATTCCTGTGGATCAACAACTTGTCCACTATGCTAGTTACCTCGTTACCGGTATTGTTCTCTTTTCTCATTACCGTGTTCCGGCATCCCCGTGATCAAATCACAAAGTGTCTGGCCAGACGATGATGGATACCGTAACACCGAGAGGGCCCAGAGATATCTCTCCATCGTCGGAGGAGCAAATCCCAATCTTGAGCTATCAAGTTACTTGACATACATTCCCATGAACCCGTAAGCCGCCGTAATAGCCATCCAGTTACGGATGACGTTTAACAAACCCCAAAGTTCATGAATCAAGCACGAAGAAACTCGATACTCTCATGGTCTGAGGAATCATGCAAACATTAACCATCTCTGTGTTATTAACCATTAACTTGTGACGAATGAATCTCATAGCATAACATCAATCGGGTCGATTCAACACAAATGTTCTTCTAACATTGTGCCCTCAAAGCTGGTGGCATAGACATGCCCATGATTGGGAAAACATAATCATCATGCAACACTTGAGCTAGTCTTAGAGGCATGACTAGGAATACTTTTTACCGTTTATTATTCCACACGTGCACATGGGTTTTCCCCAGAGCCTTTATGGATATACGGGCTCGGGAACCACAGCAGTTATAGCATGGAACATAAACATAATTATGAGCAAGGAGATAAATAATAACATTTATTATTGCCTCTAGGGCATATCTCCTATAGACTCCCACTTGCACTAGAGTCAATAATCTAGTTAATGTTAATGCACTTTACACCTATGTCACATTGGTGTAAAATATGCTTCGCATGTGGTATAGCCTGATGTCCAACGGATCTGACGACTTCAGATCCGTGTGTATCTTTGCATATCCTCGCGTTTTCACGCTTTCACAAAATTCGTATTTTGTGTACACCTTGCTTTGTATATGTGTGAATCATTGGTCGAAACCTGATTCCTCAGACTGAGCTATGGAGCAACTATCTGCAATAGTGTCCCATTGACCAAGCCTTCTTGGAACCATACTAAGTTCATGAATGAACTATATGATTCAACAACTTCTTTGTCGCTTCTAATGCGTCAACATACTTAGCCTTTGTTATAGAATTCGCCTCAGTATCTTGTTTGGAACAAGTTCCAACTACCGTGCCACCATATTGTGTATTGCACAAAACCCTTAACTTTAATCGAAAATCGCTTGGAGCATGGATAAAGACTGTATCGATGTAACCTTTTACAACGAACTCTTCATGATCTCCGCTTGCGAGAAAACATGTCATCAGTGCTACTATAGTACTCAATGACCCTTTTTCACTGTTGTCCCATGATCAGTACTTTTGATCACTTTGGTATCTATACTCGCAACAACTTTGGAGTATTGGACATATCTGGTTGTTTTTACATACCATGGAATACATGATTAATCCAAACATGAAGGTGTTTGGAATCTCCATCATGTATTTTGCTCATCAGTGTTTTTGGGACACCGAGTCTTGCAAAAACTCTTTCCATGTGTCTTCGGCAAGAATCACTCCTTGGCGTTTTAAATGCTAAAAACTTTTAGCATCTTGTCAATATGTATTCATTGCTTAGCCTTATTAGGCAAATCAATCTCCATAGATCATTATGCCTAATATTGAGGCCATTTAGCCCAAGCACTTCATCGAAAAACTATTTTCAAATGAAGTCCTAATTCGTGTCAAGAAATTTATTTCTAATTAACAATGTGTCAAGCACACAACGTTCTTAGAAATATTATTATGCTCCCACTTACTTTCTTGAATCACAAGCATCTTCGTTACCCATTGATGAAGTCAAAACCCTTTTGACCTATCCATCAAAACACGAAGATTCCAACTCCATTTTGCTCTCTTCTGTCCATTGCTGGAACTCTGAAGTTTGCATAGTTACTAGCATCCTGTGGACTGACAAAATACCTTGGACTGTAGCACATGCAAGTCCTTGGTTTCATTTCCATCAGATGGAAATCTTTTTGTCATCCATGTTTCATATCTCATGATTGAAATATGTATCAATTACTAGTTCAACCCGAACCGACTTTAAGCTTCGCTATGATGAAACAACCTCATCATAGTCAACTCCTTGAACTTGTTATTGATACAAGTTGAGCTTTATGGATAAAACATTTTATCCACATCAGTTTATAGTTCCATAAAAGTTCGTTTAGACTCTAAGTCTTCCGAAGGGGTCATCAAGATATGATCTTGAATCATTTATATGGAAACTATCTCGGATTATATTGGCATTTAGCCAATCCCGGAGTCAGGGCCCATCAACGCTTCCTTGTGTATTGTAGGTATACTGTTGTCTAACAACAATATCTCGTCTGCGCACCTAAGAGGTTTGCATGAGCCTTGCCTACGTGGTTCAGCTGCAAGTTCGACCGAAGTCCATACATTTTATTGTAGAGACTTCCGTATCAGTCGCAGTAGGAAACTCCGGAATCACTTCCAAGGTTCCTTTCCTTTGACCTGATGACGAAGATACTGGTTATCTCGTCGAGTTGCACTGTCCTCCCACTCACCTTTTGCAAGAACAATTCTCTTTAAAAGCATACCGTTTTGTGGCAAAAACTTTTGCCTCGGTATAGTGGTGGGGGAATACCCAATGACTTGGGATAACCTACAAAGTAGCACTTGTCTGATTTGGAATAGGTTTGTAACCTTTGACACAAGCCCCATATTCCAAATGTTAAGAAAAGATATAACATGGTTGGGCGTATCATACCATGGTGTCATTTCAACAGACCCGATGGAGCTCTTTTTAGTGTAAAAGCCGCAGTCTCTAAAGCATCGCTCTTTAAAAGGGATAATGGCAAATTTATTTATGTCATCTTTGATCTTACCATGTCATAAATGGTTCGATTACATTTTCACGGACTTTCCACTTGCAGTGGTGTTCCGGGAGGTGCAAGTTATGAAACCCCTTTCACAACTCATCAGACATTCGCTAAACTTGTAACTCAAATATTCTTTTCTGCAATCGAATTGTAGAAACATAATCTTCTTGTTACAATAACTTCTACTTCATATTTGAAAACCTTTTGAATGAATTCAAAAGATCCAGACTTACGTCTCATCAAGTAAATATCCACATATCTACTTAAGTCATTTCTGAAGATAGATAAATCCACTACTTGCAACAATATTTATTGAACTACATACATCAAAATGTATGATCACCAATAAGTTCTTTGCTCGTTCCTTATGGCCTGTGAACGGTATTTCAGTCACTTCTCTTTTCGGAGGAAAGTTGCAAGTTTCAGATGATTCAAAATCAAATGACTTCAAAATCCATCATAATGGAATTTATCCATGCGGGTTTCTCCAATGTGACCAAATGCAGTGCCACACTTGTGTGGTATTCTTTTAGTCTTTATGATATTTAGCGTCAGTGTTATGGATGTATCATATTACCATCAATATTCATAACATACGTCCCATCGAGGATGGAAGCATGGCACTTCATGTTATTCATAATACTGAACAACAATTGTTCTTTTTATGAACAACCTTTTTGCAACAACATTGTGCAAGGGGCTAGAGTGTAAAACTCTAAAATGAATTATGAATGTAAATCCAGAGGTAATATATTATTATCAATATTCATAACATACATCTCATTCATAATGAAAGTATGGCCCTTATGTTATTCATAACACCGAACATCAAAAGTTCTCTTATGAACAACCTTCTTGCAAGATACCTTATGCAAAGGGCTAGAGTGTGAAACTCTAAAATGAATTATGAAAGTAAATACATAGGTAATACACCGATGGAAGGTATAGTAACATTTACTATGTCCCATGTGTGTATCTCAACCTCATTCCTGGCTAGTCTTTCAGGCCATAGTAGTTCTTACATCGAGTTGCAACATAATGCAATCAAGCGGGTATCTTTGTGATTGACTCACAATATCCAAGAATCAGTGATTAACAAATTAATCATAATTCCCAAGAACTATATTTTTGACTAGCCTTCTATACATCAAAAACTTGTATGACATTCATACATGAGCTGGATATTCCAGTCTTCTTTCTTTCTGCCATTATACTTCTAACAGTTTAACTTTTAGTATTTCTCCTACTCTCAGAAGAAGCACCCAACTTAAGAGTGGCGTTAGCCCCGGACTTCCTAGGCGTGAAAGTTTCACTAACACCCTTCGGACACTTCCTTTCTTTTTAAGTTGTTGTTTTATTCACCTTTCATCATATGACAGGCGTTCTTCTGGATCCCTCTCTTATCAGTCTAATGCATAGTAAACACCTTTACTAATAGTTTGCAAACAAACATTGCTTTGGATATCTCATATCTTCTAGCTTTTGTCTGTCTCTGAAAAGGATTTTCAGATTCCATGAATATCACATAACTATCCCAAAACCTTCGAAGTTTGGGTCTCATGGAAGCAAACATATTGCACTTTGACTGAAATGGAATTCTAGCTTTTGGATTGAAGGACAAGAGTCTCATCATCCATAGCATTAGCGGGAGGATACCGAAAGTATGCGATAGGACAAAGTCCTTCTTGGCACTCTTGAGGATAATCCTCACATTACGTTACCAACCGTAAAGTTTTAACCAGATATTTAACAGCTATTCAATTTTAATAGGGAAGGTGGAAACGCGAGCCATTATTCTACAACTATTATGCATATAACACTTAGACAGTGTTCACAATTAATTGCACTGAGAATTAAACAAGATAATTCTACAGTGCGCTCCCACTCAAATCAATATCTCTCATAATTGATTGTGAGTGATTCAAGACCCGTGTTTTGATTATTCGTCATTGATGTTAGTCACCACTGATGACGAAAATCTCAACCGGTAGGCCAACCTGCCAATCACATCTCTATGCGACTCTTGTTCATCTTTCGATGGGCGTGTTCCGAGCTCATGACTGTCATGCCTGAACGTCAAAGACAACCAAGTGATCTCGCTGCGAGGTCTGAACTCACCCGCCTCACACATCCCTAATCGTTCGTACCCATGTTAGTCATGGCGCACCCCGAAAAGTTAGGTGCCGTGATGGTGCTACACTTGGGAGAACACTATCAACTATGATATTTTTGTGAGAGATCACCCTAATAAAAAGCGACTACCGCGCAATCAAGAAGGGTGCATCATAAGGGATAAACATCTCAGGCAATTCATAATAGCATGATATGGTATATCCCTTTTTGACGGAGAAGTCTTGTATTTCTTCGTCTTCGGCCTTCGCGTCGGTGTTCACCTTCGCGAAGATTGCCACCACCTTGTCGATGCACCAGATAATATTGCTATCTCTATAGCTAATAAAATAATGCATTACAACAAGGTTGACACACAGGTCATTTAAAGTGCAATCATATGGCTCCAGCCATCATGCCAAATCATGACACGCAGGTCATGTTAATCAATTTACATCATATAGTCATCTCTTACATAATCAAATTATTATGAGCACTGCTATACCACATCATATGCACATGCAAACCCTCCTGCAAAACCAAGTTAGACGCCTCTAATCGGTTCATGCAAAAAAAAGTTTTTCGTGGCTTCTAAGGTTTCGAAACAAACCGAAGCTACCAACGTCCATCATCAAGTATGATAATTCAAGTCGCTAGATTAACAATGCGGGGTGTATGAAGCACGAGATAATAAAATCTCGAACCCCATACTAAACTTCGTCATACGCATGACCCCCGTGCAGATCATATCTGCATTGCCCTTTCGTCTGCGAAATTTCATCTTTCTTTTTAACTACGGTGGAATTCAATGAACTGTTAGCACTTCGTTGATCAATCAGGATCGCGGATTGCCAGAACATTGAAACTCCACCATACTGTTATCAAGATCAGAAATATGCAAATTCCAGGGAAGCAACAAGAACATCGGGTAACAGATTTCATCTGCTACCCGCACAAATAATTTTAAGTAATAGAACTCATCTACTACCTAATTATATTGTGCAACACCCATACATCACTATGTATTCTAGATCGCAACCTGCATCTACGCATAGCACGGCTCATGATGCCACTGTAGGGTAACGCAGCAGAAAACAAAGAAATTTCCGACCTACGCACCAGCCCAGGAACACTATGGAGACTGCATACAAGGTTTGATCATTTTCGTAACCGACTCGTAGCGCAGCGGAAGTAGAGTCGATGACGATCGGCGGTGCAGATCCCCGCAGATAGGATTTGCAACCTCCCAACCGCGAGGATGTATACCCTCGTCTTCCCTTCTGACAGCCCTCCGGGAGGCGGTCGAACAGTCCCCCGGACGGTGTCGCGGACAGCCCTTCGGAAGGACCTTCGAAACTCGAACGGTCACTCGGACAACACTTCGGGAGGACTCACAGAACTTGGACCGTCACTTGGACAGCCCTTCGGGAGGCACTCACGAACAGTCCCTCGGGCACTAAGATCGAAACTACGACCTCTCTACAGAGTTGCACACATACGGTGTCATCTATCCGGCAGGGCTTCGCCGTCCAGAACTAGTTCCCACCGGAACCCAGACAGCCTTTCGGCTCTACAAAACTATTTTGCGGGGAGGGAGAGAGAAGCCAGATCATGCAATGGCACTTGTATGTGAGAAGGAGTGAGTGTGGAGGGCTGCCCCTCCACCTCTATTTATTGGAAATCCCAAGGGGTAGGGTGGTTTTACAAGAAAACCCAAAAGCACATGAATGAAGTCCTTCCACAAGGACCCAAATGTGAAACCAAGGCACAAGAGGGGGCTCCAAGGAGGAGTCCCCATGTGGCCGGCCACACCTAGGAGGGGCCCCCCCAAGGGAGCCTCATCCATCCATGTCACCCCCAAAAACTATCTTGGGACAAAACCCAAAATAATGGCTTTCCAAAAAGTAACCCAAAAAGCACTTTCACTATTCATGACGACATTTTTCAGCGTCCGTTCGAACTGAAAATATTTATGTGGGCTTAGAACATTTCCAGTACCCACCATAATAATTTTCAACGCGTTCTGGAACAATTCCAATTTAGTGATTTCATCTGCGAAAAGCATCTGAAGCGGTTCCGGCAGCTCTGGAACATTTCCGGTATTTATCTCAGAAAATTCCCAGAAGTTTCCAGAATGATTCTGGCACCCTCCAAGAATTATCAGGCATGTGCCGAAACCAATTTGACTTAATGGAATACCCCGAAACAACTTTTCAGTTTCACCGAAACTCATCCGGTGTTCTCTCTGCGGAACTTTTCCGCTGTCCGAAACTTTTTCGGTGTCCGAAACTTTTTCGGTGGTTTTCTCTCAGACTCCCTGTCTAGTATTCAGCAGATAGATGACCCTTAAGCGTGTGACCCTATAGGTTCGGTGAAGTATAGACATGACACGGAACCCCTTCCGATCAATGATCAACATCGGAGCCGTGGACACCCATATTGACCCCTATACCCACACGAATGAATATTCGAGTGAACCTCCAGTTGCCGTGTGCTATTCCTGTTGCTTCGCGATATGTTACAAATACCCGAGGTGAGACATGTTGGCATTCCCGTGGATCAACAACTTGTCCACTATGCTAGTTACCTCGTTACCGGTATTGTTCTCTTTTCTCATTACCGTGTTCCGGCATCCCCGTGATCAAATCACAAAGTGTCTGGCCAGACGATGATGGATACCATAACACCGAGAGGGCCCAGAGATATCTCTCCATCGTCGGAGGAGCAAATCCCAATCTTGAGCTATCAAGTTACTTGACATACTTTCCCATGAACCCGTAAGCCGCCGTAATAGCCATCCAGTTACGGATGACGTTTAACAAACCCCAAAGTTCATGAATCAAGCACGAAGAAACTCGATACTCTCATGGTCTGAGGAATCATGCAAACATTAACCATCTCTGTGTTATTAACCATTAACTTGTGACGAATGAATCTCATAGCATAACATCAATCGGGTCGATTCAACACAAATGTTCTTCTAACATTGTGCCCTCAAAGCTGCTGGCATAGACATGCCCATGATTGGGAAAACATAATCATCATGCAACACTTGAGCTAGTCTTAGAGGCATGACTAGGAATACTTTTTACCATTTATTATTCCACACGTGCACATGGGTTTTCCCCAGAGCCTTTATGGATATACGGGCTCGGGAACCACAGCAGTTATAGCATGGAACATAAACATAATTATGAGCAAGGAGATAAATAATCACATTTATTATTGCCTCTAGGGCATATCTCCGACACTGCATTTGGTCACATTGGAGAAACCCGCATGGATAAATTCCATTATGATGGATTTTTGAAGTCGTTTGATTTTGAATCATCTGACACTTGCAAATTTCCTCCGAAAAGTGAAGTGACTGAAATACCCTTCACAGGCCATAAGGAACGAACAACAAACTTATTGGTGATCATACATTTGATGTGTGTAGTTCGATAAATGTTGCAAGTAGTGGATTTACTATCTTCAGAAATGACTCAAGTAGATATATGGATATTTGCTTGATGAGACGTAAGTCTGGATCTTTTGGAATCATTCGAAAGATTTTCAAGAATGAAATAGAAGTTATTGTAACAAGAAAATTATGTTTCTACAATTCGATTGCAGAAAGGAATATTTGAGTTACAAGTTTAGTGGATGTCTGATGAGTTGTGAAAGGGGTTTCATAACTTGCACCTCCTGGAACACCACTGCAAGTGGAAAGTCCGTGAAGATGTAATCGAACCATTTATGACATGGTAAGATCAAAGATGACATAAATAAATTTGCCATTATCCCTTTTAAAGTGATGCTTTAGAGACTACGGCTTTTACACTAAAAAGAGCTCCATCAGGTCTGTTGAAATGACGCCATGGTATGGTACACCCAACCATGTTATATCTTTTCTTAAACATTTGGAATATGGGGCTTGTGTAAAAGGTTACAAACCTATTCCAAATCAGGCAAGTGCTACTTTGTAGGTTATCCCAAAATGTTGGGTATTCCTCCCTCACTATGCTGGGGCAAAAGGTTTGCCACAAAGAACGGTATGCTTTTTGAAGAAAATGGTTCTTTCAAAAAGGTGAGTGGGAGAATAATAAACTCGACAAGATAAACAGTATCTTCGTCATCAGATCAAAGAAAAGGAACCTTGGAAGTAATTCCGGAGTTTCCTACTGCGACTGATACGGAAGTCTCTACAATAAAATGTATGGACTTCGGTCAAACTTGCAGCTGAACCATGTAGGTAAGGCTCGTGCAAACCTCTCAGGTGCGCAGACGAGATATTGTTGTTAGACAACAGTATACCTACGATACACAAGGAAGCGTTGATGGGCCCTGACTCCGGAATTGGCTAAATGCCAATACAATCCGAGATAGTTTCCATATGAATGTTTCAAGATTAAAATCTTGATACACCTTTCGGAAGACTTAGAGTCTAACAAGTATTTGTGGAACTAAAAACTGATACAGAAAAAAATGTTTTATCCATAAAGCTCGAATTGTTGAAATAACAAGTTCAAGGAGTTGACTACGATGAGGTTGTTTCACCGTAGCGATGCTTAAAGTCGGTTCGGGTTGAACTAGCAATTAATACATATTTCAAATCCTGAGATATGAAACAAGGATGATGAAAGGATTTCCATATGATGGAAATAAAACCAAGGACTTGTATGTGTTACAGTCCAAGGTATTTTGTCATTCCAGAGGATGCTAGTAAGTATGCAAACTTCAGAGTTCCAGCAATGGACAGAAGAGAGCAAAATGAAGTTGGAATCTTCGTGTTTTGATGAAATGGTCAAAAAGGGTTTTGACTTCATCAATGGGTAACGAAGATGCTTGTGATTCAAGAAAGTAAGTGGGAGCATAATAATATTTCTAAAAACATTGTGTGCTTGACACATTATTAATTGGAAATAAATTTCTTGACACGAATTAGGACTTCATTTGAAAATAGTTTTTCGATGAAGTGCTTGGGCTAAATAGCCTTGATATTAGGCATGATGATCTATGGAGATAGATTTACCTGATGGGGCTGAGCAAAGATACAAATTGACAAAATGCTAAAACCTTTTAGCATTAAAAACGTCAAGGAGTGATTCTTGCCGAAGTCACATGGAAAGAGTTTTTGCAAGACTCGGTGTCCCAAAACACTGATGAGCAAAATACATGATGGAGATTCCACACACTCTTGTGTTTGGATTAATCATGTATTCCATGGTATGTAAAACAACCAGATATGTCCAATACTCCCAAAGTTGTTGCGAGTATAGATACCAAAGTGATCAAAAGTATTGATCAAGGGACAACAGTAGAAAAGGGTCATTGAGTACTATAGTAGCACTGATGACAAGTTTTCTCGCAAGCGGAGATCATGAAGAGTTCGTTGTAAAAGGTTACATCGAAGCAGTCTTCATCAATGCTCCAAGCGATTTTCGATTTAAATTGAGGGTTTTGTGTAACACACAATGTGGTGGCACAGTTAGTTGGAAAATGTTCCAAACAAGTTACTGTGGCGAATTCTATAATAGAGGCGAAGTATGTTGCCGCTTTTAAAAGCGACAAAGAAGATGTTGAATCATATAGTTCATTCATGAACTTAGTATGGTTCCAAGATGGCTTTTGTCAATGGGACACTACTGCAAGTAGTTGCTCCATAAGTCAGTCTGAGGAATCCAGGTTCGACCTGTGATTTGCATACATACCAAGCCAACTCCACACAAAATATGAATTTTGTGAAAGCGTGAAAACGAGAGGATATGCAAAGATACACACGGAGCTGAAGTCATCAGATCCATTGGACATTCAGGCTATACCACAAGCGAAGCATATTTACACCGGTGTGCCACAGGTGTAAAGTGCATTAACATTAACTAGATTATTGACTCTAGTGCAAGTGGGAGTCTGTAGGAGATATGCCCTACAGGCAATAATAAATGTTATTGATTATCTCCCTGTTCATAATTAGGTTTATGTTCCATGCTATAACTGCTATGGTTATCGAGTCTGCAAATAAAACGAGGCTCGGAGGAAGACTCATATGCACGTGTGGAATAATAAACGATAAAATGTATTCCTAGTCAAGCCTCTATGACTGGCTCAAGTGTTGCATGATGGTTCTGTTTTCCTGATCATGGGCATGCCTATGCCAGCAACTTTGAGGGCACAATGTTAGCAGAACATTTGTGTTGAATCGACCCGAATTGATGTTATGCTATGAGATACAATCGTCACAAGTTAAATGGTTAATAACAAAGAGATGGTTAATGTTTGCATGATTCCTTAGACCATGAGAGTATCGAGTTTCTTCATGCTTGCTTCATGAACTTTGGGGTTTGTTAAACGTCATCCGTAAATGGGTGGCTATTACGGCGGCTTACGGGTTCATGGAAAAGTATGTCAAGTAACTTGATAGCTCGATATTGGGATTTGCTCCTCCGACGATGGAGAGATATCTCTGGGCCCTCTCGGTGTTACGGTATCTATCATCGTCTGGCCAGACACTTTGTGATTTGATCACAGGGATGCTGGAACACGGGAACGAGAAAAGAGAACGATACCGGTAACGAGGTAACTAGCATAGTGGACAAGTTGCTGATCCACGGAAATGCCTACATCTCTAACCTCGGGTATTTGTAACATATCGTGAAGCAACAGGAATAGCACATGGCAACTGGAGGTTCACTCGAATATTCATTCGTGTGGGTATAGGGGTCAATATGGGTGTCCACGGCTCCGATGTTGATCATTGATCGGAAGGGGTTCCGTGTCATGTCTATACTTCACCGAACCTATAGGGTCACACGCTTAAGGGTCATCTATCTGCTGAATACTAGACAGGGAGTCTAAGAGAAAATCACCGAAAAAGTTTCGAACACCAAAAAAGTTTCGGACAGCGGAAAAGTTCCGCAGAGAGAGGTCACCGGATGAGTTCCGGTGAAATTGACAAGTTGTTTTGGGGTATTCCATTAAGTCAAATTGGTCTCGGCACATGCCTGATAATTTTTGGAGGGTGCCAGAATCATTCTGGAAACTTCTGGGAATTTTCCGAGATGAAAACCGGAAATGTTCCGGAGTTGCCGGAACCGCTTCAGATGCTTTTCGCAGATGAAATCACTAAACTGGAATTGTTCCAGAACGCGTTGAAAATTATTATGGTGGGTACTGGAAATGTTCTAAGCCCACATAAATATTTTCAGTTCGAACGGACGCTGAAAAATGTCGTCGTGAATAGTGAAAGTGGTTTTTGGGTTACTTTTTGGAAAGCCACTTGTTTGGGCTTTATCCCAAAAGATCTAGGGATGACATGGATGGATTGGGAGGCCCTCATGGCCCCCCCCCCAAGGGGTGTGGCCGGCCACACTTGGGGCTCCACCATGGAGCCCCTCTTGTTCCTTGGTTTCACTTCTATGCCCTTGGTGGAAGGACTTCATTCATGTACTTTTGGGTTTTATTGTAAAACCACCCTACCCATTGGGATTTCCTATAAATAGAGGTGGAGGGGCAGCCCTCCACACTCATCCCTTGCTCTCATACTCATGCCATGCAATTATCTGGCTTCTTTCTCCCTCCCACGAAAAGAGTTTCGTAGAGCCGAACGGCTGTCTGGTTTCCGGTGGGAACTAGTTCTGGACGGCGAAGCCCTGCCGGTTAGATGACATCGTATGTGTGCAACTCTGTAGAGAGGTTGTAGTTTCGATCTTAGTGCCCGAGGGGCTGTTCGAGAGTGCCTCCCGGAGGGCTGTCCAAGTGACGGTCTGAGTTCTGTGGGTCCTCCCGGAGGGCTGTCCGCGACACCGTCTGGGGGCTGTTCGACCACGTCCCGGAGGGCTGTCCGAGGGGCAGATGAGGGAGTACATCCTCGCGGTTGGGAGGTTGTAAATCCTAGCTGCGGGGATCTGCACCGCCGATCGTCATCGACTCTACTTCCGCTGCGCTACGAGTCGGTAATGAAAATGATCAAACCTTGTATGAAGTCTCCATAGTGGTCCTGGGCTGGTGCGTAGGTCAGAAAATTTTTGTTTTTTGCTGCGTTATCCTACAGCTACCTCTGCCGCCACCCATCGAGCCATTGCCACCGGCCAGTGGTTCTCACCGCGGCCACCACCGATCCGCGAGCCGCCGCTACACCGCCCCTTCGGGCTGTAAGGCCACAGCACGCGGTCCCCGCCGCCGGTTGAGGTCGTTCCCGTGGCTACACCGACCTGCGTTGTGCCGCCCCTTTGGGCCGTAGCGCCGTGATCCGTGGTCCACGCCGCCGCTCCGAGGTCTTCCCGCCGTCGCCCCGACCCGCCTGCCGCTTCTGCGTTGCCCCTTCGGGCCATAGCGCCGCGGCCCGCGGTTCACTCCGCGTCCCCGCGCGTCGACTTCCCGTGGTATGCGCCGCGCCGCCTCCCTTGGCGCGGGAACGGCACCGTCTGCGCCGGTCTTCGTCACACTGTCGGGTTCCTTGCCTACTTCGAGCACCGCCGCTGCGCTCCTAACCTGGCCGTCATCGCCGCTCTTCTTCATCCGCCCGTCCACCCCCTTCGTCTTCATCCAGCACCAGCTCATCGCCAGCGTCGCCGTCATCTTCCTCGACAACTTCATCTACTCCGACAACCGCGGGCGACATCGGCCCCACGTCGACTTGCACCGCAACCGTCGTCGAGTCCTTCTCTGCTGGCCCCTCCGACTTCTTCGACATGGCGTACAGCTCATGCAGGTCCCTCATCTACGCATGTCCGGTGCTGGCAACACCAACGTGTGCCTTCGTCTACGACATGTCCTCGGGTTTGGCAAACCCGGCGCGACGCCTTGTCAACAACGTCTTGTTCCCGACGCACCACTACTTTGACATCACTGCGCCCATGACTAACTCGGCGCGTCTTTGCGCCCGCAGCTCCACCGTGAGTTCCGCAACACCAGCCACCCCGACTCGGCATCGACCACGGCATTCTTCGCACGGCTACCTCGACGACAGCTTCACCACCCTACGCTCTTGGCTACCTCGACAATGGCACAAAGGGCTACCACTTTGCTTGAGGAAACCTCGTCGGTTTCCACTCCAGCCACGACTTTCGCGATGCATCGACCGTTACGACTGTGGGTGGGTGTCCGTCGGCTTGCCTTCGGTTTTGTCTCCAGTCTCACCGTCCGCGTCGCTACCGTTGTGACTGCAGGGGGATGTTGAGTATAATGTTCAGTTAGGAAATACGAGATAGACTAGGATATGTTCTGGTTTGTCTTGTACTCCAAGTTGATCATTGTACTTCTATATATATTCCCACGAGGCTCAAGCAATAAACAACGATTCCACCAATCTCTCTCTATCCCTTCTAACAGGTACGTTTCCCTTCTTCGATCCCTGTAATCCCACACTGCCCGCCCATCCATTCGTTGTCAAATAGCCCTGCTCTCTGGATTTGACAGCTCGATATCAGCCACATCTTCTTCCACCTACTTCAGGTTCGTGCTGATTGATTCGACCAACTAACCAAATCACATACATCCATGTCCTTTTGTTTCATGTATTTACCATTTTTGGCAACTTGTTTGTGACATATCTTCTAGAAATTATTTACCCGGTAGTGATAAAACAAAGAGAAAAAACGCATAGATGAATTGGTAGAATCCCCGGAAATGATCAATTACAAAAAAATTCAGAACTAGTTCTTGTAGTTCTTCTAGGGATTCCCTGCAATTGGCCATTGTGAATGTTCAAGAGCAACCAACTGAAAACATAGATGATAATGATGAATATATCAGTGAGGGTGATAATAATTCTAGTAGGCCCGAAAACCTAGCTCATTCACTGAATTCTGAAGTACCAAGTGTTGATAAACAATACTCCCTCCGTCTAGGTGTATAAGTCATCTTATGTTGTGCACCGCGACCAAGGCGGAGGGGAAAACGAGAGAACTTAATGTCTTTTTTGCTAACTAATAGCATTGCAGGCAATGAACTAACCACTGCATGTCATGTTTGGTAGTCTCAAGTCATTGAAAGCATGCACGGCCCACATCTCTTATTGGTTGATATGTCACGAAACAAGAAACAACGAGGGAGTTAATGTACCGTGCCTAAGTGTTTTGGGATTATTTGGTTTTCGTAAGGTGACTTACACACCTAGACGGAGGGAGTAGCCATTCTTCTGGGTTAAACAACAGACTCATGGAAGGCGAGCGCAAGGATTCCAAGGTTGACCTTATTGTGGCCGGACTGAAGCTGTCGTCCTTGCTGTCGTCCTTGCTGTCGCTGAAGGAGTCTGTATTTGAAAAATGTTGACAATGTATTTAAAAAATGTTCAAGTGCATTTGAAATATGTTTCATTTGTATTCATAAAAATGTTCAACATGTATATAAAAAAATGTTCAACATGTTTCTGAAAATGTTTTACATTTACTGGGAAATCTTCGACGTGTATTTTTAGATATGTCAATGTGTCTATAAATGATTTTAAAAGAAGAATAAAAATGAAAAATGAAAATATTTAGGACATTGCAAAAATGTTCATTACACTTAAAAATGAGCATTGAACCGAAAGAAAACGAACAAAGAACAAAGCTAAAATGATATAACTGGTAAAGAAAAACAGATAAAAAGAAAAGAAAAAACTGTGCGGAATTTCCAAAACCAGCCAAAAAAGTTCCCAAAACGATCCCCAAATCATGCATGGAGAAAAAACGCATAGATGAATTAGTAGAATCCCCAAAACGATCAATTTCCAATTTTTCTCAGAACTAGTACTTGTGGTTCTTCCAGGGATTCCCAATGCCTCAGCGAAATCATGCATGTTCCCACAGCCGAACATGCTTACATTATCATATTATAATTAGCAGAACAACTGTCAAAAAAGAAAAGGAAAGTTTTATAAAAGAAAGACAAGGCGTCGACCGTAATTTTTGTTTTTCAGTTAGGCGTTGAGTCTTGGATCTCAAACTTAATAGCTAGATGTAGAATAGCTTTGAAAAGAGAATATTCATTCTCGTACCATAATCTCTACTTATCACTCTATCTCTATTTTTTTTTAGTTTGCTATATCTCTATATTGTTGACATGAAGTACGTGAAATTGAGAGTACAGCAGTAGAAACTCAAGTGCGGTTAGTAATTAAAATCATTATATTGTCTTTATTTTTCTGACAAAGGCAACGAGTCATAATTAAATTTCTTTACAACGAAGAATCGATTGAAAAGAGAGATAGATAAGATGTTGGAACTAAGTTAAATTGTCATCAGAGATTCCTGAGAACTTTTTTTAATTCAAATAAATATAGCCTTAGATAGTTTCATCTTCAAATTCAAAGCCATCTGTTGTGACTGCTTGACTAAACATGTAATTTTCCAAGATTTTCGTCTATTTCACACTTCATCCTTATTGGACAAGACTAGTTTGTGCCAATAGGTTTTGCGAAGTTGTCTTTCGTCAAGATCACCTCGTTATGCACAAACCAGACAAAGACTTTTATTTTTAATGGCACCTTAATTTTCCAAATATGAATCGACTTTGGGATTGGACCTTTGTTTATTAAATCTACATACATCGATTTTACGAAGAATAAGCCTGACACCGATATCTTCTAGTGCAGGGTATCTGGCTCATTAGATAGGTTGACCTCCGTCAACCTACCCACACGATGTAGCAATCTATCCCACTGTTTCCCCACAAGTACCCGTCTGAGCTAAATATTTAAGGGGGAAAATCCTACTATTGTACATACGAAAGCATCTTTACATTCTAGAATGTTATATAGTGTTTGATATTGCAAGGCTAATGGCGTCTCGCCTAGCCATGTATTTTCCTAGAATCTAGTAGACCGTAAAGTATAGTATAATAAAAACGAGAAAATGAAATGCTAACTACACCTAGGAAACGTTAGTAGAGCAATTGGACGACAGTGTTGGTCGTTTCGTTTTAGGATAATTTGTTTACCCAAATTTTTAATGCTCTAATACCATTAGTTGTCTAGCCAAGGATTGCCGATGCATCTTCCTCAATGTTTTTCTTACTCTTGGTCGAGCAAAGACTTTCTTCTTTCTCTCTAACATAATACATGCAGCCTCTTGCATGGTTCAAAAAAAGTTAAATTTTTTTGCAAAAATATGAAGATATATAAACATCGAAATGTCGTGTGTTTGTGCAAATTTCTTTGGAAAACTGCACATTTGCCAACTCCCCTAAACAACAACCAGAAAAAAATACTATGTGCAAGTCACAAATGATAATTTTTTGACAAAATTTTGTAGTACCACCTCAAACAGAAATAATCCACTCTATATATCAGCAAAGCATTGGATTCCACCGTTATATTTGAAGACTGCCTACTCATGAAATAAATTCCTACCAAACACAACATATATGGTTGAGAATTCATATATAAATGAGGACCAACCGATTGTGTATGTTCATTTCCATGGTTCGGGAGATTTACCACCTTTCTCACTTCTAGAAAATCTTAGCACAATATGAGTGCAAGAATGGGAATAGGAGACGTTGGGAAGTGCACTCTTAGTATGAGTAAACCACACAGTGCCATAATATGTGTTCCGCTGGCCTGACAGTGTTCTCGAATGACAACTCGAAATTGTGCATCTTCTTCAGACCGAAGAGAAGCTCGAAGTTTGAAAATGACATGTACTTAGCCGTTTCTTATTCTAATCTAGGCACATATACATTATGTTCCTTTTTTACTGCATGTAGTGGTATAGTTTTAATTGATGTGAACGAATCTGGATATAGTGTCTGTGTTTTGCCTTTTTAGCTCATGAGATCTCTATGTAGTCTATACCATTATAATCCAGAGGAAGAACCAAGTGGCCAGCTTGGTAAGCTATCAAAAAAATTTTGCAATCACCAGAGGAAGAAACAACCTCACACGGTGGCAATTGCCTAACAACCAGCAACTTGACAAACAGAGGCAACACTATTAAGTGATCTGCTGTACAGTGAATCGATAGATTGCATGCCAGATAGGTGTTGTGCGAATAGTTACTATGTTCATATGGGTTTTCATAATCATGCGGACTGCATAGCTACACGGATCTCACGGTGCGAACTTGCAAGATCAGATCTACACATGCGGAACTAGTCACGTGGAACTCAACAAGCGGATCTCATCTCACGGATCACTTCGCGTGGACATCAGCGCGACAGGATTTGAAGACTCCGACCTCGCGGAGTACTGCTGAAGGGCTCAGACCTCAATAAAGGTAAAATAAAGATAGCACATGCACTTGCTTGTACAGAATTGGAGACCTCAATTATTTATCAAGATCTTTCATGCAAAAATAAATCATGAAACTGATCCCAAGATAAATGTTCCCAGCGACCACACATCCTATATGGCCAACCATTTATATATGACGACCATGCCAAACTGTTCTCTGCGTGATTCAGATTCAGTGTGGCATTTCCTTCTCATCTAAAACCAAATGTTGGCAAACATAATCCAAGGAAAAAAGGTCAGATGTCAGGTTGAGAATAGGAGACATCGGAAAAGTTGCACACAATATAGGGTGAAGAATTAGTAAGGATACATGTGCTACTCTGGGGAAATACTGTCTTCTGGTGGCAGTGGAGAACTTCAGAGCTTGTTTAGTCTAGGTAATGCTGAGAAAGGCCAGGGTATATTGTGCTCATGCCTGCTCAGTACCTGCATGTGTAATAGTTGGTGCCGATCGCCAGCATCTGGACCAAGTTATGTGGACTACCACATGCACTCAGGGTGTTGGACCGAATGTGTGTCCCATACTGCATCGCCGTTTAGCAAGACGCCCTAGAAGGTCAACAACACTGCTAATGCTCTGGATCTTTTTGAATTGATCTGGTCTTGGCACCATATTTCAAGACGAAAAGTTGTAAGCTGCCTGTCAATGGCCAGCAAAAGGCTGTGAAACTGCAAGTTTCAAACTATGATAGAGAAGGCAATGGACCACGTCTATCATACAGTACCCATGCGGATGGATGGTAGCTCTTAACTGGCTGGAAGGATAGGGCATTGTGAATGAGAAAAGTAAATAAAAAAATATGCACTTAATCTAGGGAATAGAAGCACCGGGAAATGGATGATGAAAGTATATGCGTTCTGTTTTCCAGATGCACATTTTTCGTGCATCCTTCATGTCCGCTCGAGAATAGATCATTTATTCGTTTCAAAGTGTAATAGCCAAAGGGCCATTTACTTTGCTATAATCATATGTTTATGTACACATAATCAGCAGTACTGATTTCTGGTACTCTACAAGGTTGAATATTATGGGGCCAGTACTTGCTGTGGAGCACGCCTCAGGTTACTCACGTGTCTACTTAGTAGAGTAGGAGAACAATTATAGACATCCTGAGGAGAATTAATGGATGCATCTGTCACCCCTACACAGATATATAATGCTCTATCTCCTCAAGTAGAATCAATTTTACAAGTCACAAACCCACTTCTATGCCATTACGAAATATATCACAAGTGGGAAAAGCAAACGAGCTAGCTACTAGTAGAGTGTGATGAGACTGAAAAGCCATTTGGGAATATGAGGAACCAGGAATGAATGCATTGTCACTTAATGCACGATGTACCTTTTTTGAATTCTCAATCAGAATTTTGTTTTAGGATATATTCCGAGGTTTCTTGGTTTTTCGTGGCAGCCATGTGGCCGTGATAGAAGCGAGGACCAGCCGCATCCATAAGCCAGTAAACAGCCTGGTACTTGGTTTCGAGCACCCGAGATACTCTACCCAGAAAGTACTTGTGTCCTCTAGCACACGGACCGGGCTCTTCCCATGCCTGGCCCGCTCTGGTTCAATGTCAGAAAGTGCTTTTGTGGAGAAAAATAGGGTGGAGTTGTAGAAACGGAAGTGGGCTGCCGCGCTAAAATTTGAATGGCCTTCTTGCAAATCGGAAGTAGACTGTTGGGGCTAAAATGTATTATGTTTCATCGCTGAACCATCTTGATACTGTTAATGAACAACTTAGGGTAATCAGTAAGACAGATTTTCACCTGTAATGAGTAATCCTTCCATTTTCCTTTTGAACAAAATGTGCACACCATTTTCAGTGTGCATATTGGGATATCTAATTATTAAGTGTGTTATCCTTTGTTAAGTACAAGTCAACTTTTTGACAATTTGATCGCAATCTTGTTTTTGGGTAAAAACTTTCGATCTATTCAACCATTCGAAACTGTAATATCAACCATTTAGTGCGTATTTTTAAGCACCGATGCATGGTAGTACTTCATTTCAAAAGGCGCAAAATAGTAGGTGGTCTTCTCAACCTTTGGTATAGGTTCAAATCCTATCGGACTCAATCTTATTTCTATCTATTCTTTGAATAACTATCCTAAAAAAAATGTCCTTTTGCGTGATTCAAACAAAGAGTTTTTATATTTTTGAGTTTATTACACAAATATGTATGCATATTCCTTACGTAATTTTTATTGTTATTCAATAATATATGATAAACAAACAAATTGGCAGAAAAAAACAAGCCCATTTTTGTGCAGAAATACTACACATCTATATATGTGCAATTAAAAAAATTCAAAAAATTTCGAGCCGTAAAATTCAACATTTCAGAATTTTAAGAAGAAAGGTCAATGAGCCCATACTCCGGAGAAACTATTCCCCAGTCCAAATAATATCTTGAAGTATTTTTGAAGAATTAACAGCACAGCAAACTGCCGAACTTGTTTTTTTATTTCCATGGAGTCTGCTGAATGTTGTCATTTAGTTTTGAGCTTAACTGCCAAATGCTTCACATGAGGAGACGGAGGAGTGCCACGTTTCTTGCGTCCCCCTCTCCCCCAAGTTGCGTCAAAGAAAGCCAGCCCAATACCCTACGTTCTCACATTGACAACCGAGGCCCACGACGCGAGGAGAGACGGGAGCGCGCACAGCTCTCCATTACCCAGGAGCTTAGAGTTTGTAGGGATTTTCCTGGACAACTGGGCTCCTCTACTCATTTACCTGCCTTCGCGTGTGAATGAGCGTGTGTACTAATTTAGGAGTAATGTATGTGCAGTGTGGACCATCCAATGCAAGCCTGAGCTCTCACTCATGCTTCCCAACACAAGCCGGTGCAGTGTATCCATATCCTCGTCCGGTCCTTTTGTCACCACATATGCATACTGGACTGGCTCGATATGATGTGCAACCGCCAGGTTTTCTTCAAGTTCTGGTAGATGACAAGTAATTTCCTGGTAGAAAGATCATTATATAAGTGAATAGATGAAGTAGGCGGTGTCAATTTTTTGTCCTGCAAACTGCCAGGTATCTTATATTGACTAATTGGAAGCACCAAAGACAGCTTTACTTTAATTCTAAAAAATTATGGTTATTGTCCATCCGATCTCCATATCAGTTATGAACAGCCGTCAGATGAAGTAAAGAAAATAGAAGAGTCCTCCCCTGATGTCCCACCCCGTACGCCTTAGAAAATTCTTCCACTGGCTGCCAAAGGAAACAACTACGAGTTCCCTCAAAAAAAGGAAACAACGCGAACCAACCTGTGGTTGGATGGTTAGAGGGACAGTTGTATCCCCAGCCCACCAGGGTTCAAGTCCTGGCGCTCGCATTATTCCTGGATTTATTTCAGGATTTCCGGCGATGCGCTTTCAGTGGGAGGAGACGTTCCCATCGACGACGAGGCGCCTACGGTGACTTCGTAAATTTCAAGATGACATGGTGAGTGTATGCGCGTATGTATGAGTGTTTGCGGCTGTACTAATGTTCAAAAAAACTGTCATAAAAAAAAAGAAGATGCACGAGCTGTCCAGTCAAAAACGAAAAAAAAGACCTACGAGCCGTCCAGACACCAGACTTTGATCTAGATGGTAGCGCTGCTCCTCCCCATCGTCCTTCTCGGCTGTTAGACGTCCTAAACATGGACGCTGCAAGCCAGCTCAATGGAACGATCCGGACAAGCTTCTCCCCGATCCCCTTCATCTCAACCTTCCAATCCTCTATTTCCTAGATGTCTAGGCCCAGCCACGCTGCAATCAATTAGTTCATGCATTGAAGATGCCCCAGGTCCTTTGAATCTCCTCTGTGTTCATGTCTTGTCTACATCTACCATAGACGATGTTGTGGGCAATGGTGTTGTATCAACAACAGTTTAGAGTAGTAGGGCAGCCGCCATCGCGCGTTGGAGTGGCCGCAAGGGTGGATAAGCTGCTCCAGACTTCTGGCGCCTTGGTTCATCTTCCCTAGAGTATTGGAGTTGGTCAGCCGTCACTCCTATCCCCAAAAATCACAATCACGGCAAGTATCACATGATCCTGAAATTCCCACTCTATTCTACAGCACATTCAGTTCATCACAGAACACCATGAAATTTATTTAATCCCTAACACCTGATAAAGAAAATTTGGTGGTGTACATTTTCATGTAACGTGCTGCTCATGACCAGATTATGCAATATAGGTACGGAGGAAAACCAGCTGGAGCATGTAATATCTGTAGTAGTGTTTGCGTTCACCACATGAATAAATCAAACACTGACAGCTCAGTTTGTTATTTATCCCTAGGCAAGTCACTCTGCATCTCTAGATTTCAGTTGGGTTCTCCACCATTGAATTCATGCGATAAGAACTAATAAATTGGTTTGATCTTTAACATCAGCAAGGGGAATTATATGTATGCATATGGAACTATGAGCACTTATCTTGACCATGTTATGAACTGTAGGGAGCACATGGAAGAGAGCCAGCTGGGTGCTCTTCATACGTGCCAGGAAATCTTTACAGTAGAGCATTTTTAGCTACATCAACAATGAGACACCAACCAACTACTTTGATGTCTATGGGTGGCTCAAGCTATATAACTTCTTTGCATGTCACACCATGTTAGTTAAAAGAATCAGGTGATGTTTCCTATGAAGAGGATTTTGATGGTGCACATTATTTCTTCTAAATATAGGCTAAATCTAGGATTGCATATATTATCATTGTTTTGGAATTAAATGAAGATATGATGCCTAAACTTTGAATATACACCGATACATGTGTCAATTCACTTACCGAAAAAGGGTTTCCCCCCGCTTTGTATTCCAAAGCAACCAACACCGAGACAGAGATCGCTGTGGCGAGCAGCACAACACACCAAAAGAAAAAGAAGAAGAAACAAATGCCAACCACGGCAGCTCGGCAAAGCGCGGATGAGCCGCCACCACGGCGCCCACCGGATACAAACCACCACGGACCGAGGCTCCGAACCGCCGCGTACCAAGCAGCACCTCCAAGAAGGAATGCAATGCCGACGACGCTGCTGCCCGGACGAGTCCTAGGGTTTCCCCCGGCATGTGGAGAGAGGTGGGGGGTTGGATACCACCGACACCCTCCAGGAAGGAATGGTGGCACCCGCAGGTGTCACCGCGTCGGGGCCTAAGCCGGCAGGGATTTCTCCCACATTCCAAACCCAACCGCCCAACCGGACGGAACCGACCCGCCAAACCGTCGCCCACCACCATGCGCCAACGCAGTAGCGCCGCCACCCACGCCGCCTCACTACGAACACCACCACGAGGCCAAGAGGACCGGAGAGAAGCGCAGCACGACGGGAGCAGCAACACCGACGCCGAGCGGGAGGGAACCACCTCCACCGCCGTCGTGCGGGAGGCCCGTGCCTCCGGCACCATAGCGGTAGCCGTCCGGACGCGGCAGCGGGGCATGACGGGCCACCCCTGGCCCAGCCAGGCCCGTTAAGCCCCACCGGCCACGATGCAGCAGGCCGGCGTCGGCGCCGCCAGCACCCAGCCGCTCGTCGCGTCTCCCCCGCCTCCCAGAAGCCACGCAGGAGACCATCCCCGCCGCTGGCCCGCCCAGGCCCAGATGGGGCCCGAAGGGCCCAGATCTGGGCCGAGCGGACGACGCCAGATCCCGCCGCCTCGCCGCCAACGGCGGCGCCGCCGCCCAGGTGCTCGCCTGCACTCGCCACGAAACCCTGCCACCACGCCAGACCGCCGCCGCCTAAGTGGACCCCCCGGAGCAGCTCCGCCCGCGCCGGAGAGCGGCCGGGAGGGGAAGGGCAGGAGGCCGCCGCCACCAGCAGCCCCGGGGCCGAGCCGGCCGCGGGAAGGGAGGAGGGAGGGGGGGCCTGGAGGGAGGAGGGAGGGCGCGCGGCTGGTCGCCCGCGGGGGGGGGGGGGGGGGGGGGGTCGCGAGAGGATTGGCTTATCTGGCCAGGCCTAAAAAGCCGAGGGAAGATTCAAAGTGCATGTGTACTGTTTACCAAGGAAAAAAGACTATAGCTTAACTTCCACTAATTGTGTGTATGTATAATTTGTACAATTTAATAGTATTGCTTGGGTGTATGATGTCGATTTGTAAACAATAATTTGGTGTACTGAGATTTGTTAAAAAAAATAGTAGCGCTCAAGCATAACATTGCTTACTGTAGTTGCTAAATAAATCTAGAAGTTTCTTGCCGTTGCTCAGTTTGATCGAGTGTCTACTTAGTCAAATGAAGTGATCATGACAGCTGTTGTTTGGTTCAGGTATATATACATTGACAATTCATCTAATTTTTGTACTACCTTTCGAAGTAACAACATTATGATGCAAAGGAATTTAATTATTTAGCTAAGTATACAAGAGGACGTCTCTGCCTTTTGCTACTGATCAATTGCCATATGAGTACGTAGACTCATAATGAAAAAAATGGTATAACCGTTAACTTAATTGTCCAGAATTTGCTTCATATCTTTTTTCTATACGAAAGATTTTCTTCAACTTGAAATCTTAAATATTTACTAATAATAACAGGAGACTCCTTCCGAGCATCCATGGTTCTATGGCAATTTGCTACTAATTCTTTTGTATCTTAATCCGAAATTATAATCTTCCATCTGTTGTCGATCCCACCGCCTGTTCATCTATCCCTACCCTACTCTCCTTGGGTATTTGTTAATCCCCTTGCTCTACTTAGATGTGTGCGGCTGCACCGCATCCGCCACTGGCACCCATGTTGCCTTTGGCCTCCTCAACCAGATAACTTAACTATCCATCATGCATATGCCAACATCCTCACCCGGGCTTGCTCTCTCCAGTGGCATCCAATCAGCCAAGTATCATGATGATGCCATACTTAGTTTGGTTTAGTCACGTACCATTTGTGCAGGCTCCTTTTAAGCTCTAGATTGTTGCCTGATGGAGCAGGGTAATTCATTTGTGCTTAGAATTTTTTTATGTATCCTTTTCTGGTAGTTGAGTTCCTTAAATGAACAGTGAGGTCAGCTTTGTGGTCGAGCACCTCATGGATTATAATTTAATATAATTTGGTTCCTTTTGTTTAAACATTGTGATCATTGATTCATATGATTAATTAGTACTCCCTTTGTAAAGAAATATAAGATTGTTTAGATCAGTACTTTAGTGAATGGTCATATATTACTTTACATAGGGAGTACTTTTGTTTCACGTAGCTTACTGGATTTGGTAGTAACTACGCTTTCCACAACAATCAAATTCATAATATATATTATCCTGAATTTATCCCGTCATCTTACTGCATTATACCATGATCTTTTGTTTCAGGTAAGTGATCACTAATTCAATATGATGACATGATACCTGAGAGTAGAGAAATTCACGATTTCCAAAATATCACATAGTAGATATGGATTCTAAATGTCCATGAGAACCTAACTAATCAATCTTTCCGCCATAGTTATGCCTTATCATGCAAATGTTCAATCTGTTTAGCACACCCTCTTAGGTTAACCTTGAGTTTTTCAGTAATGATTTAACACTGTTGTATCACATTGCCTACATTTTAAATTCCAACATGATACTAGCCCGTGCAGATGCACGGGTTGATGACTAGTATTTATAACTTAGTGATGTTTGCAAAAAAGAAAAAGAAAAAGGGCTAGCTGGTGCTTGGCATGTGTATCTGCTGGCATGACAATCCTAGCTTGCCACGGTACCGCAATGCGCAATATCGCCGTCGGAAGATGCGGACACACCATTACATTATTAGCTGTGTCTGATGCAGTTAACCTATAGCTATTTGGCACAAGGGAGACCCTGGGTTCACCCTGCATGTTAGTACTATTTGTTTGTATGTAAAGATCGACACCATGTTCTGTATAGACTAGTAATTAGACACGGCATCTTGTTTGATCAGTTCACATGATGATATATCTCAGAGGCGCCGCTAGCTGCAGGGGCCACACACGCTTAATTATTGGCTTTAGTTAACAATCGACACGGAGAGGCTGGGTATAGGTTGACCATGAATGATATCCGGCACGTACGTACGTACGACCGAGTTGGCGCTTAGCTAGCTAGCTCCACCTGGATGACACTCGTCATCGTTTAATAATTCCGGCCTGCAGGGAGGAGATGCAGCTAATTGTTTGATCAATCGGCTAGAGCCGGCCTGCAGCTGCAAGGCGCGCGTGGCCGGTCAGATGAGTGACGGTACAGCAGCATTGTCGCTCGTTTTTCAAACAATCTCAGGGCATGGTTGATTCATAAATCATAATATAGGAATCTTTCCCTAATAATAAAAGGGCTATTGCTTCTTCCTCCCTAATTTTGGTCCGTCCGTCGTTATAGAATAGTTGCTGCTTTCCAGGGATCGAACTCACGACCTGCAATAAGTTTTCCTTACGTACATCCAACTGATCTAAATCATGCTTGTGTAAACAAAAGAGGTTTCGTCTGTATTGTATAGTACCACCTTGCTTCTTTGCATATAATTTTACCCATTTATATATGAGTACAAGTTGGAATCAATAAGAGTCTTGAGATTAATAAGGAGAGGGTAACGAGTGGGCCGAAATTAATGGAGAGAGACAGAGAGAGATCCGGGGCATTCATGGAGGGAAACGTGGGAAAGAACTTGGCTGAAGCCACGCCGATTAAATCATGGAGCCACGCCATTCATGGAGGGATTAGTGTGAAAAAGTTATGCGATTAAATCGGTTGATGCACACAGCCTGGCGAATTAGATTATAATTAATTGAGGGAGTCCACTAATTAATGAGAGAGAGGGATTCTTGGAACATGATGACGTCGTTAAATTAGTGAATTAATTAAAAAAATTGCGGGGAGTGAATTAATTAATTAACTAATGAGGAAGAGGAATTCGTGTTTGAAGGATTCGAACCAGCATTGTGTAATTTTTCACTCGACCGTACTGACTAAAGAATATTCTGATTATGTTAATTCTCGGACCACTTCTCGAGCAAATATACACACTAACTATTCACTTTTAATACCACGTGATTCGCAAAAAAAAACCCGTGACACATGTGGTAAGCAATCTAAACAATTCCAAAAAAAAACTATTCACTTTTAATATAATTGTAGGTTTTTTTTGGCATATTATTGATAAAACACATATAATTTCCCACAAAAAAGAACAAAAATTGCAGGTGTTTACTATCCGACTCTATCATGTTGGACGTCAAGGAGACGTGGTGCAGGACACCTATATCAACTACGGCCAGGGCTCCGCCCATTTGTGCTGACTCCATCGAGATAGAGGTCAGAATCATGGATGGCTACGGACGACTTATCCGATACCAGGAACCCCATCTCGCTCGTTCTGTCAATCGCATACCTAGCATCGAGATCACATTTGTGCTCGCAAAGTTTTCGGGTTCTTGCGTGGAAACTGGAATTTCATCAACTGGTCACATTGTGGTATAACTTTCCTAACTTTCAAAGAAGAATTCGAAAATTCACAGCCAATAGGCCATGCGTTGTCTACCTACTACAGCCTTAAAGTGGTTAGCACATTTTTTACTATGAAGAATCTTAACAAGGTTCGTCATCCATTCACGAGGAGGGCCTTGACTTCCTTCACTACTTATAAGTTGAGCCGTTTAACTACTTCATGGTAATTGGTGATTTAGTTCGGACGATGCGTGCATCAAGTTTAACAGAGACTGGTGTTGAATAGATGGATAAGTTGACAACCATTTGTGATGGTAGCAAATATTAGAATTGACAACATGGATTAGTTGGGCGTGCAAGCTTTTGTTTCTCCTGTTGCAACGCACGGGCACATTTGCTAGTATTACAGAAATAATATGAAAGTTATAGAAAGTGTGATCGACATGTATCTCAAATCTATCTATTATATACTTAAGACAGAAGACAAATAAGACACCATGTTCTTCCACATAAGCTAAAATAATATACATCATTGATCCGTAATTCTTACGGCTAAGATTTAAAGATATTACGTTACATGCCTAAAGTTATATGTGGAACCGACACGTACAAAGGTTCATCAAGAAGAAGTTGGAAAAAGGACTAAAAAAAAGTTGGAAAAAGAAGGGAGGATATTTTAGAAATTTGGATCGGCATGTGCATAGCACGTACGGATGATGATGGGAAGCTACCAAGTAAACACAAACAAAAAAGGAAACTACCGCTACAGTACTATCTTAGGTTAAAAAAAATCAGTTCGTATCCGGTTCCATATTAAAGCTTCTCAGCCGGCTAGGACGTGATATCTATTCTCCGTATCTCTAAACCACATTAATATATTTTTGCGGGGGGTAAAGCCCATTAATATATCCCTATCTCTTAATAAAGCTTATATTAACTAAAGCAAATGTCGGCCCAGAAAAAAACTAAAGCAAATATCTTATCCCAAAAGAAGCAATATCACCATGTTAATACAGCAGCGATTGCCAATTAACATAAAAAAAACTTCCAACTAAAAAACATATTTTTTTTGGGATGAAAACATCTTTGCAAGGAAGAATCTTACATGATCCTAGATCAAAAGTTCCATTAAAAAAAACTATTCTTAAAATAGAATAAAAAACATCACGCTAATTATATATAATTGTACCGATCTAACGATAACCTAGCATGACATGGTCGTGTAGAAAACCAGGACCCCAGAACTCACAGCAAGAAAAAAGAACATCTAGGGCTACATGGCGTGTGCTGGTGTACTGTTGACATCATGGACGACATCATCAAAAGGATCATACTTTATATTTCTTCTATCAGGTGTCAGCTAAAAAGCAATATGATCATCTAAAAAAAACCATTGCCTTTGTTCCTTTGACTGTCCCCCTAAGCTGCAAATGACATCAAACTTAAACTAACATTTAACATACACATAGGAATTATATACAATTTATACAACAAATCCATTCACTTGAAGGCCATCTCGAGCAATTGTTACACGTACAGACAATAGAAAACTACTTTAATAAGTCATAGTACATGCCTCGGATGTATGGACATGAATACAAAAGCTATGATGATAGGGCCCGAGAGATGATGTTTCTCCCTATCGTAACCAGCTCGATGAGATAGATTTGGTGATTGTTGTATTACCATTAACGTGATGATTATCGTGGCACAGAAAAAATATATTAGGTGCATAACAACAGAACTATTTTCTAATTTATTTTGGGGGAAACTATTTTCTATTTAAAAAATGGAAGGAGGTAGCAAAACTGGCTTATTAAGTACACAAAATAATGTTGTAGTTATATGGTGACACGTAGAAGATATAACTACATAAACATACCATGGTGATAAAAAACAGATGTGCAAAAAGATTTTCTATACCATGTTTGTATATGCTCTGTATTTCATAAAAAAGAGTATATGTTAGTATCGGATAGAAAACACAAAATCACGGATAGATCAATAGCTCTCCCTATACTACAAGGAGATGGACGAGTGGCGCGGTTACGTGTGAGCATATAGCAAAACTATATATACGAGTGTTCTGTCGAGAATCGTATCGTCTAGGTGGCTCCAACCACTTTGCCATCTACGACACACCGATCACGGCCTTCAAGGATGATAGTACCCAGCGGGTCGCCAACCCGTCACGCACCGCCTCACGTCCTACACGGGCAACGCCGTCGCTGCCGCTGACACCTCCGATCGGACGACGATTGGATCCCCGCCAAGAAGTCCCAACGCACCATTGACCGCACGGGGATGACTACCACCTCGGCCGCCTCGACTGCAGCATCTTGCCCGAGCGCCTTGACCACTTGGCGCAGGGAAGGCCACCCCCTTCCGTTGTAATCGTTAAGGAGGAGGAGGAAAAATTCAAGGAGAAGGTTGCGCCTTCACCCACCCCCACCCTCGACGAAACAGCGACATCATGCTGCCATGCTCCAACATCAATTTCGCTAATCTCATGTAAGGTCCAGGCATCTAGCAGGGCGTTCTCTTTTCTTCGTCATAATTATGTTTGTCCATGGATAAGATGCTTAGATATGTGAAGCGCTATGCTGCGCAGTCTGCACTTGCATTGCATGCCGCTCTATCCAAGTTACAGGGCACTACTAAATCCAATGAGCTTTGTTTGGTTTTTGGTTCGTTTCTCTAATACATGGTTGTCAGTGACCAAACAATTTTCACAAACAGAAAAGATGGTTCTGTGGCCTAGAACCAGACACAATGAAATTAATTAGCATTTAGAATTGGTTAAATCCAAATTTAGATGGTACAAATTCGACCCATGG
Source organism: Thinopyrum elongatum (assembly GCA_011799875.1). Lineage (NCBI taxonomy): Eukaryota > Viridiplantae > Streptophyta > Magnoliopsida > Poales > Poaceae > Thinopyrum > Thinopyrum elongatum. The sequence continues at coordinate 32,843,113 of CM022303.1, read as the reverse complement.
TCACATCATGTTTTTTTAGGCCAGGTCTTTCACCTCTCAAACAATGATGACTCCACTTTCTGGCGTAAAATAATTTTACTGTAAATGTGCAAATGAACCATGCAATTTTTTTGGAGGGAACCATGCCAAATTTCCTCAGTTAAGTTCAATGTAATAAATCTATAGCATCACAGTTAATTTGAATTGTGTAGACAAAGATTGTAGGTCTCTTTAAATATGGGAATTGGAATAATAAAAAAATCCATAGCATTCTTCAAGTTTACAAATAGCTAGATTTGAGAAAATATGAAATTTAAAAGAATATAAAAAACAGAAGTGCAATCCAGTAAAATGAATTGTTTAATTAGTAGGACATATAAAGTGGACTATTCTTCAATTCGAGGTCATACCTAGAAGCCTAATGAAATGGTAAATATGAGGAAAATGAACATATATGTGCAAATACCAAATTAGATGCATGGCATGCATGACGACTTGAAAAAAAATAGGAATAACAAAATTGCAAGGCATGCATGATAATGATAGCTCACAATGAGACCAATTTTGTAAAGAAAAAAATAATATAAAACATAGCAATATGAAATCTAGCCGCGCAAATGCGCGAGCGACACCGCTAGTTCTATAGGAAAAGAGATGTTATTTGGTTCAATGGATAGGATTTTTTCCATTAGATGCGACCTAATGTTGTTTGCCTTTGAAATGTGAAGGATAGAACCAATGAAGTATATGAATATGAATCTATTCCTACAAGCCAAAGGGATTGAAAGAAATTTTTCCTATGGTGCTACTATGAATGCCTTTGGTTCAAAGGAATGAGGCAATGTAATCTCCGTTTTATATTCCTGTGCACGAGGAACGAGACTAAGATCTTTTGTGGTACAATAACATTCTAACTATATATTTTCTCCTCATAGATAACTGCATGTCGGTTGGAAGTGTAGATTCCTTTGTAATTAACTGGTGTTAACTAAATCCTAACACTCGCCATAATCTATAGTTGTACATGTTGTATCCTAATCTTAGAAAGTGGTTCCTCTAAAAAACTAGTCAGAAAAATATGAGGAGAAACGTGGTTGGTATGTTACTAAAAGTCCTTAAAGCCTAGTGGAAAACCAGGAGAAGATGATGTAACACATATTGGTTATTGTCTCTTTTAACTCGATACAAGAAAACCCATGGAGTTTAGAGGAACACGATCATTTTTTAAAGCAAATACAAAAGAGTTGATTATTGCTTCCAAACTTTTAGGGTGCATTTATCCAGGATCATCAAACGAGAAAAACCTAGTTCGAATGAATGGGCACATGCTTTTATAGACCTTGATGATTTTTTACTCCTTCTTGTACATATCCATATTAATATAAAAAATGCAACAGTAGGGGCGTATCCTACTGTTTTTTGTCAAAAAAAATATTGTGCGAAGTGTGAAAGAAAAAGGATGACCAAGAAATATATCACCTACACCTTTACAGAATTTGAGGACGTCAAGTCAATAGTACTGAATCAACAACCTTCAACCATAAATACCTTGTTGGTTGTTGTGTGTGTGCATATATACTGCTCATCTTGACTCGAGATGTAACATCAAGTTATACTAGTTGGAACATTCTTCCATCACGTAGGAGGTATTTCCTGAGAGACAATTCATGAACAGTAAAAAGTATTACGTAAAAAAAGGATAGGGGAATAAGAGACACTGGGAAAAGTGGAGTGGTCCCACCTAAGTAGACCATGTATCAACTTCTATTAGAGTGTGTTCACCACACTTGTCCGAGCTGCTATTTGCACCGAATCAGGCCTTGATGTCATTGTGGGAGCACTTCCTTAGCATGCTCCGCATAGGTTAAGCTCATGGCGGTGATAAGTATTCTACATGGAACCACAATTGATATGCATGGAACCACAAAATGGACCCCACGCACCTGAAATTTCCGCCTTTGTAGCTTGGATGTAATACCGATCACAAACACAAATAAATTGTTTAAGCATGTGTACACAAACAATGATTGGTAACGGTGTGAATTAAGCGGGTTGGGCTTCAGTATAGCTTGTGGAAAGGTCACGGACAAGTGGAAAGTGAGGTTGACCATAATCTGCTAGAGATGGTGTTCCTGAGGGCAAACTATCGTCGCGTGTACAAATCACGATTCTTCAACCTTTGATGTTGGTTGCATGTGTATCTGCTAGCATATCAGTCCATGACACGGTACGACACACAGATTTTTACATTATTAGCTAGGTTGTATATACGGAGATGCACTCTATTGCCAATTGGCATGTGCACCATGTTACAGTTTCGTAGTATGGTACACGTCATTTGGGTTGATCTATTCACATGATGATCTGAGCAGGACTAGTTGTAGTGGCCACACATGCTTAATCATTACCTTTGGTTAACTCGGCCTGTGGTCGTCGCAGCCAAATTATATGGTTATACTGGTTAATTAAGTAAACCGCTTAGCACTTCAGTTGTCAATTGCGTTACACATGCATGTAGGATGGTTGGCACACACACCACAAACAAGTTAATTTAAGTATGTTTAGTAATCTAAGCGCGTATCCATCACATCGCTGTCGTGTACTAGACAATACATATCGGGTTACATGGTACGGCAACGCAACAGGTTAAGAGATAATACTTCCGTGTCTGCGGGGAGGATGCAGCTAGCTCATTATCCACTAGAGCCGACGGTCAGGTGTGTGACGGCAGCAGTGGCCACACTGGAAACATAAACGTGGGGGTTTAGTAGGCTCCTATGATTTTTCAAATTAAGGAAGACAAATATAGCTTCATAAAAATATCGAATTTTCAAACCAAATGAATAGTTACCACTAACTCATAAACCAGGTCTTAGCCCAGTTCTATTTATGAAACACCAACCAGTCAAAAAAGAGTACAAGGTTTCGTTTTTTGTTAAAAGAGTACAAGGTAGCGGCACCCCCTCAATTAGGCGGTAGATAAAGCCGAGGAACTAACGGTCTAGAGAGCCATAAAAAAGGAAAAAATTGTGACACACATTTGGGAACATTAATTATTGTGTTTTGGTTCAGTAGGAAACTGCATTAGGGAATAGAAGGTATGGGGAAAAAGAGGACCATTGCTCTGTGGACCTAGTAATCTAGAGTTTTTGCCGAGAACATATCCAATGGCACCCTGTTACTGATGTGCTCAGGGGATTAAGTATGTTCTGACAGCACCATGTAGGCAAATGTTCTCAAGTGATTTGTGATCACAAATGGGGCTTGACCCTTAGTTAAAAATAAATTATTTTTTTCACGTGCACTATATGGTTGTCACCTGAAGTTCAGGCGCTGCAATTAATTGTATATGTTAATTATTCACATTTTCTCTTTTGTTAAATCGACCCGGCAATATATATTGATTGATGCACCATGTACCTGCTTTAACTTGACCACACCGGTTGGTGAGATATATAATCAAGCTATATAACTTTTAGGTTGTAAAATATGTGGCTTACACACATTCTAACATGGCTATGACGGTAATGTATTTTCCGTCACACACAAAGGTTTGCGATATACTTGCACCAACTCCCATATCATTAAAACCCTTTCCGATCAGAAATCCTTTCTCAAGAAAATATGCAATATATAGCTGGTTTGTTGACAGCTTTAGGTTTGCTATATGTGACCATTTAGTGCACAACAACCTTCCACAGAAAATTGCTTGTACTGGCTCCATTCTGTATAGAAGGGTTATTCTATTTGTCTAGAAATGCTAGAGCTATTTTTACTGACCTCACATCACGGATTAATAGTTACTAAATATAGTATCATGTTGAATAGAAACTAGAAGAAGGATGAAGAAACATCTCATCAACACATTTATAAAAAGTCTAGACCTGAAGTTAATTCAAAGTAGTACATCCAACAATATCCAACCATGACTAGCCATACCCTTTTTGGTCTGTGATTGTATATAGATACCGATATATCTTCACTCACATAATAGGATCGAGTTCTACTAGTCGGATCACTTCTACATTACATTCAAATGGGTGTTAATTAGATCAAGAAAAAAAAGTAGCTCATCCTAAGAGAGAATAGAAGAACACAAAAATAATGTGCAAAACGCATTGTGAATAGGAAACGCTGAAACAAGATGATTACTTAGTGGACGATGCATGGTTTCGTGCTATTGCAAACTACCAGGATATACTCCTCCATTAGGTTTGACATGTCCACATGTGTCAACAACTAATGTATGGATGATGGCATATGATAGCTAGAATTGTCGTTCATGCACATTCCAAACACAATATATGACCCTCCTCCACCGCCAAACACGTAATACTTCGAAAGGGCACCGTCCGCATTGGCATTGGTCCAGCTCTCCTCTGGCGTGCTCCAATGAGCTTCTACCAGTTGTGCTGCGGTGACAACTGTTCGCTGAACTCTGTATCCGTTCCATTACCATTGGACGGCCCGATGAAATGATTGCCCAGTGTTTTCGATTTTTCCCGAGCTTCTAAAGAACTCTTGACGTATTACTCATGTAGCCACCATTTTTCAAAAATACTCGTTAAACCTCTATTTTGCCGACTGCAAGATGGCAAGTGATTTTTTCCCGAGTATAATATAATACTCAAGAAACCTATTAACCAGGTGTTTTGCATCATTTTACATCTGTTCGTGACACTCAAAACTCAAGAAAATATCACATTCTGGTAGTGATGCATGGGAATGCTGGTTAATGCCAAAGATGTATCTCAATCTGTATGGTAACCCAATATCAGTCAGATACTTGGGCTACACCCAGTCTAGAAGTGTCTCTATCATGATTACTGAGGTACTATGCACTACATGAATCAACGCAAAACGATGCTCCTACCACTGGCTCAACAACTGCTAAGAGATAATTTGTTTTGCAATCTTTGTAATGCCGTTCTGTTTCCCAGATGTTCATTTATTGTGTAATATTGGTATCCACTTAGGAATAGATCATTTGTTTATTACAAAGTGTAAAATAGATAGCCAAAGGGGCATTTACTTTGCAATAATCTTATGTTAATGTACACATAATCACTGTTCATATCTCTATTAGTCTGCATGCATGGTAAGCTTTCCTGTACTAGTATCGCATGATGGACACAAAGGAAATTGTCTGGTATGACGCGCCCCTGGAAAAAAGCACTTTGACTAGCAGAACAATTGTAAACTGCTTGTGAATAGCCAGGAAAAGGTCATGAAGCCACCAGTTTTAGTCTCGAATAGGCAAGGCATTCGACCACTTCTACATACAGTGTAGGGTAACGCAGCAGAAAACAAAAAAATTCCGACTTACCACCAGCCTAGGACCACTATGGAGACTACATACAAGGTTTGATTTTTTTTTTAATCGACTCGTAGTGCAGCGGAAGTAGAGTCGATGACGATCGGCGGTGCAGATCCCCGCAGCTAGGATTTACAAACTCCCAACCGCGAGGTTGTATTCCCTCGTCTGCCCCTTGGAGAGCCCTCCGGGAGGCGGTCGGACAGTCCCTCGGACGGTGTCGCGGACAGCCCTTCAGGAGGACCTTCGAAACTCGGACAGTCACTCGGAAAGCCCTTCGGGAGGCAGTCTCAAACTAAGACCGAAACTACGATCTCTCTACAAAGTTGCACACATACGGTGTCATCTATCCGGCAGGGCTTCGCCGTCCAGAACTAATTCCCATCGAAACCCAGACATCCCTTCGGCTCTACGAAACTATTTCATGGGCAGGGAGAGAGAAGCCAGATCATTGCATGGCACTTGTATGTGAGAAAGAGTGAGTCTTTAGGCAGCCCCCTCCACCCCTATTTATAGGCCAAGCCCAAGGGTGGCTTCTCCAAGAAGCCAAGGGTAAAAATACCAAAGGGCCCTCAAGGTGGCTTCTCCAAGAAGCCACCCAAAAAGCACTTTCACTATTCACGACGACATTTTTCAGCGTCCGTTCGAACCGAAAATATTTATGTGGGCTTAGAACATTTCCAGTACCCACTAAAATAATTTTTGACGCATTCCGAAATAATTCCGGATTAGTGATTTTCATCTGTGAAAAGTAGACAAAGCGGTTCCGGCAGATCCGGAACATTTCCGGTTTTTGTTCCGGAAAAATCACAGAAGTTTCCAGAACAATTCTACCACCCTCCAAGAATTTCCAAACGTGTGCCGAAACCATTTTGACTTAATGGTATACTCCGAAACAACTTTTCGGTTTAGTGATTTTCATCTATGAAAAGCAACCAAACCGGTTCCGGCAGCTCCGGAACATTTTCGGGTTTTTTCTCCGAAAAAATCCCAGAAGTTCGCAGAACAATTCTGGTACCCTCCAAGAATTTCCAGGTGTGTGCCAAAACCAATTTGACTTAATGATATACTCTGAAACAACTTTTTCAGTTTTACCAAAACACTTCCGATATTCTCTCTCCGGAACTCTTCCGTTGTCTCCGACACCTTTCCGGTGACTTTCTCTCAGACACCCTGTCTAGCATTCAATTGATAGATGACCCTTAAGCGTGTGACCCTATAGGTTCGGTGAAGTAAAGACATGACCGGAACATCTTTCGATCAATGATCAACATCGGTGCCGTGGACACCCATATTGATCCCTATACCCACACTGAACCTCCAGTTGCCGTGTGCTATTCCTGTTACTTCGCGATATGTTACAAATACCCGAGGTGAGGCATGTTGGCATCTCTGTGGATCAACAACTTGTCCACTATGCCAGTTACCTCGTTACCGGTATTGTTCTCTCTTATTGTTCCCGTGTTCCGGCATCCTTGTGATCAAATCACATTGTGTCTGGCTAGATGATGGTTGACACCGTAACACCGAGAGGGCCCAGAGATATCTCTCCATTGTTGGAGGAGCAAATCCCAATCTTGAGCTATCAAGTTACTTGACACACTTTTCCTTGAACCCGTAAGCCGCCGTAATAGCCACCCATTTACGGATGACGTTTAACAAACCCCAAAGTTTATGAAGCAAGTATGAAGAAACTCGATACTCTCATGGTCTAAGGAATTATGCAAACATTAATTATCTCTGTGTTATTAACCATTAACTTGTGACGAATGTATCTCATGGCAAAACATCAATTCGGGTCGACTCAACACAAATGTTCTTGTAACATTGTGCCCTCAAAGTTGCTGGCATAGACATGCCCATGATCAGGAAAACAGAACCAACATGCAACACTTGAGCTAGTCTTAGAGGCCAGACTAGGAATACATCTTACCGTTTATTATTCCACACGTGCATATGAGTCTTCCTCCGAGCCTCGTGTTATTGCAGACTCGAGAACCATAGCAGTTATAGCATGGAACATAAACATAATTATGAATAGGGAGATAATCAATAACATTTATTGTTGCCTCTAGGGCATATCTCCTACAGACTCCCAGTTGCACTAGAGTCAATAATCTAGTTAATGCTAATGCACTTTACACCCCATGGCACATTGGTGTAAAATATGCTTCACATGTGGTATAGCCTGATGTCCAACGGATCTGACGACTTCAGCTCCGTGTGTATCTTTGCATATCCTCGCATTTTCACACTTTCACAAAATGCATATTTTGTGTGGACTTGGCTTTGTATATATGTGAATCACAGGTCGAACCTTGATTTCTCAGACTGAGCTATGGAGCAACTATCTGGAATAGTGTCCCATTAACCAAAGCCATCTTGGAACCATACTAAGTTCATGAATGAACTATATGATTCAACATTTTCTTTGTCGCTTCGAAAGCGGCAACATACTTCGCCTCTATTATAGAATTCGCCACAGTAAGTTGTTTGGAACAATTTCCAACTAACTTTGCCATCATATTGTGTGTTACACAAAACTCTCAATTTAAATCAAAAATCGCATGGAGAAATGATGAAGACTGTATCGATGTAACATTTTACAACGAACTCTTCATGATCTCCGCTTGCGAGAAAACATGTCATCAGTGCTACTTTAGTACTCAATGACCTTTTTTCCCAGTTGTCCCATGATCAATACTTTTGATCACTTTGGTATCTATACTCGCAACAATTTTGGAGTATTGGACATATCTGGTTGTTTTTACATACCATGGAATACATGATTAATCCAAACACAAGAGTGTGTGGATACTCTATCATGTATTTTACTCATCAGTGTTTTGGGACACCGAGTCTTGCAAAAACTCTTTCCATGTGACTTCGGCAAGAATCACTCCTTGACATTTTTAGTGCTAAACTATTTTTGCATCTTGTCAATGTGTATTTTTGCTTAGCCCCATTAGGTAAATCTATCTCCATAGATCATCATGCCTAATATTGAGGCTATTTAGCCCAAGCACTTCATCAAAAAACTATTTTCAAATGAAGTCGTAATTCGTGTCAAGAAATTTATTTCCATTTGATAATGTGTCAAGCACACAAGGTGTTTACAAATATTATTATGCTCCCACTTACTTTCTTGAATCACAAGCATCTTCGTTACCCATTGATGAAGTCAAAACCCCTTTGACCATTTCATCAAAACACGAAGATTCCAACTCCATTTTGTTCTCTTCTGTCCATCGCTGGAACTCTGAAGTTTGCACACTCACTAGCATCCTCTGGATTTACAAAATACCTTGGACTATATCACATGCAAGTCTTTGGTTTCATTTCCATCAGATGGAAATCCTTTCGTCATCCATGTTTCATATCTCATGATTGAAATATGTATTAATTGCTAGTTTAACCCGATCTGACTTTAAGCATCGCTACGGTGAGACAATCTCATCGTAGTCAACTCCTTGAATTTTTTATTGCAACAAGTCGAGCTTTATGGATAAAATATTTATATCCGTATCAGTTTTTTGTTCCAATACAATCCGTTAGACTCTAAGTCTTTCGGAGGGTTTATCAAGATTTAAATCTTGAATCATTTTATGGAAACTATTTCGGATTATATTGGCATTTAGCCAATCCCGGAGTCAGCGCCCATTAACGCTTCCTTGTGTATTTTAGGTATACTGTTGTGTAACAACAATAACTCGTATGCGCACGTGAGTGGTTTGCACTAGTTTTCCCTACGTGGTTCAGCTGGAAGTTCGATCGAAGTCCATACATCTCATGTAGAGGCTTCCATATCAGTCGCAGTAGGAAACTCTGGAATCACTTCCAAGGTCTCTTTCCTTTTATCTGATGACGAAGATACTGTTGTCTCGTCGAATTGCACTGTTCTCCCACTCACCTTTTTGAAAGAATCATTTTCTTCAAAAAGCATACCATTCTTTGTGGCAAACCTATTTGCCTCGGTATAGTGAGGGAGAAATACCCAATTACTTGGGATAACCTAGAAAGTAGCACTTGTCTGATTTGGAATAGGTTTGTAAATATTTTACACAAGCCCCATATTCCAAATGTTAAGAAAAGACATAATATGGTTGGGGTTACCATACCATGGAGTTATTTCAACAGATCTGATGGTACTCTATTCAGTGTAAAAGCCGCAGTCTCTAAAGCATTACTTTTAAAAGGGATAATGGAAAATTGTTTTATGTCATCTTTGATCTTACCATGTCACAAATGGTTAGATTACATCTTCACGGACATTCCACTCACAGTGGTGTTCCGGGAGGTGCAAGTTATGAAACTCCTTTCACAACTCATCAGACATTCGCCAAACTTCTAACTCAAATATTCCTTTTTGCAATCAAATTGCAGAAACATAATTTTCTTGTTACAATAATTTCTACTTCATTGTGGAGACCTTTTCAATCATTTCAAAGGATCCAGACTTACGTCTCATCAAGTAAACATCCATATATCTACTTGAGTCATTTCTGAAGATAGATAAATCCACTACTAGCAACAACATTTATCGGACTACACACATCAAAATGTATGATCACCAATAAGTTTGTTGCCCATTCCTTATGGCCTGTGAATGGTATTTCAGTCACTTCACTTTTCGGAGGAAAGTTGCAAGTGTCAGATGATTCCTAATCAAATGACTTCAAAATCGATCATAATGGAATTTTTCATGCGGGTTTCTCCAATGTGACCAAATGCAGTGCCACACAAATGTGGTATTCTTTTAGTCTTGCGACATTTAGCATCAATGTTATGGATGTATCATATTACCATCAATATTCATAACATACATTTCATTCATAATGAAAGTATGGCCCTTGTGTTATTGACAACGCCGAACATCAAAAGTTCTCTTATGAACAACCTTCTTGCAAGATACCTTATGCAATGGGCTAGAGTGTATGAAACTCCAAAAAATGAATTGTGAAAATAAATACAAAGGGAATATACGGATGGAAGGTATAGTAACATTTACTATGTTCCCAGCGTGTATATAAACCTCACTCCGGCAAGTCTTTTAGGCTGTAGTAGTTCTTGTATCAAGTTGCAAGAGAATGCAATCGAACAGGTATTCCTGTGATCAACTCACAATACCCAAGAATCAGAGACTAACAATTTAATCACAATTCCCAAGAACTATTTCTTTGACCAGCCTTCTATACATCAATAACTTGTATGACATTCATACTTGAGCTTGACATTCCAGTCTTCCTTTTTGTTGCCTTTATGCTTTTAACAGTTTTACTTCCAATAATTCTCCTACTCTCAAAAGAAGCACCAACTTGAAGAGTGGCGTCAGCCCCGGAAATCCTAGGTGTGCATGTCATACTAACACCCTTCAGACATTTCCTTTCTCTTAAGTTGTTGTTTTATTCACCATCATCATATGATAGGCGTTCTTCTGGATCCCTCTTGTATTAGTCAAATGCATAGTAAACACTTTTACTAATATTTTGCAAAACAAACATTGCTTTGGACATCAAATGTCTTTTAGCTTTTGTTTGTGTCTGAAAATGATTTTCAGTTCCATGAATATCACATAGCTATCCCAAAACTTTCGAAGTTAGGGTCTCATGGAAGCAAACATATTGCACTTGACCGTAACGGAATTCTAGCTTTTGGATCGAAGGACAAGAGTCTCATCATCCATAGCATTTAGCGGGAGTATACGAAAAGCATGCGATTGGACAAAGTCCTTCTCGGCACTCTTGAGGACAATCCTCACATTACGTTACCAACCGTAAAGTTCTAACCAGATATTTAACAGCCATTCAATTTTAATAGACAATCCAAACTTGAGCCATTATTCTACAACTGTTATGCTAATCACACTTAGACGGTGTTCAAAATTAATTGCACTGAGAATTAAACAAGTTAATTCTACAGTATGCTCCCAGTCAAATCAATATCTCTCATAATTGATTGTGAGTGATACACGACCCATATTACAATTCAACGTCAAGGATGCATCCATCTCAAGTGACGAGAATTGCAATCGATAGGCCAACTTGCCAATCACATCTTTATGTGACTCTTGTTCATCTTTCGATGCGCGTGTTTCGAGCTCATGACTTTCATGCCTGAACGTCAAGGCAACCAAGTGATCTCGCTGCAAGGTCTCAACTCACCCGCCTCACACTTCTCTAATCGTTCGTACCCATGCATCCATGTGATACCCCGAAGAGATAGGTGTCGTGACGGTGCTACACTTGGGAGAACACTAACTACTTGATATTTTAAGTGAGAGATCACCCTAATAAAAAGCGACTACCGCGCAATCAAGAAGGGTGCATCACGAGGGATAAAAACATCTCAGGCAATTTATAATAGCATGATATGGTATAGCCCTTTCTGACGGAGAAGTCTTTATTTTCTTCGTCTTCGGCATTTGCGTCGGTGTTCACCTTCGCGAAGATTGCCACCACCTTGTCGATGCACCAGATAATATTGCTATCTCTATAGCTAATAAAATATGTGCATTACTTAAGGTTGACACGCAGGTCATTAAAGTGACAATCATGTGGCTCCATCCATCATGCCGAATCATGACACGCAGGTAATGTTAATCAAATTACATCATATAGTCATCTCATACATAATCGAATTAATATGGGCACTACTATATGACATCACATGCACATCCTGCAAAACCAAGTTAGACGCCTCTAATTGGTTTATGCAAAATTTTATTTTACGTGGCTTCTAAGGTTTTGACTTAAACCGCAGCTACCAACGTTCATCATCAAGTATGATTATTCAAGTCGCTAGATTAACTTTTCAGGGTGTATGAAGCACGAGATTATAAAATCTCGAGCCCCATACTAAACTTTGTCATACGCATGACCCTCATGCAGATCACATCGGCATTGCCCTTTCGTCTACGCAATTTCATCTTTCTCTCAACTATGGTGGAACCCAAAGAACTGATAGCACTTCATTGATCAATTAGGATCACGGATTGCCAGAACTTTGTGAAATTACACCATGCCGTTTCAAGATCAGAAATACTCAAATTCTAGGGAAGCAACAAGAAAATTTGGTAACATATTTCATCTGCCACCCGCATAAATAATTTTCAGCAATAGATCTCATCTACTCCAAAATTATATTATGAAATACCCATACATCACCATGTATTCTAGATCGTAACCTGCATCTACGCATAGCACGGCTCATGACGCCATTGTATGGTAACGCCGCAGAAAACAAAAAAAAATCGACTTACGCACCAGCCCAGGACCACTATGGAGACTGCATACAAGGTTTGATCTTTTCGTTACCGACTCGTAGCGCAGCGGAAGTAGAGTCGATGACGATCGGCGGTGCAGATCCCCGCAGCTAGGATTTACATCCTCCCAACCACGAGGATGTATTCCCTCGTCTGCCCCTCGGACAGCCCTTCGGGAGGCGGTCGGACAGTCCCTCAGACAGTGTCGCGGACAGCCCTTCGGGAGGACCTTCGAAACTCGGACAGTCACTCGAAAAGCCCTTTGGGAGGCACTCTTGAACTAAGACCGAAACTATGATCTCTCTACAGAGTTGCACATATACGGTGTCATCTATCCGGCAGGGCTTCGCCTCCAGAACTAGTTCCCACAGGAACCCAGACAGCCTTTTGGCTCTACGAAATTATTTCGTGGGGAGGGAGAGAGAAGCCAGATCATTGCATGGCACTTGTATGTGAGAAAGAGTGAGTCTTTGGGCAGCCCCCTCCACCCCTATTTATAGGCCAAGCCCAAGGGCAGCTTCTCCAAGAAGCCAAGGGGAAAAATACCAAAGGGGACTCAAGGTGGCTTCTCCAAGAAGCCACCCAAAAAGCACTTTCACTATTCATGACGAAATTTTTCAGCGTTCGCTCGAACCGAAAATATTTATGTGGGCTTAGAACATTTCCAGTACCCACTAAAATAATTTTTGACGCGTTCTGAAACAATTCTAGATTAGTGATTTTCATCTGCGAAAAGTAGGCAAAACGGTTCCGGCAGCTCCGGAACATTTTTGATTTTTTTTCCGAAAAAATCCCAGAAGTTTCCAGAACAATTCTGGCACCCTCCAAGAATTTCAAGATGTGTGCCGAAACCATTTTGACTTAATGGTATACTCCGAAACAACTTTTCGGTTTAGTGATTTTCATCTGCGAAAAGCAACCAAACCAGTTCCGGCAGCTCCGGAGCATTTTCGGGTTTTTTCTCCGGAAAAATCCCAGAAGTTCGCAGAAAAATTCTGGTACCCTCCAAGAATTTCCAGGCGTGTGCCGAAACCAATTTGACTTAATGGTATACCCTGAAACAACTTTTTCAGTTTTACCGAAACACTTCCGATGTTCTCTCTCCGGAACTCTTCCGTTGTCTCCGACACCTTTCCGGTGACTTTCTCTCAGACTCCATGTCTAGCATTCAACAGATAGATGACCCTTAAGTGTGTGACACTATAGGTTCGGTGAAGTAAAGACAGGACCGGAATATCTTCCGATCAATGATCAACATCGGAGCCGTGGACACCCATATTGATCCCAATACCCACAAGAAGAAATATTCAAGTGAACCTCCAGTTGCCGTGTGCTATTCTTGTTGCTTTGCGATATGTTACAAATACCCGAGGTGAGACATGTTGGCATCCCCGTGGATCAACAACTTGTCCACTATGCCAGTGACCTCGTTACCGGTATTGTTCTCTTTTCTCGTTCCCGTGTTCCGGCATCCCTGTGATCAAATCACATTGTGTCTGGCTAGACGATGGTGGATATCATAACACCGAGAGGGCCTAGAGATATCTCTCCATCGTTGGAGGAGCAAATCTCAATCTTGAGCTATCAAGTTACTTGACACACTTTTCCATGAACCCGTAAGCTGCCGTAATAGCCACCCATTTACGGATGACGTTTAACAAACCCCAAAGTTCATGAAGCTAGTATGAAGAAACTCGATACTCTCATGGTCTAAGGAACTATGCAAACATTAACTATCTCTATGTTATTAACCATTAACTTGTGACGAATGTATCTCATAGCAAAACATCAATTCTGGCCGATTCAACACAAATGTTCTTCTAACATTGTGCCCTCAAAGTTGCTGGCATAGACATGCCCATGATCAGGAAAACAGAACCATCATGCAACACTTGAGCTAGTCTTAGAGGCCAGACTAGGAATACATCTTACCGTTTATTATTCCACACGTGCATATGAGTCTTCCTCCGAGCCTCGTGTTATTGCGGACTCGAGAACCATAGCAGTTATAGCATGGAACATAAACATAATTATGAACAGGGAGATAATCAATAACATTTATTATTGCCTCTAGGGCATATCTCCTACATACAGTACTCAGATTGTTGCATCGTAACTTCACTAGCTCGAAGAATAGGACAAGGAGAGGCAGAAAAGTAGTAGGAGTATGAACTTAACTCAGGTAAGAAGTTTCGGAAAAAGATGGAAGTTTCTCCTTGGGCTAAGTGGCATTCTATTTTCTACTCCCTCCGTTCCATAATGTAAGACGTTTTTTACACTACTAGCTAGTGTAAAAAACGTCTTACATTATGGGATGGAGGACTAGTTGTTCAGCTATTTATACCAATGTGTAAAATAGATACCCAAAGGTGTGTCTATTTTTCACTAATCGTATTTTTATGTAGACTTAATCAATGTTCAGATTTATGCCCCGCAAAGAAAAGTTTAGATTATAGGACAAACACTTTGTGTCGAGCATACCCAGGTTATTCACGGGGCTACTCCTTAGTTTAGGAAGACAACTATAGACATCCCAAGGAGAATTGATCAGTGCATTCAGCACACCTGCATGGATATATAATGCTCTGTCTCCTATCAAGTGGAATCAAGTTTTAACTACTACAAACCCACTTCTATGCGGCTACCAAATACGTCTTGGTGAGAAAAGCAACAAAGGTAGCTATAGCATTGAGTGGTGAGAATGTGGAAAATGTTTTGGGAATAGGAGTCAACGGGAATGGGAGCAGTGTTGCTTAGTGTACCATGTAGCTTTTCCGAATACGCAATAGGAATTTTCTTTCCCGATGTGCCCCGAATCATTGTAATGTCTGTTGTCCTCTGTGTGGCCGTTATCAGAGAAACCCATAGCTGCATTCCTAGGTCGGTACATACACATGCCGTAATTTCGGTGTTAGGATAGTAGCTGCCATGTTAATTAGTTCAAATCTCAGTAGTAGACCGATGGGGCTCTTTACATGTCGGGCTAGTTCTCGTTCAATATCAGACATGGATTTTTGGGGAATGAAAGACACATGGAGTTAATTGTAGAACTTGAAGTGAGCTAGTGGATTCCGAGATATCTTAATCAGTGCGTTAAGCGCCCCTTCTGCTCCACAGCATGCATGGCGCGAACATATGGGCCGCGGTGCAATAAGAATTTTGACCCACGCATGCTCGTGTGCCAGGTCGCTTGCTTGCCTATTTTTCTCTTCGAGTGCTTGGTTTTGTTTCCGTTTTTTCTCTTCTAGTCTTCTGCATCCAGCTTTTGGACATTTACTTACTGAAAATTCCATGAATTCAAAACTCATCATGATTTGGATAAAATATTCATGACTTTAAAAATCATGCATTTGAAAAAAATATGA
The DNA here is from genome assembly GCA_011799875.1 of Thinopyrum elongatum. Lineage (NCBI taxonomy): Eukaryota > Viridiplantae > Streptophyta > Magnoliopsida > Poales > Poaceae > Thinopyrum > Thinopyrum elongatum. The sequence continues at coordinate 32,827,194 of CM022303.1, read as the reverse complement.
ATTCAAAAACAGTTTCCGTATTCAAAAGGTTCATGAATTTGAAAAAAATGTTTGCAAATTTGAAAGAGTTAACGAATTTGAAAACACTTCGCTGATTCCAAAAAGTTCACACATTCAAAACTTCATGAATTTGAAATAAATGTTCAATTTTTTTTAAAAAGTTTGCGAATTCAAATAGAGTTCATGACTTTGAAAAAAGTTTCCTCACTCAAAAACATTCGTTGATTGAAAACATCATGAATTTTAAAAAATATGTTGATGAATTTGTAACAAGTTTGCAAATTCAAAAAATGTTTTCATGAATTTGATTATAAAAAATATATGTGAATTTGAAAAAAATTTCGAACTGAAAAAGTTGAAAATTTTGAAAGAAGTTCACAAATTTGAAAAACGTTCATGAATTTGAAAAGTTCATGAAATTGAAAAAGTTCATGAAATCAATAAATGTTTGTGAATTTGATAAAGTTCATGAAAAACCAATAGAAACAAACAAAACTAGTGAAACATAAAAACTAGAGAAATCAGGCAAAAAAACCATACGGAATCTTGCGGCATAACGGGAGACTTGCGGCTAAACTTCTGCACTTCCTTCCGAAGTTTAAGACCATGTCTTGCATTATACTCAGAGTGTGTCATAACATGTCTATACCACTACACATGGCACATAGACTATGATTAGTCACTGGACAACAGATACGCCTAGTGAGCTGCCTAATCACTCCCTCACAGATGTTTGCGCCGCAGCATGAGTATCAAGGAAAACACATATTGAGATGATGAAAGCATCTCTAAGGCGTGCAGCAGTCTTGGACGTCGCCTCCACCTATAGTCTAGGTTCAATCCCGCTCATAAGGAGCGACGCGCGACGACTCTTATGGACGCCCCATGTCATGCCTGTCGCCGGAAGGATCTAAGTACCGCACCTCATGCAGAAACACCAAGTCATGCTTGCTACTACTAGGTTCTACGCACAGAGGCTCCTATATAGGCCACATGTCATGTCTGTTGCTGTTGGATCAAAGAAGGTGGAACAGTGATGGGAGGCAACGCGGTATGGGACATGTAAGTCTTCCCGTTTCTCCTCCTGAGGTATCCGGCTATCTAGGTATCGATTGCCGGATAAGGGGTGATACTAGAAGCTGCTTCAATGACGATTATGCGGACTCGGGTGGAAACACAAGATCTCTAAGAAGCTATGTTGATGTGTGCCTGCATTTTGCCCTTACTGATGGTGGTAGATCGAAGGTTGGCTCTGGGGATAAAAACCCCAAGTTCGTTCTATGGTTGGTCCCCACCATCATCGCATGTGCGTCATTTCTTTCTTGAAGACACGTAGCTTAGGAGTTGTGTACTCTTTGTTTGTTTCTATCTTTTATCGGCGTCGGGTATTCGTTTCCAGGTAAAAAATATTCGTCTGGTGAATTTCGTTTTATGAGTATTATAGGCATGTGCATCAATTGATGGAGAGGCCGGGGTTTATCATCCTTCTCAAAAAGATAAGATTCCTAATATTATAGTTGTCGTGTAACTATAAGGTTTACCTCTAACCTAGCTCCATCTGTCCTGTCATGATTCATTTTTCTTCATGCAATTTAGTATACTCTCTACGTTTTTCAGAAACCAGTTGCGACAAGGGTCTAGAAATTCCATTTCTGTGATATTTATTCTTTATTGTATGTGTATTGATGTGGCAAATCTGGGAACATCCGACGAAGCATTCCACAACTAAACTTGAAAATATTACACTATATAATAAATTTTTTGAACTGCATCATCTTATCTTGCATAGACCTCATGGAATGTCAGAGCGAGCTTGATGTTCTTCCTATAAACCTTTTTGAGAACTTCCACGCTCCTGCATTTTATGCACCGTGCTTGGTCTCGCAAGGTAATAACACATAGCAGGTGGGATTCACAACTTTGTGCCATAGAGCCATGTCATCTATGGATGGAGACAATGTTTGAGCTCTAAAACAGGGCAAGCCAGAGCTGGGTTGATCGATATATGTACCAAGCAGTACTAATAATTTCACGCACCTATATAAGTCGCTCAATCTCCAATGAAGTAGAGGCATGCTCAATGAGCTACCATTTTTTGGCGCAAGCTTCTTTATTGGGAATCAAAAAGGCCACAAGTTTATGAAATGTAACTAGGAATATGAGACATTGGGAAAGAGATGAATATTCACTACAAGAAAGTCTGCTTGTAGAGATGTGCAATTTCATAGCAAGAGACGTGTTATTTCATCTCTAGCCAACCATAGAGTCAACTTAGTAAAGCGTCTTTGGAGCGTCTTCTCATGGACCGTCTCAAAACATGTAGACACACTGGCTAAGCATGTCTAAATGGCATGAGACACTATATTGAGACGTTCAAAACCGTCTCAAGGTATGTAGAGACGTTATGTTAGATGCGCTCTATCACGTCTCTATGTAGAGACCTTCATTCGTCATGGGCCCATTCTTATACACGTTGTGTAGAGACATCATATTCGTCTCTTAATATGCATAAGCTTCTTTGTAACCATGAAAATTTTACTTTAAACATGATTTGATTTATTTCGAATGTGTAGTTCATCATTTCAAATTCAGTTACTTTATCACACCACAAATGCATGTGCAGAATGATCAACAAACATCATTATATAAAGGCATCCGTCCGTATCAACAATTATAGTCATAAGCAACAAATATCATTATATAAAGGCATCAGCCCATATCACCAATTGCATTCACATGAATCCAATTTACATAACTAACATCCTTGGTAAAAACAGGCAGTGCAATAATTAGTAGGAACTGTTGGTGCAATAATTTGCCTACTTATGTTTTGGAGTTTGTTGACATAAACAATATGGGACTTATGTGGTTTGCTAGTGCACACAGAGTAACAAGTCCCTGGAATCAAGAGGATTTTGATTCAAACAACGAAGATAATCCCCTGCGTTGCAATGAAGGTTATCACCGAAGATTATGATAACAAGAGTGACCCCTCAAAAATTGCTTACGCGAAGCAATTGCTTCGGTGCTCGTCCGAAGGAAGTGACTGCGACCGAGAAGTTTGAAGACGAAGTGAAGACGTAGCATTTATTTTGTTGTTTCTCTTCTCTTTATTGAGTCATAGGACAACCGTACTATTAAGAGGAGTGTAGCTTTTGAAGCTTTGATTCTCTGATGCTAAACCCAAATCCTATGAAAGTTGCGAGAGAAATCTCTTTGTGTTCCGAGCAAATACTTGCCAACAACAGACTGTGATCTTCTTCGCTACGAGAGATTTGTCTCTGACCTTGGAGTTAGCATTACTTGGTCCTCAAGTAATGTAACCGTTGCTCTTGAAATACGACTGTTGAGAACGTGTCGGTTGGCCATTGGCTTGACCGCGTGTCCAAAATGGTCATTTCCCACCAGGGAAGGCTGCGGCTATAAATAGCCACCCCGCACCGGCGTTGTCCGGTGGCTGCTCCGTTTGATTGTGAGAAGATTGTTGAGCAACCCCCTCTCCTGAGTGATTTGAGTTTAAAATCCACCGAGAGAAAACCCCTAGAGCCAAAGAATTAGGTAGTGGTTCAGCATCACTCGAATCTAAGTCCAGTATGCTCCGCCTATTACTCTTGAGAGCTGCAAACTCTCTAGACAGTTAGGTGTCAATTTCTTCAGAGACAAAGAGTAATTGTGGTTCTCGAAGAAGAAGTCTGTAAAGGTTTGGGGATGTCCTCAAGTATCTACCATGAGTGATCGGCATTTGTTGACGAACTAGTTGTCGAGGAGAATAGGGCGAAGAGAGTTTATCTTCTGTGTTAAATCACAACCCCTCCAACCAAACATAGTCCTTGTGCAGAAGGACAAACTGGTCTACCAAATTCCTTGTCGCCATCGATCATCACTGGTTACCTCTGCTTCTCCTCTTTACATTCGAACTGATTCATTCATGTGATTTGCCTCGATGCATGCTTTTAGTTTCCATTCGTTAGTTTGTTTTCTCTCACTGTACACTGTTTACATTAGCTCCGCTGCTGGGTTCCGACAGTTTTGATTTTTCCGAAGAAAATTTAAAACTCCAATTCACCCCCCCCCCTCTGGTAGACATACTTCGTTCCTACAGGAACAAACACCTTGAGTTCATAACTGAATTTATCAGACTTTCATATGAAAGATACAAATAATAATGAAAAGATCCTGCAAACAAGAACAAAGTTTTCCTATGAAGCTAAATCTATACATAATTCAAAACATTTGTTCATTTAAACACTAATTCTTCTTTAGTTGCTCCTGGCTCCTTCTATGCACTCATTTTCTAAATCTTCAGCTACCCTGAAAAAGAAAGCTAACTGGGAAAAAATTTAAATGGCCCTCGACCATCCATTTAGAAAAAAACTTTCATCAGTCTCCACAATTTGTTTCCCCCGCATATTTTCGATAAAGTTTTAACTTGGAATTTCCCTATAACCTATAAAACCTCTCCACTCGCACCTGCATGCAAGGATTTCAAAAATATAACTGGACCATATACATCAGAATACATATGTGTTTGAAAAAATGTTTGAGCGTACAAATTATTTTAATTTGGCTAGTAGATTTAGGAGGATTTTTTGTAATAAATCATCAATCTCTAGAGGGCCTTGTAAATTTTGTTCATCTGGTAGTGCACTTTCAGCAACCTGCACTGAGATGTTCAACCTTCGAAGCTCGAGGTACCCTTGACAGAATATTTTTGAAACAAAATGTTAAAATCCTATGTTAATCAACAAGTTAATGACCTGTAACGTGTGCATAGAAATGTTTGTCAAGGTCCTGCATTGCATTGCATTATCTAATAAACAACTGAACTATGCAAGATCTGATAGGAACATAACAGAGACTATAAGAAAACTGCATACATACTGAAGGGATCTGTCACAAATAGATTGCCTTCTATGCAGAGAGCTAAATCTACTAATATATCATCTTGTCCTATCAATGCTATTTTGTAAATGAGTTGGCCAGCATATCAGTTACTATGGAAAGAAACCAAAATGAATTGTTGTAAGCAATGTTCTGTTCTGTAACCGTGACTATTACATCCGAGATAAGAAAAAGGTAGCATGTATTATATTAGTTGATGAGAATAGAATTGCAATGATAGAGGCAAATATTGAAATTGACGCATTAAAATTTATGATTACCTCTTGAAACTAAGTCATGGTTCCTATACAAAATTTTATGTTTAGTGCAAATTAAGATGGCATACTTTTTACACCAGAGAGAAAAACGCATGGCTCGGTTACTGAACTTTTGCATTCCTATAAAAAGCAGAACATATGATATTATTTATCATGTAGTGTATATATAGCACATAGAACACCTTTGCATTTGCCTGCCAAATATATGCTAATCTGTCAACTTAACTTTGATTTGTCAACGAAAATCTCAGCTATAGCTGAAAAGGCAGATCTTTTATTTGGTTCACATTGTTAAGTATTACTACTCACCAGTAGGTTGCTCTCCGTCACTTTGGGTGAGATTTGATTTTGGACCAAAGGGTGCTACATCTGGAGCAATGGATGGAAATTAGGATGACATCAGTAGTTCAAGACAGCGGTCACATATTTCCAAGACCCCTAGAGGCTATACACAAGAACACAAACCCGACGATTCATCAGTGATAGATGTACATATCTCAAGAGAAAGAAGAGATCTGGTTCGGATTGCTGTTTACAGGTTAGAGGTGCCATCCATCTTCAAACATATATTAGGAGTTATCAGACTACCCAGTTTGCTTAATAAAGGCAAATTTTAGTTTGCTGATTATGAGAACCCTTGTATCTTGGTAGCTGCAGTTGCGGTCAGTACAACTAAAGTTACCATGGAGTGCAAAGTGACATAGCACTATCATGTTTTATGCACCAGGGTAAATGGAATGTGAGGTTATAATACTTTTGAGTTTCACCATATAAAAATTTGATTGGACCAATCAGTTGCTAACATACATTTTAGGAAATCTGTCAGAATTGATATCTAGGCAAGCAAACAATTCACCAAACACTTAGAGTGCATTAACTACATGAACGAAGTAAGGAGACAAAGGTAGAAGAGTATATAAATGAAGGAGGCCACTTTGATTGATTTAATGTTAATGGTAAAACTGTAGGGGATATGGGATAAGGGATCACCTGCTTGACGTGGCGGAGGCTGAAGGTGCTGGCTGGAGCCGGGCGCTGCTTGCGGAGCGGTGTAGCGACGGAACTCGCCGCGGTTCTTCGGGTGAGATATGAGCACCGTTCAAAATATCAGCCGGTAAGCCAAAAAATCGGCCGATTTATCGCTTATCGGGGTCAGACCGGTAAGATATGTGAATACCGCTTGTATTTATTGGTCTGACCAATATATCAGTCTGACAACCGATATATCACCGATATTTTCCAATATTCACAGTAAATTTGTGGGACCCAACTGATGTAGCTCCCTATTTTTTTATATTTTGGTTGAGTTTTTATAGTCTTGATGACTCCTATTTATGTAGATGGCTACTTTCGGTACACCTCAGGTCATCTAAGAGGAATACGGATGACATTGCTTACAAGTTTGCCATGTTGATTGATCCTGATGATACAAAAACCTGAGATATTTTAGAAAACTTGCCGATAAATAGTCGACCGACAAAATTGATAAATCGGCTGACCGATAAGTTACCGAGAAGCGATATCCCGAACATTGGAGATGAGACCGGCGTGGATGCGGTTTGGTGACGGTGAGGACGGCGTCGGGGGGACCATGACTTCGTGTTGGTGAGGACGACGGACACCGGCGGGGCTCCAACAACCGACGCTGCAGATGGAGGAGAATGGGAGACGGCGGCGGGCGCAACTAGCTGCAGAGGGCGGAGCTTCGGGGTGAGGCCGCCGCCGTGTGGGGTGGGAGATCGGGCGGCGTGCCGCGTTGGCTTGAAGTGGCCGCAGATTGGATTGTGAGGTTGAAAAATGGGGAGGTGGGGAGATGGCATCGTGGGGAAAAATAACTGGGATTATATAGGCTCAGAAAAATTCAAGAGACGCCGGAGGTTTACGCGGTAAAGAAAATAGATTGAGACCGCTAAATCTGATTAGGAGAAAATAATTTTGTTGGCAGCAATCAACCACGTATGGATAAATATTACTGTATTTGTTTTTTTTACAAAAGATAAATATTATTTTGGGGCTATTTCTTTATGTTGGATCAAATTGCATTCACATCCAATGTAGTATACACATAGTTAATAAAAAATTATAAAAGCTCGTGTAGTCGTAGACCGAAGGGTCGGAATGCGACTCAGAAAAATAAGAGTTTGTCCTCGGCCTGTGAGCGTGACGTGGGAGTAACAATAAAAGAAACTCCTACGCCGTAGACGCAACAGGAATGTACGCCATCGAGCCATTGACACAATCCCATACAACTCGCCGAGATGGAAAGGCTATATCAATAACGTGCCATAGTGAAACTCTTACCATCGCCCATCTACGAGCTAGAACCGATTCCCCTTTCCTTTTTCGAGGGGAGTTGCGCACATTCGGGGATAATTAAGGTTCTCTGTTTTCACAGGAGAATATTTCAAAGGTGATATAATATTATAGAGGGTATTATTGAGGTTACAATCAAATACAAAACTTCCTCTCAATTCATTCTTTGGGTGCAGTTACTTGGGTCATGTTTGAATTTTTGCACAACTAATTTTAGTAATTGTTTGATTTAAAAAAATATGATTATTCAAAATTCTCACTGGCCTATCTATATCTATCTATGTATCTATCTATCTACAGTATCTATCTATCTATCTAATCAGGTGGGACCGAATTATTACGGTGTAGATCGACTCATAGAAAAAAAAAACTCATGTATCCTTCTCCACGTCTCATTTATCTCCCCAATGAGAAAAAAAAACTAACTTATCTCTCTCCCATGACCCAACCTCTCACGTATCTATTGGAAGCACTATAGTAAAGTCTCCGCGTTAATCCACAAGAACTAAGCATATTGTCCATCTGATCTCCGTATTAACTATCTGTAGCCGTCGATGAGATACCTCAACAGTCCTGGCGTAATGTCCCACCTGGTGCCAGAAAAAAAAAGAACATCTTCCTCGCGGACCTTTTGCTCTAGCGATCTAACCACACGAGCCACATGTGGAGGATCCGCAAATCCCTAGAGCTGCTCCTCCACATCAGGTACTCCTCCTTCTCATCTCCAGACTTCATCTAAAACGATCCAACGGGGCTCTTCCCGATCCCCTTCGTTTTCATGCAGCAATCTAAATTACCCAAACCACGCTGCAGATCTGCAGTCCATCATGGCTGAGAAGGTCCTTTCAATTTCCTCGGATGCCATGCGCCGACCAATCCACAATCCATCATGAATGATGCACTGGAGAAGGAGGACAGATGAAATAGACAGCTTCCTTCTCCCACACGCAGGAATTCTCTTTCCCGATCTTCCTTATCGAAGCAAAAAAAAGAAGACCTATCTTCCCCACGCTTCTGGTTCCGACGTAGCCGTTGCCGTCGTCCGGTTGCCATTAATCCCTAACTCCAAGCCTTTTTCTGCACGTTTCCTTCGATCCCCTGTCGGTCGCCTCCTTGCTCGACCACTCACGTCACGCTACATACACTCCACCATCGCTGGAAACATGACACTGTCGCTGCAATCGGTTCTCCATCTGCAGGTTCTGTAAGCAACTACGAACTATCTAGCACTCGAAGGACTAGATGTACAAGCAAGCATGAGCATAGGCTAATGCCTCACCATCTGTGGCCGAGCTGCCCAATCCACTAGCCTCCCAGGTCGTGGTGGCCTGTTGGGAGGTACCTGATAGGTTCTTCTAGCCCCCTCTTTCCCACGAGTGGCATGGCTGACCCACTTAAAGCGACACAGATAGAGGCTCAGTTCTGCTGGAGGTATACCAAGGACCAGGCAAGTACGGCTGGGGCTAATGCTACCAAGTTTCTTGATATGTTTGTTTACCACAGGCTATTCCTAAGTAGGTTCGAATTTTTTCCTCTGCAATTTTAATGTGGCGTGTGTGGTTTCTGCTTCTTTTTTCAAGTTGGTGGGAATTATATTTTATCCCAAAGTCTCACAATTCTTGCCTTGATTGTTTTTTTTTCCTGCCTTGATTGTTAATAAGTATATTTTTTTACCACTGCAATGACACATCAAAGAGATAATTGGACATATATTTCCATGAGGATGATATGATGGGATCACATCGTGTTTGAGTGGGAAATTGCTAACAACAAGGATTGGTTGCCTATCAAATTTAAGTGCAAAGTTGTTGTCAAGAATTGGATGCCCGGCTACCCGCTGGTGCCGGGCTGTCGCATCGCACAAAAACTCGAGAAACTAGTGCTGACCATGTGCCGGCATGCCCATTGCCCACCCAGAAACTGCAGCCAACGAAGGGATGCTATAAGATCTGTGCAAGAAAAATCCTTCAGAAGTTTTCAACAAAAGAGCCATGAGAGTCAGAGGAGGGCTGTCTAACCTGAAATATTATATGCAAACGTGGTTGGATGGTTGTGCGCTTGAGTTAATAGAATGGCTTTTCTTCAATATTTGTAACACTGTTCCATGTTATTCCATGTTATACTAATTAACAAAACTTCTGTTCCATTAGAAATTTAATAGTTATTGCATTTACGATTCCTATATGTTCCCCTACTTTACACTTACATGACTGCATCTCCTCTGTGGATAGAGAACGCTACATACAGACATGGAAGCCCTTTAAAAAGGCAAGCAGCAAATTATTTTGAGTTGCATGATCAATTCTGAGAGAAGGTTATATGTATTAATGGGAATGATGGGAATGTTATAGTGGGCTTCTATTCTGTTTCCCTGTCCGTTGATAGCTGTTATTTATTTATACAGATAATCTCTTATTTATATAGTCACTGTTGTCAATAACTAATTTGTCCTTATGCAATTTTCCCTTAAAACTGAAACATGCATAAATCGATAAGTAGGTGAAGATATTTTGACGGCTGATCCTTTGATCTTCTATCATTGACCGGGTGCACTTAGTGTCATTTTCTTGAACTGAAGATATTATAAGTGAAGGTTGGAAGCGGTAGAGTTTCCAACCATCGGGAATGTGTATATCAATAGCACAATCTTTAATTAGGCACACTTTTGGATCGATTGTTCTTTGAAATATAAATTTATTATTATGGAGGTCCAGCCATTACATGGCAAAATCTCAGCCATTTTCCTTTAGCTCTCAGTTTACTCAAGTTTATTTTTCCTATTACCATTCCACAAACTTCTATGTATACTTGCTCGCCTCACAAGAAAATTGAGGTTCTATTTAATTTATATTGGCCTATTATTTTGCAAAATAGGCCGAGCTACATACTAGCTTCAGATGACATTTGATCTTTATAAGATTAACTGTAACACTACAACTATTTGTGGAAAAAAAATTGAGTTCATGCATAGAAATTAATATGGATAGAGCCCATTTTTATTACTATGCTGATTACCGTAAATGCATTCCAAATATAGGTTTCCCAAACATGTCTGTCAGATTTTTAGAAGGGACCTTCCCTATTATACTTGCTCAACCCTTTTACTGGATGCTTCTTCTTCTGGACAATGGAGTGAAACTAGAGCGTGTGTGTTTCTTGATGAAATATTGTTGCTGACCACAGATGCTATGCACTACAGCAAGACATTACGCATGGCATTACTATTCCTTATATGTGATGTTGTTTTGTGAGAAGCAACAATTCATGATCAAACCAACAAAAATTCAGTGCCTACTGATACAGAATCTATTCTACTATTCAGTTTGTATAATTCTTTTCGATTATGAGAGGTGGTACAGGTGAACGAGAAGATCCAAGACGTGCTATTAGAGAATGGTAGGAAGAAACCAGAGTTACATCTGTGAGAATCATAATTGAACAAGTTTTCAAGACCTTGATTAATTTGGAAATGCGTCTACAATAGATTATCTTAAACTAACACATATGCCCGTGTGTTGCAACAGGAGATAAAATAGTATGCATTTAAAGTCAGTAAGAACTATATATGCAAGCAAAACCCTGTGTGCACACGAAAAAGGAACATTTAGCTTCTCGGTTTCACCGCGTGTGAAGGAATCAATCCGCTATTTTTCCATTCATTGATCGAGGGCATTTAAGAGGTCCTGCGCTAAGTGTGACCATGGTTTTAAATAGCCCGCTATAGCGTTTAAAAGAGGTCCTGCGCTAAGGGTCTTTTGTCCAAACATATGAGCAAACATTTTAAATAGCTCGCTATAGCACACTATAGCATTTAGAAGAGGTCCGCCGCTATAGCGCGCTATTTAAAACTTTGAGTGTGACACGAAATTAATGCAGAATTAATATGACCCAAAAACCTCCAACCCTGAATAGTAGTTGTTTGCCATCTGTGCATAAATACCGCTGCTTCGTAACCCATATATAAGAGGATTGAGCAGCGCTCTACTAGTCCAACTCATTTGTGCCATGCTTTCTACTTTTGGTGGCTGATGAGCTGATATATGAAGAACTGTGTGAACCAACAAGGCGTTGGGAAGAATAAACTAGGGAATAGGGGGCGTTGGGAAGAAGAAGACCATAGCTCTACAGGCAGAGACACCTCCAATGAGGTCAATACGCATTCAATTATCTGAAGCACGACTATCAGCTCTTGGTTAATCAAGAGCCATAGGACAGTCTTGTACCATGCATCTCAATGTGAGAATGACGCTGCCAATTGCCACACACATGTATCCCATCAGAGACCAACTGATGACAGTAAACAGCTAACTGAGGTTGGACAAAAGGACAATCCAGTGAGTAAGATCGAGTTGGCTTAACTAGATCCACCTACCAGATGTTGGCACACACATGGCGCTTTGCTCAAAAGTAGGCTGGCCGGCAGGCGGTATGACCAGGGCCACGCACGATCAGGCATTGCAGAGATTCCACACACATATTAACCCCTGACGCTCGGCTCAATATCTTGTTAGCCCTGCTGCCTTGGCAGGAGACGCCCAGCCTTTATTGTGTGTTCTACCTGTTGCCATTCCCCTACTGCTTGTTAATGTTCTAGACTGAAGCAGCCGCCCTGCCTTCTTAGTAAGCCTTGTCAAGTGGATTACACGACTACGGATGTATCATCAAAGTTCGAACAGAGTGCATATGACCAGGTAACAAGATTAATTCCATTATCATGTGCTAATTTTTAGGCGACTGTAAAAAACCAAGGTGATTTGTTGGGTTTTAATTAGAACTGTACTATGATTCATGAAATTTTAGTATCCGATCTCTAAGAAATCATGTTGGATTGGACACAGAATGTCGCGTCAGCAGATCCAGGAAAACCATAGTTTTAAGAAAAAAAGTCAATTTTACTACCATGAAGAAGGTCGTTGGTTCACATGACCTCGATAATTTTTTGAGCTCCCTTAGCCTCCTAAACTATCCAATACCATTCAGAAATCATCCGGGGTGTGATTGCTCAGGTGGTTTGCTGACTTGGATGTGCTCAAAGCGGTATTCAACCTACGGGCAGATCCTCTCGTCAGGTCAGGATGTGCCACTGATAGGCAGGATCCATATGGGGTCGTTTGAAATGGCGTTTTCGTGCCAGCATGAGGAACAAAGCGGTGGCAGCACTCACACACGAGCTTGGCGGTGCAACAGGGCTCAACGAATCCTCGCAAGGATGCTGGGCTGCTCGGGAGGTTTCTTGGGGGGGGGGGGGGGTGGGCTGGACGGGACGACGTTGTCTTCTTTGGTGACGATGAGCTCGTTCTCCTCCATGTGGGCCCGCTACTTGCGCAAATGACTGTGCATTAAGAAGAGAGCATCAAGTGCTAGCCAGGGATGTGAGGAATCAAAGCTTTGCTCACTGCACAAGTTGGCAGGCTCAGCACAATGATGACAGACCATCTGGTTGGCGCACGGAAAGGGGGCCTTCCCGGCTCGATTCCACACACTGTGACTCAATTAGAGTGGAGGTGAGAGGCGTAGCAGGCTCTTAAGGGATGGGGATGGCTTCTTATAGCCTAGCAACGTGGTCCGATAAGCTCGGGTACGACAACCATATCCACAACCATAAATTGGACATGGTCAAAGCTCGGGGCGTCCATGGTGAGAAACAAGAGCTCTAGGGAATGGTCTAGGCTAACGCAATGTGTGCCTACTGGCTCGGCATTGATGATGCGCTAGAGCTTGGTCGGGACGGCACGTCGGCTAGCTTGGTGGTTGGCGTTGCCGGTCCGAGAACATAGGGGAGAATAGGGGGAGGGGTATGAGACAGCGAAGTTGGTTGCTAGGATTTGTTGAGCCCCCTAGCAACACCAAGCTCATGTGTGAACGCCGCCGCCGCATTGCCCATCTTGCTGGCACGAAAACGCCATTTCAAACGACCCCATGTGGACCTGCATATCAATGGCACATCCTGACCTGACGAGAGGGATCCGCCCGTAGGTTGAATACTGCTTTGAGCACATCCAATTCAGCAAACCACCTGAGCAATCACACCCCGGATGATTTCTGAATGGTATTGGATAGTTCAGGGGGTTAAGGGAACTGAAAATATTATCGGGGTCATGTGAACCAACGATTTTCTTTAGGGTAGTAAAATAGATTTTTTTTAATTAAAACTATGGTTTTCCTAGATCTTCTGACGCGACATTCTGAGTCCAGTCCAACATGATTTCTTAGAGATCGGATACTAAAAATTCATGAATAATAGTACAGTTCTAATTGAATTTAACCTGACAAATCGCCTTGGTTGTTTACAGTCTCCTAAAAATTAGCACATGATATTGGAATTAATCTTGTCAATGGTCCGTTCGATCTTTGAGGATACACCCGTAGTTGTGTAATCCACATAACAAGGCTTACTAGCAAGGTAGGACGTCTGCTTCAGTCTAGAACATTAACAAGCAGTAGGGGAATGGCTACAGGTAGAACACACAACACAGGCTGGGCGTCTCTGGCCAGGGCAATAGGGCCAACAAGATATCGAGCCGAGCATCAGGGGCTAATAAGTGTGTGGAATCTCTGCAATGCCTGATCGTACGTGGCCCCGGTCATGCCGCCTGCCAGCCAGCCTGCTTTTGAGCAAAGCGCCATTTGGCAATAGACGTAACACACATCTGGTAGGTGGATCTAGTTAAGCCAACTCGATCTTACTCACTGGAGTGTCCTTATGTCCAATCTCACTTAGTTGTTTACTGTCATCAGTTGGTCTCCGATGGGATACATGCGTGTGGCAATTGGCAGGGTCATTCTCACATTGAGATGCATGGTAAAAGATTGTCCTATGACCCTTGATTAACCAAGAGCTGATAATCGTGCTTCAGATAATTGAATGCGTATTGACCTCATTGGAGGTGTCTCTGCCCGTAGAGCCATGGTTTTCTTCTTCCCAACGCCCCCTATTCCCTAATTTCTTCTTCCCAACGCCTTGTTGGTTCACACAGTTCTTCATATATCAGCTCATCAGCCACCAAAAGTTGAAGCATGGCAGAAATGAGTTGGACTAGTAGAGTGTTGCTCAATCCTCTTATATATTGGTTACGACGCAACGGTATTTACGCACATATTGGAAACAAGTAGTATTCATGCTTGGAAGTTTTTGGGTCATATGAATTGTGCATTAATTTCGTGTCACACTAAACTCTTTGTAAGGGTCAAGATGATATGCCTACATCCTCCTTTTTAATCCTAAGCTTGAAGTGACAAGTTGAATAACTGCAAACTGATGCTAAGCTTGGATAGTGAGTCAAATCAACAAAACCGAAGCCGAAACTAACACAAACATCAAACATAAGGTTTATCAAAGCCTCCGAAGGCTTCATATCCGCGTTTACTTATGGCATCTTGAAGTTCTTCTATGCTTTCAGTGAGGAAATGACACTACTGCAGTATACACGACTACAGATGGGAAGAAAACCTATATACTGGCAGGCCTCACCTATGACTATGAATATGCCGATCCACTGAAATGCATATTACACCTCATGGCATCCCAAGTGCTTTCAGTGAGGAAATGGCACTCCTGCCGTAGAAACCACTGGCGCAGCCATGGAGAAAGGGGTGAGTTCCTCAGTCACTAGACCTACCTCTTGTACAAAAGGGAGCGATATCTCCCATAGCAAATAGAACCAATTGCAAGAGCAACTGCCGTAGTTCGGAGTAGCGTCTATCATAGAGCAGCTGTTGGAGCTCGGTGTCATAGTATACGCACCTAGAGCCGCTATCGGAGCCCGCTAACAGGTTTCCTCACTTCCTACCGGCCCCTCCCTCTAGACGCTGAGCGATGAGGATCTGTTGGGAACCTGGCCTTTCTTTTTTGAGGAGTTTCTTTCCTACATATTGTGCGATATTTTAGGGTATCTTTTCTTAGTATGGTAATATTATACTAACTAGATGATACTCCGCACGTTGTTGCGGGAATATTTTGCAACATATTTCAATGTGACTCGTTGTATGAAACATGAATATTTGAAGTAATAACATATAAAGCCAAAACTAAAAATACATATAATTTATTATGTTTTAATACAGTTGTATAATGTTTATTAAGTATATATATGTAGCATAATAAAATAAAAATTCGCATGTACGTTTGCATGTTGAGATGGGTCTTTTTTCCATGCATGTCATGATGAAGTGGCATGCTTGCATGTTTAGACATATGATAGTGGGGGGTGATTCTTTTCTTATGCATGTTGTGCGATGATGTGAAATGCATGCATGTTGAGAGAAATAGTTAGTTGGGGCTAGCTATTTAGATATAGAAGATGCCTCTGCTGCTTTGGGTTAAAAAGAAAAAAATCACCAAAAGTGAATTAAATGAAGTGCATCGCCAAATTTTGAACTATCCTGATAGTTTGGGCCCAACATTGAATGAAAAGCATCACGTTCCCTTGATTAATATATCTTGCTGTCGGTCTTTGTTTATGAAGATGTCCCATGAAAACAGCATCTCGAGTAACTAATCTGACATAAATATCACCAACAACATATTGCGGCCTACTCCCTCTGTAAACTAATATAAGAGCGTTTAGATCACTATTTTAGTGATCTAAATGCTCTTATATTAGTTTAGGGAGGGAGTAGAAATTAAGATACGTGTGTGTATATATATATATATTATATATATATATATATATATATATATATATATATATATATATATACACACACACGCTACTCGTAATCAGTGTGTTAGGACACGAATGCAAGAAAGAAAAGTGAGAGCGAGCCTAGGTTGAGAACATGAGACATCGGGAATGGGACAGTTCGAGATAGGAGAGAAGTCCGTACTCTTTTTGTCGCTCCAGTGCAGCACCATTCGCTATTAGCCTAAACCGAAGATAGTAGTTTGCACATTCAGACAGAAGCGATGTCTTAGTAAAACACATGTACAACGGTCAACTCAAGCACTTCCGGTCCGGATATCCCGCTTGTTGCTTTCTCGTTGCATTCTCTCCATGCAGTCAACTCAGAGATGCGCGTGAGTGCTTTTGGTTACACAACTTTCTTTTCACGTATGGATAGTCCTAAATAAATAAACTAAAAAAAGGGCGGCATATGCGCGAGGGAGATTGCGCAAGCTAGTGTATGAGATGCTATGCTTGGGGCCGAACGCCTTGTAAATTACTAGTGCAACTTAATTTGGAGCTGCCCTTTGGCACTGTGAGATATTTTTTTTTCTGTTCTTGGATAATATACAATGCAATAAAAAAGGACAATACAGACAATTGCCAACATGTACGAAAGTCTATGAAGTAACCAGCACCATTGATCCTGGCCAGCTCCCAGATAATGATATCCATCATGTGGTGAAATAACTATGCCACCAGTTCGTGCACACTCTCTAATGTGGTAGGAGGCGTCTAGACCAACCTTTACCTTGAGTATCAGTCACACTCGCTCAGTACTCCAATAAAGGATGTTTGAGTATCTGACTCCTAGAGGACTTCACGAGGAAGAGTGCCCTCGGCTCCGTCCGTTTCACGGTTAAATGCCGTGGGCGCAACCCTGGGGCTCTACATGCACCAATCTGCCGCATGCTTCGTGTGTTGTCGCGCCGTCTGCGCTCCGGCTGACTGAGTTTCTGGCTTCCTATCGTCTTTGGTTGTTCCTGTCTTGACGCATGTGCTCATTCTTCTTTTGTCATGGTTGCAGGTGCTCCGGGATTTTCCCTGTTCTTTAGTTGCTCCTGTTCTTCCAGCTGATCAAGGTTCGGGTTTGTCTTCCCTGTTGCCTATACTCGGTTTGTTGTAATAGCTCGACCTCCCTTTCCAGCTTACAGGCGTTAGAAATAACGCTTTCTGGTTCGGTTGTCCCTGGTCTTATTCCTCCCTCTCTCCATTGTGTACTTGGGTACAGGTACCTTTTACGCCCTGTTCCTCATTCTCATCTTCTCTTCGCTCATCAACCTTTCTGTGTTCGTTATGCTTATTGGTCTTCACTAGTCGTCAACCCGTGCGCCTGCACGGGCTAGGAACTACTCTGCTTTGGAATTATTGTGTAAATTAAAAACATGAATTCTTAGTGCTTTAGAGTATATATGACAGAATTGTTGTCCAAAAGGTGGGAAACCTCTTCCTCAATTGTACTTTTAGTATGAGTATGTTCTCTTGGGCATCATTCAATGCAGATGTTAATATTTATAAAAATGATTAACAAACTTTAATAGAAAAGTATACTTTCAAGAGATTTAGAAATATGGTCAATATTCCTATCCCAACATCCTATATATGATGTTGTAGGCTTAAAGCATTTTCCTTGATGTGCATTAATTTTCTGAAATAAATATGCCACGATCGATGACAATTGCCGCGGAGAGATTTGCGAGACAAAGAGTTTTGTTCCATATCCCAATAAGAAACAAACAAATTATAAACTTACATATATTTTTTTTTACTTAACCTAAACATCATTGGTATGAACACACATCTGAAGATGGCACATGTAATTTTAGGATTTTTCTAAATTTACATATATTACAAAATCAAAACAGAAAAAAAGATTTCAGATTTATATTATAACAACTATGCAATAGAATAAGAAAAAAGTATAGAAATGTTTAGTACATTCAATGGGTAAACAAAGTGCTTTATTGTTGAAACAGAAGGTAAGAACACACATCGACATGGCATTCTAGTACCATGAATATAAATGTATAGCATCAATGAACTAATCCTTGCAAAGAAGAAAATAATGTGTTGGGTGCTTAAAGGAAACAAATGGAACCTACCGACGGAGACACATACCATGCACTGATTAGCTCTGATGGAGCCGTAGATGGAACAATAATATATGTAATGATGTGTCGTCCATTGCATTATGCATGTAGAGACGACTACGGCGCTGGCAACACGTTTGGCTTCCCCTACTCCCGGTTGATATCTATTTTTCAAAATCTGGCATGGACTCTCCTTTTTTAACATGAGGCTTGAGGACTTTTTTTGTACCTGCATGGATTTTTTTTTTCACCTGTACTCTTTTTTAGCGTTCTCCCTAACTTCTTATTAGTACTTTTTTTTGTTTCACTTTTCAAGGAGAAATTGCACGTCATTTTTATTTCTTTCATAACATGGACGTGGGCTGTTGGGTACTCTTTTTTGTATGCATGGCATGTTTTTAGTAGGTTTGTACGCATGGCCTTAATCCTATTTGTTTATATAGTTTCAAGAAAAAAAGTAATATTCATGGACGTGGTGTTTTCTCCCTTGAATGAGGCAAGACTCTCCTTTTTTTAGCGTGAGGCTTGAGGTCTCTTTTTTCTATACGGGCATGTATTTTGATTTTGCGGGACTATGGGAACTGGACACTTTTAATGTGGGGCCTAACTTTTTATTTGTACGCCTTTGTTTCCAATTCAAGGAAAGAAGTCACGTTCTTTTTTTTCATTGCTTGGGTGTGGTAGTTGGGGACTCTTTGTTGTATGCGTGGCCTTAATCCTATTTATGTACATCGTGTCTCCTTCCCTTAATGGGGCAACATTTTCTAATAGATCTTTACCACAATTTTTTTATCTAACGGCTAAATTAATTCTGTTGATGTGGATTAATGTGGATGCTCGTATGGTGCCTTCAATTAGATTTTTACCATTAAATTTTTAATCTAACGGATAAATTAATTCTCCTGATGTGGATTAACGTGAATGCTTGTATGGTGTCTCCAATTAGTAAATATACGATATAAGATATAAGATGGCAGCTGTTTGATATCTACATGTACTTCTTCCTATCATGTCGTGTTTCATCCATGGTCGCTCAACCCCTTTGACGCTCTTGCCTTTTTTCTCCCTTTGTCGGGTGGTTTGCTCTGTTCCCTCTCCAGCTCGACGGAGAGAGCCCTGCCATCTGATTGGCGCTTTATCTCCAGACCGTAGCACTCTACCCACCCTGAGCACTCCCGGCCACGCTTCAAGCTTGCGGCCAACAAGCAGAGCGACGGACCAGAGAGGAATAGCCCGAAGGGCCTGGCAGGGTTGCAGACACCGCCTGGCCATCACAGTGGCTCCTTGAGACAGCTGCTGGCGAGCACATTCAAGCGTCGTCGAGCGCCCAACGGCATCTCCACGCACCCAGGACGCCCTGCACACCCACCCGGCGGCGCCGTGCAGCCATCGGGCGGACCAAGCCACAGATTCCACGAACCGGCCAGAAGGGCCCTGCCACCACCTTTCTCGGAGCCGGCGCGGCTTAGCGGGGCGTCAGTTAAGCGAACCTGACAGCAAAATACCCTAACGCTAATGGTATGCTGTCCAAAAATCATCTTGGCTCAAAGAACGGGGAATCATTCTAATTCTGGGACGGTATATGCACCCTTCTTAGACATTTAGGCTCGGTGCTAGTTTATATCGCATCATAGATAAACAATTGATACAAATTATTCGCCAAAAAAATACTCCCTCTCTCGTAGTGTCAAAATGCGTGTTATATTTTGACACGGAGGAAGTACTTGCTACAGACTAATTAAGATAGTGAACTGAATGAATTGGCTCACTGATCAATTTCTAAACGAACAACACAAGCCTGGACAAACAAGTAAAACAATACTGGCCACAGTGGGAGTAAGTTCAAGAGTAATATGGGGTCCTAGTCAACAAATTTGCTATGTGGCAATGAGTTAATGTGGAGAGAGGTAAATTGAGTAACTTAGCTAGTTACTCATTCTATGAGTAACATCACACATACCAAGATAAAATAAGTCTATAACCTAATAAATGAAACTTTGTACTATGACACTACACATATATTACTACCCACTATGAAAGTAGGAATATATTCTAGGATAGCGTGTATGTTACTAGTGTAAGTTACTCTCCAGTGTGACTAGTCTAAAAGAGAGCGCGTATCCTAGATGTATACCATTAGAGACTGGCATCATTTATGCAGGCCATCTTCCTTCAATAAATCTTGAGAAATTTGTTCCTACCTACAACTGCATGTATGGTTAACCATCCATATATAATGGACACCACGCAATTGAGTCTTCATCCCATATTTCAGGAGAGTTATCACCTTTCTCTCTTCTACTAAATGTTAGCACAATATGAGTAAAACAAGTAGGAATATGAGACATTGGGAAGTGCACTCTTAGTATCAGTCTAGCGCATAGTACGAGATGGGGTATCTTGTGCGGTCTACGTGGCGACTTGATGTTTGGAAACAGAATGTACTGCCGAGCCAATCTTGTGCGGGCTACACCTAAGTCCCCACTGTCTAGCCAACAGCAATATCCCTAGACATATAATGAGAAGAATGATGGAAAACGCTCACTGTATTCCGTATGCCAATAGCCATACATATACATGCGGTGAGAGATCCCCACATGCAGGAATAAGGAAAGATTCGTGCGTTGGGTGACTAAAGTAAGGAGCACCTTTGCCTTGGTGGTGTCCACCATAGCGAATACATAATCATAGCTATTGACAAAATTTGGAAAGGCCACACCACCCTAGAGTATAAGAAGATGAGGACGTGTTGGCGCATGCGCAACTTGGCCATGGTGACCTTCTGATCATGCCCAGCAAACTCACCAGGGTACTCAAGGACAAATCCGAACTCATGGTACCCCCCGCCCCCCCCTAAGGAACCACTCTAACGTGGCGATGCTGCAATCCACCCATTGTAGCTCATTGGTGTACATCACTGTTAGGTCCGTCCTGCCGTGGGATGGCACAGTGAAATAATAGATGAACTGCTTTAAAGTATTTGCCCCAGGGAACGCCATTGGAGAAGCATATATCGGTCCACTCTGTCGTTGGCATGGTTCTTGGGTTGTGGTGATATGGAAAGGTTGATTTGAAACAGTTAATGGCGCAACGCAATAATAAATGGGGCTGACCTGCTTGGAATATCGCCACGTCCGTATGGCGGTCGGTACTATACTCATGTATATGTAACTCCAAGGTGGCACCGTGCGTAGCGCAAACACATGCATGGTACCCCAACCGTGATGGTGCACCGGCCCCAATTGCGAGTAGAGAGTGCTAAGGCCGCTAGCATCCACATGCATACAACACTAGAACACACGTCATACAGAATGTTTGCAATGGCCGGCTTCCAGGGGAGGTGAGTAGGGCTTTGACACCTCACACGGTTCTACATGATAAAAAATGGGTGATAAATCGGGCATGACGGTAACTAGGAAACAAACATTTTCTATGTAGGAGCATCATGAATATCTTTTTATAAACCATCTGCACACGCGTTATCCCGTCCTATTCTTGCACGTCTCGTTGGCTAGTTCCCACCACAGGATTCTAGTGCACGTCTGGCCACTGCGAACAAGTTTCGCATGGTCATGCTTTGGCTCCCAGAGGCGCCAAAGAATCGTCGTCAGCCCGTTCCCATTGAACCGTCCATCATCCTGCCTGCAACCACGCAAGCTTCCTGCCGAGCTAAGCAAAATATCCAAAAATGCGAATCCTCATTGGCCAGCTATAAAAACCTACACGGCTGGCAAGTAACGCATCACATCATTCCAAGGTCCTTGATTCATACTGCTGGTGGCACAACCTAGTGCGCTATGTTGCCACGCGCTCAAGAAATTGTGGCAACCGCCACCGTTGCCAAAGCAGAAGCCGCAGTTGCGGCTCGGGAGGCGGGAATTTTGGAGCAGTCCCGCCGTTTTGAGAAAGGTCGGTAGGAGTGGCAGAGGGCGTACGAGGAGCGTGTCGTTGTGTTGAAGCAGCACAGGCAGCCGCCGAAGGCCACTCTATCTCGTCCGTTTCCTCGTCCTCCTCAGCCTCTTACTGAGGCGCACGGCAAAGGAGGCGGTGGTATGACCCCATTGGTTCATCCGTAGTATTTCGGGGCTATTGTGTTCATCTCATCTATATATACTTGAACTAGTCGTTCTTGAAATTATATAGTTGAACTAGCTATTCAGGTTCATAGGTGCCGACATTTGGGGCTATTTTTTTTTCAATATAGCTATCGAGTTGAACTGTTTGTACAAAGAACAACTAGTTATCCAATGAATAAAATTAATGTTAAGTTTAAGCGTGTATTATTGCTCATGTTCTGTGAATCTTAGTTGTAAAATTAGACAGCTCTAGTGATTGTTTAGTTCCCTGATTTACAAATGACAATGTTAAAGATTGAAAAATTGCAATATTTCCAATTTGAAAAATAGCAACATTTTCCATTTGACAAAAGGCAATATTTTTAATTTGACAAATGGCAATATTTTTAATTTGACAAATGGCAATATTCCCAAATGGTATGTAGGAGGACACAACGGGTCAATAATATAAACCGTTTGCGATTATAAACTAAGCCGATGGCGGCCATAGTTGGGAAGCCCGGCAACCCCGTCCCCTCTAGTTTATCCTTCGTCATAGTTTTCGTTGTGCTTAGTCGAAGTCCTGCGGAGATTGTTCTTCACCACCACCGTCACCACGCCGTCGTGCTGCCGAAACTCATCTACTACTTCGTCCCTCTTGCTGGATCAAGAAGGCGAGGACGTCATCGAGGTGAACGTGTGCTGAATGCGGAGGTGCCGTACGTTCGGTACTTGATCGGGATGGATCGTGAAGGTGTACGACTACGTTAACCGCGTTGATAAACGTTTCCTCTTAACGATCTTCAAGGGTATGAAGATGCTCTCCCCTCTCGTAGCTATGCATCTCCATGGATAGATCTTGCATGTGCGTAGAATTTTTTTTGTTTTCCATGCAACGTTTCCCAACAGTGGCATCCGAGCCAGGGCTATGCGTAGATGATATGCACGAGTAGAACACAAAGAGTTGTGGGCGGTGATAGTCATACTACTTACCACCAACGTCTTATTTTGATTCGGTGGTATTGTAAGATGAAGCGGCCTGGACCAACCTTACATGTCCACGTACATGAGACCGGTTCCACCGATAGACATGCAACTAGTTTTGCATAAAGGTGGATGGCGGGTGTCTGTTTCTCCTACTTTAGTTGAATCGAATTTGACAGCGGCCCGTCCTTGAAGAAGGTTAAAACAGCAAACTTGATTAATCACCGTTGTGGTTTTTGCCGTAGGTAAGAACGGTTCCTGCTGGAAGCCCGTAGCAGCCACGTAAAACTTGCAACAACAAAGTAGAGGACGTCTAACTCATTTTTGCAGGGCATGTTATGATGTGATATGGTCAATACATGCTGTGATATACGTTATTGTATGAGATGATCATATTTTGTAATTTATCGGCAACCGGCAGGAGTCTTATGGTTGTCTCTTTATTGTATGAAATGCAAGCGCCATGTAATTGATTTACTTTATCGCTATGCGTTAGCAATAGTTGTAGAAGCAATAGTTGGCGAGACGACCCCGACGCAACGATGGAGATCAAGGTGTCGAGCCGGTGACGATGGAGATCATGATGATGCTTTGGAGATGGAGATCAAAAGCACAAGATGATGATGGCCATATTATGTCACATGATTGCATGTGATGTTTATCCTTTTTGCGTCTTATTTTGTTTAGAACGGCGGTAGAATTATAAGATGACCCCTTCACTAAATTTAAAGACAAAGTGTTCTCCCCGAGTATGCACCGTTGCCAAAGTTCGTCGTTTCGAAGCACCTCGTGATGATCGGGTGTGATAGACTCTACGTTCACATACGACGGGTGTAAGACAATTTTGCACATGCAGAATACTTGGGTTAAACTTCACGAGCCTAGCATGTACAGACATGGTCTCAGAACACTAGAGACCGAAAGGTCGAACGTGAGTCATATAGTGGATATGATCAACATAGAGATGTTCACCATTGATGACTACCCCATCTCACGTGATGATTGGACATGGGTTAGTTGATTTGGATCATGTATTACTTAGATAACTTGAGGGATGTTCATTTAAGTGGGAGTTCATTAGTAATTTGATTAATTAAACTTTAATTTGTCATGAACTTAGTCTTAATAGTTTTTGCATATCTATGTTGTAGATCAATAGCTCGCAATATAGCTCCCCTATGTTTTTGATATGTTCCTAGAGAAAACTAAGTTGAAAGATGATAGTAGCAATGAAGCGGACTGGGTCCGTGTTCTGAGGATTATCCTCATTGCTGCACAGAAGAATTATGTCCTTGATGCACCGCTAGGTGACAGAGCTATTGCAGGAGCAGATGCAGACGTTATGAACGTCTCGCAAGCTTGATATGATGACTACTTGATAGTTTAGTGCACTATGCTTTACGGCTTAGAACCGGGACTTCAAAAAAAATTTGAACGCCACGGAGCATATGAGATGTTCCAATAGCTGAAATTTGTATTTCAGGCTTATGCCCGTGTCGAGATGTATGAGACCTCTGACAAGTACTTTGCCTACAAGATGGAGGAGAGTAGCTCAACCAGTGAGCATGTGCCCAGAATGTCTGGGTATTACAATCACTTGAATCAAGTGGGAGTTAATCTTCGAGATAAGATAGTGATTGACAAAATTATCTAGCCACTATCACCAAGCTACTAGAACTTCATGATGAACTATAATATGCAACGGATGACAAAAATGATTCCCGAGCTCTTCGCGATGCTGAAATCGGCGAAGGTCGAAATCAAGAAAGAGCATCAAGTGTTGATGGTTAACAGGACTACTAGTTTCAAGGAAAAGGCCAAGGGAAAGAAAGGGAACTTCAAGAAGAATGGCAAGCAAGTTGCCGCTCCCATGAAGAAGCCCAAAGCTGGACCCAAGCCTGAAATTGAGTGCCTCTACTGCAAAGGAAATGGTCACTAGAAGCGGAACTGCCCCAAATACTTGACGGATAAGAAGGATGGCAAAGTGAACAAAGGTATATTTGACATACATATTACTGATGTGTACCTTACAAGTGTTCGTAGTAGCCCCTCGGTATTTGATACCGATTCAGTTGCTAAGATTAGTAACTCGAAACAGGAGTTGCAAAATAAACAGAGGCTAGTTAAGGGCGAGGTGACGATGTGTGTTGGAAGTGATTCCAAGGTTGATACGATCACCATCGCACACTCCCTCTACCTTCGGGATTAGTGTTGAACCTAAATAAATGTTATTTGGTGTTTGCGTTGAGCATGAATATGATTAGATCATGTTTATTGCAATACGGTTATTCATTTAAGTCAGAGAATAATTGTTGTTCTGTTTACGTGAATAAAACCTTCTATGGTCATACACCCAATATGAATGATTTATTGAATCTCGATCGTAGTGATACACATATTCATAATATTGATGCCAAAAGCTGCAAAGTTGATAATGATAGTGCAACATACTTGTGGCACTGCCGTTTAGGTCATATTGGTGTAAAGCGCATGAAGAAACTCCATGCGGATGGACTTTTGGAATGACTTCATTATGAATCATTTGATATTTGGGAACCATGCCTCATGGGCAAGATGACTAAAACTCTATTCTCTAGAACAATGGAGCTAGCTAATGACTTATTGGAAATAATACATACCGATGTATGCGGTCCGATGAGTGTTGAAGCACGCGGCGAGTATCATTATTTTCTGACCGTCACAGATGATTTGAGTAGGTATGGGTATATCTACTTGATGAAACACAAGTCTGAAACATTTCAAAAGTTCAAAGAATTTCAGAGTGAAGTGGAGAATCATCGTAACAAGAAAATAAAGTTTCTACGATCTAATCACGGAGGCGAATATTTGAGTTACGAGTTTGGCCTTCATTTAAAACAATGTGGAATTGTTTCACAACTCACGCCACCTGGAACACCACAGCATAATGGTGTATCCGAACGTCATAACCGTGCTTTATTAGATATGATGAGATCTATGATGTCTTTTACCATTATACCACTATCGTTTTGGGGTTATGCATTAGAGACAGCTGCATTCACATTAAATAGGGCACCGTCTAAATCCGTTGAGATGACACCGTATAAACTATGGTTTGGCAAGAAACCTAAGCTGTCGTTTCTTAAAGTTTGGGGATGCAACGCTTATGCCAAAAGGCTTCAGCCTGATAAGCTCGAACCTAAATCGGATAAGTGCGTCTTCATAGGATACCCTAAAGAAACCATTGGGTACACCTTCTACCATAGATCCGAAGGCAAGATCTTTGTTACTAAGAATGGGTCCTTTCTAGAGAAGGAGTTTCTCTCGAAAGAAGTGAGTGGGAGGAAAGTAGAACTTGATGAGGTAATTGTACCTTCTCTCGAGATGGAAAGTAGCACATCACAGAAAACCGTTCCCGTGATGCCTACACTAACTAGAGAGGAAGCTAATGATGATGACTATAAAACTTCTGATCAAGTTACTACTGAACTTCGTAGGTCGACCAGAGCACGATCCGCACCAGAGTGGTACAGTAATCCTGTCCTGGAATTCATTATTGGAAATATGTCCTAGAGGCAATACTAAATTGGTTATTATCATATTTCAATGTTCATGATAAAAGTCTATTATCCATGCTAGAATTGTATTGATCGGAAACTCAGATACATGTGTGGATACATAGACAAATACCGTGTCCCTAGTGAGCATCTACTAGACTAGCTCGTTGATCAAAAGATGGTTAATGTTTCCTAACCTTAGACATGAGTTGTCATTTGATAACGGGATCATGAATGATGTGATGGACAAAACCCAACCGTTAGCATAGCATATGATCGTTCAGTTTATTGCTACTGCTTTCTTAATGTCAAATACATGTTTCTTCGACCATGAGATCATGCAACTCCCGGACTCCGGAGGATTGCCTTGTGTGCCATCAAACATCACAACGTAACTGGGTGATCATAAAGGTGCTCTACAGGTATCTCCGAAGGTGCCTGTTGAGTTGGCATGGATCAAGACTGGGATTTGTCATTTCATATGACGGAGAGGTATCTCTGGGCCCTCTCTGTAATACAGAATCACAAGAAGCTTGCAAGCAAAGTGACTAAGGAGTTAGTTACAGGATGATGTATTACGGAATGAGTAAAGAGACTTGTCGGTAACGAGATTGAACTAGGTATGGAGATACCGACGCTCGAATCTCGGGCAAGTAACATACCGACAGACAAAGGGAACTACGTGTGTTGTCATAAAGGTTCGACCGATAAAGATCTTCGTGGAATATGTAGGAACCAATATGGGCATCCAGGTCCCGCTATTGATTATTGACCGGCGAAGCATCTCAGTCATGTCTACATCATTCTCGAACCCGTAGGGTCCGCACGCTTAACATTCGTTCATGATATAATATTATATGAGTTATGTATGTTGGTGACCGAATGTTGTTCGGAGTCCCAGATGAGATCACGGACATGACGAGGAGCTCTGGAATGGTCCGGAGGTAAAGATTGATATATAGGATGATATGGTTAGGCCAAGGGGTAATGCCCACGAGGCTTTAGGTCGGTGCAAAAGGATGTTTTGCAGAGGTCAGGGACCAGACGCCGGAGACCCTGGCGTCTGGCCCTGGGCCAGATGCCGAGGCCCATGGTGTCTGGGCCAGACGCCGAGGACTGTGGGGTCTGGTCCTGGAAGTCCGAGAAGGACTCTTCCTTGCCGGCAAAACCGACTTTGGGGAGGCTCTTTCTCCAAGTTTCGACCCCAGCGCTCAACATATAAATAGAGGGGCAGGGCTAGCACCAGGAACACATCAAGAATCACTAAGCCATGTGCCGGCAACCTTGTCCCCTCTAGTTTATGCTCCGTCATAGTTTTCGTTGTGCTTGGCGAAGCCCTGCGGAGATTGTTCTTCACCACCACCATCACCACGCCGTCGTGCTGCCGGAACTCATCTACTACTTCACCAGTCTTGCTGGATCAAGAAGGCGAGGACGTTATCGAGCTGAACTGTAGCGACCCGACCTCAAACGGTCAAGCCTCTGTGTATTGTGCCATCCCTGGATCAGTATGCTGGCACACACAGTACATCTATGTATATATAAAAGTGCAATCACATGTATAAATAACGTAAAACTAATATATATAACTCATAAGTCTCAGCGGAAATAATCGAACGGATGTGGCGTCCCATCAACGCCAACGGCAAGTTGAGTGTAGACCGTAACCCTACAACGTAACTCTTACTCGTCGTAGAAATTCCTGTAACATAAGACGTTGCAGCCCTGTAGGTCAGTACATTGAATGTACTGGCAAGTCACATCATAAGAATAATGAACCTATTTGTACATGCAATTTGGCTAGTGGAAAGGTCTAAGTTTAGTTTTTGCATAAAGCTAGTTTTTCCCTAGAATAAAAGGTTTTATTCTACTACTACAAAATAGCATAGGATGAGTTGGCAAACCCAACTCAATTCATTCCCAAAGTTTCATTTAAAACCCAACTGTTTAAATTAAGGGTGATGAGATCTCCCGGCATTTCCACTACTAGATGCTCAAGTTGTCCGTAACCGGGGACACGGCTAATCGATTAGGTTTTAACACTCTGCAGAG
Source organism: Thinopyrum elongatum (assembly GCA_011799875.1). Taxonomy (NCBI): domain Eukaryota; kingdom Viridiplantae; phylum Streptophyta; class Magnoliopsida; order Poales; family Poaceae; genus Thinopyrum; species Thinopyrum elongatum. Next base: position 32,798,342 of record CM022303.1, on the reverse strand, counting down.
GTTTGCGCACTTTTCCCCACAAGACTCGATCGCCTCCCTTGAAGTTCTTGCACTGCCTGGCATTTGAGAACGGGATGACCGAGACATAGTCTTTCGAAAGTATTTCCCCTTAACCCACGGATAGGCCGGTACACCTACTCATTCTACATCTGCTAGCCTATCCCGGAAGAGGTCACACTAACTACTCAACTAAGCCAGAGCCCATATTGGCTTGTGGCTGCACGCGTAAGCTTCTAGACATGAAAATACGTTTGATCCCTTTGATCCTGAGCGGACGGACCACTAGTGGTGCACCACCATGGATTTCCCATGCATGCCCCACTGTACTTCGCCACCATTCAAACCAGTTTCCGCCCAGGTAGTTCATTAATAATCTTAGGTCCTGTTTACTACATTTTCACTCCCATACTTTACAATGATCACTCCCCAATCCACGTCTACTTTAGCGAAGCAATATAATGTAAAACGGTGGCGACAATGTTGTAAGGTTCAGACCTACCTCAATGAACTACTGGCTGTAAACCATAGCCATCCGGCATAAATTCCTACCATGCAGTCCTACCGCAAAGAACTAAGTGCATAATAAAAACATAGGTAATGAAAACATGATCAAGATGTAACTTGCCTTGGTACTGCTGGTTGAATTCTAGAGACTGATAGTATTCTCCTTCGCACTCCAGACAATCTATCACAAAGTAAATAAACATACATAAGCAATCATTCCAGAGAACCAAAATAACATGCAAAGCATAAAGTCTTGGAAAAACCAAATGAACATACAACAAACTTAGCTACCACAAAAATATTCTAAGTGCAAAACAACATATGATGACATGGGTTCAAAAAGTGATGTGAACTATAGTGCATAATAGGCATACTAGTAAAAATATTAATGGACAGATCCTAGTGTGTGAAAAATATTGTGAGAATGGTCCAAGTGATAGGGTTGGGCTACGGTGACAAAGTGCAAAAAGAATCAACTCAAACTCATCTACGGTTTAGGAGATATGGCCATTTGAAATTTGAAGTCAAATCTGAATAATTTCAAATTTGAATCTGACAAAAGTTTACAAAAATGGTACCACTCGATAGATCTAATCATGAAGAAGAATTTGCCGCTGGTTTCATCTAATTTGGATCTACGGTTAAAAAGTTGTGACTACTCGAAGTTCAGGGACTAATCTGTGATAAAAGGTACTAAACAGTGAAGAAAACATAGCGATCAGGTCCCTAGCCACGTGGTGCACTGTGAGAGGCCAGAGAGTGTTCACTACGGCAGCTATACGGCGAATGGCCACTAAATAAAAAAACAACTACTGTGGCTAAATAAAAAGAAAACCGGAGACCGGTTTTCACTAAAACCGCACGGCTAAAAAACGCGGTTAACCGATTTGAAAGGGAGAAAATAAACAAAAACAAAAACAATAGAACGAGGAGCGGCCGGCTCGGCTTACAGCGGGCGACGGCGGCGTTGGGCAGAGGCTCGACGTCGGCGGGGGCGGTGGCTCCGGCGGGTTTCGGCGCCGGGGAAGAAGGCGAATGGGACCGGCGCGTCGGGGGCGTCCGGAAGGCGGTGACGGCATGCGTCGGGGTGCCCGGGGTGGAGCGGAGGAAAGCGGCGGAGCTCTGACGTTTCGGCAGTTTGGACGCTGTCCGTCCGGCGGCTCTGGTGTGCCCTAGACAACAAAAAGTTGTCAACAAGGTGCACATGGAGTAGGGGAACAATTTGACCGAGTTTGGGGCCTCAGAGTGGCTTACGGTCGACAAGCTTCTCCGGCGAAGTAGCTCCGGCCGGCGAGATCCAAATGATGAAGGCGATGGTTGTGAAGGGCAAGGGAATGAGCGAGTGGGCAGAATTGAGAGAGGGGGCTCCGGGGCTTTTATAGGCGCGGAGTGGGGCTCGGGGTCACGGCGGATAAGCCTTATCCCTGAGGGCGAGGTGCGGCGGTTGCGGGCGGCGGGCTCACGAGCTCATCTGAGCGGAGGAGGCGGGAGGTTGGGGACGATGGGTGTAACACCCCAAAAATTTAATTATGTTTTTTTATTAAGTAAAATCTGCGAGAAATAAAATTTTGAATTATATTGGGTGTTTTATTAATTTCAGAGTATTTTATGTTTCTGTTTTCCAAAATTCTTCCCTCCACATAGAAATTTTTGGACTTAATATTGTGGCTTTGGTAGTTTTCTTAAAACTTTTCAATTATAGTAAGAATTATTTTCATAATAAAAATTTGCCCCAACACAATTCTTTTAATAGCTATTTCTATATTTTAAATGCCTCTGTTGCACTACAACCATTTCAAATAATTATTTCAAAATTACAGAAAAATTATGAGGGGTCATGTGATGCCCACATATCACTTTTATGCAAAAACCCTACATGGTGTTTCAAAAATTTTGAGTGAAACAACCTCTTTTCAATTCTGTCCAGTATTTGAGTTTCTACTACAACCCCAATTTTCCTTGCCCCAAAAATCCTGAAATTTTTCCCACTCATAGTAATTCCAACAAAACCCTTAAGTCCAGGATATCAACTCTAATTGAATCTTGGAACCCTTCAATAACCCCCCCCCCCCAAGTTTCTGTCCAGAATTGATTTTTCCCCCAAACTTGCATTAGCAAGTTTTTCATTTTGCAAAACTAACACCACCACCATCTCTATCATCTAAGGAGACAACACTGCCAAATTTCAACTCCAGAAAGAGCACCTAGGTGGTCCTAGCATTTCATCAAGCACACTGTGTGCATGACATATTTTGGCAAGGTCTTAAGCCTGCATTGGGAACTTGCCCTTATGGACAACACAGCATGTCTCACATCCCCATCATCCCTGTAAGCATCACCCTCCCAATTTTCACCTCAATTGGGTCACTTTTGATGCCATTGGCATTTCGTCGGGCACACCAGGGGCATGTCCAGAGAGTGGCCAGAGCGCCCGTACTGCAGCATGTGGCATCGAACTACAGCCGTGCCCCTGCTGCCTCCCCTGCTTGCCCGAGCCTTTCCCTGGATCACCACATCACCCCTGAGCCTCGCCGACATCTCTCCTTGTCCTCTAGCGCCGTCCTCCACCGGCCAGCCGCCACCGCAGTCACCGCCCGACGAATTTCCCTCCGCCACGTCTCTGCCCTCTTAATGGCTAACCACCCGAGCTCATCCGCGGGCGGCCACCGACTGCATTGACCCCGCCGTCCACGCTGACCTTGCCACCACCCCTCACCGGCCATACCTACCTCCACGGCGCAGTAATGGCCGCCGCCGCCGTGGCTTCTTCGGTAAGCCACAGAACCGCCTCACCCCTCCTTTAAAATCCTTCCCCGAGCTCGTCTCGCTTCACAGGATCATATACATCTTCCCTCACTACCTCCCCGAGAAGCTACACTACCAGAGATGGCCGTTTGCTTCGTCCCTGACAGCTACTGCCGCCGCCGCGGTTCGGTTGGTTCCAACACCACCAGGGCCTCCCCCTCTCCACTTTCTTCACCAACAGCTTCCCAATGATCTCATGGATCCGTTCCCCTCCTCAATTTGGCCGGAGATGGCCTATAGGCAAAACCCCCATTTTGGTTCCGCCGGAGTCTTCGGGAGGACCTCGCCGCCGCCGACACTGTCCCTCCCTTCGACCGTGGCGAGTACCGGGAGGACCGCCGTAATCCCCTGGTGACGTTGGAGGCCTCGGATCCCCGAGAGCTGCCGTCGTTCGCCGGCGCGAGCCGCCGGAGTTCCGCCTCCTCTCGGACAGAGGAAGAAGAAGGCGCGAGGGAGACTAGTCAAACATGACAGGTGGACCCATGGGTCCCACTGTCAGCGACCGAAACGACGCCAGCGCGTCTGTAAGTGGAGATGGGTTTTTCCCCGAAGCAGTCACCACGCAGGGAAGGTGTACTTCCGGAAACCCGCCTTCAACGTCGGCATACTCCCGAGCAGCCGCGCGACTGGGCTCGGCCCAATAGCACCTCATGGCCATATTACGCCCAGGGCACACCTCTGCCTTCTCTTTTTTTTCTTTTCCAGCAAACTAAAATAATTCCACAGCCACTATTACAAGTCCAAATTTGATGATTCAAATTTCTGTAGGTTCCTAAAATCATTATCTATTATTCCAACCTAGGTGATCATTTTTCCTAAACACTGTCTCCACTGGATTTATTAAAAAGTCCATTTAATGACTTATTACAGACTGAAAATTTCACAAGTAATTCATATGAACTCCAAATAAATTGATTTCTTTTCTGTTATTTTTCATTTTTCATCTAGTTTATTTTAGTGCTTATTTCAAAAATATTTGAAACAATTTTTGGCACTGTTATTGCTATATGTGGTAATTTAAACATTTTTGAAAATAGGAAATGGAGGGAAGATAGAATTCTCAAAACTTTTGGAGTGCCCCAAATCCTTCTGCACACTTAAGGCAAGCATCTCGAACACTTGATATGGTGAATGCATGGTGTGTTATTTGCATGAATAGTGGAATTATGAATAATTTGAATTCTAATAAAATTTGGCATATGGCAATTTTTTGCATGCATGCATGATCATGTATATTTTTTCTCTTGCATGCACTCCACTCAAGTTCTGACCTGCAGAAATTGTGAGAATCCAGGAGCGTGCTCCTGCCTTGGATGTGCCGGTGGGCACGGGCCATTTTTGACACGATGGTGTCACGTGATATATGTGGAGCATGCAAGGGTTGTGACCCTGTTTGTTATTATTGTTGAGAAAATACTTGTTGTGCTAACCACTGCAGGAAATAATTGAGCCTCCTGAGTCGACCGTAGATCGAGTCTTGTTCCGGTAACCGCCAAACTTGATCTGTGCTACCACATGTCCCTACCACAGGTAGGGTATGGTTCAGTAAGTTGTTAACCCCTTTCCTGCAAACACCGTACCGAGAGGCCATAGTGGAAGATACCATTGATCACTGGTAGGCATGTCACTTGGTCCGGGGGCATGGGTGTCTGCGATTGTAGTCGGAGAGGGGTCGCACCCCTATTTGCACGCCGACATAAATATTGTGATCCCATGCTATTGGAGGTTGTAGCCTTCCCACTTAGAGTTTTACTCCATCATTGCCTTGTGTGATTCCTGGCTTTGGTAAGTTAAAGCTGGTATGTGCGGGTTAGTTGTGTTTTCTACCCAAAGACCGTAATAGGAATTAGTCAGTGTCTCGGTGCTGACTAAAGAAATCCTTTACTTGTGGGTAAACAGTACACCCTCTGCAGAGTTTTAAAACCTATTCGAATAGCTGTGTGCGCGGTTAAGGGCTACAGTCTTGGTTGGTCAAGTATCGGTCTTAGTGTCGGCCTTCGGAGGAAATAATTAAATTGAGCCTGAATTACTTTGCTGGATAATTATTGTCACCACTGATGCTATCATGAATATTTTTGGTTATCATGAATGATATGGTCATGCATATTAACGTTGCTGTGGTCATGCCTATTACTGTGGACTAACCCGTTTCTCTTATTTTAATTTCCTGAGTGTCTCAGGGGCTGGCTAGACTACCCCGGGTACTCAGTTTTATTTTCAAGACCTCTCGTGGCGTCCCTTGAGTTAACAGGCGGTTTATCACGCCACTACTATTGTTGACACCCGATTGGCATTTCTCTTCAAGTCCGACCGTGGCGTAACTTGACACCCGACCGGCATTTCTCTTCAAGACCTCTCGTGGCATCTCTCGAGTTTACAGGCGGTCCCTCCACTACTCTTGTAGACACCCGATTGGCATTTCTCTTCAAGACCTACCGTGGTGTCACTTGACATCCGACCGGCATTTCTTTTATTTTATTTTCCTTTCACTTTCCTTGTTTATCATTAATATTTTTATATATTCATTGATTTGTACATGCTAATACGTTATCATGCCATGATTTAATTCCTGACAGCATGCATTAAATATGTGCCCATCATGAGCATATGCATATAGTTTAGTTCATCATGATCATATATTAACTGCTGCATTCGGTATATCTTTTGTTCATGATGTTTGCGAGTACATTCCAACGTACTCACAGGCTTGTCCCTGGCTATTTACATGGCCAGGTCAGAAGTTCTACATGGAGTACCACAGCGACGACCGTGCGGAGCCTAGGATAGCAGCCATGCGGATAGGAATTATCCGGTTCAGCTGTTCCTGTGGGAATGGAGCCCCATCGACGCTGGAGAACCACGAGTCATTTCCGCCATCCACCACCGGAATCCCTGTTGTATTATTAGACCTTTATGGTCTTGTATCCAATTCTTGTAATAGCTTGGTAGTTCTGTAACAAGGACGTGTCCACCAGTAATAGTAATCCTGGGCTGGTGATGACACGAGGGGTTAATTTCTGGGATATTTTGTGTCCCCGAAATCTGGCCCCGGCAGCCTTGGTATCAGAGCCAGGCTGACCATTGGCTAATCCTATCTTAGCCTAGTCACTATCCCTAGGTTTCCACACCGCCCACATCTTTTCCTACCCACCGTCAAGCCCATCCCATCCGTTAAGCCTGCATAGTGGCCAGCCGACATGTTTTGACAGTCGGTGTCCAACCTATCAACCTAGCCCATAGGCCGTATGTCTGTGGCCGACACCTGAGTTTTCCCATCCGCAAGCATGCGATGGAAGACTCTGCTGGCTTATAAGAGAAGCCTTGCCCCAACCCAGCACATCACAGCCTCACTCTCAGTTCAATATCCAACCACCAAGATGCCAGGCCCCATCGTGCACAATGAGACCACCGAAGCCGAGCTTGAAGGCTTTGTAGCCATCCTCGCCAATCTCACCCGTCGTGCTCTCGGCATCGAAGAGCCGCCGGAGTATGTTGTGTACCAAGAGCACGCGAGTGATGCCATCCACCACTACTGGGCCACGGTGCACATCTACGGGAGGGGCATCACCACAGAGCGCCCTTACTGGTTCACCGGGAAGACGACCACCGACGAGCCCCATGCCATCCAACTTGCAGCCCGAGAGGTTGTAGTTCAACTCCGGTATCGGTCGCCGAGGGTTAACTGCCGCTCCTTCTACTACTACCCTAGTTGTGAAGGCTATGGTAGGCCGACCCAAGTCGCTAATGGAGACCATGAGACGGATCCTGCTCTGGTGCATCTGGTGCGCTACCTGAGAGCGCAAGAGGCACTCTTCGATCAGGTCACCAATGATCTGATTAAGACCCGTAGGACACTTGCTCTCCTGACCCCGGTGAGAAGTGAAGCTGCAGCCGCCTCCGACACCCCGATAGTACTGTTCAGGAGACCCATCGAGCCTACGAGGTCTGCCCCTGTTGCCCACCCGGGCAATACATTCTTTTCCCTGGATGAACTCCGTTGTCTCTTTGGGATTTCCTCCAACCGGACTGTAGCCACTACACCCCGCGTGGGTCATCATCGCTACCCCAACCCTGCAGCTCCTCATAACACCCCAGTCAACTCCGACATTGAAGCCCCCGGAGAAGCCTCGACGTCCGCGAGACACGCTCGTCTGGATGTCGACGAAGTGGACTAAGTCTGCCAGAGTAGTTGCCATGTCCTTAGCAACCCTGTTGCCCTGTAAATTCCACCGTCATGCCGTAGACGAATATGTGAATATTTCTAGCAGTGTGTAGTGTTTGATTGAATGATGTGCCTGTGTGTTATTGTCTTGTGCATGATTGCTTGTATGTTGTGATTTGCATTTAATTCTTCCGTCCTTAACAAATCTCGAGGATGAGATTTTCTTAAGGGGGTAGAGTTTGTAACACCCCAAAAATTTAATTATGTTTATTTTATTAAGTAAAATCTGGCCAGAAATAAAATTTTGAATTATATTGGGTGTTTTATTAATTTCAGAATATTTTCTGTTTCTGTTTTCCAAAACTCTTCCCTCCACATAGAAATTTTTGGACTTAATATTGTGGCTTTGGTTGTTTTCTTAAAACTTTTCAATTATAGTAAGAATTATTTTCATAATAAAAATTTGCCCCAAAACAATTCTTTTAATAGCTATTTCTATATTTTAAATGCATCTGTTGCACTACAACCATTTCAAATAATTATTTCAAAATTACAGAAAAATTATGAGGGGTCATGTGATGCCCACATATCACTTTTATGCAAAAACCCTACAAGGTGTTTCGAAAATTTTGAGTGAAACAACCTCTTTTCAATTCTGTCCAGTATTTGAGTTTCTACTACAACCCCAATTTTCCTTGCCCCAAAAATCCTGAAATTTTTCCCACTCATAGTAATTCCAACAAAACCCTTAAGTCCAGGATATCAACTCTAATTGCATCTTGGAACACCTTCAAATAACCCCCCCAAGTTTCTGTCCAGAATTGATTTTTCCCCTAAACTTGCATTAGCAAATTTTTCATTTTGCAAAACTAACACTACCACCATCTCTATCATCTAAGGAGACAACACTCTGCCAAATTTCAACTCCAGAAAGAGCACCTAGGTGGTCCTAGCATTTCATCAAGCACACTGTGTGCATGACAGATTTTGGCAAGGTCTTAAGCCTGCATTGGGAACTTGCTCTTATGGACAACGCAGCATGTCTCACATCCCCATCATCCCTGTAAGCATCACCCTACCAATTTTCACCTCAATTGGGTCACTTTTGATGCCATTGGCATTTCGTCGAGCACACCAGGGGCATGTCCAGAGAGTGGCCAGAGCGCCCGTACTGCAGCCTGTGGCATCAAACTACTGCCGTGCCCCTGCTGCCTCCCCTGCTTGCCCGAGCCTTTCCCTGGATCACCACGTCACCCCTGAGCGTCGCCGACATCTCTCCTTGTCCTCTAGCGCCGTCCTCCACCTGCCAGCCGCCGCCGTAGTCACCGCCCGACGAATTTCCGTCCGCAACATCTCTGCCCTTTTAATGGCTAACCACCCGAACTCATCCACGGGCGGCCACCGACTGGACTGACCCCGCCGTCCACGCTGACCTCGCCACTGCCCCTCACCGACCATACCTACCTCCATGGTGCAGTAATGGCCGCCGCCGCCGTGGCTTCTTCGGTAAGCCACGGAACCGCCTCACCCCTCCTATAAAATCCATCCCCGAGCTCGTCTTGCTTCACAGGATCATTTCCATCTTCCCTCACTACCTCCCCGAGCTGCTACATGACCAGAGATGGCCGTTTGCTTTGTCCCCGGCAGCTACTGCTGCCGCCGCGGTTCGGTTGGTTCCAACACCACTAGGGCCTTCCCCTCTCCACTTTCTTCACCAACAGCTTCCCAATGATCTCACGGATCTGTTCCCCTCCTCAATTTGGCTGGAGATGGCCTATAGGCGAAACCCCCATTTTGGTTCCGCCGGAGTCTTCGAGAGGACCTCGCTGCCGGCGACACTGTCCCTCCCTTCGACCGTGGCGAGTACCGGGAGGACCGCCATGATCCCCTGGTGACGTTGGAGGCCTCGGATCCCCGAGAGCTACCGTCGTTCGCCGGCGCGAGCCGCCGGAGTTTTGCCTCCTCTCGGACAGAGGAAGAAGAAGGCGCGAGGGCGACTAGTCAAACATGACAGGTGGACCCATGGGTCCCACTGTCAGCGACCGAAACGACGCCAGCGCGTCTGTAAGTGGAGACGGGTTTTTCCCCGAAGCCATCACCACGCAGGGAGGGTGTACTTCCGGAAACCCTCCTTCGACGTCGGCATCCTTCCGCGCAGCCGCGCGACTGGGCTCACCTCTGCCCATATTACGCCCAGGGCACACCTCTGCCTTCTCTTTTTTTTTCTTTTCCAGCAAACTAAAATAATTCCACAGCCACTATTACAAGTCCAAATTTGATGATTCAAATTTCTGTAGGTTCCTAAAATCATTATCCATTATTCCAACCTAGGTGAACATTTTTCCTAAACACTGTCTCCACTGGATTTTTTAAAAAGTCCATTTAATGACTTATTACAGACTGAAAATTTCACAAGTAATTCATATGAACTCCAAAAAAATTGATTTTTTTTCTGTTATTTTTCATTTTTCATCTAGTTTATTTTAGTTCTTATTTCAAAAATATTTGAAACAATTTTTGGCACTGTTATTGCTATATGTGGTAATTTAAACATTTTTGAAAATAGGAAATGGAGGGAAGATAGAATTCTCAAAACTTTTGGAGTGCCCCAAATCCTTCTGCACACTTAAGGCAAGCATCTCGAACACTTGATATGGTGAATGCATGGTTGGTTATTTGCATGACTAGTGGAATTATGAATAATTTGAATTCTAATAAAATTTGGCATATGGCAATTTTTGCATGCATGCATGATCATGTATATATTTTCTCTTGCATGCACTCCACTCAAGTTCTGACCTGCAGAAATAGTGAGAATCCAGGAGCGTGCTCCTGCCTTGGACGTGCCGGTGGGCACGGGCCATTTTTGACACGATGGTGTCACGTGATATATGTGGAGCATGCAAGGGTTGTGACCCTGTTTGTTATTACTGTTGAGAAAATACTTGTTGTGCTAACCACTGCAGGAAATAATTGAGCCTCCTGAGTCGACCGTAGATCGAGTCTTGTTCCGGTAACCCCCAAACTTGATCCGTGCTACCACATGTCCCTACCACAGGTAGGGTATGGTTCAGTAAGTTGTTAACCCCTTTCCTGCACACACCGTACAGAGAGGCCATAGTGGAATATACCATTGATTACTGGTAGGCATGCCACTTGGTCCGGGGGCATGGGTGTCTCCGATTGTAGTCGGAGAGGGGTCGCACCCCTATTTGCGCGCCCATATAAATATTATGATCCCATGCTATTGGAGGTTGTAGCCTTCCCACTTAGAGTTTTACTCCATCATTGCCTTGGGTGATTCCTGGCTTTGGTAAGTTAAAGCTGGTATGTGCAGGTTAGGTGTGTTTTCAACCCAAAGACCGTAATAGGAATTAGTCAGTGTCTTGGTGCTGACTAAGGAAATCCTTTACTTGTGGGTAAAGAGTACACCCTCTGCAGAGTTGTAAAACCTATTCGAATAGCCGTGTCCGCGGTTAAGGGCTACAGTCTGGGTTGGTCAAGTATCTGTCTTAGTGTCGGCCTCCGGACGAAATAATTAAATTGAGTTTGAATTACTTTGCTGGATAATTATTGTCACCACTGATGCTATCATGAATATTTTTGGTTATCATGAATGATATGGTCATGCATATTAACATTGTTGTGGTCATGCCTATTACTGTGGACTAACCCGTTTCTCTTATTTTAATTTCCTAAGTGTCTCAGGGGCTGGCTAGACTACCCCGGGCACTCAATTTTCTTTTCAAGACCTCTCATGGCGTCCCTCGAGTTAACAGGCGGTTTATCACGCCACTACTCTTGTGGACACCCGATTGGCATTTCTCTTCAAGTCTGACCGTGTCGTCACTTGACACCCGACCGGCATTTCTCTTCAAGACCTCTCTTGGCGTCTCTCGAGTTTACAGGCGGTCCCGCCACTACTCTTGTAGACACCCGATTGGCATTTCTCTTCAAGACCTACCGTGGTGTCACTTGACATCCGACCGGCATTTCTTTTATTATTTTCCTTTAACTTTCCTTGTTTATCATTAATATTTTATATATTTATTTATTTGTACATGCTAATATGTTATCATGCCATGATTTAATTCCTGACAGCATGCATTAAATATGAGCCCATCATGAGCATATGCATATAGTTTAGTTCATCATGATCATATATTAACTGCTGCATTCGGTATATCTTTTGTTCATGATGTTTGCGAGTACATTCCAACGTACTCACAGGCTTGTCCTTGGCTATTTACGTGGCCAGGTCAGAAGTTCTACGTGGAGTACCACAGCGACGACCGTGCGGAGCCTAGGATAGCAGCCACGCGGATAGGAATTATCCGGTTCAGCTGTTCCTATGGGAATGGAGCCCCATCGACGCTGGAGAACCACGAGTCATTTCCGTCATCCACCACCGGAATCCCTGTTGTATTATTAGACCTTTATGGTCTTGTATCCAATTCTTGTAATAGCTTGGTATTTCTGTAACAAGGACGTGTCCACCAGTAATAGTAATCCTGGGCTTGTGATGACACGAGGGGTTAATTTCTGGGATATTTTGTGTCCCCGAAATCCGGCCCCGGCAATGGGCGGGGCTGGGCCCCATCTGGCAGCGAGCGCAGCTGGCGAGCGAGAGAGAGATGAGGCGGGCGAGCGAGCGGTGGCCTTCGGGCGCTGGGAAATTGGCCTTGGGCCGTTTGTGCGGCTGGCTGGGCCGCGAGGCGCTCCTGGGCCGAGCTGGCCTCGGTCCCGGCGGTGCAGTTTTCTTTTTTTAAAGAAAACTTTCCGAGGCCAAAAACAAATCAAAACAAATTTCTAAAAATACCACACAAATTTCTAAAATCACTATTCATAATATAGATCACAGTGAACATTAAGTTCTGCTCAGATAGTTTTGAAAATATTTTTGTAATGCAATAAATGCATTTTTGGCCATTATAATAAATACCAAATAAACTCCAAATAATATTCTACTGAATTTTTCCAACTCTTTTATATTTCAGCAAGTCATTTTATCCCCTCTCTTTATTTTATTGAAATGATCTTGAAACTCAAAATGGAAAACCTTCTCAAAAGTGAACCAAATGAAATTCAAAAGTGCTCCTCATCAATTCCCACTCAATTTCACACAATCACACAATAATCAAACAAGCAATCATAATTATTTATTTAATATAACATTCTAAAATTTAGTATTTTGGGATGTTACAAACTACCACCCTCAAAATGAATCTCGTCCTCCAGATTCGGAGAGGCTAGAAAGAAGGTTAGGTTTGGGGAGTCTCCATCAAAATCCATTAATCAACACAAGGTATGGGGTGCTACCACCTTTAGAAACATGGTTACGGTTCCAACAAAACTCATGTACTCCGTCCTTTGGGTTAATGGTGTCGGTCTTCTCATATTCTCCGGGATAACTCCTTCACTGGTGCTCTTCCTTTTCCTCAAAATCTTGAGTCCTTGCATCAAAATAAGATCCTTCCGAGACTGGGTCTTCTTAGCTGACAGGTCTGTCGCCAATGCTAAACAACTATCGAAAATCTCGTGGTGGTCGACAATTTTTGGTTTCTCCTGCACGAAATGGGTCTGGGTTGAATCTCACCGTATACCCTACGATTAGCAACGGGTGCCTGCACAGGGTTTCCATCGTCTTGCCATTCTAAGGTTTTTGGCTTGTCGTGTCGACACTCTTCTAGGGTTTTAAGGCTCTCTGATTTTCCATCAACATATGATAGTTCGTGATAGAAGTCTCCGGTATGGGGGCCAATCCATCCCGTACTTGAATCATTACCACATACGCAGATAGTGAATCACGTATTCTAACACTTGGGCATCCTCACAAGCATCGCAGAACTTCTCTTCTCCATGAACTGGGTTCGGGTAAATCCATTGGTTTTGCAAGCCAAACAAAACCTCTATCGCTTCTTCACAACTCTCGGGTTTACGTAACCTCCTATGAAACGTTGCTGATGAAATCACAACTTCTTCCAGAATTCTTCCTACAACACGGCTGTGCTTGCTCCTTTTTAAATCCTGGATCCTATGGGTTATGGCCCACTTCAACACTTGGATATCTTTAACTCATCCTTGGAGTTACTATTGTTCCATATTCCAACATTACATCTCCTTTAAACCCAATAGCACTTCATTCCTTCCTACTCATGGGGTAACAATCATAACTAAATCAAAACTCTAATGTATTTTTTCCAAACTCCACTCTGCGGAATACATTTTCCTTTCCATTGGTCAGGTGTTCTCGGAGGGTATTACCAATAAAATAAAATGTACTGGTTCATCCATAATTCATATTCTCTTCATATCGAATCCTTTATTACATCCTTAACCACTACTCAAAACTCAAATTTCAAAAGTATTCTATTACAAATGTTGCCATCCACATAGTTTGGTATGGTCAAGCATTACTTCCATCTCTATTCATTTGCCCTTCTTGAAGATGCTTCAGTCCCACTGGAATTGTTCGATGTGATCCTTGAAATCATCGATCTTCTGCTTCATCATGGTGGCCATCAGCTTCATCTCCATCATCTCTGCATGCACCTCTCTCAGGTATTCCTGAGTGTGATGGAGTCTTGCTTCAAGTATTTCTCCAATCTGACGTATGGCATCCATAGCAGCTTCACGAATAGAGTCGAAGAATGTTGCTCGTGGTACTCGAGAAATGAAAAAATATTGCCCCATAGTCTTTGGGCAAACTCCCTTCACACGGTGGAGGTGTACCTCCACGTACCAAAGTTCAACTTCATTCTCCATGAAACGATAACCCTTGTAGACTGCATCTCCTTCAAGATGAATATGCTTCATCATGTCCTTTAGGATCTTTGGGTAATCCTGCTCACTGGTCAGGGTCATGATTGTTTCCGGGCCCTTCAGAAAAGACTCATAAAGGATTGTCATCTGCAGGTATAAGATAGAAGGGTACTCAGGATACTATATGTATTTCGTTGGGTGATATGTGGTTGTTTTTCCTGGGAAAGGTTTGGGGTCAGCTTGTCCATGGCTTCAAGGTTTATGTCTAGGCAAGATAGCGAGAGAGGCACTCACAATCAACAACAACTCATAACATTTAACATGAAATTCCAATCACATCAAGTTTTATTGCTTCATGAGCTATTACAATTTCCATTTCATAACTCAACTCAACATCCCCAATGAAAATAAAAGTGTGTTCCACATTTATTACATGCTTTATTCCAATATCAAGATCTCAACTACTCAGCTCCAGCTTTCCTCAGGCTAAACATTCTCTGGCAAAATGTCCTACTTCCTTGCAGCATAAACAAATGACGTCAGACAAATCCAGGGGCTTCCTAGTGGTTATCTTGGCTCCTTGGATCCTTGGCTTCCTTTCTGGGCATTTGCTTGCGTAATGACCTGTATGTTTGCACTTGAAACATGTGATATGACTCCGGTCCTTCTTTGCTGAAACTGGGTTGTTCAGGGGATACATGCTCTTTCTCTTCCTAGACTTCTTTGTTTCGATCAATTCTTCTATCTCCTGTGGATCAAACTCCACTTCTTCTATCGGGAAGTCTCCCAGATACTCTTGGCTTTTCTTCGTGCAATACTGTGAAAAATGTCCTTCTCCACATGAATAGCAAGCGTGGGAGTAAAATCTGGTTAGGCCTTCTCCATCAGGGTCGTCTACATCTTCCTTCATCACATGTTCCTTTAACCTTTCCCTGAGGGCTTCTTTCATTGCTCCCTTCTGCTGCTTGGTAATTTCTTGTACCTTGGGGTAAATATGGCACTGGACCGGAAAGTGTGTAGTTCCTTCACACAAGAAACAAGTAACCTGCCTAGTTGGGCATTCCTCAGCTCGGTGATTTCCTTCACAATGACGGCATCCATCCTTGTGTTCTTCATGGGTGTGTCCTATCTCTCCGCAAATCTTGCATGCAAAAGGTTTCTTCATTTTATTGGCATAGGGCTTCAGGATAAGACAAGACCTCAGTAGAATCATCTTGAATTCCTCCCAAGTTTTTGCTCCATTCCATCCTTGGATAGCTTGGTGCATCTTACACCATGCTGCAACACTTTTTGTAAAGTACTGAAGAGCGTATTGAACCTCATACTTTCGTGCAATCAAATTTTTACCGAAGTGCTTTTCCATTTTCTGAATCCATAACTCTACCTCTAGCTGAGTCATCGGCCTAGAGAATACAAGTCCATCTTCATTCATCATCTATTGGGCCCAAAGGATTTTGGGATGAGTTAAGAGGGATAGAGAGAGATACAAACAATATAGTTTTCAAAATAGGTTTTATTTTGTGGCTGTCGGAAAAACATAAACAATGACAACTCACAAATCATCGCATCTAACGTAAGTATATAACAGGGGGTTTGGTCTTCTAAAGGTCATATAAATCTTGGAATTCTTTAGTGTCTTCAAATTCTTCGAGTCTTCGACCGTTGTAGCTTTAATTCTTCTAGTGTATGGTGAAGTCCTCTTTTACTCTGAAGTGGTCCTCAGTTGTCCGATATGTTGCCCTTCTCAGAGTGGTCTCATCAGTTGATCCTCCGTGTGGTCAAAGGAAAAAGGGTATTGTCTATCTATTTGAGGTAAAATGAAAGATTTGATAAAGCTTAGAAAAGAAGAGAGGTAAAGGATCTTTTTGAAAATAAAGTTTTAGAGAAATCCTTTCCTAAGGGCTTTTCAGTTTCTAGGGTCACGTCCTACAGTCAACATGTGCTCTGATACCATCTTGTAGCGACCCGACTTCAAACGGTCAAGCCTCTGTGTATTTGTGTCGTCCCTGGATCAGTATGCTGGCACACGCAGTACATCAATGTATATATCAAAGTGCAATCACATGTATAAATAACATAAAACTGATATATATATACCTCATAAGTCTCAGCGGAAACTATCGAACAGGTGTGGAGTCCCATCAACGCCAACGGCAAGTTGAGAGTAGACCGTAACCCTACAACGTAACTCTTACCCGTCGTAGAAATTCCTGCAACATAAGACGTTGCAGCCCTGTAGGTCATTACATTGAATGTACTGGCAAGTCACATCATAAGAATAATGAACCTATTTGTACATGCAATTTGGCTGGTGGAAAGCTCTAAGTTTAGTTTTTGCATAAAGCTAGTTTTTCCCTAGAATAAAAGATTTTATTCTACTACTACAAAATAGCATAGGATGAGTTGGCAAACCCAACTCAATCCATTCCCAATGTTTCATTTAAAACCCAACTATTTAAATTAAGGGTGATGAGATCTCCCAGCATTTCCACTACTAGATTCTCAAGTTGTTCGTAACCGGGGACATGACTAATCGATTAGGTTTTAACACTCTGCAGAAGTTTGCGCACTTTTCCCCACAAGACTCTATTGCCTCCCTTGAAGTTCTCGCACTGCCTGTCGTTTGAGATCGGGATGACCGAGACATAGTCTTTCGAAGGTATTTCCCCTTAACCCACGGATAGGCTGGTACGCCTACTCATTCTACATCTGCTAGCCTATCCCGGAAGAGGTCAAACTAACTACTCAACTAAGCCAGAGCCCATATTGGCTTGTGGCTGCGCACGTAAGCTTCTAGACATGAAAATATGTTTGATCCCTTTGATCCTGAGCGGAAGGACCACTAGTGGTGCACCACCATGGATTTCCCATGCATGCCCCACTGTACTTCGCCCCCATTCAAACCAGTTTCCGCCCTGGTAGTTCATTAATTATCTTAGGTCCTGTTTACTACATTGTCACTCACATACTTTACAATGATCACTCCCCAATCGACGTCTACTTTAGCGAAGCAATATAATGTAAAACGGTGGCGACAATGTTGTAAGGTTCAGACCTACCTCAATGAACTACTAGGTGCAAACAATAGCCATCCGGCATAAATTCCTACCATGCAGTCCTACCGCAAAGAACTAAGTGCATAATAAAAACATAGGTAATGAAAACATGATCAAGATGTAACTTGCCTTGGTACTGCTGGTTGAATTCTAGAGACTGATAGTATTCTGCTTCGCACGCCGGACAATCTATCGCAAAGTAAATAAACATACATAAGCAATCATTCCAGAGAACCAAAATAACATGCAAAGCATAAAGTCTTGGAAAAACCAAATGAACATACAACACACTTAGCTACCACAAAAATATTCTAAGTGCAAAACAACATATGATGACATGGGTTCAAAAAGTGATGTGAACTATAGTTTATAATAGGCATACTAGTAAAAATATTAATGGACAGATCCCAGTGTGTGAAAAATATTGTGAGAATGGTCCAAGTGATAGGGTTGGGCTACGGTGACAAAGTGCAAAAAGAATCAACTCAAACTAAGCTACGGTTTAGGAGATATGGCCATTTGAAGTTTGAATTCAAATCTGAATAATTTCAAATTTGAATCTAACAACATTTTACAAAAATGACACCACTGGATAGACCTAATCATGAAGAAGAATGTGCCGTTTGTTTCATCTAATTTGGATCTACGGTTAAAAAGTTGTGACTATTCGAAGTTCTGGGACTAATCTGTGATAAAAGGGACTAAACAGTGAAGAAAACATAGCGATCAGGTCCCTGGCCACGTGGTGCACTGTGAGAGGCCAGAGAGTGTTCACTGCGGCAGCTATACGGTGAACGACCACTAAATAAAAAAAAACAACTACCGCGGCTAAATAAAATGAAAACCGGAGACCGGTTCTCACTAAAACCGCACGGTTAAAAAAACGCGGTTAACCGATTTGAAAGAGAGAAAAAAAAACAAAAAACAAAAACAAAAGAACAAGGAGCGGCCGGCTCGGCTTACAGCGGGCGTCGGCGGCGTCGGGCAGAGGCTCGGCATCGGCGGGGGTGGTGGCTCCGGTGGCTTTCGGCGCCGTGGAAGATGACAAATGGGACCGGCGCGTCGGGGGCGTCCGGAAGGCGGTAACGGCATGCGTCGGGGTGCCCGGGGCGGAGCGGAGGAAAGCGGCGGAGCTCTGACGTTTCGGCAGTTCGGACATCGTCCGTGCGGCGGCTCCGGTGTTCCCTAGACAACAAAAAGTTGTCAACAAGGTGCGCATGGAGTACGGGAACAATTTGACCGAGTTTGGCGCCTCGGAGTGGCTTAGGGCCGACAAGCTTCTCTGGCGAAGTAGCTCCGGCCGGCGAGATTGAAATGATTAAGGTGGTGATTGTGAGGGGCGAGGGGACGAGCGTGTGGGCAGAATGGAGAGAGGGGGCTCCGGGGCTTTTATAGGCGCGGAGAGGGGCTCGGGGTCGCGGCGGATAAGCCTTATCCCTGAGGGCGAGGTGCGGCGGTTGCGTGCGGCGGGCTCATGAGCTCATCCGAGCGGAGGAGGCGGGAGGTTGGGGACGATGGGCGGGGCTGGGCCCCATCTAGCAGCGAGCGCAGCTGGCGAGAGAGAGAGAGAGAGATGAGGCGGGCGAGCGAGCGGTGGTCTTCGGGCGCTGGGAAACTGGCCTTTGGCAGTTTGTGCGGGTGGCTGGGCCGCGGGGCGCTCCTGGGTCGAGCTGGCCTCGGTCCAGGCGGTGCGGTTTTCTTTTTTTAAAGAAAATTTTTGAGGCCAAAAACAAATCAAAATGAATTTCTAAAAATATCACACAAATTTCTAAAATCACTATTCATAATATAGATCAGAGTGAACATTAATTTCTGCTCAGATAATTTTGAAAATATTTTCGTAATGCAATAAATGCATTTTTGGCCAATATAATAAATACCAAATAAACTCCAAATAATATTATACTGAATTTTTCCAACTCTTTTATATTTGAGGAAGTCATTTTAGCCCCTCTCTTTATTTTATAGAAATGATCTTGAAACTCAAAATGGAAAACCTTCTCAAAAGTGAACCAAATGAAATTCAAAAGTGCTCCTCATCAATTCCCACTCAATTTCACACAATCACACCACAATCAAACAAGCAATCATAATTAATTATTTAATATAACATTCCAAATTTTAGAATTTTGGGATGTTACAAGAACGTGTGCTGAACACGGAGGTGCCGTACGTTCAGTACTTGATCGGGACGGATCGTGAAGGTGTACGACTACATCAACCACGTTGATAAACACTTCCGGTTAGCGATCTTCAAGGGTATGAAGATGCTCTCCCCTCTCGTAGCTATGCATCTCCATGGATAGATATTGCGTGTACGTAGAATATTTTTTTTGTTTTCCATGCAACGTTCCCCAACTCGAGAGGAAGCTAATGATGATGATCATGAGTCTTCAGATCAAGTTACTACTAGACCTCGTAGGTTTGACCAGAACACGTTCTGCACCAGAGTGGTATGGTAATCCTGTGCTGGAAGTCATGTTGTTGGACAACGGCGGACCTACGAACTATGAAGAAGCTATGACAAGCCCATATTCCGAAAAATGGCTTGAGGCCATGAAATCTGAGATAGGATCCATGTATGAGAACAAAGTGTGGACTTTGGTGGATTTGCCCGATGATCAGCAAGCCATTGAGAATAAATAGATCTTCAAGATGAAGACAGACGCAGATGGTAATGTCACTGTCTGCAAACCTCAACCTATTGCAAAAGGTTTTCGACAAGTTTAAGGGGTTGACTACGATGAGACTTTCTCACAAATAGCGATGCTTAAGTCTGTCCAAATAATGTTAGCAATTGCCGCATTTTATGATTATGAAATCTGGTAGAGGGACGTCAAAACTGCATTCCTTAATGGTTTTCTTAAGAAAGAGTTGTATATGATGCAACTGGAAGGTTTTGTCGATCCTAAAGGTGCTAACAAAGTGTGCAAGCTCCAGCGATCCATCTATGGACTGGTGCAAGCATCTCGGAATTAGAATAAATGCTTTGATGAGGTGATCAAAGCATTTGGTTTTGTACATACTTACGGTGAAGCCTGTATTTAGAAGAAAGTGAGTGGGAGCTCTGTAGCATTTCAAATATTATATGTGGATGACATATTGCTGATTGGAAATAATATAGAATTTCTGGATAGCATAAAAGGATACTTGAATAAGAATTTTTCAATGAAAGACCTCGGTGAAGCTACTTATATATTAGGCATCAAGATCTATAGGGATAGATCAAGACGCTTAATAGGACTTTCACAAAGCACATACCTTGATAAGATTTTGAAGAAGTTCAAAATGGATCAATCCAAGAAGGGGTTCTTGCCTGTGTTGCAAAGTGTGAAATTTAGTAAGACTCAAAGCCCGACCACGGCAGAAGATAGAGAGAGAATGAAAGTCATCCATTATGCCTCAACCATAGGTTGTATAATGTATGCCATGCTGTGTACCTGACATGATGTGTGCCTTGCCATAAGTTTGGCAGGGAGGTACAACAGTGATCCAGGAGTGGATCACTGGACAGCGGTCAAAATTATCCTTAGTAACTAGAGGACTAAGGAAATGTTTCTCGATTATGGAGGTGATAAAGAGTTCGTCGTAAAGGGTTACGTCGATGCAAGCTTTGACACCGATCCGGATAACTCTGAGTAGCAAACAAGATACGTATAATGGAGCAGTCATTTGGAATAGCTCCAAGTAAAGCATGATAGCAGCATCTACAGTATGACATAAGGATTTGCAAAATACACACGGATCTAAATGTTGCAGACCCGTTGACTAAAAACCTCTCTCACAAGCAAAACATGATCACACCTTAGAACTCTTTGAGTGTTAATCACATAGCGATGCGAAGTAGATTATTAACTCTAGTGAACTCTTTGGGTGTTAATCACATGGCGATGTGAACTAGATTATTGACTCTAGTGAACTCTTTGGGTGTTAATCACATGGCGATGTGAACTAGATTATTGACTCTAGTGAACTCTTTGGGTGTTAACCACATGGCGATGTGAACTAGATTATTGACTCTAGTGCAAGTGGGAGACTGTTGGAAATATGCCCTAGAGGCAATAATAAATTGGTTATTATCATACTTCCCTATTCATGATAAACGTCTATTATCCATGCTAGAATTGTATTGATCGGAAACTCAGATACATGTGTGGATACATAGACAAATACCGTGTCCCTAGTAGACCTCTACTAGACTAGCTCGTTGATCAAAAGATGGTTAAGGTTTCCTAACCATAGACATGAGTTGTCATTTGATAACGTGATCACATCATTAGGATAATGATGTGATGGACAAGACCCACCGTTAGCATAGCATATGATTGTTCAGTTTATTGCTACTGCTTTCTTAATGTCAACTACATGTTTCTTCGACCATGAGATCATGCAACTCCCGGACTTCAGAGGAATGCCTTGTGTGCCATCAAACGTCACAATGTAACTGGGTGATCATAAAGGTGCTCTACAGGTATCTCCCAAGGTGCCTATTAAGTTGGCATGGATCGAGACTGGATTTGACACTTCGTATGATGGAGAGGTATCTCTGGGCCCTCTCGGTAATACAGCATCACAAGAAGCTTGCAAACAAAGTGACTAAGGAGTTAGTTACAGGATTATGTATTACAGAATGAGTAAAGGGACTTGCCGGTAACGAGATTGAACTAGGTATGGAGATACCGACGCTCGAATCTCGGGCAAGTAACATACCGACAGACAAAGGGAACTACGTATGTTGTCATAAGGGTTCGACCGATAAAGATCTTCGTAGAATATGTAGGAACCAATATGGGCATCCAGGTCCCACTATTGGTTATTGATCGGCGAAGCGTCTCGGTCATGTCTACATCATTCTCGAACCAGTAGGGTTCTCACGCTTAACGTTCATTGACGATATAGTATTATGTGAGTTACGTATGTTGGTGACCGAATGTTGTTCGGAGTCCCGGATGAGATCACGGACATGACGAGGAGCTCCGGAATGGTCCGGAGGTAAAGATTGATATACAGGATGGTATGGTTAGGCCAAGGGGTAAGGCCCACGGGGCTTTAGGTCGGTGCAAAAGGATGTTTTGCAGAGGTCAGGGACCAGACGCCGGAGACTCTGGCGTCTGGCCCTGGGCCAGACACCGAGGCCCATGGTATCTGGGCCAGACGCCAAGGACTGTGGCGTCTTGTCCTCGAAGTCCAAGAAGGACTCTTCCATGCAGGCAAAATTGACTTTGAGGAGGCTCTATCTCCAAGTTTCGACCCAGGGCTCAACATATAAATAGAGGGGCAGGGCTAGCACCTGGAACACATCAAGAATCACCAACCCGTGTGCCAGCAACCCCGTCCCCTCTAGTTTATCCTCCGTCATAGTTTCCGTTGTGCTTGGCGAAGCCCTGCGAAGATTGTTCTTCACCACCATCGTCACCACGTCGTCGTGCTGCCGGAACTCATCTACTACTTTGCTCGTCTTGCTGGATCAAGAAGGCGAGGACGTTATCGAGCTGAACCTGTGCTGAACGCGGAGGTGCCGTACGTTCGGTACTTGATCGGGACGGGTCGTGAAGGTGTACGACTACATCAACCGCGTTGATAAATGCTTCCGCTTAGCGATCTTCAAGGGTATGAAGATGCTCTCCCCTCTTGTAGCTATGCATCTCCATGGATAGATCTTGCGTGTGCGTAGAATTTTTTTTTGTTTTCCATGCAACGTTCCCCAACAGTCATGTTACTAGACCAAGGTGAACCTATGAACTATGAAGAAGCTATGATGAGCCAGATTCCGACAGATGGCTTGAGGCCATGAAATCTGAGATAGGATCCATGTATGAGAACAAAGTGTAGACTTTGGTGGACTTGCCTGATGATCGGCAAGCCATAGAGAATAAATGGATCTTCAAGAAGAAGACTGACGCTGATGGTAATGTTACTGTCTACAAAGCTCGACTTGTTGCAAAAGGTTTTCGACAAGTTCAAGGGGTTGACTACGATGAGACCTTCTCACCCGTAGCGATGCTTAAGTCCGTCTGAATCATGTTCGCAATTGCCGCATTTTATGATTATGAAATCTGGCAAATGGACGTCAAAACTGCATTCCTTAATGGATTTCTTAAAGAAGAGTTGTATATGATGCAACCAGAAGGTTTTGTCGATCCTAAAGGTGCTGACAAAGTGTGCAAGCTCCAGCGATACATATATGGACTGGTGCAAGCATCTTCGGAGTTGGAATATAAGCTTTGATGAGGTGATCAAAGCATATGGATTTATACAGACTTATGGTGAAGCCTGTATTTACAAGAAAGTGAGTGGGAGCTCTGTAGCATTTCTGATATTATATGTGGATGACATATTGTTGATTGGAAATGATATAGAATTTCTGGATAGCATAAAAGGATAATTGAAAAAGAATTTTTCAATGAAAGACCTCGGTGAAGCTGCTTATATATTAGGCATCAGGATCTATAGAGATAGATCCAGACGCTTGATAAAATTTTCAAGGTGTACATACCTTGACAAGATTTTGAAGGAGTCCAAAATGGATCAGTCAAAGAAGGAGTTCTAGCCTGTACTGTAAGGTGTGAAGTTGAGTAAGACTCAAAGCCCGACCGCGGCAGAAGATAGGGAGAGAATTAAAGTCATTCCCTATGCCTCAGCCATAGGTTCTATAAAGTATGCCATACTTTGTACCAAACCTACTGTGTACCTTGCCATGAGTTTGGCAAGGGGGTACAATAGTGATCCAGGTGTAGATCACTGGACAGCGGTCAAAATTATCCTTAGTTACCTAAGATGACTAAGGAAATATTTCTCGGTTATGGAGGTGATAAAGATTTCATCTTAAAGGGTTACATCGATGCAAGCTTTGACACCGATTCAGATGACTCTGAGTCTCAATCTGCATACGTATTGGAAGTGGGAGCAAGTAGCTAGAGTACCTCCATGTAGAGCATTGTAGATATAGAAATTTGCAAAATACATACGGATCTGAATGTGACAGGCCCGTTGACTAAACTTCTCTCTCAAGCAAAACATGAGCACACCTTAGTACTCTTTGGGTGTTAATCACATGGCGATGTGAACTAGATTATTGACTCTAGTAAACTCTTTGGGTGTTGGTCACATGGCGAAGTGAACTATGGGTGTTAATCACATGGCGATGTGAAGTAGATTATTGACTCTAGTGCAAGTGGGAGACTGAAGGAAATATGCCTTAGAGGCAATAATAAAGTTGTTATTTCATATTTCCTTATTCAAGATAAAGGTTTATTATTCATGCTAGAATTGTATTGATGGGAAACTTAAATACATGTGTGAATACATAAACAAATACCGTGTCCCTAGTAAGCCTCTACTAGCCTAGCTCGTTGATCAAAGATGGTTAAGGTTTCCTAACCATAGACATGTGTTGTCATTTGATAACGGGATCACATCATGAGGGGAATGATGTGATGGACAAGACCCATACGTTAGCTTAACATATTGATCATTCAGTTTATTGCTTTTGCTTTCTTCATGACAAATACATATTCCTTCGACTATGAGATTATGCAACTCCCGGATACCGGAGGAATACCTTGTGTGCTATCAAACATCACAATGTTACTGGGTGATCATAAAGATGCTCTACAGGTATCTCCGAAGGTGTTTGTTGAGTTGGCATAGATTGAGATTAGGATTTGTCACTCCGAGTATCGGAGATGTATCTCTGGGCCTTCTCGGTAATACACATCAGAAGAAGCCTTGCAACTAAAGTGACTAAGAGGTTAGTTGCAAGTTCATGTCTTACGGAATGAGTAAAGAGACCTGCCAGTAACGAGATTGAACTAGGTATGAAGATACCGACGATCGAATCTCGGGCAAGTAACATACCGACGGACGAAGGGAAATACGTATGTTGTCATAACGGTTCGACCGATAAAGATCTTCGTAGAATATGTAGGAACCAATATGGGCATCCAGGTTCCGCTATTGGTTATTGACCGAAGAGGTGTCTCGAGCATGTCTAAATAGTTCTCGAACCCCTAGTGTCCGCACGCTTAACATTTGTTGACGATATAGTATTATATGAGTTATGTATAGTGGTGACCGAATGTAGTTCGGAGTCCCGGATGAGATCACGGACATGACGAGGAGCTCCAGAATGGTCCAGAGGTAAAGATTGATATATGGGATAATAGTGATTGGTCTCCAGAAGGGGTTTCGGATGTTTCCCGAAATGATCTGGTGCGAGAACACTTTATTTGGGCCAAGGGGTAAAGCCCACGAGGTTTTTGGAAAGTGCAAAAGGAAGTTTTCCAAAGACCAGAGGCCAGACGCTAGGGTCCCTTGCGTCTGGGCCCAGACGCCGGGAACCCTGGCGTCTGGCCCTGGAGTCCGAGAAGGACTCTTGCCTTTCGGGCAAAACCGACTTTGAGGAGGCTTTTACTCCAAGTTTTGACCCCATGGCTCAACATATAAATAGAGGGGCAGGGCTAGCACCCAAGACACATCAAGATACACCAAGCCTTGTGCCGGCAACCCCGTCCCCTCTAGTTTAACCTCCATCATAGTTTCCGTTGTGCTTAGTCGAAGCCCTGTGGAGATTGTTCTTCACCACCACCGTCACCACGCCGTCGTGCTGCCGGAACTCATCTACTACTTCGCCCCTCTTGCTGGATCAAGAAGGCGAGGACGTCATCGAGCTGAACGTGTGCTGAACGTGGAGGTGCCGTATGTTCGGTACTTGATCGGGACGGATTGTGAAGGTGTACGACTACATCAACCGCATTGATAAACGTTTCCGCTTAGCGATCTTCAAGGGTATGAAGATGCTCTCCCCTCTCGTAGCTATACATCTCCATGGATAGATCTTGCGTGTGTGTAGAATTTTTTTTGTTTTCCATGCAACGTTTCCCAACACAACCGACCATTCTGAGGACCTCCGAGAGGCTGAGCCGACAAATCATGAGATAGAGGAAATCACCATAGACACCTCATAGTTGAGGGGCACATGATATAGCTTTACTTCACAAAGGCTCACACAACACTGTCAAAATCAGAATTACGGTGACAGGAGTGGTAGAAATAGGCAATTGCAACTTTACAAGCCTACATTTAAAGAATAATTTGTTTTCACGCAAATATTATTTAAAGTAAAATGAAGACATGACATTATTTAGTAGTAGCGCGGGGAAAAAGAAGCGCTACTGGTTGGCCATAGTAGTAGCTGCAAGTAAGTGGTCCCCATGCCCCCCCCCCACGCGCGTTGTTAGAAGGGAGAGAGAGGGATTGTTGCGGAATATGATGGGTGCATTATTGAGCCTCGAGGGCACGCATATATTGAGTACAAGACTTGGAGGGCAAGACACATCTCCTGGAGATAAGTTAGGAGACATATTACAAATCCTAGTCTACCAAATACATGTATCCCAAATATATCTCTAACATCCCTCCGCAGTCGTATCGGTAGCGTTGCGAACAACAGGAGCGTCGCGGACGGCCAGACAGGCGAAAATAGCAGCCGATGGGCTGACATCCCCCCGCAGTTGAAGCGATAGCATCGTGGATGGTGTCGCGTCGCGGACGCGTTGACTGTTGAGGAAGCCGACGAGTTGCCGATGTCGAGGTAGCCGAAAGCGTAGGGTGGTGTAGTCGTGGTCGGGGTAGCTGTGCGAAGAACGCCATGGTCGATGTCGAGTCAGGGTGGCCGGTGTCGAGGGAGTCGCCGTGGAGCCGCAGGCGCAAGGAGGCGCCGACTTAGTCATGGGCGCAGCGGTGTCGAGGTAGTGGTGCGCCGAGTAGAGGACGGTGTTGACGAGGAGTCACGTCGGGTGTGCCAAGTCCGGGGATACGTCGTGGACAAAGACACACATCAGTGTTGCCAGCACCGGGCATGCGTAGACAGACGAAGACGAAGTTGACGAAGTGCGGCACCAGGCTTGCCAGGCCCGGGGACACGTCGTGGACGAAGGCACGCATCGGTGTTGCCAGCACCGGGCATGCATAGACCAGGGACCTACACCAGCTGTACGCCATGTCGGAGAAGTCGGAGGGGCCAGCAGAGAAGAACTCGACGACGATTGCAGCGTCCATCGTCGCGGGGATGATGTCACGAACGGTGGTCGGAGTAGACGAAGTGGTCAGGTAGATGACGGCGACGCTGGCGACGGGCCGGTGCTTGGACGAAGACGAAGGGGGTGGACGGGCGGCCGCAATGGCTATGGAGGTAGCGGCGTCGGCAGCCGAAGAAGAGCGGTGGCGGCTAGGTTAGTAGCGCGGCGGCGGTTCTCGAAAGGCGAGGAACCCGACAGCAAGACGAAGACCGGCGCGGACGGTGGCATTCCCGCGCCAAAGGAGGTGGCGCGGCGCATACCATGGGAAGTCGATGCGAGGGGACGGCGGTGGACCACTGGCCACGGCGCTACGCCCCGAAGGGGCGATGCAGCGGCGGCAGGCAGGTCGGGGCGACGGCGGGAAGACCTCGGGACGTCGGCGGGGACCGGGGGCC
Organism: Thinopyrum elongatum; assembly: GCA_011799875.1. Classification (NCBI taxonomy): domain Eukaryota; kingdom Viridiplantae; phylum Streptophyta; class Magnoliopsida; order Poales; family Poaceae; genus Thinopyrum; species Thinopyrum elongatum. Next base: position 32,770,579 of record CM022303.1, on the reverse strand, counting down.
GCGGCGCTACAGCCCGAAGGGGCGGCGCAACGGCGGAGTGCGGGTTGGTGCAACCGCGGGAATGGCCTCGGGGACCGCGCATTGCAGCACTACGGCCCGAAGGGGCGACGCAGCGGCAACACACGAGTCAATGCAGCCGCGAGGAGAAACACGGGGCGGCGGCGCTGCGGCCCGATGGGGTGACGCAGCGGCAGCCCGATGCTCGATCGGCGTAGAGGCACGCTGTACTCGGGACGGTCTTCACGGGACCTGCGGAGGCACGCGCTACCGATGGGCCAGGTCGATCGCACGGCGTCGATGAGGTAGGTCGCGGCGGCGAGCGGGTGATCAAGCCGATCGCGCGCGAGGTCGGGGACGCCGCTTGGTGGAGGCAGGGTGGCGGCGTAGTCCGAGATGAAGCCGGCGACGACGGACGATGTGGGACGTGGTCCGGACGAGCGCGTCAGCACCGGCAGTCGGGCTGCCAAAGCAGCGCCGGCACCCAGGCAGTGAGGCCCGAGTGACCAACGTAGCAGCGGCGCCCGAGCGGAGGGAGCCGACGAGCCTGACGCAGCCGGGGACGAGGCCAGTGAGGCAGTCCGTAGGGACGCCTTGCAGACACGGCAGAGGCGGGTGGCGTGGATCGATGGGCGGGCCGGTGCGCGATCGGCGGTTATGATGGGCCGCCGCATGGCGCGAGGCCGCCGGGTCGGGGCGATGCAGGTGTCCTGGTCGGAGCAGGGTGATGACGGGCGGGCTGGCGCGCGGCCGTCGGCCATGAGGGGTCGCCAGTCGCGCCAGGCCGCTGGGTCGGTGAAGAAGCCGGTAGGTCGCTCTGATGTCGGAGTCGAGGCCCACGGGGGTTTACGGCGGCGTTGGGCTACACAAACAGATCGAGCATAGATCGGAAAACCCAAAAGAAAACACCAATCAAAACGACCGATGAGAGAGCGAAAAAACCCGGAGCAAGGGCTCGGGAAAAATACTCGAGGGCAGCCGGTCAACACGACCGGCGGACGAACCCTAGGTACGGGCCGCGCAGCCCCGGCGGCGGTCATGGAGGCCGACCGCCCCGAGGGCGGCGCGCGGGTGCGGAAGCGGCGGCTGCTAGGGTTTAGGATCGATTAGGCTGACACCATATTAGAAGGGAGAGAGAGGGATTGTTGCGGAATATGATGGGTGCATTATTGAGCCTCGAAGGTGAGTATATATTGAGTACAAGACATGAAGGGCAAGACGCCTCTCCTGGAGATAAGGTAGGAGACACAAATTCTAGACTACCAAATACATGTATCCCAAATATATCTCTAACATCCCCCCGCAATCGTATCGGTGGCGTTGCGAACAACAGGAGCGTCGCGGACGGTCAGACTGGAGAGAATAGCAGCCGACGGGCTGACACGCGCTAGTACTAGTGTGGCCACCCGCGCTACTACTAGTGTGGAATCAGCAACATTTTTTGCTGGGATCCACATTTTAGAGTGCTTTTTGCTGGAACCACTCCCAAATTTTGCTACCAAAGTTTTATTTTTTGCTACAACTGTTGCATCTCCCGTCTATTGATTTTTTTTCTCGATCCATCTTTATGGAACCATTCCATGTTTTTCTACCACGGTCTTTTACTTTTGCTACTGCCGTCTTAGTTTTTGTTACCATCCCTGTTTTTGATTTTTTTGCTGGATCCACTCTAATTTTTGCTACCAAGGTCTTTGAATTTTGCTACCACCATCTTGGTTTTTTGCTACTACCTAGTTTTTTTTGTTGGATCCATCTTTTTGCTGGAACCACTCCAAAATTTTGCTACCATCATTTTGTTTTGTTTTTGCTTCTACTGTCTTTGATTTGTGCTACCACCCGTTTTTTTTATTTTTTGCTGGATCTATATTTTTGCTGGAACCAGCTATTTATTCTGTTGAAACTAATGATTTATTTTTGCTGGAACAGCTTCTTCCAGAGCGGGACGACCACTGGAACCACGAGCAAGGCGGTGGTGCTGCACCACAAGCGATGACGACTAGTTATAGGGATTGACGATGGCAGGTGGCGATGTTGGAAACGTCCACCCCGGTAGTGCTACAACCACTAGGGGTGGAGACACTCGTCGAGCTACAAAGGCCAGCGGCACCGGGACAGATTTGTGTCGACTACCCAACGGAGATGCATCCGGCAAGCCGACGAGCGGTGACGGCGACCCGGTGAGTGCCGCCTAGGAGCTTCAGGGGAGAGGTTGCGGGTGGGGGGAGGGGTGGCTGGTGTCACTCAGGGTGGACGCAGCGAGCGGGCTTTTTGGCCCGCTCATGGCCCGCTCAGGACCGGACCGCTCGGTCCCAGCCCGCTAGCAAAATTGGCCAGTCCGGTCCAAGAAGTTAGGCCCGCTAAGCACTCGGTCCGGTCCGGTCTTTGACCGGGACCGCTCGGCGGACCGAGAAATCCCACGCCCGGCGGCGAGGTCGATGCGGTGGACGCGCACGGGCGCCGGCGGCGAGGTGGACGCGGTGGACGCGCACGCACTGGTAGTCGAGGCAGAGAAGGCGAGGTAGGCCGGGGCCGCAGTCATGGCTGCCGGCGGTGTTAGCCGGAGCGCGGCGACGTGGAGATGGCGAAGGAGGACGAGGTGCTCGATGAGGAGATGTCCAGGGAAACGGCGGGGTCGCGGTGGAGCCGCTGAAAGCAGGTAGAGGCGCCAGGGCTCGCCGGAGTGGACGAATCTGGCGCGGTAGCGGAGCTCGATGGCGGTGGAGAAACGGAGCGGGGCGTTGTGGGCAGGCCGTCCCAGGCCTATTTAGTCGGCTGGGAGACGAGGTCGACCTCCGCGGACCTCCTGGACAAGGTCCCGGAGCTCGTGCTTTACTCCGGCCGCGGTGACGACGATCGCTGCATGGCACACGGTGCACGGCCAGCAGCAGGGCACGGCCGGCACCAGCAGGGCACGCCCAGCACGGTCGGCAGCAGCAGGGCACGCCCAGCACGGCCAGCAGCACGTCACCCACCTCGCCGCCGGTGCCCACGGACGTCGCCCACCTCGCCGCCGGCGCTTGCGCACGTCGCCGCCGGTGGTGGTTGGCCGGTCCTTCGGTCCAGCCCGGGCCAGAGGGTCGCCGGTCCGGTCTCCAAAATCCAGACCGCTCAGCAACTCGGTCCGGTCCGGTCTGGACCGCCGGCGGCCGGTCCAAACGCCGGCTCGGTCAGGGACCGGACCGGCCCGGACCGTGTCCACCCTGAGGTGTCACAGCAGCACGAGGATGAAGAAGAGAATGTGTGCCATGTAGTTGACCGAACCGTGCGGTCACGGCATTTGCTAAATGGCTGATATGTTGGTTGGAGCCGACACACACACGACCACCTCCACCTCAAAACGTATCCCTTCGTCACCACCTTCACGCTCGTTGTTCTATTTCTCTCGCTATCCATCTCTCTCTTTCTTCACCGATATAAGCACAGGGCCCAGCGTCATTTCCTACCCTGGACACAGGCGGCTTCCCCCGAGCGCGCACACAACAACAACCCATCTCCAGCTCCCCTCGTCGCCACCAGAGGCCACCTGCAGTCCTGTGTCATGGCCTCTCCTCTTCTCATGGCCTGTTGCGTGCACACCGTTCCAGAGCCGTCTCCAAAAATTCGGGGCCCCGGTGCACAAAGCAAAATGGGGCCCTATTTTTCATTTAAAAAAATAACTCAAGCATGATCTCACTTGATTATATGTTTCAAGTTTATGTAACTTCATACAATACTTATAAATTTATCAAATATCGATGCAAAAACAAAAGGTATAACTAAAGCAATAAAACTGACCTCATTATGCGGAAAAGTGTCATCCGTCTTGTGCTCCTTGAAATTTCCAATTATATCTTCACAATTACTCTTCTCCAAGACATTATTTTCAATTTCTATTGTCGCCAATTCATTGTGTCTTTTTTGTGTCATCGTACAACGCAAGTAGAAATTTAACAATATTAGTATCTGGAGTTTTATTTTCAAAATAGTGTGTGATCCTTTCACATCACATTTATGAAGAGCACCCCTTTGAGATTGAGCTTCTGCTTCTAGTCTTCGTTTCTTCTTGTGCTTTTCAGTAGTAGAATAATACTTCCTATTTCTAGAATGCATGATGATTCTTATTTATAAACCAAAAATAATAATATTAATCCATTGGAACTCATGATTATAGGCTTAACATAATAGAAAAAGATTGAAGATTGATTTTGAACGGGCAACTACTGAAAATCTTGGATGCGTGACACTATATTCCCCCCAAACAATTCAACTGCAGAGCAATTTTCCGAAAAATAATAATAAAATGATATGGGAGCAGTAGGGCTTTGCAGTTTGTATCAATCAAAATTAGAAAAGATGTACTAGTAGCTTGTAGGGCACTGATTACTTGAACGCCGCTGGTCACCTGTGTTCGGAACGGCGCGGTGGTGTCCGCTGGGGCCTGATATTTCCGTGCAGTTTCGGCGCTGCCGGCCGCCTGTGACCTGCTAATTTCCGATCTACAGAGAGAGCCAGATGGCCGATTTCAATCGGGTCGAAAGACAGGCAAGAAATCTATACGTACGTGATGCCTTTTCGTCTCCCGGTCGATCGATGAGATTCAGATCGGGACGGCGAGATTGCCCGCAATGAGGCTCAAAAGGAGAGATTCTGGCGAGTAGGCAACATGGGCCCAGAACTGAAACGCACGCACTTGACCAATACATATATTTGGACCCAACAAATTGGGGGCCCCTGAATTTTGGGGGCCCCCAATTCTGGGGGTACAAGACGACGAAGTTGGCTGCTAGCACGTGCAACTTGTTCTCGGTGTCATAGTATGCTTTCAGTGCCGCATACTAAATTTTTTTCCCTTCTAGCTTCATCCAAATCAGCTACCGCACATGTGCATACCTCACACATCTAGCTGGAACCACGCTTAGATTTGGTGTCCTGAGGGCAATATACGTGTTGTAGATGTTGGTTTTTGAATGTCCTTCTAGAAACCATGTCCTGGCACAGCGCCACCTTTCAGCGAGACATACTCTCATCTCGCCTGAAGCGAGACATATCAGCGCCCATGTACATGTGCGTTCATCTCCTCTTCGGCGCCTGTTTAGCCCGGAAGTCTACATAGCAAACAGTACAAATGTTTTTGGGCGTCGGCCAATTTAGTGCTCCCATTGCTCCCTCAGGTTTTCTCTCCCTCGCACGTCGGCGGTTTGCACGAGTTTTTCTTTTTTGCTCAATATTTCTGCTCCCTTCGCTTTAGAGTTTATGGATTTAAAAACTGAGAAACCAAACAAAAAAGTAATATGGGTCTAAAAAAGGTTTGTGAATTTTAAAAAATATGTGGATTTGAAAAGAGCTCGTGGATCTTAAAAAAGTTCTTGGATTTATAAAATGATGAACTTGAAGAAATTTCATGAACTTAAAAATTTCGTGGATTTGAAAAAAAAATCGTGAATCTGAAAAAAGTTCAACAATTTAAAAACATTTGCATGAATTTCAAAAAGTTCATGAAATTAAAAATAATTTCATGAATTTCACAAAAAGATCAAAAAATTTAAAAACTTTATGAAAATTGAAAAAGTTCATCGATTTTGAAAAAAATCATAAATGTTTATTATTGGTTATTATCGTCGAAGCAATAATAATTTTTTTATTTTTTTATAAGGAACGTTGCATGGAAAACAATAAAATTTATTATTATGTCAGAATCTCTCGTTGCTTGCATCTCGATGATAATAATCAATTTATTATTGCCCTATGCGAAAAAAAAATTGTATGCGGCACTGAAAGCATACTACGACAACGAGAACAAGTTGCGCGTGTTGGCAGCCAACTTCGCCGATTTGTGCTAGCAGCCAACTTCGCCGTCTCGTACCCCTCCCCCTATTCTCCCCTATGTTCTTGGATCAACAATGCCACTCACCAAGCTAGCCGACGTGCCGTCCCGACCAAGCTCTAGCGCATAATCAATGTCGAGCTAGTAGGCACACATTGCGTTAGCCTGGACCATTCCCAAGAGCTCTTGTTTCTCACCATGGACACCCCGAGCTTCGAACATGTCCAATTTATGGTTGTGGCTATGGTTGTCATACCCGAGCTTATCGGACCGCGTTGCCATGCTATAAGAGGTCATCCACATCCCTTTAAGCGCCTGCTACCCCTCTCATCTCCACTCTAATTGAGTGACATTGTGTGGAATCGAGCCGGGAATGCCCCCTTTCCCTGCATCAACCAGGTGTTCTATCGTCATTGTGCTGAGCCTGCCAAGTTGTGCGGTGAGCAAAACTTCGATTCCTCAATTCCCTGGCTAGCGCTTGATGCTCTCTTGTTAATGCATGGTCCATTGCGCAAGTTGCAGGACCACACGGAGGAGAATGAGCTCATCCTGCAGTCATCGTCAGCAAAGAAGGCAACGTCGTCGCCAGCAACCTCGCCTTCGTCCATGTGCTGCATCACCCCCCTCCCGTGTCCAAGAAGCCTCCCGAATAGCCCAACATCCTTGCCAGGATTAGTTGAGCCCCCTAGCAGCGCCAAGCTCTTGTGTGAACGCCGTCACCATGTGGACCTGCATATCAATGGCACATCCTGACCAGACCAGAGGGATCCGCCGTAGGTTGAATACCACTTTGAACACATCCAAGTCAGCAAACCACCAGAGCAATCACACCCTGGATGATTTCTGAATGGTACTGGATAGTTCAGGGGTAAAGGGAACTGAAAAAATAATCGGGGTCATGTGAACCAACAATTTTCTTCTGGGTAGTAAAATTGCATTTTTTTTTCTTAAACTATGGTTTTCCTGGATCTGCTGACGTGACATTGTGAGTCCAGTCCGACATGATTTCTTAGAGATCTGATACTAAATATTCATGAATCATTGTATAGTCCTAATTGAATTTAATCCGACAAATCGCCTTGGTTTTTACAGTCTCCAAAAAATAAGCACATGATATTGGAATTAATCTTGTCACCTGGTCATATGCAATCCGTTCGAACTTTGAAGATGCACCCGTAGTTGTGTAATCCACATAACAAGGCTTACTAGCAAGGTAGGACGGCTGCTTTAGTCTAGAACATTAACCAGAAGTAGGGGAATGGCTACAGGTAGAACACACAACACTGTTGGAAATATGCCCTAAAGGCAATAATAAAGTGGTTATTATTATATTTCCTTGTTCATGATAATCGTTTATTATCCAGGCTATAATTGTATTGACTGGAAACACAAATACATGTGTGGATACATAGACAACAACATGTCCCTACTGAGCATCTACCGGACTAGCTCGTTGATCAAAGATGGCTATGGTTTCCTAGCCATAGATATGAGTTGTCATTTGATAACGGGATCACATCATTAGGAGAATGATGTGATGGACAAGACCCAAACTATAAGCATAGCATTTGATCGTATCAAGTTTATTGCTATCGTTTGCCTGCATGTCAAGTATCTGTTCCTATGTCCATGAGATCATGCAACTCACTGACACCGGAGGAGTACCTTGTGTGTATCAATCATCGCAACGTAACTGGGTGACTCTAAAGATGCTCCACAGGTATGTCCGGGGGTATCTGTTGAGTTGGCATGAATCGAGACTGGGATTTGTCACTCCGTATGACGCAGAGGTATATCGGGGCCCACTCGGTAATACGTCATCACAATGAGCTTCCAAGAAATGTGACTAAGGAGTTAGTCACGGGATGTCATATTACGGAACGAGTAAAGAGACTTGCCAATAACGAGATTGAACTAGGTATGGAGATACCAATGATCGAATCTCGGTCAAGTAACATACCGATGGACAAAGGGAACTTCATACGGGATTAGCTGAATCCTTGGCATCCTGGTTCAACCGATGAAAGATCTTCGTGGAATATGTAGAAACCAATATGGGCATCCAGGTTCCACTATTGGTTATTGACCGGAGAGGTGTCTTGGTCATGTCTACATTATTCTCGAACCCGTAGGGTCCGCATGCTTAACATTCGATGACGCTAGAGTAGTATTGGGATATTCATGTTGGTGACTGAATGTTGTTAGGAGTCCCGGATGAGGTCCCGGACATCACGAGGAGCTCCAGAATGGTCCTGAGGTAAATATTTATATATGGGAAGTCAGATTTTGGCTACCAAAAAAGTTTCGGGTTTTATCGTTATTGAACCGGGAAGCTTCCGGAAGGTTCCCGAAGGTTCTAAAAGTTTCGTAGGGTTCTGGAGGAGTCCAAAAGGGTCCCTCCGGCACCTAGGGCATGTGTGGGCTGTAGGGGGGGCGTCCTAGCCTTATTGGGCCAGGCACACCAACCCCCTAAGGCCCATCCGCCTAGGGGAAGGAAAACCCTAAGGGGGAGGGCCCTCCACTAGGCTTGGAGGGCACTCCTCCCCCTTTGGCCACCTCCCCTCCTTGGAGGAGGGGCTAGGGCTGCACCCCAGCCCTCCAACACCCCTATATATAGTGGGGAGGAGGCGCAAGGGCTGGACACGACAATTCCCACGCACTACGGTCTCCTCTATCTCCCGTTCTTCCTCGTTCGTAGTTTCGGAGGAGCTTGGCGAAGCCCTAATGGGATTGCTCCACCACCATCTCCACCACGCCATCATGCTGGTTGATATCCCATCTACTTATCCTCCCTCGCTTGCTGGATCAAGAAACAGGAGACGTCATCGAGCCGTACGTGTGCTGAACGCGGAGGTGCCGTCCGTTCGACGCTGGATCGGATTGGATCATGATTGGAACACGAAGTGTATGAATGTATCAACCGCATTTCTTAACCCTTCCGCTTAGTGATCTACAAGTGTATGTAGATGCAATATCTCCGCTCGTAGATGTTCATCTCCTAGATCGATCTTGGTGAGGGTAGGACAAATGCGTCTTAGATCCGAGGGCAAAGTGTTTGTCGCTAAGAATGGGTCCTTTCTCGAGAAAGAGTTTCTCTCGATAGAATTGAGTGGGAGGAAGATAGAACTTGAAAAGGTTGTTGTACCTTCGCTTCAACCAGAGAGTAGCGCAGCGCAGAAAGTTGTTTCTGTGGCACCTACGTTAGTTGAAGAGGAAGCCAATGATAGTGATCATGAAGCTTCAGATCAAGTTACTATCGAACCTCGTAGGTCGACAAGGATACGTACTGCTCCTGAGTGGTACGGTAAGCCTGTCTTAGAGGTCATGTTGTTGGACAACGATGAACCTACGAGCTATGGAGAAGCGATGGTGGGCCTGGATTCCGACAAATGGTTAGAGGCCATGAAATCCGAGATGGGATCCATGTATGAAAACAAAGGGTGGACTTTGGAAGTATTACCTGAAGGGCGAAAGGCCATTCAGAATAAATGGATATTTATGAAGAAGACGGACGCGGATAATGTCACCGTCTGTAAAGCTTGACTTGTGGTAAAGGGTTTTCACAAGTTCAAGGAGATGACTACGATGAGACTTTCTCACCCGTAGCGATGCTTAAGTCCGTCAGAATCATGTTGGCAATACCTGCATTTTTCGATTATGAAATCTAGTAGATGGATGTCAAAACAGCGTTCCTTAACGGTTTCCTTAAGGAAGTGTTGTATATGATGCAACCGGAAGGTTTTGTCGATCCAGAGAATGTTGACAAAGTGTGCAGGCTCCAGCAATCTATTTATGGATGGTGCAAGCATCTCAGAGTTGGAATCTTCGCTTTGATAAGGTGATCAAAGAGTTTGGGTTTATACAAGTTTACGGAGAAGCTTGTATCTATAAGAAAGTGAGCGGGAGCTCTATAGCGTTTCTAGTGTTATATGTGGATGACATATTGCTGATTGGAAGCAATATAGAACTTTTGGAAAACATGAAGAAATTTTTGAACAAGAGTTTTTCAATGATGGACCTAGGAGAAGCTGCTTTCATATTAGGCATCATGATCTATAGAGATAGATCAAGACGCTTAATAGGACTTTCACAAAGCACATACCTTGATAAGGTTTTGAAGAAGTTTAAAATGGATCAGTCGAAGAAGGGGTTCTTGCCTGTTTTGCAAGGTGTGAAGTTGAGTAAGACTCAATGCCCAGCGACTACAGAGGATAGAGAAAAGATGAGTTTCATCCCCTATGCTTCTGCCATAGGCTCTATCATGTATGCGATGTTGTGCACAAGACCAGATGTCAGCCTTGCCATAAGTATTGCCGGAAGCTTTCAAAGTGATCCAGTAGTGGAGCACTGGACAGCGGTCAAGAATATTCTTAAGTACCTAAAAAGGACTAAGGAAATGTTTCTCGTTTATGGAGGTGATCAAGAGCTCGTCGTAAAGGGTTACGTCGATGCAAGCTTTGACACTGATCCTGATAACTCTAAGTCTCAAACCGGATACACATATATTCTAAATGGGGGAGCGGTAAGCTGGTACAGTTGCAAGCAAAGCGTGGTAGCCGATACTACATGTGAAGCAGAGTACATAGCTGCCTTGGAGGCAGCGAAGGAAGGTGTCTGGATGAAGCAGTTCATGACAGATCTTGGTGTTGTGCCCAGTGCACTGGACCCGATGACTCTGTTCTATGACAACACTTGTGCCATTGCTCTAGCCAAGGAACCAAGGTTTCACAAGAGGACCAGACACATAATGTGACGCTTCAACTCCATCCGCGATTACATCAAGGAGGAACACATAGAACTTTGCAAAGTACATACGAATCTGAATGTGGCAGACCCGTTGACTAAACCACTTCCATGGGCAAAACATGATCAACACCAGAACTCTATGGGTGTTAGATTCATTACCATGTAATACTAGATTATTGACTCTAGTACAAGTGTGAGACTGTGGGAAATATGCCCTAGAGGCAATAATAAAGTGGTTATTATTATATTTCCTTGTTCATGATAATCGTTTATTATCCATGCTATAATTGTATTGACTGGAAACTCAAATACATGTGTGGATACATAGACAACAACATGTCCCTAGTGAGCCTCTAACGAACTAGCTCGTTGATCAAAGATAGCTATGGTTTCCTAGCCATAGACATGAGTTGTCACTTGATAACGTGATCACATCATTAGGAGAATGATGTGATGGACAAGACCCAAACTATAAGTGTAGCATTTGATCGTATCAAGTTTATTGCTATCATTTTTCTGCATGTCAAGTATCTGTTCCTATGACGATGAGATACGCAACTCACTGACATCGGAGGAGTAACTTGTGTGTATCAAATGTCACAACGTAACTGGGTGACTATAAAGATTCTCTACAGGTATCTCCGAGGGTGTCTGTTGAGTTGGCATGGATCGAGACTAGGATTTGTCACTCCGTATGACGGAGAGGTATCTCGGGGCCCACTCGGTAATACAACATCACAATGAGCTTGCAAGCAATGTTACTAAGGAGTTAGTCATAGGATGTCGTATTACGGAATGAGTAAAGAGACTTGCCGGCAACGAGATTGAACTAGGTCTGGAGATACCGATGATCGAATCTCGGGCAAGTAACATACCGATGGACAAAGGGAACTGCATACGGGATTAGCTGAATCCTTGGCATCATGGTTCAACCGATGAAAGATCTTCGTGGAATATGTATGAACCAATATGGGCATCCAGGTTCCGCTATTGGTTATTGACCGGAGAGGTGTCTCGGTCATGTCTACATTATTCTCGAACCCGTAGGGTCCGCACGCTTAACGTTCGGTGACGCTAGAGTAGTATTGGGATATTCATGTTGGTGACCGAATGTTGTTCGGAGTCCCGGATGAGATCCTGTACGTCACAAGGAGCTCCGGAATGGTCCGGATTTAAAGATTTATATATGGGAAGTCATATTTTGGCTACCGGAAAAGTTTCGGATTTTATCGGTATTGTACCAGGAAGCTTTCGGAAGGTTCTAGAAGGTTCTGGAGGGTTCTGGAGGAGTCCAAAAGGGTCCCTCCAGCACCTTGGGCCTGCATGGGCTGTAGGGGGCGTCCTAGCCTTAATGGGCCATGCGCACCAACCACCTAAGGCCCATCCGCCTAGGGGAAGGAAAACCCTAAGGGGGCAGGGCCCTCCACTTGGCTTGGACGGCACTCCTCCCCCTTTGGCCGCCTCCCCTCCTTGGAGGAGGGGCTAGGGCTGCACCCCAACCCTCCATCACCCCTATATATAGTGGGGAGGAGGCCCAAGGGCTGGACACAACAATTCCCACGCCCTACGGCCTCCTCTCTCTCCCGTTCTTCCTCGTTCGTAGTTCGGGAGGCGCGGCCCTACTGGGATTGCTCCACCACCGTCTCCACCACGCCATCGTGCTGGTTGAGTTCCCATCTACTTCTCCTCCCTCGCTTGCTAGATCAAGAAGGAGGAGGCGTCATCGAGCCGTACGTGTGCTGAACGCAGTGGTGCCATCCGTTCAGCGCTAGATCGGATCGGATCGTGATCGGATCACGAAGTGTACGACTACATCAACTGTGTTTCTTAACGCTTCCGCTTAGCGATCTACAAAGGTATGTAGATGCCATCTCTCCTCTCGTAGATGTTCATCTCCTAGATCGATCTTGGTGAGCGTAGGAATTTTTTTTGTTTCCCATGCAATGTTCCCAACAAACACAGGATGGGCATCTCTGGCCAGGGCAGCAGGGCCAACAATCGAGCCAAGCGTCAGGGGCTAATATGTGTGTGGAATCTCTGCAATACCTGATCGTGCGTGGCCCTGGTCATGCCGCCTGCCAGCCAGCCTGCTTTTGAGCAAAGCGCCATTTGGCGATAGACGCAGCAGACATCTGGTAGGTGGATCTACTTAAGCCAACGCGATCTTACTCACTGGACTATTCTTATGTCCAACCACAGTTAATTGTTTACTGTCACCAGTTGGTCTCCGATGGGATACATGTGTGTGCAAATTCGAAGGGTCATTCTCACATTGAGATGCATGGTACAAGATTGTCCTATGACCTTTGATTAACCAAGAGCTGATAGTCGTGCTTCAGATAATAGAATGCGTATTGACCTCATTGGAGCTGTCTCTGCCCGTAGAGCCATGGTTTTCTTCTTCCCAACGCCCCCTATTCCCTAATTTCTTCTTCCCAACACCTTGTTGGTTCACACAGTTCTTCATTTATCAGCTCATCAGCCACCAAAAGTTGAAGCATGGCACAAATGAGTTGAACTTGTAGAGTTCTGCTCAATCCTCTTATATTTTGGTTACGACGCAACGGTATTTACGCACAGATGGCAAACAAGTAGTACTCATGGTTGGAGGTTTTTGGGTCGTATTAATTCTGCATTAGTTTCGTGTGACACTAAACTCTTTGTAAGGGTCAAGATGATATGCATACATCCTCCTTTTTAATCCTAAGCTTGAAGTGACAAGTTGAATAACCGCAAACTCATGCTAAGCTTGGATACTAAGTCAAATCAAACAAACCAAAGCCGAAACTAACACAAACATCAAACATAAGGTTTATCAAAGCCTCGGAAGAGGCTTCAAATCCGCGTTTACTCATGGCTTCTTGAAGTTCTTCTATGCTTTCAGTGTGGAAATGACACTACTGCAGTATACACCACTACAGATGGGAAGAAGACCTATATACTGGCAGGCCTCACCTATGACTACGATATGCCGATCCACTGAAATGCATATTAGACCTCATGGCATCCCAAGTGCTTTCAATGAGGAAATGACACTCCTGCCGTAGAAACCACTGGCGCAGCCATGCAGAAAGGGGTGAGTTCCTCAGTCACTAGACCTACCTCTTGTACAACAGGGAGCGATATCTCCCAGAGAAAATAGAACCAATGGCGAGAGCAACTGCCGTAGTTCGGAGTAGCGTCTATCATAGAGAAGCTGTTGGAGCTCGGTGTCATAGTATCCGCAATAGCCTAGAGCCGCTATCGGAGTCCGCTAACAGGTTTCCCCACTTCCTGCCGTCCCCTCCCTCTAGACGCTGAGCGATGAGGATCTGTGGGGAACCTGGCCTTGCTTTTTTTAAGGAGTTTCTTTCCTACATATTGTGCGACATTTCTGCTACTATATTTTAGGGTATCTTTTCTTAGTATAGTAATAGTATACTAACTAGATGATACCCCACACGTTGTTGCAGGAATATTTTACAACATATTTCAATGTGATTTGTTGGATGAAACATGAATATTTGAAGTAATAACATAAAACACTAAAACTAAAAATACATATAATTTATTATGTGTTAATACAGTTGTACAATGTTTATTATATATATATATATATATATATATATATATATATAGCATAATAAAATAAAAATTCGCATGTATGTTTGCATGTTGTGATGGGTCTTTTTTCCATGCATGTCATGATGAAGTGGCATGCTTGCATGTTTAGATATATGATAGTGGGGTTGAGTCTTTTCTTATGCATGTTGTGCGATGATGTGAAATGCATGCATGTTGAGAGAAATAGTTAGTGGGGGCTAGTTATTTAGATATAGAAGATGCCACCACTGCTTTGGTTTAAAAAGAAAAAATCACCAAAAGTGAATTAAATGAAGTGCATCGCCAAATTTTGAACTATCCTGATAGTTTGAGCCGAACATTAATATACCTTGCTGTCGGTCTTTGTTTATAAAGATGTCCCATGAAAACAGCATCTCGAGTAATTAAATCTGACATAAATATCACCAACAACATATTGCGGCCTAGGAATTAAGATACGTGTAACTAATGGAGCAGTTGGTAGCCTGGTACTCTGGTTTTATTTCCTCCCACCTTCGACCATCCCCTCCACGCTGGTTTTTTGTATCCACCAATTTATTTTTCTCTTAACATTTTATTGCACACGAGCACTTTCCTAACCAACAAAAGATTACAGATCTAACTTTCCAAACTTAACCAAATCAACCGATCCTTCTCATTATTGCAATTTGTTTTAGGAAACAAAATAACAGATTTTGAGTAAACAAATGACAGATTTTAATCTAACTTTCCTAAGAGTTGTAGCGGCGGCGAGCTCGTTCTCCTGCATCCATCGGCCCATGTCCACCCAGGACACCCGCCGCTCACCCCAGCCACCACCCTCCCGCACTACCAGTTCCCTCTTCTCTCCTTCCATCGATCAGCGCAGCCCACTGTTTCCGCCCAGCCAACCTTGTCTGCCCTCGCCACCGGCAACCAGCCGTCCGCCACCTCGCTGACTGTCCCCCATCTTTAGCCCCATCCTCCCATAGCTATGCCGCTTCTAGGATATTCGACCGCAGTTGTCCCTCGACGCCGGCAGGTGGTCACTCTGCCCCATCCTCTGCTCGAGGACGGCATGATCCCTCCCGTTCAATTTTTTGGATTGATTTTATTTTGAATTTTTGACAGGAGCAGGTTAAGAGTTTGTGTAGATGCGTTCAAGGTTGGCTTCAGCAGCATGGCCTTTGCGTATGGACAGAACAACAGGGCAAGATCTTCACCATGAAAGGCTTGCATGATGACTCTGGCAACACCCTACTTCTGTTTGTGGCATATTTGACATTGCGGCTGAGGTAATTGCTTACTTGATGAGAAAAATCTTAAACCAAGACCGGTGGGATTACAAGTACTCCCTTCATTCCTAAATGTAAGTATTTTTAGATATTCTAATATGAACTACATACGGAGCAAAATGAGTGAATCTACACTCTAAAGTATGTCTATATACATCCGTATGTAGTTCATATCGAAATCTCTAAAAGGACTTATATTTAGGAATGGAGGGAGTACCTATCAAGGTTTTGTGTATGGGACAGGAAGTGGCTTTAGTACACAGATTTTACATAGGTGATTATACCAATTTATCATTTGTTGCCAGGCAAGGCCACCTGGGCCAAAGTTTTTTTGTCAGATTGGGTGATTTGAGTCTTGTTTTTGGACAGGCCGTAGACTGAGAATTCTTCCAAAGTGAGAAGAATAGGGTGGCCAGCGAGTCAATCTAGAATAATAGGGGCTGCGACAGCGAGCGCGTGGTGGCCGGTAAGCAAAACTAGCATGCTCAGTTTTGCAAAGAATGTATGCCAATGTTGGTGATAGCAAGCAAGAAGTTGTATGGATTTCATTTAATGTAAACTTTCTCAAACTGTTCTTCTTTCTTGTCCTTTTCACACAGGGTGTTTGACCCTAACTGTTCCGAGGAATGAACTAAAGAAGTTGATGTATTAGTTGTCAGTGGAATCAATTGTATAGACACACTTAGCAACTCTGTTGCATCGCTAATTGTCTTTGGATTAACTGATGTGGACCAACTAACATTTGCACATTAATTTTTCTTGTTCACAGCAAGTATATTCGCGTATGGGCTAACAAACACCGGAAAGACTTGCACGAGTACTGGAATTAAAAAGTATATTGTGCTGACAATATAGAGAAGGTATGCGTGTATGTGTCCCATGAATGTTGTTTTAGTTCACCTTTTTGAGCCACTACAGTGACCGTGTATGGTGGCCTGTGGCACCCGAGGGGATCTGAACGTTGGGGAGCTGCACTACATTGCGGGAGGGATCATGCAGCAGCAGCAGCAACAAGACGAGGTGGCCAACAACAGCTGGGGCACTACGCAGCGGCGGTAGTGAGTAGCAGCGGTAACATGAGGCAGTGACGAGCAGCAGCTGTTGAACTATCGGGCGAATTGCAAGAAGAATGAAGCTGCAGTAGCAACACATGATGATATAATTCATCAGGTATGACTTCTTTCATGTGCCTTATGTTTGAGCATGACTAGGAGATAGCTCGAGAAGAGAAGTTAGTGCACGTCCCCCAACTCTAATGTATTATGGTAGTTGCTTTCACTTCACTATTTTTTCAGTTTCGAGATACTCATGAGATGGAATACCATGCTATCTTTTCAAGCATAGACATATTTAGTGGATTTGATGGCTACACAAGTGTAAAAAATGGTCATTCATAAACAATAAACCAAGCATTAATACATGCTCAGATAAATTACAGAAGTAACACATGCATATATTGATGACTAAAGTGTAGGAGATATGCCCTAGAGGCAATAATAAATGTTATTGATTATCTCCCTGTTCATAATTAGGTTTATGTTCCATGCTATAACTGCAATGATTCTCGAGTCTACAAATAAAACGAGGCTTGGAGGGAAACTCATGTGCACGTGTGGGATAATAAACGGTAAAATGTATTCCTAGTCAAGCCTCTATGACTGGCTCAAGTATTGCATGATGATCATGCTTTCCTGATCATGGGCATGACTATGCCGGCAATTTTGAGGGCACAATTGTTAGCAGAACATTTGTGTTGAATCGACCCTAATTGATGTTATGCTATGAGATTCTTTCGTCACAAGTTAATGGTTAATAACACAGAGATGGTTAACGTTTGCATAATTCCTCAGACCATGAGAGTATCGAGTTTCTTCATGCTTGATTCATGAACTTTGGGGTTTGTTAAACGTCATCCGTAACTGGATGGCTATTACGGCGGCTTACGGGTTCATGGGAAAGTATGTCAAGTAACTTGATAGCTCAAGATTGGGATTTGCTCCTCCGACGATGGAGAGATATCTCTGGGCCCTCTCGGTGTTACGGTATCCATCATCGTCTGGCCAGACACAGGGTGATTTGATCACAGGGATGCCGGAACACAGTAACGAGAAAAGAGAACAATACCGGTAACGAGGTAACTAGCATAGTGGACAAGTTGTTGATCCACGGGAATGCCAACATGTCTCACCTCGGGTATTTGTAACATATCGTGAAGCAATAGGAATAGCACACGGCAACTGGAGGTTCACTCGAATATTCATTCGTGTGGGTATAGGGGTCAATATGGGTGTCCATGGCTCCGATGTTGATCATTGATCGGAAGGGGTTCCAGGTCATGTCTATACTTCACCGAACCTATAGGGTCACACGCTTAAGGGTCATCTATCTGCTGAATACTAGACAGGGAGTCTGAGAGAAAATCACCAAAAAAGTTTCGGACACCGAAAAGTTTCGGACAGCGGAAAAGTTCCGCAGAGAGAGGTCACCGGATGAGTTCCGGTGAAACTGAAAAGTTGTTTCAGGGGATACCATTAAGTCAAAATGGTTTCGGCACATGCCTGATAATTCTTGGAGGATGCCAGAATCATTCTGGAAACTTCTGGGAATTTTCTGGAAGAAAAACCGGAAATGTTCCGGGGCTGCCGGAACCGCTTCAGATGCTTTTCGCAGATGAAATCACTAAACTGGAATTGTTCCAGAACACGTTGAAAATTATTTTAGTGGGTACTGGAAATGTTCTAAGCCCACATAAATATTTTCAGTTCGAACGGACGCTGAAAAATGTCGTCGTGAATAGTGAAAGTGCTTTTTGGAATTTTTTGGAAAACCACCTTTTAGGGCTTTTGCTAAAGGCTTGTAGAAGGTGATGTGGATGGATGAGAGCCCCCTTTGAGGGGGACCCCTAGGGGGTGGCCGGCCACATGTGGAGCTCCTCCTTGGAGCTCCACATGTCCTTTGGTTTCTCTCTTATGCCCTTGGAAAGAGTTTCCTTCATGGGTATTTTGGTATTTCTTGAATGCCCATCCTACCCCTTGGTTTTCCTATATAAGGAGGAGAGGGGGCTGCTCAATCCTTCATCCTTCTCACATACAAGTGCCATGCAATGATCTGGCTTCTCTCTCCCTCCCACGAAAAGAGTTTCGTAGAGCCGAAAGGCTGTCAGGGTTCCGGTGGGAACTAGTTCTGGACGGCGAAGCCCTGCCGGATAGATGACACCGTATGTGTGCAACTCTGTAGAGAGGTCATAGTTTCGATCTTAGTGCCCGAGGGGCTGTTCGAGAGTGCCTCCCGAAGGGCTGTCCAAGTGACGGTCCGAGTTCTGTGAGTCCTCCCGAAGGGCTGTCCGAGTGACCGTTCGAGTTTCGAAGGTCCTCCCGAAGGGCTGTCCGCGACACCGTCCGGGGGACTGTTCGACCGCCTCCCGGAGGGCTGTCTGAAGGGAAGACGAGGGGATACATCCTCGCGGTTGGGAGGTTGTAAATCCTAGCTGCAGGGATCTGCACCGCCGATCGTCATCGACTCTACTTCCGCTGCGCTACGAGTCGGTAACGAAAATGATCAAACCTTGTATGCAGTCTCCATAGTGGTCCTGGGCTGGTGCGTAGGTCGGAAAAATTTTGTTTTCTGCTGCGTTACCCTACAGTGGCATCAAGAACCGTGCTATGCGTAGATGCAGGTTGCGATCTAGAATACATAGTGATGTATGGGTGTTGCACAATATAATTAGGTAGTAGATGAGTTCTATTACTGAAAATTATTTGTGCGGGTAGCAGATGAAATCTGTTACCCGATGTTCTTGTTGCTTCCCTGGAATTTGCATATTTCTGATCTTGATAACAGCATGGTGGAGTTTCAATGTTCTGGCAATCCGCGATCCTGATTGATCAACGAAGTGCTAACAGTTCATTGAATTCCACCGTAGTTAAAAAGAAAGATGAAATTTCGCAGACAAAAGGGCAATGCAGATATGATCTGCACGGGGGTCATGCGTATGACGAAGTTTAGTATGGGGTTCAAGATTTTATTATCTCGTGCTTCATACACCCCGCATTGTTAATCTAGCGACTTGAATTATCATACTTGATGATGGACGTTGGTAGCTTCGGTTTGTTTCGAAACCTTAGAAGCCACGTAAAACAAGTTTTTGCTTGAACCAATTAGAGGCGTCTAACTTGGTTTTGCAGGAGGGTTTGCATGTGCATGTGATGTGGTATAGCAGTACTCATAATAATTTGATTATGTATGAGATGACTATATAATGTAAATTTATTAACATGACCTGCGTGTCATGATTCGGCATGATGGCTGCAGCCATATGATTGCACTTTAATGACCTGCGTGTCAACCTTGTTGTAATGCATTATTTTATTAGCTATAGAGATAGCAATATTATCTGGTGCATCAACAAGGTGGTGGCAATCTTCGCTAAGGAGAACACCGACGTGAATGCCGAAGACGAAGAAATACAAGACTTCTCCGTCAGAAAGGGCTATACCATATCATGCTTTTATGAATTGCTTGAGATGTTTATCCCTTATGATGCACCCTTCTTGATTGCGCGGTAGTCGCTTTTTATTAGGGTGATCTCTCACAAAAATATCAAGTAGTTAGTGTTCTCCCAAGTGTAGCACCGTCACGGCACCTAACTTTTCGGGGTATCACAGGATCTCCCTGGGTACGAACGATTAGGGATGTGTGAGGCGGGTGAGTTGAGACCTCGCAGCAAGATCACTTGGTTGTCTTGACGTTCTGGAAGGATCTCCCTAAGCTCGGAACACGCCCATCGAAAGATGAACAAGAGTCACATAGAGATGTGATCGGCAAGTTTGCCTACCGATTGAAGTTCGCGCCATCAGTGTTCATCTCGTTCAATGGCGTTGAATGGAAATGCGGGTCTTGTATCACTCACAATCAATTATGAGAGATATTGATTTGAGTGGGAGCGCACTGTTGAATTAACTTGTTTAATTCTCAGTGCAATTAATTGTGGACACTGTCTAAGTGTTATATGCATAATAGTTGTAGAATAATGGCTCGCGTTTCCACCTTCCCTATTAAAATTGAATAGCTGTTAAATATCTGGTTAAAACTTTACGGTTGGTAACGTAATGTGAGGATTGTCCTCAAGAGTGCCGAGAAGGACTTTGTCCTATCGCATACTTTCGGTATTCTCTTGCTTATGCTATGGATCATGTGACTCTCGTCCTTCGATCCAAAAGCTAGAATTCCGTTTCAGTCAAGTGCAATATGTTTGCTTCCATGAGACCCGAACTTCAAAAGTTTGGATAGTTATGTGATATTCATGGAATCGAAAAATCATTTTCAGAGACAGACAAAGGCTAAAAGATATGAGATATCCAAAGCAATGTTTGTTTGCAAACTATTAGTAAAAGAGTTTACTATGCATTAGACTGATAAGAGAGGGATCCAGAAGAACGCCTGTCATATGATGAAAGGTGAATAAAACAACAACTTAAAGAGAAAGGAAGTGTCCGAAGGGTGTTAGTGAAACTTTCACGCCTAGGAAGTCCGGGGCTAACGCCACTCTTAAGTTGGGTGCTTCTTCTGAGAGTAGGAGAAATACTAAAAGTTAAACTGTTAGAAGTATAATGGCAGAAAGAAAGAAGACTGGAATATCCAGCTCATGTATGAATGTCATACAAGTTTTTGATGTATAGAAGGCTAGTCAAAGATATAGTTCTTGGGAATTATGATTAATTTGTTAATCACTGATTCTTGGGTATTGTGAGTTAATCATAGAGATACCCGCTCGATTGCATTCTGTTGCAACTCGATGTAAGAACTACTATGGCCTGAAAGACTAGCCAGGAATGAGGTTTAGGTATACACAGGGAACATGGTAAATGTTACTATACCTTCCATCGGTGTATTACCGTCTGTATTTATTTTCATAATTCATTTAGAGTTTTACAAACTCTAGCCTTTGCATAAAGTAATCTTGCAAGAAGGTTGTTCATAAGAGAAATTTTTATGTATGATGTTATGAATAACATAAGGGCCATACTTTCATTGAGAATGAGATGCATGTTACGAATAATGATAATAATATATTACCTCTGGATTTACTTTCATAATTCATTTTAGAGTTTTACACACTCTAGCCCATTGCACAATGTTTGTTGCAAAAGAGTTGTTCATAAAAGAACAATTGTTGTTCAGTATTATGAGTAACATGAAGGGCCATACTTCCATCCAAGATGGGATGTATGTTATGAATATTGATGGTAAAATGATACATCCATAACACTGACGCTAAATGTCGCAAGACTAAAAGAATACCACACAAGTGTGGCACTGCATTTGGTCACATTGGAGAAACCGCATGAAAGGTTCCATTATGATGTATTTTGAAGTCGTTTGATTTTTGAATCATCTGACACTTGCAACTTTCCTTCGAAAAGTGAAGTGACTGAAATACCGTTCATAGGCCATAAGGAACGAGCAAAGAATTTATTGGTGATCATACATTTTGATGTATGTAGTCCGATAAATGTTTTTGCAAGTAGTGGATTTATCTATCTTCAGAAATGACTCAAGTAGATATATGGATATTTATTTGATGAGACGTAAGTCTGAATTTTTTGCATTCATTCAAAAGGTTTTCAAATATGAAGTAGAAGTTATTGTAACAAGAAGATTATGTTTCTACAATTCGATTGCAGAAAAGAATATTTGAGTTACAAGTTTAGCGAATGTCTGATGAGTTGTGAAAGGGGTTTCATAACTTGCACCTCCCGGAACACCACTGCAAGTGGAAAGTCCGTGAAGATGTAATCGAACCATTTATGACATGGTAAGATCAAAGATGGCATAAATAAATTTGCCATTATCCCTTTTAAAGAGTGATGCTTTAGAGACTGCGGCTTTTACACTGAAAAGAGCTCCATCGGGTCTGTTGAAATGACACCATGGTATGGTACGCCCAACCATGTTATATCTTTTCTTAACATTTGGAATATGGGGCTTGTGTAAAAGGTTACAAACCTATTCCAAATCAGACAAGTGCTTCTTTGTAGGTTATCCCAAGTCATTGGGTATTCCCCCACCACTATACCGAGGCAAAAGTTTTTGCCACAAAATGGTATGCTTTTAAAGAGAATTGTTCTTGCAAAAGGTGAGTGGGAGGACAGTGCAACTCGACGA
The DNA here is from genome assembly GCA_011799875.1 of Thinopyrum elongatum. Taxonomy (NCBI): domain Eukaryota; kingdom Viridiplantae; phylum Streptophyta; class Magnoliopsida; order Poales; family Poaceae; genus Thinopyrum; species Thinopyrum elongatum. The sequence goes on along the minus strand of CM022303.1, from coordinate 32,748,013 downwards.
GATAACCAGTATCTTCGACATCAGGTCAAAGGAAAGGAACCTTGGAAGTGATTCCGGAGTTTCCTACTGCGACTGATACGGAAGTCTCTATAATAAAATGTATGGACTTCGGTCGAACTGGCAACTGAACCACGTAGGCAAGGCTCGTGCAAACCTCTCAGGTGCGCAGACGAGATATTGTTGTTAGACAACAGTATACCTACGATACACAAGGAAGCGTTGATGGGCCCTGACTCCGGGATTGGCTAAATGCCAATATAATCCGAGATAGTTTCCATATAAATTATTCAAGATCATATCTTGATGACCCCTTCAGAAGACTTAGAGTCTAACGAACTTTTATGGAACTATAAACTGATATGGATAAAATGTTTTATCCATAAAGCTCGACTTGTTGAAATAACAAGTTCAAGGAGTTGACTACGATGAGGTTGTTTCATCGTAGCGATGCTTAAAGTCAGTTCGGGTTGAACTAGCAATTAATACAAATTTCATATCATGAGATATGAAACAAGGGATGACAAAAGGATTTCCATCTGATGGAAATGAAACCAAGGACTTGCATGTGTTACAGTCCAAGGTATTTTGTGAGTCCAGTGGATGCTAGTAAGGGTGCAAGCTTCAGAGTTCCAGCGATGGACAGAAGAGAGCAAAGTGGAGTCGGAATCTTCATGTTTTGATGAAATGGTCAAAGGAGTTTGACTTCATCAATGGGTAACGAAGATGCTTGTAATTCAAGAAAGTAAGTGGGAGCCTAATAATATTTCTAAAAACCTTGTGTGCTTGACACATTGTTAATTGGAAATAAAATTCTTGACACGAATTAGGACTTCATTTGAAAATAGTTTTTCGATGAAGTGCTTGGGCTAAATAGCCTCAATATTAGGCATAATGATCTATGGAGATAGATTTACCTAATGGGGCTAAGCAATAAATACATATTGACAAGATGCTAAAACTTTTTAGCATTTAAAACGCCAAGGAGTGATTCTTGCCGAAGTCACATGGAAAGAGTTTTTGCAAGACTCGGTGTCCCAAAAACACTGATGAGCAAAATACATGATGGAGATTCCTCACACCTTCGTGTTTTGATTAATCATGTATTCCATGGTATGTAAAACAACCAGTTTTGTCCGATACTCCCAAGGTGTTGCGAGTATAGATACCAAGTGATCAAAAGTACTGATCATAGGACAACAGTGAAAAGTGTCATTGAATGCTAGAGTAGCACTGATGACATGTTTTCTCGCAAGTGGAGATCATGAAGAGTTCGTTGTAAAATGTTACATCGATACAGTCTTCATCATTGCTCCAAGCGATTTTCGATTTAAATAAAGGGTTTTGTGTAATACATAATATGGTGGCACGGTAGTTGGAAATTGTTCCAAACAAGATACTGTGGCGAATTCTATAACAGAGGCGAAGTATGTTGCCGCTTTTTAAGCGACAAAGAAGATGTTGAATCATATAGTTCATTCATGAACTTAGTATGGTTCCAAGATGACTTTTGTCAATGGGACACTACTGCAGGTAGTTGCTCCATACCTCAGTCTGAGGAATCCAGGTTCGACCTGTGATTCACATACATACAAAGTCAAGTCCACACAAAATATGAATTTTGTGAAAGCATGAAAATGCGAAGGATATGCAAAGAGACACATGGAGCTGAAGTCATCAGATCCGTTGGACATCAGGCTATACCACATGCGAAGCATATTTACACAGGTGTGCCACAGGTGTAAAGTGCATTAGCATTAACTAGATTATTGACTCTAGTGCAAGTGGGAGTCTGTAGGGGATATGCCCTAGAGGCAATAATAAATGTTATTGATTATCTCCCTGTTCATAATTAGGTTTATGTTCCATGCTATAACTGCAATGATTCTCGAGTCTACAAATAAAACGAGGCTTGGAGGGAAACTCATGTGCACGTGTGGGATAATAAACGGTAAAATGTGTTCCTAGTCAAGCCTCTATGACTGGCTCAAGTATTGCATGATGATCCTGTTTTCCTGATCATGGGCATGACTATGCCGGCAATTTTGAGGGCACAATTGTTAGCAGAACATTTGTGTTGAATCGACCCAAATTGATGTTATGCTATGAGATTCTTTCGTCACAAGTTAATGGTTAATAACACAGAGATGGTTAACGTTTGCATAATTCCTCAGACCATGAGAGTTTCGAGTTTCTTCATGCTTGATTCATGAACTTTGGGGTTTGTTAAACGTCATCCGTAACTGGATGGCTATTACGGCGGCTTACGGGTTCATGGGAAAGTATGTCAAGTAACTTGATAGCTCAAGATTGGGATTTGCTCCTCCCACGATGGAGAGATATCTCTGGGCCCTCTCGGTGTTACGGTATCCATCATTGTCTAGCCAGACACAGGGTGATTTGATCACAGGGATGCCGGAACACAGTAACGAGAAAAGAGAACAATACCGGTAACGAGGTAACTAGCATAGTGGACAAGTTGTTGATCCACGGGAATGCCAACATGTCTCACCTCGGGTATTTGTAACATATCGCGAAGCAATAGGAATAGCACACGGCAACTGGAGGTTCACTCGAATATTCATTCGTGTGGGTATAGGGGTCAATATGGGTGTCCATGGCTCCGATGTTGATCATTGATCGGAAGGGGTTCCAGGTCATGTCTATACTTCACCGAACCTATAGGGTCACACGCTTAAGGGTCATCTATCTGCTGAATACTAGACAGGGAGTCTGAGAGAAAATCACCGAAAAAGTTTCGGACAGCGGAAAAGTTCCGCAGAGAGAGGTCACCGGATGAGTTCCGGTGAAACTGAAAAGTTGTTTCAGGGGATACCATTAAGTCAAAATGGTTTCGGCACATGCCTGATAATTCTTGGAGGATGCCAGAATCATTCTGTAAACTTCTGGGAATTTTCTGGAAGAAAAACCGGAAATGTTCCGGGGCTGCCGGAACCGCTTCAGATGCTTTTCGCAGATGAAATCACTAAACTGGAATTGTTCCAGAACGCGTTGAAAATTATTTTAGTGGGTACTGGAAATGTTCTAAGTCCACATAAATATTTTCAGTTCGAACGGACGCTGAAAAATGTCGTCGTGAATAGTGAAAGTGCTTTTTGGAATTTTTTGGAAAACCACCTTTTAGGGCTTTTGCTAAAGGCTTCTAGAAGGTGATGTGGATGGATGAGAGCCCCCTTTGAGGGGGACCCCTAGGGGGTGGCCGGCCACATGTGGAGCTCCTCCTTGGAGCTCCACATGTCCTTTGGTTTCTATCTTATGCCCTTGGAAAGAGTTTCCTTCATGGGTATTTTGGTATTTCTTGAATGCCCATCCTACCCCTTGGTTTTCCTATATAAGGAGGAGAGGGGGCTGCTCAATCCTTCATCCCTTCTCACATACAAGTGCCATGCAATGATCTGGCTTCTCTCTCCCTCCCACAAAAAGAGTTTCGTAGAGCCGAAAGGCTGTCTGGGTTCCGGTGGGAACTAGTTCTGGACGGCGAAGCCCTGCCGGATAGATGACACCGTATGTGTGCAACTCTGTAGAGAGGTCATAGTTTCGATCTTAGTGCCCGAGGGGCTGTTCGAGAGTGCCTCCCGAAGGGCTGTCCAAGTGACGGTCCGAGTTCTGTGAGTCCTCCCGAAGGGCTGTCCGAGTGACCGTTCGAGTTTCGAAGGTCCTCCCGAAGGGCTGTCCGCGACACCGTCCGGGGGACTGTTCGACCGCCTCCCGGAGGGCTGTCTGAAGGGAAGACGAGGGGATACATCCTCGCGGTTGGGAGGTTGTAAATCCTAGCTGCAGGGATCTGCACCGCCGATCGTCATCGACTCTACTTCCGCTGCGCTACGAGTCGGTAACGAAAATGATCAAACCTTGTATGCAGTCTCCATAGTGGTCCTGGGCTGGTGCGTAGGTCGGAAAAATTTTGTTTTCTGCTGCGTTACCCTACAGTGGCATCAAGAACCGTGCTATGCGTAGATGCAGGTTGCGATCTAGAATACATAGTGATGTATGGGTGTTGCACAATATAATTAGGTAGTAGATGAGTTCTATTACTGAAAATTATTTGTGCGGGTAGCAGATGAAATCTGTTACCCGATGTTCTTGTTGCTTCCCTGGAATTTGCATATTTCTGATCTTGATAACAGCATGGTGGAGTTTCAATGTTCTGGCAATCCGCGATCCTGATTGATCAACGAAGTGCTAACAGTTCATTGAATTCCACCGTAGTTAAAAAGAAAGATGAAATTTCGCAGACAAAAGGGCAATGCAGATATGATCTGCACGGGGGTCATGCGTATGACGAAGTTTAGTATGGGGTTCAAGATTTTATTATCTCGTGCTTCATACACCCCGCATTGTTAATCTAGCGACTTGAATTATCATACTTGATGATGGACGTTGGTAGCTTCGGTTTGTTTCGAAACCTTAGAAGCCACATAAAACAAGTTTTTGCTTGAACCAATTAGAGGCGTCTAACTTGGTTTTGCAGGAGGGTTTGCATGTGCATGTGATGTGGTATAGCAGTGCTCATAATAATTTGATTATGTATGAGATGACTATATAATGTAAATTTATTAACATGACCTGCGTGTCATGATTCGGCATGATGGCTGGAGCCATATGATTGCACTTTAATGACCTGCGTGTCAACCTTGTTGTAATGCATTATTTTATTAGCTATAGAGATAGCAATATTATCTGGTGCATCAACAAGGTGGTGGCAATCTTCGCGAAGGAGAACACCGACGCGAATGCCGAAGACGAAGAAATACAAGACTTCTCCGTCAGAAAGGGCTATACCATATCATGCTTTTATGAATTGCTTGAGATGTTTATCCCTTATGATGCACCCTTCTTGATTGCGCGGTAGTCGCTTTTTATTAGGGTGATCTCTCACAAAAATATCAAGTAGTTAGTGTTCTCCCAAGTGTAGCACCGTCACGGCACCTAACTTTTCGGGGTATCACAGGATCTCCCTGGGTACGAACGATTAGGGATGTGTGAGGCGGGTGAGTTGAGACCTCGCAGCAAGATCACTTGGTTGTCTTGACGTTCTGGAAGGATCTCCCTGAGCTCGGAACATGCCCATCGAAAGATGAACAAGAGTCACATAGAGATGTGATCGGCAAGTTTGCCTACCGATTGAAGTTCGCGCCATCAGTGTTCATCTCGTTCAATGGCGTTGAATGGAAATGCGGGTCTTGTATCACTCACAATCAATTATGAGAGATATTGATTTGAGTGGGAGCGCACTGTTGAATTAACTTGTTTAATTCTCAGTGCAATTAATTGTGGACACTGTCTAAGTGTTATATGCATAATAGTTGTAGAATAATGGCTCGCGTTTCCACCTTCCCTATTAAAATTGAATAGCTGTTAAATATCTGGTTAAAACTTTACGGTTGGTAACGTAATGTGAGGATTGTCCTCAAGAGTGCCGAGAAGGACTTTGTCCTATCGCATACTTTCGGTATTCTCTTGCTTATGCTATGGATCATGTGACTCTCGTCCTTCGATCCAAAAGCTAGAATTCCGTTTCAGTCAAGTGCAATATGTTTGCTTCCATGAGACCCGAACTTCAAAAGTTTGGATAGTTATGTGATATTCATGGAATCTAAAAATCATTTTCAGAGACAGACAAAGGCTAAAAGATATGAGATATCCAAAGCAATGTTTGTTTGCAAACTATTAGTAAAAGAGTTTACTATGCATTAGACTGATAAGAGAGGGATCCAGAAGAACGCCTATCATATGATGAAAGGTGAATAAAACAACAACTTAAAGAGAAAGGAAGTGTCCGAAGGGTGTTAGTGAAACTTTCACGCCTAGGAAGTCCGGGGCTAACGCCACTCTTAAGTTGGGTGCTTCTTCTGAGAGTAGGAGAAATACTAAAAGTTAAACTGTTAGAAGTATAATGGCAGAAAGAAAGAAGACTGGAATATCCAGCTCATGTATGAATGTCATACAAGTTTTTTATGTATAGAAGGCTAGTCAAAGATATAGTTCTTGGGAATTATGATTAATTTGTTAATCACTGATTCTTGGGTATTGTGAGTTAATCATAGAGATACCCGCTCGATTGCATTCTGTTGCAACTCGATGTAAGAACTACTATGGCCTGAAAGACTAGCCAGGAATGAGGTTTAGGTATACACAGGGAACATGGTAAATGTTACTATACCTTCCATCGGTGTATTACCGTCTGTATTTATTTTCATAATTCATTTAGAGTTTTACAAACTCTAGCCTTTGCATAAAGTAATCTTGCAAGAAGGTTGCTCATAAGAGAACTTTTTATGTATGATGTTATGAATAACATAAGGGCCATACTTTCATTGAGAATGAGATGCATGTTATGAATAATGATAATAATATATTACCTCTGGATTTACTTACATAATTCATTTTAGAGTTTTACACACTCTAGCCCATTGCACAATGTTTGTTGCAAAAGAGTTGTTCATAAAAGAACAATTGTTGTTCAGTATTATGAATAACATGAAGGGCCATACTTCCATCCAAGATGGGATGTATGTTATGAATATTGATGGTAAAATGATACATCCATAACACTGACGCTAAATGTCGCAAGACTAAAAGAATACCAGACAAGTGTGGCACTGCATTTGGTCACATTGGAGAAACCCGCATGAAAGATTCCATTATGATGGATTTTGAAGTCGTTTGATTTTTGAATCATCTGACACTTGTAACTTTCCTTCGAAAAGTGAAGTGACTGAAATACCGTTCATAGGCCATAAGGAACGAGCAAAGAATTTATTGGTGATCATACATTTTGATGTATGTACTTCGATAAATGTTTTTGCAAGTAGTGGATTTATCTATCTTCAGAAATGACTCAAGTAGATATATGGATATTTACTTGATGAGACGTAAGTCTGAATTTTTTGAATTCATTCAAAAGGTTTTCAAATATGAAGTAGAAGTTATTGTAACAAGAAGATTATGTTTCTACAATTCGATTGCAGAAAAGAATATTTGAGTTACAAGTTTAGCGAATGTCTGATGAGTTGTGAAAGGGGTTTCATAACTTGCACCTCCCGGAACACCACTGCAAGTGGAAAGTCCGTGAAGATGTAATCGAACCATTTATGACATGGTAAGATCAAAGATGGCATAAATAAATTTGCCATTATCCCTTTTAAAGAGTGATGCTTTAGAGACTGCGGCTTTTACACTGAAAAGAGCTCCATCGGGTCTGTTGAAATGACACCATGGTATGGTACGCCCAACCATGTTATATCTTTTCCTAACATTTGGAATATGGGGCTTGTGTAAAAGGTTACAAACCTATTCCAAATCAGACAAGTGCTTCTTTGTAGGTTATCCCAAGTCATTGGGTATTCCCCCACCACTATACCGAGGAAAAAGTTTTTGCCACAAAATGGTATGCTTTTAAAGAGAATTGTTCTTGCAAAAGGTGAGTGGGAGGACAGTGCAACTCGACGAGATAACCAGTATCTTCGACATCAGGTCAAAGGAAAGGAACCTTGGAAGTGATTCCAGAGTTTCCTACTGCGACTGATACGGAAGTCTCTATAATAAAATGTATGGACTTCGGTCGAACTGGCAACTGAACCACGTAGGCAAGGCTCGTGCAAACCTCTCAGGTGCGCAGACGAGATATTGTTGTTAGACAACAGTATACCTACGATACACAAGGAAGCGTTGATGGGCCCTGACTCCGGGATTGGCTAAATGCCAATATAATCCGAGATAGTTTCCATATAAATTATTCAAGATCATATCTTGATGACCCCTTCAGAAGACTTAGAGTCTAACGAACTTTTATGGAACTATAAACTGATATGGATAAAATGTTTTATCCATAAAGCTCGACTTGTTGAAATAACAAGTTCAAGGAGTTGACTACGATGAGGTTGTTTCATCGTAGCGATGCTTAAAGTCAGTTCGGGTTGAACTAGCAATTAATACAAATTTCATATCATGAGATATGAAACAAGGGATGACAAAAGGATTTCCATCTGATGGAAATGAAACCAAGGACTTGCATGTGTTACAGTCCAAGGTATTTTGTGAGTCCAGTGGATGCTAGTAAGGGTGCAAGCTTCAGAGTTCCAGCGATGGACAGAAGAGAGCAAAGTGGAGTCGGAATCTTCATGTTTTGATGAAATGGTCAAAGGAGTTTGACTTCATCAATGGGTAACGAAGATGCTTGTAATTCAAGAAAGTAAGTGGGAGCCTAATAATATTTCTAAAAACCTTGTGTGCTTGACACATTGTTAATTGGAAATAAAATTCTTGACACGAATTAGGACTTCATTTGAAAATAGTTTTTCGATGAAGTGCTTGGGCTAAATAGCCTCAATATTAGGCATAATGATCTATGGAGATAGATTTACCTAATGGGGCTAAGCAATAAATACATATTGACAAGATGCTAAAACTTTTTAGCATTTAAAACGCCAAGGAGTGATTCTTGCCGAAGTCACATGGAAAGAGTTTTTGCAAGACTCGGTGTCCCAAAAACACTGATGAGCAAAATACATGATGGAGATTCCTCACACCTTCGTGTTTTGATTAATCATGTATTCCATGGTATGTAAAACAACCAGTTTTGTCCGATACTCCCAAGGTGTTGCGAGTATAGATACCAAGTGATCAAAAGTACTGATCATAGGACAACAGTGAAAAGTGTCATTGAATGCTAGAGTAGCACTGATGACATGTTTTCTCGCAAGTGGAGATCATGAAGAGTTCGTTGTAAAATGTTACATCGATACAGTCTTCATCATTGCTCCAAGCGATTTTCGATTTAAATAAAGGGTTTTGTGTAATACATAATATGGTGGCACGGTAGTTGGAAATTGTTCCAAACAAGATACTGTGGCGAATTCTATAACAGAGGCGAAGTATGTTGCCGCTTTTTAAGTGACAAAGAAGATGTTGAATCATATAGTTCATTCATGAACTTAGTATGGTTCCAAGATGACTTTTGTCAATGGGACACTACTGCAGGTAGTTGCTCCATACCTCAGTCTGAGGAATCCAGGTTCGACCTGTGATTCACATACATACAAAGTCAAGTCCACACAAAATATGAATTTTGTGAAAGCATGAAAATGCGAAGGATATGCAAAGAGACACATGGAGCTGAAGTCATCAGATCCGTTGGACATCAGGCTATACCACATGCGAAGCATATTTACACAGGTGTGCCACAGGTGTAAAGTGCATTAGCATTAACTAGATTATTGACTCTAGTGCAAGTGGGAGTCTGTAGGAGATATGCCCTAGAGGCAATAATAAATGTTATTGATTATCTCCCTGTTCATAATTAGGTTTATGTTCCATGCTATAACTGCAATGATTCTCGAGTCTACAAATAAAACGAGGCTTGGAGGGAAACTCATGTGCACGTGTGGGATAATAAACGGTAAAATGTATTCCTAGTCAAGCCTCTATGACTGGCTCAAGTATTGCATGATGATCCTGTTTTCCTGATCATGGGCATGACTATGCCGGCAATTTTGAGGGCACAATTGTTAGCAGAACATTTGTGTTGAATCGACCCAAATTGATGTTATGCTATGAGATTCTTTCGTCACAAGTTAATGGTTAATAACACAGAGATGGTTAACGTTTGCATAATTCCTCAGACCGTGAGAGTATCGAGTTTCTTCATGCTTGATTCATGAACTTTGGGGTTTGTTAAACGTCATCCGTAACTGGATGGCTATTACGGCGGCTTACGGGTTCATGGGAAAGTATGTCAAGTAACTTGATAGCTCAAGATTGGGATTTGCTCCTCCGACGATGGAGAGATATCTCTGGGCCCTCTCGGTGTTACGGTATCCATCATCGTCTGGCCAGACACAGGGTGATTTGATCACAGGGATGCCGGAACACAGTAACGAGAAAAGAGAGCAATACCGGTAACGAGGTAACTAGCATAGTGGACAAGTTGTTGATCCACGGGAATGCCAACATGTCTCACCTCGGGTATTTGTAACATATCGCGAAGCAATAGGAATAGCACACGGCAACTGGAGGTTCACTCGAATATTCATTCGTGTGGGTATAGGGGTCAATATGGGTGTCCATGGCTCCGATGTTGATCATTGATCGGAAGGGGTTCCAGGTCATGTCTATACTTCACCGAACCTATAGGGTCACATGCTTAAGGGTCACCTATCTGCTGAATACTAGACAGGGAGTCTGAGAGAAAATCACCGAAAAAGTTTTGGACACCGAAAAGTTTCGGACAGCGGAAAAGTTCCGCAGAGAGAGGTCACCGGATGAGTTCCGGTGAAACTGAAAAGTTGTTTCAGGGGATACCATTAAGTCAAAATGGTTTCGGCACATGCCTGATAATTCTTGGAGGATGCCAGAATCATTCTGGAAACTTCTGGGAATTTTCTGGAAGAAAAACCGGAAATGTTCCGGGGCTGCCGGAACCGCTTCAGATGCTTTTCGCAGATGAAATCACTAAACTGGAATTGTTCCAGAACGCATTGAAAATTATTTTAGTGGGTACTGGAAATGTTCTAAGCCCACATAAATATTTTCAGTTCGAACGGACGCTGAAAAATGTCGTCGTGAATAGTGAAAGTGCTTTTTGGAATTTTTTGGAAAACCACCTTTTAGGGCTTTTGCTAAAGGCTTCTAGAAGGTGATGTGGATGGATGAGAGCCCCCTTTGAGGGGGACCCCTAGGGGGTGGCCGGCCACATGTGGAGCTCCTCCTTGGAGCTCCACATGTCCTTTGGTTTCTCTCTTATGCCCTTGGAAAGAGTTTCCTTCATGGGTATTTTGGTATTTCTTGAATGCCCATCCTACCACTTGGTTTTCCTATATAAGGAGGAGAGGGGGCTGCTCAATCCTTCATCCCTTCTCACATACAAGTGCCATGCAATGATCTGGCTTCTCTCTCCCTCCCACGAAAAGAGTTTCGTAGAGCCGAAAGGCTGTCTGGGTTCCGGTGGGAACTAGTTCTGGACGGCGAAGCCCTGCCGGATAGATGACACCGTATGTGTGCAACTCTGTAGAGAGGTCGTAGTTTCGATCTTAGTGCCCGAGGGGCTGTTCGAGAGTGCCTCCCGAAGGGCTGTCCAAGTGACGGTCCGAGTTCTGTGAGTCCTCCCGAAGGGCTGTCCGAGTGACCGTTCGAGTTTCGAAGGTCCTCCCGAAGGGCTGTCCGCGACACCGTCCGGGGGACTGTTCGACCGCCTCCCGGAGGGCTGTCTGAAGGGAAGACGAGGGGATACATCCTCGCGGTTGGGAGGTTGTAAATCCTAGCTGCAGGGATCTGCACCGCCGATCGTCATCGACTCTACTTCCGCTGCGCTACGAGTCGGTAACGAAAATGATCAAACCTTGTATGCAGTCTCCATAGTGGTCCTGGGCTGGTGCGTAGGTCGGAAAAATTTTGTTTTCTGCTACGTTACCCTACATAAAGTTTAACAACTTGATTCTATTTTTAGAGTGACTAATAATAACACGAGTAACAAAAACAGTAATTCAAGTAAATAATAGATAATCCAATTGAATGATTATGTATGGTTTGATTTTTTACCGAGGTATATACCGTAGTTTCTTTAGGGTTTTTAATCATATACATAGACCCATAGACCAAAAGGAAGCAGATGATCTGAAGGTGATTTTGTTAGGTAGCCAAAATAGATGTACAAAAAGGTTTTCAAATTTGATGGTATGCACTATTAATTATTACAAGATTTGTCGGTCGTGGAAATTATAAATATAGTATGGCAGGTTGTGCGGGCCTCTGTGCTATTTATTACTAATGGTTTTAAGTTATGTGGACAAAGCACATGCTACTCATTTCTGACAGCATTTGCTCTGCCCCTTAGGGAAGCCCATACTTTGTGCAAAAGCGAGAAGGGGTATGAGGGAAGGTGTATGGACCAGATGTAGGGAGTAACTCGCGAAGGACGGCCCTCATGCGCTGCTTAATGTATCATGGTAAATGCATACATCCTGAAGCAATCATGACCAGTATCTTGAGGCACTCCTTCGCTCTCATGAGGCGGCACGCCAGCGCTTTGTCAAATGTCAAGTTTTAGCTATACACAAGTTTCATGGTAAGTGCCTTTATATCTCCACAACGTTATGAAGATTGTTTTTCTTTTCACTTGCAGCTCAATTATGGTTTAGATGGGAGCTTGAAGACTTGTGTTGTGTCATCGAGCGTGTTCATCATTAAGAAGAGTAAGTCAAACATACAGTTTGTTTCTTATATTTTTATAGAGAATTATTTTTGTTTATTATGAACCATGGTTCGAGGGACACATTATTGTTGGTTGCCGAACACCAAGCGCTATTCTAATGGGCTTAATTATTGTTATAAAGGTGAAGGAAATCGAGCAAGAAGCTTCTGATCGTCATGGTATTATATTGCAAGAAGATCCCAATCATACAACATACATTGGTTTATTAGGAATTCTGAAAGATTTAAGGGCACATAATGCTCGCAACAGAAAAAAGGGTTTTCTTTGTGCCACTTCTTTGTTCTCTTCCATTTTTTGTGTTCCAACTCCAATGGAAGCAAGAACATGCTATTTAACCCCAATATGAATTATCATCTAACATTTCCTCATAGGTAGAACACCATTTTGCAGACTTATGTCGCTATTTTCCAGACTTATAGGAAAAAAAAAGATTTCACTGAAAAAGGTGCCTAACCCCGGGATTTTTCATAACTTTTCTTGAAATTGACTGGATTTGGAAGAAAATGCACTCAACCTAACAAATACTGATAGACGGTCATTCCGTGGGGCCACAGCCACCATCAATTACATTATCCCCGGTACCACACATCACTCCAGTCAGAATAATTAAGCGGGAATGTTGGTTGGAAAGACGGAGAAATAGAATAATAAGAATCATATGGTCTTCTTGGGAAGATAGGCGAAGAAAGCTCTAAGGTTTTCCTTCCCGCATTCAGAGCTTATCAATTTGTCGCACACTATATTGTGAAGCAAAGCTATCTATAAATCGAGCATATCTTTTATCCGGAAGCTAGTGGGCTTTCACCCATACTCGCCCTTCCACTTCACACTTACTAAGAAAGCACTGTTATGCGATGAACGATGTTGAATGCAAACATGAGAATATCTCAACAATGATGGAATGGATGGTAGAGCCGAAGAAGATTTGATAATGTAAATTATGATAAAAAACATTGGCCTATTTGATAATGTAAATAATTTTTCACACTAACTCTTCAAACTTTGGATGACTATGTGTTTCAGACCTTCGGTCTCAATTGGTTGTCCCTTTTATGTTTTGCAAGATTTATTTTTGCCATTTCCTCCAAGAGGTAATACTTCTAGTTTCAAATGTGCTATAAATTCTCATGGCCACGAACTCTTTCAAGGTATCCAGTCTTTTACTCATTTTGTTTTAGCATAACCATATATCCCACTTTGCTATTTTATGTTCAACATATATGCTTGCTCTGCTCGAAAGTTAATTGCTCTAGACAAGTAAAAACAAACATTGTTGAATGTAAATTTTAATTAAAAAAGTGGTACGGGGCACCTCTACAATACCATGGCAAAATATATTATACGTTCCTCTGCAACAAGCTGTCATCATGGTATTATTCCCCTAACATAATTGAAAAAAAGAAACCACTGTCATATTACTTGAACAGATATATTAGTTGATGAAATGTAGGAACTTGCCAGAGGTGAAGGGCAAACACAAAAAAATTAGGTCTGCCAACTGTTCATGCTCGATTTGGTGTCGATCCTTGGGGCATGATTGGATTAAGAAGACGACATGTTTTCCTTTTGCATGGCGAGTACGGAAAATGGAATATTTCGAGAGAAGGAGATGTGAGCAGGTGTATCCATAGTCGTCGTTGGCGAGAGATAAGCCAAAGTTTTTTGGTCCGTAGCAACGCACGCAACATTTAAGAAGGGATTGGGGTCTGGACGGCCAAGTGAGACGAGGCAACATCAGATTGGAGGCGCGGTTGAAAGCGGCGACGAAGGAACAATCATATATGTGTGTGGGGCGAGGGGGTTGCACCTGGGAGAAGGAAGGACATGGTGGATGGTCGGTTTAGTAGGGCTTTTTTTCTTTCGTCGTGAGATGGGTTCGGTTGGATAGTAGAGATTAAGACGCCAACCGACATATCAACTGCCCTTTAATAGTAGAGATTAAGATGCCGATATTATATCTATTTTCTACTCAGCTAAACCAAATACCCTTTGATAATTGATGAGCTTTTATATGTTTGTCGCCATGTCAACGCACGCGCATTATACTAGTATATATATACTAGTACAAATGCTCATGCGTTGCAATGGGCGATATTTTTTAACATGCTCCACGTGGCATTACACAACACTTTTCAAAAGACTTGCAAAGTAATTATTTTGCATTAAGGTGTAGTGATGCATTGAAGTGGGATTGTTTATATACATTTTTCTCTTATATTCGAAAGCAAACATGTTTTACTATGTTAACTATTTTTTAGAAAATGTTGATTATTTGATTTGCAAGATTATATTTCGTTCCTTTTCTTTTGCACTATTTGAACTTGGCCATCATCTTCATAAGAAAAAGCGAGCTTTTCCCTGTTCCCCATCACACGTAAATTTTTGATGGGTTGTTTAAAAAAAAGGTAAATTTCAAGATGCACCGTTGTAACATTCTCTCTACTCTTCATCCCCCCTCTCTCCTCCCTGTCTTACCAACGACGTTGGTGACATCCAGAGTTGAGGAATATCTTAATTGTCAGCAAGTCTCCGTGAGCTCCAAATATATTCTCCCATGAGAAACATTTATTTCCAGTATTTCACTCATTTTAAATTATTGTATCTGATAATATATTCATAAGATGTGGTAGGCATGAATGACAGTAACAACAAACAACAGCACTTCCAAGTAATTATATCGATGCTTATTTAGAAGGAAATTTTTGCAACCGAAGCTAGCACGCATATTCCAGGGGCTTCTGGTCGGTTCAGCCATTAAAAAAAGGCATAAAAAATCCCCACCGATCAGCTTCTGTGTGGACCTTATCCACATCACGGTTCGTCTCTAGCAGCGCTGCTTCTCCAACCTTCTCTCTATCCGTCCATCAGCGGCTCTGCTCTCCTTCCCCTCTCTCTCCGTGCTGCAGCCACACACACACACACGCGCCCACGACGCTGCTAGTGCTTTCCCCACTCTACTTCCTCCACAAGGAACCAAGCACCACTCTGTGCTTGACCGTGGCGCCAGAATCGAGCACGGATGCGCGCGGTAAGCTCCTCCCTCCCCGCCCCTGATCCCCTCTTCCTTTGGCGTTCGTTCCGCTGACCCCATCTCTCTCTTTCGATTTCCCAGGCCGTCTCGCCCGCGACGGGTGGCTGCTTCGCGTTCGTCGGTAGGTTGCGGCGTTGCTGCTGCTTGTATGGGCTCCCGGTGGCCGGGCCTGCACGCGCCGGGGCAGGTTGGGCTCCCAGCTGCCGGCCTCCCCGTCTCCTCCAACATCGCCTGGATAGGAGCTCCTCTGTGCTTCCGAGAGCCAGAGCTGCCGCCCCTCTCTTTCAGCTTTTCTCTTCTTCTTCTTCTTCTTCTTCTTCTTCTTCTTCTTCTTCTTCTTCTTCTTCTTCTTCTTCTTCTCTCTAATCTCCCCTTCTCCTTCTTCTCTCGCTAATCTCTGCTTTCTCCAGGTCCAGGAAAGGGAGTTGCCACATAAGACACAACCAGAACGCCTTGCCTTGGAGCTCGCTGCCTCCGGCAACCTCTCTGTTGGCCTCGTGCTCCTCCGCCTCGAGCGCCGCCTCCTACCCGTCGTCCATCTCCTGGAGGTGCTTGTCAGGCAGGCGTTGATGCTTATCCTCGGCTCTCTCTCTGTCAGTTCTCTCCTTCTCCAGGCCGAGGAGGATGAATGGGGCTCTCGCAGGTCGGCCGCTGCGTCGGCGTTGACTGCGGGTGAGCGCGCGCGCGTCCGGCGCATACGGCCCCGCCTCCGCTCCTGCTCCTTCTCTCGCCCGGGCAGCGTGCCGCCTGCGTCCTTCATGTGCTCGCCGCCGTCGTGCTCCTCCTGATCGGATCGGGAGCGCCGCCGCTCGATCCCAAAAAAGAATCTCGAACCGTTTTTTCTAAACTCACCGAGGACAGCGGGTTGAGTAGCCAAAATAGTAGGGTCTTTTCTGTAAAAACACCACAACATGAACTTCGTGAGTTACACGCTAGGAACCCGACCTTCGGGCTATCTTCGCAATCGTGTCTCCCTGCGCGAATTATTCTGGAGTCGTGTTCTATATGATGTAAGTGTAATTTAGAAACGGTTTTTAGCAACTAAATGTCCGTTTTAAATAGGAATCTCGCTCGTTGGTGGATTTTGCTCTCATGTCGTGATGAACTTGTGATTTTTGTAATTTTACTGCCGGAGTTATTCGATCTGAATTCCCCCTGGTGCTAGGTTGAACTTCCACCAACATTGCCTAAATGGGGCTTGTGATATACCGTTGGAAAGCTATGAACACGTGTATCATGACCCAAGTTAAATTTTTGACAAAATGTAAGCGGTTTAAAAGCAGTTTTAAAAACTGTTTTTTCTTCATACAAAAAACGTGAATCGTATTTTCGATCGCATTTCTAAACCGTTTATCGGAATGAGACAAATAATATGGCGTTGGAAAGCTGCTGCAAAACCGCTCCTTCCACATGTTGATTGTTTTCTCTAATTCCCTATGATTAAAGAGTAATTTAGAAAATCGTAAAATTTCATAAACCGAATAGCCGAGTTCGTATTTTCGATGATGTTTCTAGACGGCTAACCCAATTGAGGCAAATAACATGGCGTTGGAAAGCTTATGAAAATGCGCTCATTTTTCATGTTGAAAGGATTTTTCTAATTTTGAACGGTTTAAGAGTAATTTAGAAAATGGTACAAGTTTCACCGAGTTCTTATTTTCGAGCTAATTTTTTAACCGTACGTCCGAATAAATGATATGGCGTTGAAAAGCTTGAACAAATGCGAAACTTTTTGGTATATATTGTTTCTCTCAATTCTTAACGGTTTTAAGTCAATTTTGAAAAAATGTCTAAAAACGTATTTTCACCGTAATTTCTACAAATTTTATCGGAATGGGGCAAATAATATACCATTGAAAAGCTACGGAAAATGCGAAACTTTTTCATGTTGATGGTTTTCTCTGATTCCTAGCCGTTTTCAAGTAATTTCGAAAACGGCGAGATCATTCGTTCTGACTTTATCGCGAAAGAGATTCTTCGAAAATGCACTGCGTGAAGAACTTGAATTTCTCGGCATGTCTACTTGAACTTCACTCTATTTTTCACGTGCTTTCTTTGCTCGTAGCTCTCCATCCACTCACCGGAATTGAGCAAGTGATATACCGATGGAAAGCTGCTGTAAACACACATCTTTCCTGTGTTGATTATTTTTTCATACTAGCGATGGTTTTAAAAAAAATTCATCTGAAATTCATTCAGTGCAGTAGTTGAACTTCCTGCTGTTTTCACATTGAACTTCTGTTACGTATTTTTGTTTGTAATTTTCTCATCTATTCGTTTGTGTTACACAAATGATATTCCTTTTGTACAAACCTGTCTCACAATAATTCTTTTAACTTTCTCCGACCAAGGACTTGAACTTATAACAACAAAACTTTTAGTCTTTGCTTTTTTATTCTTTTTTAATACATAATACACACCGTGTAGTACGTGAACTTCTGGCAGTTATCAATCTGAACTTCTCTCGGTTACGCGAAAATATCTGAGTTTTTTATGAATATTAATCTGAATTTCTTAATCCATTTGTATGAATTCTGAACCGCTCTATTTTTAAAAGTTGAACTTCTTGTTATTTTATTATTTGAACTTCTTGTTTCTCTTCTTTAATAACGAGGAAAATCTGAGTTTTCTATAATCATCGAACTTCTCCATCTTTTTAATATGGACTTCCTGGTTTTTTCGTAATTTTTTTATGAAATTTTGAAGCGCTCTATTTTTAAAAGTTGAACATCTTGTTATTTAATTTTTGAACTTCTTGTTTTCATTTTTTAATAACGAGGAAAATCTGAGTTTTCTATATCATCGAACTTCTTCATCTTTTTAATATGGACTTCCTGATTTTACTTCTTAATCTTTTTTATGAAATTTTGAAGCGCTCTATTTTTAAAAGTTGAACTTCTTGTTTCCATTCTTTAATAATGAGGACAATCTGAGTTTTCTATAACGAGGAAAATTTGAGTTTTCTTTAAAAATTGGACCTTGCCTTTTAATTCATTTTTCAATATTTAAACACATACCATGTAGTACTGAACTTCTCTCTTTTTTACTCTGAACTTCTTGAAAAATATGCTTTTAAACAGAAAACAATTTGCCAGGTTTTTAAATTTAACCTTCTATGTTTTTTGACCTTCTCGTTTATTCAAATGACTTCTAGGTTTTCAAATTTGAACTTCTTCGTTTTTTTTGACCTTCTCGGTTATTTCAAATTTTCTAGTTTTTCTTAAATCCATTTCTTATAAACTTTTTTTTGAACTGCTCTGTTATGTTGAGTTGGCCTTCTCTCTTATTTTTTAGAAAGGGGGAAAATTGAACTTTTATAAAAATTGGTTATTTTTTAGAAACGAGAAAAGTCCAAAATTTTAATGGACGTCGAACTACTCTGTTATTTTAATTTGACCTTCTTTGTTTTACTTTTTAGAAATAGGGAAACTATTTTTTCTTTATATAGACATCAAACTAATGTGTTATTTAAATTTAAACTTCTTAGTTTTTTTAACTTGACCTTCTTGGGTTTGTAATAAACATTGAACTTCTTCATCTTTTAAATTTGAACCCCTTTTTTTAATAGGAAATAGCCAAAATTAATAAAAATCATGAATAAGCTCACTTCATTTTTACTTGGCACTAATTTTACTATATGTGAACTTGTCCTGATTTTTATATTTTGAACTTCTCACATGATTCCCATGTGAAAACTAGAGAAAGAAAGTGATCGTAAAGCACTGAAAAAAATTGTGAACATCTTCTCTCCTTCGAACTCACTAGGTTTTAATATGTTAAATAGTTTTGGCTATTTTTTCACGCACTTCACCATTTTGAATGAACAAACCCTTTCAATTCCTCGGACGTCCGCCTTTGAACCATCGCAGAAGATGAAGTGGAACTTCTCGACCATATTCTTTTTTTCTACTCTATAATCCTTCGCTTGATTTTTTTCGTAATTAATTGCAGCCATGCTATGACCGAATTGAGATGAACAAAATTAATAGTTTACATAGGCATAGAAACAAACAGGTGATGTGCAATGCATAAACGACCAGATCAAAAATAAATTCCTTTTCATATTGACTCCTAAAGCAAAACAATGAACCAAAGTGATTCGGTACAGAAATGGCGAAGAACACAACTTGGACAGTGCCATTTCTTTGTTTTTCACATGCAGTGACGCGTGAGGCTGTGCCTAGATGTCCCTGGAGAAGTGGAGGCCCCACTAGCGTCGGCCCTGGTCGTTGACGGTAGCTGGGTGTGATGGTCCCGCCGTCGCTCGGGCCGTGCACGACAGCGGGTCGGGAGATAGCCCGCATCAGCGGGGCGAAGCGATGAAGGCCACCACTGGCATCCCCTGAAGGTCGAGTATCGGGATGGTGCAGATCAGTGATGCTGCAGTTTGGGGAGGTGTGCGAGCTACATCTAGGAGGCTCGCCATGACGGCTAAGCAGGGAGAGCGCACCACCACGCAGGAGCAGCAGTAGGTGACGAGGAGGAGGAAGGACAGGATGCTGCAGGGGAGCCATGATGGATCTCGCCGGCCATGGCTCGATCTGCGAGTGGGGACGGCGGCACGGTGCAAGAAACAGGGGCAGAGGGCAGGCCACGTCGGAGGGGAGGGATGGTCGCGGCGGGGTGCGGGGAAGGTCACGCCGGAGGGGAAGTTGGGGGCGGGTGGAAGGGAGGTGGTCGGGGCAGAGGGCGGTGGTGGAGGTGGTCGGGGCGGTGCTTGGAGGCGAGAGCGAAGGTGGCTGGGGCGAAGAGTGGACATGGAGGTGGGGCGGAGGGCGGTGGTGGAGGTTGTTGGGGCCAGGACGGCGACGGTCGGGGGGAGGACGGCGGCGGAGGTCGTCGGCGGGAGGACGGCGGCGGCGGAGGTGGTCGGGGCAGATGGTGTGGGCGTCCGGTAGCAACAAGATCTAGGCAGCGCACTGGACGGGCTGGGAGGGGCGGCGCGGTGCTGGCGGGGAGGGGCGGCGCGGGGCCGGCGGGGAGGGGCGGTGCAGCGCCGATTGGGGGTGGGCAGCGCGGTGGCTTGGACGGGGAGGAGAAGGTCGTGGGATGCGGTAATGGGCTGGTCGGGCTGTTTTTTTCCCTGTTCGGGATCTCGGGAGCATCCCCTCGGCCCCTATATAGCCGCGTTGTGATCCAAATAACTATTCTGATCCTGGGATCAGAATAGTGCTACTCTCTCTCTCTCTCTCTCTCTCTCTCTCTATATATATATATATATATATATATATATGCTAGCAAAAAGGCCCGTGCATTGCAACGGGAGAAAAAAAATACCACACGCTCTTAATTTACAAAAAATGTTCTATAATCTGAGAATTTATAGCTATGGCCCAAACAAAGATGGTCTTAACCTATAAAAGTGTAGTTTAAGATTCTACAGGTGTTCTATTTCAACACCGCTTGCATGTAGATTTAATCCCTACAAAAAAACGGACAAGTGATCATGCATTTATTCATGTCATGTTCAGAATGGGATGTTGTTACGGGTGAGTAAAAAAACGACAAAAACTGACGATCCTGTGTTGCATATCATCCAACAGGCCGACCCCAGTTCAGGCGGTAGAGGACGATGTGGCACTACGGCTCAACTTGATCTGGCAGAACTCGCCGCCTACAGGGAGGAGCGGCTCAACAAATGTTGTGGTACGCGTCATCCAACAGGCCGATGGTGGCGCGCCGGTAGGCTACTGGATCGTTTGCTGATGTTGGCACCGCACTTACCGAGAAAAGGTAGGGGGAAGGAAAGATGATCGTACCGCCGCCGGGGCTGGTAAACGACGCGATAGGCTGATGGCCAGAAGCGAGGAAGCGTTGCTGTGAAGATTAACATTGCAGCCTAGATAGTATATTTTAAATTGTTAACAGGTAAAATGACATCATATTCAGATTCTTCATATTTTTCTAATCAAATTTCATATATAACATGTTAAATTTGGAGTTACGGTTTAGAAGATATGAGTATCTTACTGTACCAATAATCGGAGTTACTATTTGTTACTATTTCAACAATATGCGCCTGTCTGGTTAATTATTCGTTTACTATTCATGATTAAATCAAAATTTTTAACAGAAAATTATATTTATATGCAGGATCTTTTCAGGGCTGGCGAGGCCTGTCAGTTCGTCCGACGGTGCTTGCAGAGGTGTAATATTCCTACTTGGTACTCATCATAGTTATCATTATGTTGCATCATATGTAGCTAGTTACGTTCACTTGACGAAGCAAATTTAAAGGCTAAGTTCTTATTGTCTTCCCAGGCAGTTCCACTTGAAGGGAACACTTCTCTACGGCCACAAGGTTCTCATTCAACGCCACTCTGGGATACACAGAGAACTACGCACGCAGAGGTTTCTCCTATAGGATCCCTAGCACAAGATCTCTTCCCGCAACTTCATAAGTAAAAACACCAAGTGAAACCAAAGAAACTACATCATTTCAACAACATAATTTAAATATGGTTTTCCCTTTTGGGAAACCCCGAAGGGATTACACACGAACTAGGAGATTACCTTAATATTCTTGGCGATCTCAGCGCCTTCTTGGCTATACTACTAGGTGGTGGTGGTGGCTAAGCTACTAAAGAAGCTGGTGCTCTGGCTCTCGCTTGCTTCGAGTGCTGCTCTGCTTCTCTGGCTCGAGTGCTCTGTCTTCCCTGGTCTTGTGTCTCCTCCTCTCCTTTTATAGCTGCGAGACGGCTGCCAGCGATGACTTCGGGAGCCTTCGCTCGACTGCCAGCGAGACCCTCACTTATTACATACGGTAGCATGCACGCGTGTCCTACTAGGGCACATGCGTGTCCTTCTAAAATATGGATAAGTGCGAGAGAGAGTGCCCGACAAACTTCAATCTTCAGGAATCTTCACTTTTTTAATGTGGGCATTGTCTCTCGGTGGATGATTGGCTTGCTTCTAGTGTCTTCTAATTATATGAGCAATGCACAGGGATTGATCACACCGTTGGCTTGGTCTTGAACTCCGCCTTCTTCTCCGATGCAAATATTCTGGCATCTAATGCATGACAATATTTTTTTTACTGGGGGGTCTTCCCCGCCAATATAATTGATATACCATATCAATATTCGGGTTGCATCAATACTCGGGGAGGTCCTCCGCGCCCGAAAAATTGATAGCAATATCAATTCAAGTATATGGCCTATTGATTAATACCAATATTCATGTATCATTAATTGCTAATCAATATGCTGTCCATGCCCAGCGATGTCCATATGATCATCGTCAGACAAATGAGAAACATATTTTCGATTACATTCTTTCTGTATTTCTTCAACTATTTCTTGTCTTAATTCCTTTAATATTTCTTCTTTCAATTCTATTTTCAATTCTTCCTTCCACACTTTTGACATATCTTCCCAGTTTTCATCTATTTTCATATCTATATATTCCCCATCTAAAGGATCCACTCCTTTGACAAGGCATTCTTTATATGTTTTATATTTTAGAGAAATATTACCTTTTTCATAGTCGGAGCTTCATTCATCTATTTTCAACTTTGTGAGAACTGCTGTTGCCAGATTGGCATTATTTATCCTATGGACCTTGTGGATATATTCTTCAGCTGATGGCTGTATATAATATGTAGGTCCTATGACAGCCTCTGCATATTTTAAAGCTTCATCTACGCAAGCATAACTTTTTCAGTTTATGCTTTCTCCATTTTTGTTTGCTATTAGTTTTTCTATACTTATTTATTCATATGAAGTATATATATTCCTCGTCTTTTTCCTTCAAACAAGACATATAACGTCTTGTGTTCTGGATATTCCATATTCTCTGCGGACGTTTGTCCTTTATTCATCATTTTTCCTCTATTTAACATATTGAAATATTCTGCTAGGCTATTCAGGATTGATAGCATATAACCTTTATCATCTCTTTAAAAATTATATTGATTCCAGAAATTGTCAAGTATGCATCCTTGAACTTCATCTAGATACATATATTTCTTGGGCCTGAAATTAAAAGTATTTGGGTCAAATATCTTCAGACTATTCTCAGCTCCAAAGCTGATTGTCTCAAACCCGTGGGGGTGAAGTCCTTTTCTCATATCTGTAAAATTAATGAATAAGAGGATAAATTAGATACAACATTATTCTTTCATATTCTTCGCATTATTTCTCGATAATTGAAATAACAACTATTCATTATCTTTGCCCAATTCAAGGCATAATTGACTTTATCATATGTTATTTCTTCCAATGTCATATGTATTGCAAATTTACTTCCATCGAACATAATATTTGTTGATCTTGGTATATTTTTGTTCATCATGTTAGAATATTCTGCAAGACCATTGAGATTAGATAGCATGTATCCTTTCCTTTTTCTTTCAAGTATATTCTTATTATCCGATATGCATCCTTGGAGCTCATCATCATGGATATGATTCTTTGGTTTGAAATTGAATGTATTTGGTGGAAATATCTTTAATTTATTATAGCATTCACTTCCTCCTGTGAATGTACGTTTCTTCATTTATGTAGAATTGATTATCGAGAGTATACATTAGATAAACTATAATCCTTTAATATGCTCAAATATTATTTTATAACCATCCCTTCCTTCATTTCCATGCTTCCAGCATCATATTCTTCTTCTTTATGCTCTTTTAACTTTTCTTGTAGTATTTCTAGCTCTGCTTCTAATCTATTTATTCTATTTTCTAGGTTTCTAACCCTACTAGATAATATTCTTTCTTCTGGTTCAAACTCTATCTCCTGTCTCGCTATCTGATCTTTGGCTTTTAGACAGGAGGCGCAAGCTTGCCTTAGGCATAAGCTGCATGTGGATCTATTATCTTGGCTTGGATAATATATACAGAAAGCAAATTTGTTATTATAATCACATTTTCCTTTAATCCAATCATGCTCACAGTCTACTTGGTTCATCATCTCTATTTTTAAACCTGACAATTCATCTATTAAGTCTATCTTATCTTCACATGAATCGTATTCTTGAATCTCATTTTCTACTTCATCTGTTTCAATAATTGAATATATTGACTCATCATCTTTTAATTCATCATCACATGTTATTATATTTTCATTAACACTATCTATAATTAAAACTCTTTCTTGCTCTTCATATTTACTAGAGTATCTTTTCTGGTCTTTATTGGGGCAGGTTCTACTTAGGTGATCTGGAGAGTTACATGTGAAACATCTGCATGTTTTATCATAAGTCTTTCTAGGATTATATCTTCTTACATTTCTTTTATGTAGAAATGGGGCTCTATTATCTGACCTTCTTAAGAAAAATCTTTTCTTGCTTCTAAAATTTCTATTATCTCTGTTTTGAGATTTATAATATTTTTTATTCTTATAACTTTCTTCTCCATACGTTAATGGTATTTGGACAATGTTATTGCAAAAATTATAATTTGTTTTCTTCATAGATCTTTGAGCTTGTATACCTGTACATATCTTTCTTAGCTGCTTAAAAACAAACGTTATGGCTTGGGATATGTTTACAATATTTTCTCCTGATTCTTTTTTATATTCTTCAAATATTATAGATCCTAGAGGGTCAGGCAACTTATTAAAATATCTTTCTACTACCCCTATATTAAAGCCTTGCTTAGCAATGGTAGCATTATATAAGTAATGCTGAGAGAATTCCTTTATGCCTTTCCAGCTTGTCAGCGTTAATTTTTCTATTTCTCTCAATCTTTCATTTTGTAATGCGGTATGTCTTAATTCTAGATCTTCTGCTATGATCATATTTGAAATAACATTTGCAAAATTATTCGGATTACTTCCTGCTCTTTTTAATTCTTTATATTGATTAGGGCACGCTTCTACCCATTGTTCCCATAGGACTTTTACGGATTCTCCTAAAAATGTTTCAAGATATGTTATCATATCTTCTACCTTAGTGCCTATATTATGCTAGTTTTTTATATATTTTTGAACTATTAAACCTTTCCATACGCTAATTATATTTGGCCAATCTATCGAGTCATGGGCTGCTAAATTTAATATAGCACCATCATTCTTATAATTTTGAAATTGTACTGGCCTTTCAAACTCTCTTCTTTTAGTACCCATATATCTATATTGCCCTCGAATATACGTGGGTTGGTAAACATCTTTTTCTGGAGGCCATTGTCCAGCTGATCTGGTAGGTCTCTCCCTTTCTTCATCTCTTCTTAATGACGATTCCCCATATCCCCTTCTTCTTTTACCACTATTTTCTACTTCCATGGCTTTGTCTAAATTATGCAATCCCACATCATCTAGTGAGTTATAAAAATCATTATTTTGTTCTGAATCATCATAATTTTTATCTTCTAACTCTTCTTCGTCTTCTTCTTCATAACTCTCTAGTAATAGCTTATTATTCATATCCCATTGCTCTTCTTCATTCACAACTTCATCTTTGTGGCTCTGAGCAATATTCTTATTTTTATCATTATTTTTCAGTGGTAACATTATTATTACTATTAATATTATCTTTCTTTACTTTTGCTGCTATGGTGTTATTTATTACGCGAGAACAACTAGTTGCTGGGCTTTTCTCACTTTTTAACCTTTTTAATCTAGCAATTTCTCTCATGAAAAATAATTCTCTTACTCTTATTTTAGGCCAATCTGTTGTCCAAGAATTACTATATTCCCATTTTATATGCTTTAGTTTTATCTTCCCAATGAATTATTTCATCATCTATATTAGTTTTTTCCATGCATTCGGTTACTCCTTTATTCTTATTATCGCTAATATCTGTTTCTGACATAAAAGATTATGTGTCTTCTATGGATGCAGATCTATAATTCATGAATCTGATACTACTACCTTCTTCGCAATTTTGATAACTTATGTAGTTTTCAGGTAGCGGTATTCCTTCTTTTCTATTAATTCACCTATCTTCCATTCTTCTCCTGCTCTTTCTTCAGAATTATGTAAGAGGATTCATAAATTATATGCTTTTGGATTGCATGCTATCAATTATGATTTATGTTTACTCTATATCTAGAATTACTTCTGTTAGTGAGCCTTCCTATAAATTCTATGCTTACTAACAAATTTGTTCCTTTAAAATCTTCATATCCTTTAGTTTGGAAACCAAAACTCATTTTTTTAATAAATTCTTTAACAGGCATTATTAGTTCTGGAGCTATGTATGTTATTAGCCTATTTTCATTCATATCTCCTTCCAGAAAGCCTAATGCCGCCTTATCAATTGATTCCCATTTTTGGTCTAATAATGTTATTAGCACTTTTGCTCCTAATTTCTTTCTTGTCATGCCTTTAACTCCTATGATATACATTCCTTGATGAATATATTTATAACCACAATATCTTAAATCATTTTCAATATTCTTACTTACAATACGTAAATCTATTGGATGCGTTAAAACGCTTAAGTCTACTTCTCTAGATATTCTGTATAGACTACTCTTGCTTTCAAACAAACCCATGTGATATACTTGCTGTGGTTTAATTTTTCTTAGGGAATCTTTTTTATATCTTTCTCAGACTTTTTGCAAATCTATAACTTCTTCTATGCTATCAACATCATCAGCTTTGCATGATAATCTATGCCTCATTGCAAGAGGCTTAGAGTCTTGCCTTACTACCTGGAGGAATTTGTCTCTTCTGGAGACGCTGTTAGGTACATCCATTTTTCTCAATTAATATTTCTTGATGAAGATACTATTTCAGATGAGGATAACATAATATCTTTGTTGCTTTGAACACTATTTAGCTTTTCTAAAACTTGAATTAAAAGCTGAAGGATTGTGTTATTCTGCCTTATAATGATTTTAGAGTCTTCTTTTGGTGAGTCGTGATCAGAAAATCCAACAGGGGGTGACAAATGTTTAGCAACTTTGTTTAATGCTTTGCTATATTCGTTCATATAACTATGAGAGGATAAGAGTTTTTACCTCTTGAACTAACCATTTTATTTTAGGAATATCTTGACTTGATTCAGTGCGTGACGGCGAGTCTTTTCCTTTACTTAGGTAACGGCCTATTGTCAACACTTCTTCTTTAATATAGTCGTTATTCTTGCAAATTATATTCTGTCTTGCTTTTGCTTCTTAAAGTTTATGAAGAATGATATCTATTTTGCTATTTAACCTGGAGCACTTGTCTGCGAGTTTTTGATATTCTTTGAATATGCTTTCAATTTTTTGTTCTAAATTGTCTTGCCTTTTTCCCCAAGATATGTAAAAATTACATATCAAATCGACCACTATATTTAGCTCACTATGAGATGTATGCCAAATATGCTCCTCGGAGGGATTTATTCTGCACCTTATGTTAATATTCTCTTCATTATTTATTACCTTACCTGTACTAACTTCTAAATTTAAATACCTTAATGTTTCAATGATTATATTCTGGACCTGATACCAACTATACAGTACAACTATTCTTATATGCGGCTATATATGGACGCTTTCTGCGGTTTTTAATTAGTGTGTGTAATTACTGTTCAAATAATTGGCCCGTTTACTGTTCTTACTGTACCAATAATCAGCGTTACTATTTGTTACTATTTCAATAATATGCGCCTGTCTGGTTAATTATTCGTTTACTATTCATGATTAAATCAAAAAAATTAACAGAATATTATATTTATATGCAGGATCTTTTCAGGGCTGGCGAGCCCTGTCAGTTCGTCCGACGGTGCTTGCAGAGGTGTAATATTCCTACTCGGTACTCATGATATTTATCATTATTTAGCATGATATGTAGCTAGTTACGTTCTCTTGAAGGTTTTAAACGCAAATTTAAAGGCTGAGTTCTTATCGTCTTCCTAGGCAGTTCCACCCAAAGGGAACACTTCTCTACGGCCACAAGGTTCTCATTCAACGCCACTCTCGGCTACACAGAGAACTACACACGCAGAGGTTTCTCCTATAGGATCCTAGCATAAGAACTCTTCCCGCAAATTCATAAGTAAAAACACCAAGTGAAACCAAAGAAACTACATCATTTCAACAACATAATTTACATATGGTTTTCCTTTTCGGGAAACCCCTAAGGGATTACACACGAACTAGGAGATTACCTTAATATTCTTGGCGATCTCAGCGCCTTCTTGGATATACTTGAAGGAAATATGCCCTAGAGGCAATAATAAAGTTGTTATTTATATTTCCTTATATCATGATAAATGTTTATTATTCATGCTAGATTTGTATTAACCGGAAACTTGATACATGTGTGAATACATAGACAAACAAAGTGTCACTAGTATGCCTCTACTTGACTAGCTCGTTAATCAAAGATGGTTAAGTTTCCTAGCCATAGACATGAGTTGTCATTTGATGAACGGGATCACATCATTAGAGAATGATGTGATTGACAAGACCCATCCGTTAGCTTAGCACGATGATCGTTTAGTTTGTTGCTATTGCTTTCTTCATGATTTATACATGTTCCTTTGACTATGAGATTATGCAACTCCCGAATACCGGAGGAATACTTTGTGTTCTATCAAACGTCACAACGTAACTAGGTGATTATAAAGATGCTCTACATGTGTCTCCCATGGTGTTTGTAGAGTTGGCATAGATCAAGATTAGGATTTGTCACTCTGATTGTCGGAGAGGTATCTCTGGGCCCTCTCGGTAATGCACATCATAAGAAGCCTTGCAAGCATTGTGACTAATGAGTTAGTTACGAGATGATGCATTACGGAACGAGTAAAGAGAATTGCCGGTAACGAGATTGAACTAGGTATGATGATACCGACGATCGAATCTCGGGCAAGTAACATATCGATGACAAAGGGAACAACGTTCGTTGTTCTGCGGCTTGACTGATAAAGATCTTCGTAGAATATGTGGGAGCCAATATGAGCATCCAGGTTTCGCTATTGGTTATTGACCGGAGATGAGTCTCGGTCATGTCTACATAGTTGTCGAACCCATAGGGTCCGCACGCTTAACGTTCGATGACGATCGATATTATGAGTTTATGTGTTTTGATGTACTGAAGGTAGTTCGGAGTCCCGGATGTGATCACGGACATTACGAGGAGTCTCGAAATGGTCGAGACATAAAGATTGATATATTGGACGACTATGTTTGGACATCGGAATGGTCCCGGGTGAGTTCGGGCATTTACCGGAGTACTGGAGGGTTACCGGAACCACCCGGGGAGTCTATGGGCCTTATTGGGCCTTAGTGGGAGAGAGGAGGAGGCGGCCAATGTGGGGGCGTGCCCCCCCCCCAAGCCCAATCCGAATTGGGGTGGGGGGCCGGCCCCCCCTTCCTTCTCCCTCTCTCCTTCTTCCTTCCTCTCCTACTCCAACTAGGGAAAGGGGAATCCTACTCCCACCGGGAGTAGGACTCCCCCCTTGGGCGCGCCATGAGAGGGCCGGCCCTCCCCTCCTCCACTCCTTTATATACGGAGGAGGGGGGCACCCCATAGACACACAAGTTGATTGTTTTAGCCGTGTGCGGTGCCCCCCTCCACTGATTTCCACCTCGGTCATATTATCGGAGAGCTTAGGCGAAGCCCTGCCGAAATCACTTCATCATCACCGTCACCACGCCGTCGTGCTGATGAAACTCTCCCTCGGCGTCAGCTGGATCAAGAGTACGAGGGACGTCACCGAGCTGAACGTGTGCAGATCGCGGAGGTGCCGTACGTTCGGTACTTGGATCGGTTGGATCGCGAAGACGTTCGACTACATCAACCGTGTTACTAAACGCTTCCGCTTTCGGTCGACGAGGGTACGTGGACACACTCTCCCGTTCGTTGCTGTGCATCACATAGATAGATCTTGCGTGATCGTAGGAAATTTTTTGATGTACTACGTTCCCCAACAGTGGCTTCCGAGCCAGGTTTATGCGTAGATGATATTTGCACGAGTAGAACACAAAGGAGTTGTGGGCGTGGGTGTATACATATTTCTTGCCGTTACTAGTTGTTACTTGGTTCAGCGGTATTGTGAGATGAAGCGGCCCGGACCGACATTACGCGTACGCTTACGCGAGACGGGTTTCACCGCTGCGAGCACTCGTTGCTTAAAGGTGACTGGCGGGTGTCTGTCTCTCTCACTTTAGTTGAATCGGTTTCAATGAAGAGGGTTCTTTTAGAAGATCAAAAATCAATCACTACACCACATTGTGGTTTTGATGCGTAGGTAAGAAGGGTTCTTGCTAGAAGCCCGTAGCAGCCACGTAAAACTTGCAACAACAAAGTAGAGGACGTCTAACTTGTTTTTGCAGGGCTTGCTGTGATGTGATATGGTCAAGACATGATGTGATATAATTTGTTGTATGAGATGATCATGTTTTGTAACAGAGTTATTGGCAACCGGCAGGAGCCATATGGTTGTCGCTTTATTGTATGCAATGCAATCGCCATGTAATTGTTTTACTTTATCACTAAGCGGTAGCGATAGTCGTAGAAGCAATAAGTTGGCGAGACGACGACGAAGCTACGATGGAGATCATGCTGGAGCGCCGGTGACGATGGAGATCATGCTGGGGCGCCGGTGACAATGGAGATCATGACGGTGCTTTGATGATGGAGATCAAGAGCTCAAGATGATGATGGCCATATCATGTCACATATTGAATTGCATGTGATGTTAATCCTTTTATGCATCTTATTTTGCTTAGTACGGTGGTAGCATTATAAGATGATCTCTCACTAAATTTCAAGGTCCAAGTGTTCTCCCTGAGTATGCATCGTTGCTACAGTTCGTCGTGCCGAGACACCACGTGATGATCGGATGTGATAAGCTCTACGTTCACATACAATGGGTGCAAGGCAGTTTTGCACACGCAGAATACTCGGGTTAAACTTGACGAGCCTAGCATATGCAGATATGGCCTCGGAACACTGAGACCGAAAGGTCGAGCGTGAATCATATAGTAGATATGATCAACATAGTGATGTTCACCATTGAAAACTACTCCATCTCACGTGATGATCGGACATGGTTTAGTTGATTTGGATCACGTGATCACTTAGATGATTAGAGGGATGTCTATCTAAGTGGGAGTTCTTAAGTAATATGATTAATTGAACTTTAATTTATCATGAACTTAGTACCTGATAGTATTTTGCATGTCTATGTTGTTGTAGATCAATGGCCCGTGCTACTGTTCCTTTGAATTTTAATGCGTTCCTAGAGAAAGCTAAGTTGAAAGATGATAGTAGCAATGATGCGGACTGGTTCCGTGATCTGAGGATTATCCTCATTGCTGCATAGAAGAATTATGTCCTTGATGCACCGCTAAATGACAGACCTATTGCAGGAGCAGATGCAGACGTTATGAACGTTTGGCAAGCTCGATATGATGACTACTTGATAGTTTAGTGCACCATGCTTTACGGCTTAGAATCGGGACTTCAAAAACATTTTGAACGCCATGGAGCATATGAGATGTTCCAAAGAGATGAAATTGGTATTTCAGACTCATGCCCGTGTCGAGAGGTATGAGACCTCTGACAAGTACTTCGCCTACAAGATGGAGGAGAATAGCTCAACCAGTGAGCATGTGCTCAGAATGTCTGAGTACTACAGTTGCTTGAATCAAGTGGGAGTTAATCTTCCGGATAAGATAGTAATTGACAGAATTCTCTAGTCACTATCACAAAGTTACTGGAACATCGTGATGAACTATAATATGCAAGGGATGACAAAAACTATTCCCGAGCTCTTCGTGATGCTGAAATCAACAAAGGTAGAAATCAAGAAAGAGCATCAAGTGTTGATGGTTAACAAGACCACTAGTTTCAAGAAAAGGGCAAAGGGAAGAAGGGGAACTTCAAGAAGAATAGCAAGCAAGTTGCTACTCCCGGGAAGAAGCCCAAGTCTGGACCTAAGCCTGAAACTGAGTGCTTCTACTGCAAAGGGACTGGTCAATGGAAGCGGAACTGCCCCAAGTATTTGGTGGATAAGAAGGATGGCAAAGTGAACAAAAGTATATTTGATATACATGTTATTGATGTGTATTTTACTAGTGTTCATAGTAGCCCCTGGGTATTTGATACTGGTTCAGTTGCTAACATTAGTAACTCAAAATAGGAGTTGCAAAATGAACATAGACTAGTTGATGACGAGGTGACGATGTGTGTTGGAAGTGATTCCAAGGTTGATAAGATCACCATCACACACTCCCTCTACCTTCGGGATTAGTGTTGGACCAAAATAAATGTTATTTGGTATTTGCGTTGAGCATGAATATGATTGGATCATGTCTATTGCGATACGGTTATTCATTTAAGTCAGAGAATAATTGTTGTTCTGTTTAAATGAATAAAACCTTCTATGGTCATACACTCAGTATAAATGGTTTATTGAATCTCGATCGTAGTGATACACATATTCATAATATTGATGCCAAAAGATGCAAAGTTGATAATGATAATGCAACATATTTTGTCTCACTGCCGTTTAGGTCATATTGGTGTAAAGCTCATGAAGAAACTCCATTTGGATGGACTTTTGGAATCACTTGATTATGAATCATTTCATGCTTGCGAACCATGCCTCATGGGCAAGATGACTAAGACTCCGTTCTCCAGAACAATGGAGTGAGCTAATGACTTATTGGAAATAATACATATCGATGTATGTGCTCCGATGGGTGTTGAGGCTCACGGCGGGTATCGTTATTTTCTGACCTTCACAGATGATTTGAGCAGATATGGGTATATCTACTTGATGAAACATAAGTCTGAAACATTTGAAAAGTTCAAAAGAATTTCAGAGTGAAGTAGAGAATCATCGTAACAAGAAAATAAAGTTTCTACGATCTGATCGCAGAGGCGAATATTTGCGTTACGAGTTTGGCCTTCAATTAAAACAATGTGGAATAGTTTCACAAACTCATGCCACCTGAAACACCACAGCATAATGGTGTGTCCGAACGTCATAACCGTACTTTATTGGATATAGTGCAATCTATGATGTCTCTTACCGATTTACCACTATCGTTTTGGGGTTATGCATTAGAGACAGCTGCATTCACGTTAAATAGGGCACCATCTAAATCCGTTCAGACGACACCATATGAACTGTGGTTTGGCCAGAAACCTAAGCTGTCATTTCTTAAAGTTTGGGGTTGCAATGCTTATGTGAAAAGTTTCAACCTGATAAGCTCAAACTCAAATCGGACAAATGCGTCTTCATAGGATACCCAAAAAAGACTGTTGGGTACACCTTCTATCACAGATCCAAAGGCAAGATATTCATTGCTAAGAATGGATCCTTTCTAG
The DNA here is from genome assembly GCA_011799875.1 of Thinopyrum elongatum. NCBI lineage: Eukaryota > Viridiplantae > Streptophyta > Magnoliopsida > Poales > Poaceae > Thinopyrum > Thinopyrum elongatum. The sequence goes on along the minus strand of CM022303.1, from coordinate 32,714,540 downwards.
AGAAGGAGTTTCTCTCGAAAGAAGTGAGTGGGAGGAAAGTAGAACTTGATGAGGTAATTGTACCTTCCCCCGAATTGGAAAGTAGTTTATCACAGAAATCAGTTCCAGTGATTCCTACACCAATTAGTGAGGAAGCTAATGATGATGATCATGAAACTTCAGATCAAGTTACTACAGAACCTCGTAGGTCAAACAGAGTACGTTCCGCACCAGAGTGGTACGGTAATCCTGTTCTGGAGGTCATGTTACTTGACCATGACGAACCTACGAACTATGAGGAAGCGATGATGAGCCCAGATTCCGGAAAATGTCTTGAGGCCATGAAATCTGAGATGGGATCCATGTATGAGAACAAAGTGTGGACTTTGGTTGATTTGCCAAATGATCGGCAAGCCATAGAGAATAAATGGATCTTCAAGAAGAAGACTGACGCTGACGGTAATGTTACTGTCTACAAAGCTCGACTTGTTGCAAAAGGTTTTCGACAAGTTCAAGGAGTTGACTACGATGAGACCTTCTCACCCGTAGCAATGTTTAAGTCCGTCCGAATCATGTTAGCAATTGCCGCATTTTCTGATTATGAAATTTGGCATATGGATGTAAAAACTGCATTCCTGAATGGATTTCTAGAAGAAGAGTTGTATATGATGCAACCCGAAGGTTTTATCGATCCAAAGGATGCTAACAAAGTGTGCAAGCTCCAGCGATCCATTTATGGACTGGTGAAAGCATCTCGGAGTTGGAATAAACGTTTTGATAGTGTGATCAAAGCATATTGTTTTATACAGACTTTTGGAGAAGCCTGTATTTACAAGAAAGTGAGTGGGAGCTCTGTAGCATTTCTAATATTATATGTGGATGACATATTGTTGATTGGAAATGATATAGAATTTCTGGATAGCATAAAAGGATACTTGAATAAAAGTTTTTCAATGAAAGACCTCGGTGAAGCTGCTTATATATTGCGCATCAAGATCTATAGAGATAGATCAAGACGCTTAATTGGACTTTCACAAAGCACATACCTTGATAAAGTTTTGAAGAAGTTCAAAATGGATCAGGCAAAGAAAGGGTTCTTGCCTGTGTTGCAAGGTGTGAAGTTGAGTAATTCTCAATGCCCGACCACTATAGAAGATAGAGAGAAAATGAAAGTCATTCCCTATGCCTCAGCCATAGGTTCTATCATGTATGCAATGCTGTGTACCAGACTTGATGTGTGCCTTGCTATAAGTTTAGCAGGGAGGTACCAAAGTAATCCAGGAGTGGATCACTGGACAGCAGTCAAGAACATCCTGAAATACCTGAAAAGGACTAAGGATATGTTTCTTGTTTATGGAGGTGACAAAGAGCTCGTCGTAAGTGGTTACGTCGATGCAAGTTTTGACACTGATCCGGATGACTCTAAGTCACAAACCGGATACGTATTTATATTGAATGGTGGAGCTGTCAGTTGGTGCAGTTCTAAGCAAAGCGTCGTGGCAGGATCTACGTATGAAGCGGAGTACATAGCTGCTTCAGAAGCAGCGAATGAAGGAGTCTGGATGAAGGAGTTCATATCCGATCTAGGTGTCATACCTAGTGCATCGGGTCCAATGAAAATCTTTTGTGACAATACTAGTGCAATTGCCTTGGCAAAGGAATCCAGATTTCACAAGAGAACCAAGCACATCAAGAGACGCTTCAATTCCATCCGCGATCAAGTTAAGGAGGGAGACATTGAGATTTGCAAGATACATACGGATCTGAATGTTGCAGACCCGTTGACTAAGCCTCTCTCACGAGCAAAACATGATCAACACCAAGACTCCATGGGTGTTAGAATCATTACTATGTAATCTAGATTATTGACTCTAGTGCAAGTGGGAGACTGAAGGAAATATGCTCTAGAGGCAATAATAAAGTTGTTATTTATATTTCCTTATATCATGATAAATGTTTATTATTCATGCTAGAATTGTATTAACCGGAAACTTGATACATGTGTGAATACATAGACAAACAAAGTGTCACTAGTATGCCTCTACTTGACTAGCTCGTTAATCAAAGATGGTCAAGTTTCCTAGCCATAGACATGAGTTGTAATTTGATGAACGGGATCACATCATTAGAGAATGATGTGATTGACAAGACCCATCCGTTAGCTTAGCACGATGATCGTTTAGTTTGTTGCTATTGCTTTCTTCATGACTTATACATGTTCCTCTGACTATGAGATTATGCAACTCCAGAATACCGGAGGAATACCTTGTGTGCTATCAAATGTCACAATGTAACTGGGTGATTATAAAGATGCTCTACAGGTGTCTCCGATGGTGTTTGTTGAGTTGGCATAGATCGAGATTAGGATTTGTCACTCCGATTGTCGGAGAGGTATCTCTGGGCCCTCTTGGTAATGCACATCATATGAAGCCTAGCAAGCAATGTGACTGATGAGTTAGTTACAAGATGATGCATTACGGAACGAGTAAAGAGACTTGCCGGTAACGAGATTGAACTAGGTATGATGATACCGACGATCGAATCTCGGGCAAGTAACATACCGATGACAAAGGGAACAACGTATGTTGTTATGCGGTTTGACCGATAAAGATCTTCGTAGAATATGTAGGAGCCAATATGAGCATCCAGGTTCCGCTATTGTTTATTGACCGGAGATGAGTCTCGGTCATGTCTACATAGTTCTCCAACCCGTAGGGTCCGCACGCTTAACGTTCGATGACGATCGGTATTATGAGTTTATGTGTTTTGATATACCGAAGGTAGTTTGGAGTCCCGGATGTGATCACGGACATGACGAGGAGTCTCGAAATGGTCGAGACATAAAGATTGATATATTGGACGACTATGTTTGGACATCGGAATGGTTCCTGGTGAGTTCGGGCATTTACCGGAGTACCGGAGGGTTACCGGAACCCCCCGGGTAGTCTATGGGCCTTATTGGGCCTTAGTGGGAGAGAGGAGGAGGCGGCCAAGGTGGGGGCGCGCCCCCCAAGCCCAATCCGAATTGGGGTGGGGGCCCGGCCCACCCCCCTTCCTTCTCCCTCTCTCCTCCTTCCTTCCTCTCCTACTCCAACTAGGGAAAGCGGAATCCTACTCCCATCGGGAGTAGGACTACCCCCTTGGGCGCGCCATGAGAGGGCCGGCCCTCCCCTCCTCCACTCCTTTATATACGGAGGTGGGGGGCACCCCATAGACACACAAGTTGATTGTTTTAGACGTGTGCGGTGGCCCCCTCCACAGATTTCCACCTCGGTCATATTTTCGGAGAGCTTAGGCGAAGCCCTGCCGGAATCACTTCATCATCACCGTCACCACGCCGTTGTGCTGATGAAACTCTCCCTCGGCCTCAGCTGGATCAAGAGTACGAGGGACGTCACCGAGCTGAACGTGTGCAGATTGCGGAGGTGCCGTACGTTCGGTACTTGGATCGGTTGGATCGCGAAGACGTTCGACTACATCAACCGCGTTACTAAACGCTTCCGCTTTCGGTCTACGAGGGTACATGGACACACTCTCCCGCTCGTTGCTGTGCATCACATAGATAGATCTTGCGTGATCGTAGGAATTTTTTTGAAATACTACGTTCCCCAACAAATACTACTAGGTGGTGGTGGTGGCTAAGCTACTGAAGAAGCTGGTGCTCTAGCTCTCGCTTGCTTCGAGTGCAGCTCTGCTTCTCCGGCTCGAGTGATCTGTCTCTCCCTGTTCTTGTGTCTCCTCCTCTCCTTTTATAGCTGCGAGACAGCTGCCAGCGATGCCTTCAGGAGCCTTCGCTCGACTGTCAGCGAGACCCTCACTTATTTATTTTACATACGGTAGCATGCACGCGTGTCCTACTAGGGTACATGCGTGTCCTTCTAAAATATGGATAAGTGCGAGATAGAGTGCCCGACAAAGTTCAATCTTCAGGAATCTTCACTTTTTTTCACGTGGGCATTGTCTCTCGGTGAATGATTGGCTTGCCTCCAGTGTCTTCTAATTATATGAGCAATGCACAGGGATTGCTCACACCGTTGGCTTGGTCTTGAACTCCGCCTTCTTCTCCGATGCAAATATTCTGGCATCTGATGCATGACAATTTTTTTTACTGGGGGGGGGGGGGGGGTCTTCCCCGCCAATATTATTGATATACCATATCAATATTCGGGTTGCATCAATATTCCGGGAGGTCCTCCGTGCCCGAAAAATTGATAGAAATATCAATTCAAGTATATGGCCTATTGATTTATTCAGGCTGCTGCCCATATCCCGTGATGTCTAGCATAGGATCATCTTCAGACAAATTGAAATTATATTTATTGTCACATTCTTTCTTTATATCTTCAAATTTCTCGTCCATTTCTTTTCTTACTTCTTTTAGTATTTCTTCTCTCAACTCTTTGTTTATTATTTTCGACCATTCTTCAAATCTTTTATTCATTTCTTGGTCTATATATTCACTATCTAGAGGGTCAAGTCCCTTTAGAAGGCATTCTTGATATGACTGATATTTTGGTGATCCTTCTTTTTTTGGAGTTTTTGAGCTCGAAGCTTCTCCTTTTGAGGGAACCGCTGAAGCGGGTATATTTTTAATTATGCCCCCTCTTTTCTCAATTTATTCTGTGGCTTCAGGATCTATATAAAATTCTGATCTTATTACTTTCCGTGCCCATTTCAAGGTATCATCCATATTATCATATCTTTTATATGATAAATCTAAGCCTTTGCTCTTTGTTGCAAGCTTCTCTATTTGAATATCTTCCCAATGCATATATATTCCTAGTTTATTTACATTAAACAATATATATAGAGGTTCTTCTTTTTCTACCTCAATTTTTGATGGTCTTGGGCTATTTTTGTTCAACGTGTTGAACATATGGAAATATTCTGCGAGACTATTCAGATTAGATAGCATATACCCTTTTTCTTCCATTTTTACCGCATATTGAAACCACATATTATCCAATATGCATCTTTGGACTTCATCAAGATGAATATGGCTCTTTGGCTTGAAATTGAATGTATTTGGAGAGAATATTTTTAATTTATTGCCATCTTCAAATATGAAACATTCATGTCTGCCTGCGAGAGTTCCTTTTGCTATTCCCTTCATTTCTGTAAAATTGATGAGCAGGAAAATATGTCAGGTAAAGTATTATCCTTTCCCTTGATATGCTCAAATATTACTTTATAACCATTCCCAGCTATGGTGTCCTCAAATAATACCCATCTTCTCGTTGAGCTTTTCTTACTATTAATTTTATTGTAATATCGGCATATGGCTTCACAATCTGTTCGAACAGTAATTCTTTAAATCCTAGATATAGCTTGAAAGCATTTATTGCATTTACAATAGCCAATATTTCTCTATCAATATTATTTACTGTCTTTAATTTATAACTTCCTGAATCATATCTGCATATTTTCTCATCTGTTTTCGGGGAATATTTACTAGGTTTATGTTTTAATATAGCACCCCATCCTTCCTTGGATGCATCTGTTTCTATTATAAAATATTTATCCTCTAAAGGCAACTCAAGGGGCTCTAAATTCTTGACTCCCTTCTTTTATGGCTTTTACTAATCTTATGTCTTCAGAATTGAAATATTTTTGACCATTCTTTCTTAGCTTTGCATATAATGGACCAGCTAGCTTTGCTAAATTATCTATATAATTCCTAGCATAATTTACAATTCATAATAATTGTTGTAAAACCTTTTTATCACTCATATTGTCAGGGAATTCTAATATTTTCTTTGCAATATGATCTTGCAAATATATTTTTCCTTCTCCTATTTCATGAACAAGGAAATTTATTCTTTCTTTGAATATTTCTATCTTCTTTTTTGATAATATAAGCCCATTTTGCTCTAGCTTTCGGAAGAACACTTCAAGGTGGGCAATATGCTCTTTATATGATTTGGAAAATATTAATAGGTCATCAACGTAGACCAATATAAATGCTTGATTCTCATTAAATATATTTTGCATTTTCCTTTGAAATAATGTGGGTGCACTCTTTAGACCCAATGGCATAACTAGCCATTCATAATGGCCTTGTGGAAAAGTAAAGGCTGTCCAAGGAATAGATTTCTCTGCCATTTTTACTTGCCAAAATCCTGCCTTTAAATCGAATTTAGAGAAATATTTGCTTCCTTGTATTCTATTGATCCATTCCTGCTTATTAGGTATATTATATGCATCATCTATTATATTACCATTGAGCCTTTTAAATTTAATTACTATTATGGATTTACCTCTTATTTCTTCAGCATGATTTCTAACTATAAAAGCAGCAGATCGATGAGGACTTATGCTTTCTCTAATTGCTTTTAGTTTTAGTAATTCTTCAATGTGCATTTTTGAATTCTTCAATATCTTTGGGAGTAGGTCTATTGGTCCTGACTTAATTATATAACCTGGATTTATAATATTTATTTTGCTAACTATAGAGTTCTTATCCCAATGTTTCATTGGTATTTCCCCAATAATTTGTATATTCTCTAATCTTTGCACAATCTTGTCTATATCTTCTTTGAATTTTATATCTCTATACCAATTTGGAGAGAAAGATTATAATCCTATGCATTCTGTACATGTATTCTCTATATGATATTCTGCTATTGCCTCACTGAGTTCTTCATCTTTGCAGAATTCAAGGGGATCTTCACTTGCGTTATATTCAACATCTACATTGGATATTTCTATATTTTGCAAAGACTTTCTTTGTTTTCGCACTATTTACTATTCACAACAGTAATTATTGTTCAAATAATTGGCACGATTACTGTTCTTACTGTACCAATAATCGGCCTGTACTATTCATTACTATTTCAATAATATGCGCCTGTCTGGTTAATTATTCGTTTACTATTCGTGATTAATTTAAATTTTTAACAGAAAATTATATTTATATGCAGATCTTTTCAGGGCTGGCGATGCCTGTCAGTTCATCCGACGGTGCTTGCAGAGGTTTAATATTCCTACTCGGTACTCACCATATTTATCATTATGTTACATCATATGTAGCTAGTTACGTTCACTTGACGGTTTTAAATGCAAATTTAAAGGCTAAGTTCTTATCGTTTGCCCAGGCAGTTCCACCCAAAGAGAACACTTCTCTACGGCCACAAGGTTCTCATTCAACGCCCCTCTGGGCTACACAGAGAACTACACACTGTAGGAGATATGCCCTAGAGGCAATAATAAATGTTATTATTTATCTCCGTGTTCATAATTAGGTTTATGTTCCATGCTATAACTGCTGTGGTTCCCGAGCCCGTATATCCATAAAGGCTCTGGGGAAAACCCATGTGCACGTGTGGAATAATAAACGGTAAAATGTATTCCTAGTCATGCCTCTAAGACTAGCTCAGGTGTTGCATGATGATTATGTTTTCCCAATCATAGGCATGTCTATGCCAGCAACCTTGAGGGCACAAATGTTAGAAGAACATTTGTGTTGAATCGACCCGATTGATGTTATGCTATGAGATACATTCGTCACAAGTTTATGGTTAATAACACAGAGATGGTTAATGTTTGCATGATTCCTCAGACCATGAGAGTATCGAGTTTCTTCATGCTTGATTCATGAACTTTGGGGTTTGTTAAACGTCATCCGTAAATGGATGGCTATTACGGCGGCTTACGGGTTCATGGGAAAGTATGTCAAGTAACTTGATAGCTCAAGATTGGGATTTGCTCCTCCGATGATGGAGAGATATCTCTGGGCCCTCTCGGTGTTACGGTATCCATCATCGTCTGGCCAGACACTTTGTGATTTGATCACGGGGATGCCGGAACACGGTAACGAGAAAAGAGAACAATACCGATAACGGGGTAACTGGCATAGTGGACAAGTTGTTGATCCACGAGGATGCCAACATGTCTAACCTCGGGTATTTGTAACATATCATGAAGCAACAGGAATAGCACACGGCAACTGGAGGTTCACTCGAATATTCATTCGTGTGGGTATAGGGGTCAATATGGGTGTCCACGGCTCCGATGTTGATCATTGATCGGAAGGGGTTCCAGGTCATGTCTATACTTCACCGAACCTATAGGGTCACACGCTTAAGGGTCATCTATCTGCTGAATACTAGACAGGGAGTCTGAGAGAAAATCACCGAAAAAGTTTCGGACACCGAAAAGTTTCGGACAGCGGAAAAGTTCCGCAGAGAGAGGTCACCGGATGAGTTCCGGTGAAACTGAAAAGTTGTTTCAGGGGATACCATTAAGTCAAAATGGTTTCGACACATGCCTGATAATTCTTGGAGGATGCCAGAATCATTCTGGAAACTTCTGGGAATTTTCTGGAAGAAAAACCGGAAATGTTCCGGGGCTGCCGGAACCGCTTCAGATGCTTTTCGCAGATGAAATCACTAAACTGGAATTGTTCCAGAACGCATTGAAAATTATTTTAGTGGGTACTGGAAATGTTCTAAGCCCACATAAATATTTTCAGTTTGAACGGACGCTGAAAAATGTCGTCGTGAATAGTGAAAGTGCTTTTTGGGTGGCTTCTTGGAGAAGCCACCTTGAGGGTCCTTTGGTATTTTTCCCCTTGGCTTCTTGGAGAAGCCACCCTTGGGCTTGGCCTATAAATAGGGGTGGAGGGGGCTGCCTAAAGACTCACTCCTTCTCACATACAAGTGCCATGCAATGATCTGGCTTCTCTCTCCCTCCCACGAAAAGAGTTTCGTAGAGCCGAAAGGCTGTCTGGGTTCCGGTGGAACTAGTTCTGGACGGCGAAGCCCTGCCGGATAGTTGACACCGTATGTGTGCAACTCTGTAGAGAGGTCGTAGTTTCGATCTTAGTGCCCGAGGGGCTGTTCGTGAGTGCCTCCCGAAGGGCTGTCCAAGTGACGGTCCGAGTTCTGTGAGTCCTCCCGAAGGGCTGTCCGAGTGACCGTTCGAGTTTCGAAGGTCCTCCCGAAGGGCTGTCCGCGACACCGTCCGGGGGACTGTTTGACCGCCTCCCGGAGGGCTGTCCGAAGGGAAGACGAGGGTATACATCCTCGCGGTTGGGAGGTTGTAAATCCTAGCTGCGGGGATCTGCACCACCGATCGTCATCGACTCTACTTTCGCTGCGCTACGAGTCGGTAACGAAAATGATCAAACCTTGTATGCAGTCTCCATAGTGGTCCTGGGCTGGTGCGTAGGTCGGAAAATTTTTGTTTTCTGCTGCGTTACCCTACACACACGCAGAGCTTTCTCCTATAGGATCCCTAGCAAAAGAACTCTTCCCGCAAATTCATAACTAAAAACACCAAGTGAAACCAAAGAAACTACATCATTTCAACAACATAATTTACATATGGTTTTCCCTTTCGGAAAACCCCGAAGGGATTACACACGAACTAGGAGATTACCTTAATATTCTTGGCGATCTCAGCGCCTTCTTAGCTATACTACTAGGTGGTGGTGGTGGCTAAGCTACTAGGTGGTGCTCTGGCTCTCGCTTGCTTCAAGTGCTGCTCTGCTTCTCCGGCTCGAGTGCTCTGTCTCTCCCTTGTCTTGTGTCTCCTCCTCTCATTTTATAGCTGCGAGACGGCTGCCAGCGATGCCTTCGAGAGTCTTCGCTCAACTGCCAGCGAGACCCTCACTTATTACATACGGTAGCATGCACACGTGTTCTACTAGGGTATATGCGTGTCCTTCTAAAATATGGATAAATGCGAGAGATAGTGCCCGACAAACTTCAATCTTCAGGAATCTTCACTTTTTTCACGTGGGCATTGTCTCTCGATGGATGATTGGCTTGCCTCCAGTGTCCTCTAATTATATGAGAAATGCACAGGAATTGCTCACACCGTTGACTTGGTCTTGAACTCCGCCTTCTTCTCCGATGCAAATATTCTGGCATCTGATGCATGACAATATTTTTTTTTACTGGGTGTGTGGGGGGGGGGGGTCTTCCCCGCCACGGTACTCGTGATCGGTGTATTAGGACACAAATGCAAGAAAGAAAAGTGAGAGCGAGCCTAGGAGAGAAGTCCGTACTCCTTTTGTCGCTCCAGTGTAGCACCATTCTCTATTAGCCTAAACCGAAGATAGTAGTTTGCACATTCAGACAGAAGCGATGGCGGTCTGGATTTCCTGCTTGTTGCTTTCTCGTTGCATTCTGTCCATGCAGTCAGCTCAGAGATGCGCGTGAGTGCTTTTGGTCACAGAACTTCCTTTTCACCTATGGATAGTCCTAAATAAATAAACTAAAAAAAGGACGGCATGTGCGCGATGGAGATTGCGCAAGCTAGTGGATGAGATGCTATGCTTGGGGCCGAGCGCCTTGTAAATTACTAGTGCAACTTGATTTGGAGCTGCCCTTTGGGACTATGAGATTATTATTATTTTTGCTGTTCTTGGATAATATACAATGCAATAAAAAAGAACAATACACACAATTGCTAACATGTACAAAAGTCGACGAAGGAATGGATGAAGTAGCCAACACCATTGATCCTGGCCACCTCGCGGATAATGAGGTCCATCATGTGGTGACATAACTGTGCCACCAGTTCATGCAGTACTCTATTTGATGGGGATGCCCAGGAGGAGGAAGAAGACTCACGCACACAAACTCAAGGTGGAAGAAGATAATGAACACGCAGAGCATTTTTTGGTGGCACACACACTTGCCTTTTCTCTTGTTCCTTCTCTCACATACATGATGCAAATACATGGCTTTAATAGCCGGACTCACACGACTATCACGCACCCACTAACCACTAGCATGCACACACGCCGGTCAAGCCACACCTACTTGATCCTATTTATACTCATCACAAGCTACCTGCACGCCCACGTTCAGCACTTGTACTGCCTTCCTCAACGGCCATACGACCAGGCCAAACTGCGTGCATGCAGCCTCACACTGACCACACGAATACATGTGCATGCCGGCCACATCTCTCCACATGCACTGATCACTTGGTCACCTAATACGCATATACATGACTACGGCCACTCATCTCCTGGCTTGCCGATCTGCTCGCGTGCACTCGCTCTATCTCTGTGCTGCTGATCCGGCCGCTACGCCATGTTGCCGAGCATGCAATTTTCTTTGTACTTGGCTGACTAATACAACTCTACGTGGTTATTACACAATGCAACAAATTAAACATGACCTAATCTTAAATGCTTAATACTAATAACAAGATTAGTTCCAACACTATTATGTGGTAGGAGGCGTCTAGACCATGGCCTTTACCTTGAGTCTCACTGACACTCGCTCATTACTCGTATAAAGGATGCTGGAGTATCTGCCTCCCACGGGACTTGACGAGCAAGAGTGCCCTCTGCACCGTCCGTTTCACGGTTGGATGCTGTGGGCGCAACCCTGGGGCTGTCCGCACACCGATCTGCCGCATGCTTCGTCTGCTGTCGCGCCATGTGCTCTAGGGCTGACTGAGTTTCTAGCTTTCTCTGGTCTTTAGTTGTTCCTGTCTTGACGCATGTGCTCATCGTTCTTTTGTCGTGGCTGCAGCTGCTCTGGGATTTGCTCTGTTCTTTAGTTGCGCCTGTCATTCCAGCTGATCAAGGTTCGGGTTTGTTGTAATAGCTCGCCCTCGCTTTCAGGTTTGCTGGCGTCAGAACTAACGCTTTGTGGTTCGGTTGTCCCTGTGTCTTATTCCGCCCTCTCTCCGTTGCGTACACGTACCTTCTAAGCCCAGTTGCTCTTTCTCGTCTTCTTGTTGCTGATCAACCTTTTTGTTTTCGTTATTCTTATATATAAGTCTTCAGGGCAGCTGTTCGATATATACATGTACTGCTTCCTAGCATGCCGTGTTTCTTACATGGTCGCTCCTCCCCTTTGACGCTCTTGCCTTTTTTCTCTCTTTCTCGAGTGGTTTGCTGTGTTCCCTCTCCACCTCGCCCGAGAGAGCCCTGCCTAGTCCAGCCTGCTCAAGGGCCGACATGGCCCGAACAGGATAACAAAAGCAGATCACCATCGCCAGTTGCCGTCCGCACATACCGCCAGCCGCTACGCATCAGGAGAGCAAACCCATCTGATTGGTGCTGCATCTCCCGACAGCAGCACTCTACCCGCCCCGAGCACTCCCGACCATGCTTCAAGCATGCTACGCCGCTGCATTGCATCCAGACCACCGCGGCCACGCCGTCACACTGGCGGCCAGCAAGCAGAGTAACGGACGGGGGAGGGAATAGCCCGAACCAGTGACTGTCCCGAAGGGCCCGGCACCCTTGCAGCAACCGCATGGCCATCACAGTGGCGCCTTGAGACGGCTGCTGGCGAGCACATTCGAGCGTCGTCGGGCGCCCAGCGACCATCTCCATGCACCCATGAAGCCCTGCACACCCACGGGCCGCCGCCGTGGAGATATCGGGCGGACCAAGCCACATATCCCACGAACCGGCCGGAAGGGCCCCGCCACCACCTTCCCCGGAGCCGGTGTGGCTTCACGGGCCGCGCCTCCAGTGGCGGCAAGGTGAGGGGGGTGGAGTAGAGAAAGTGGCGGCGCTCGATCTAGGTATCCCCCGTGATGCCCGGTGAGGTGACGCTGGGGACGGGGGCGTCAGTTATGCTAACCTGACAGCAAAAGACCCTAACGCTAATGGAATGCGGTCCAAAAATCATTTGGGCTTGAAAAACTTGGAATAATTTCTGGGACGGTATATGCACCCTACTTACACATTTTGGCTCGCTGCTAGTTTATATCGCGTCACGGATAAATACTTGATACATATTATTCGGCAAAAAAAATTTAACTCCATCTATATCAAAATTTAAGACGCATTTTGTCAAAAAAATCGTCTTATATTTTGATATGGAGAAGTACTTGATTCAAATTCATTAAGAGAGTGAACTAAATGAGTTGTCGCACTCATAAATTTCTAAACGACCAGCACAAACCTGGAGAACAAAGTGAAATAAAACAAAGCACGTGTCCTTGATGTACAGCATTGCAGACTGCCATCATTTATGCAGGCCATCTTCCCTCAAGAAATATCGAGAAATTTGTTCCTACCAACCACTGCATGTATGGTTAACCATCCATATGTAATTTAGACCAAGCGATCGAGTGTTCACCACATATTTCAGGAGATTTATCACAATATGAGTAAAACAAATAGGAATATGAGACATTGGGAAGTTCACTTTTAGCGTCAGTCAAGCTCACAGTACGAGAACATGTGTTCCATTGTCGTGACAGTCTTCTCCACTGGCAAACCGAAATGGGGCATCTTGCTCAGTCTACATAGCGACTGGTTGTTTGGAAACCCCAAGTACTGCTGAGCCATATCTTACTCCAATCTAGCCACTTATATAATCACTCCCTTGTTTACTGCATGTCATGGTAGTTATCTTCTTTATGCATGTGAACCTTGAGATGCGGTTGGCTATGTGTTCTACACAGAGTGGTGTTCTTCCGATGTTAAAACACCATCTCCTGGCAGAACGCTACAGCTAAGTACGCACTGACATATAATGTAACTGTGCAATCGAATCTTAGCACACAATCTCAATCATTTTTCCGCAGCTTGTTATTTTCTACCGCAGTTCCACTTTCCGATCGGCACTATAAAGTTTGGGGCATGCTCGTGGGTCGTGACAAGGGGAGGTGATATCCATGACCTACTCGTCAGTCGTTATGAGTGAGGGCTCGATTCGAATCAGAGTGCCATGTACTTGATGACCAAATTCAATATGCAAGACACCCAGTCTTGCTGCACGCCCAGGTGTTGGGCTGCCGGCTTCATCGATAACATGAACTTTGTCTACTTCGACACTTCGACAAGCACCATGTAAGCTTCATATCATCGAGTCCCAAATGCCGCCACGGTGCACTATATTGCTTTGATCTGAAGTATCCACGACGCCACAGCGAGGCGGAGCTCAACCGAAGACTCTAGACTATGACTACATGACATGTCACATATATTAATACGTATCGAGCATTTAGTGAGGACCGACTACGCATTGCATGCGGTTTAATCAAACTCCGCTTCGAGGTGAAAACCCATGATCTGGCATTAGCTCTGGGTCCAGCAACAACAGCACTCGTGCGTCGTTTTCTTCCTGGATTCGTCGGGAAAACCAAGATTTTGAATTGTATAAGGGGACAGAGCTTTTATTTCAGAACCATTTTATAAATTGGAAAGATTAGTTGCTCTACAGAGGAATGAGATGCACAATCTATTTTTTTCTTTTCTAAATAGCAGAAGAGTTGAGCAATCTTTGCAAAGTGTGAATTATAGTGACTTAATTAATCAAAAAGGCCATGTAAAGTAAGAGCTGTAAAAAATCTCTTGGGATGTAATATGCATTTACCAACATGATTGCGACAAGCCTCCCCTTGTGCACTAGATATGACAGTAACACTTTCCAGTTAGTAACTCCATGCTTAACTCGGAAAAGGGGGAACGACTTTCAAAATGCAAGTATTATTGGGAAAAATTATTTCTTCTCGTTCACCACATGCTAAAGTTCAATTATTGCCCCGTGTGGCCTATGACTATGGCCGGTACAATATCAGTACCACGACGGTTTTCAAGGAACAGTAGGTAAATACATATTTTAACAAACGAATGATAGGTGTGCAAATGTTTCCCTAGTATAATACTCCCTCCGTCCCAAAATTCTTGTCTTAAATTTGTCTAAATACGGATGTATCTAGTTACGTTTTAGTGTTAGATACATCCGTATCTAGACAAATCTAAGACAAGAATTTTGTGATGGAGGGAGTACTCTTGAGGGCTTCACATCCTTCCACATTTGTTTGTGACACTCGGGATAATATCGGATTGTGGTAGTGATGCATGGGAACACTGGTAAAGGCCGAAGATGGTAACCCAATATCAACCAGCTATTTGGGAATCTTCTCCATAAAGACAACACATGCACGTACTAGCACACCGAGTCTGAAACTGTCTGAATCATCTATATCTATTTCTATATCTATACCTCTATATATATATATCTATATATATATATATATATATATATATATATATATATATATATATATATATATATATAAAGTAAGGTGCGTTTCTCCTATTTTTTAATCCGTTCACCCATATTACTTTTATTGATTTTGATATTTTTCTTACTATCCGAGGTGGTACTATCTGTTTCTTCAACGATGCGTTCGATTTTCCTGTATGTTGCTCGATTGGGCTTTCGCATGGCTACTTCCCCTGCTCAGTTGGGCCTCTGGCTGGGCCTGCATCGATGCTCAAACATGTGTGTCACATACTGATAATTGAGCTATAGCAATACAACGGTCATGGTAGACAGAATAGTCTCACCTTGCTCCATTGAACCGACTCAAACCAATTCATATACGTCCCAGTTTATCTGTAATATTAACCAGCCTAAGAGCGAAGGAGAGACCATTACAAAATCATGGTTGGCTGGCTGGTTGTCTCGGGGCCAGAGGAGGGAAGGGACGGGAGGGGGCAAGTCAGGAGACGCTGGATCGGCAGTGGTTGTTGAACGCGGCGGCGCGGAGGTGAGCTGGCGAGGTCGGCGGTGCTCATCGTCAGGAGATGGCAAAGGAAGCAACAGAGGGGGCAAATCGGGAAGCACGGGATCCAGCGGTGGTGGAACGCGGCGTCACAGAGCTGGTGGCGGGGCGAGACGCGGGAGCAAGCAAGAGGATGCCGGCGGAGGGCGCAGGTCGCCGACGCCGTGGCCTACAGGAGGCGAAGCTGGCGATTTGAACGGCAGGCTTGGTCATGGTGGTGGGGGCGAAGAAGCCCGCACGAGGACCGGCGGCAGGGTTGGCGGCGCTCGGGACAGCCGGTAGCAGGGGCGCGCGAGGCTGAGGAGGCGCGAAACGGGCGGTCTCTCTTGCGCTGCTCTGCTGGATGCCTTGTGGCGCATGAGGGAAGAGACGACAGGGAGGGGGGAGGGGGAGGAAGAGAAGTGGGTTTCAGGCTATGTTTCTAGAGGGGGGCTAGCTGGGACGCTGGTGGGCTGGTTTGCTGTGCGTCGGCCCAGTTTTCCATTTAAAAAACAGAAAATGGGAAAATGGGTTAGAGATGGAATTTGAACCCATAAAATTGGTTCCAAAAATGTTTGGAAGGTTTGCATTCAGTATTTTAATTTAATTCAAAAAAAATTGAGATAGGAATATCCAAAATTGTAAATATATTTGGTGGAGTTTTAGAAAGCTATGCGGCCTTGTGAAAATGGACAATAATAGAAGTTGATGTGAAACAAATACCTGAAAACATGAAAGAAATTCAAAAACAAACTCACACAATCATCCATAACTTTATTAAAAATTACAAATATGTCCTTTGTGGCACGTAATAGGTTTGGGCTGTTACAACATCAAAGGGTAGCAGGTCACCGGGCGGCAACTGCATCTTGTGAGGAGTAGATGAACGAGGTGTTGTGGTTGGCCCACAACGGCTATGATATGTTTTCTTCTCCCATTGAACGCACGGGCATTTTTGCTATGACTACCTAAGTACTATGCATGACATGAATCAATGCAAAACAGTGCTCCTACTACTGACTCAACAACCTTCCACTGTGCACAACCCCATGCTCGTGCATACATATATGCTACTGCCCCATCTTTACTCAGGTATGCACGCATAGCAAACTCTCTTAATGAAGCAACCATTTCCAATTCTATCATTTGAATACACTACATATGGGAAATGAAGGGAAAACTAGCCTGGAGAGACAAGAGAAGAACAAAACAAGAACGTATGAAAATCATTATGGAATAGGAGGCGCTAGGGATAAGAGGATGGAGGTTGGTTTCTCAGTGGACCTAGCTTCGGCGAGTATTGGCAATATGAACTATGCCATTTGATCCTACGGAAGTAGCTTAGTGCAAACCAGCACCCTGTGGGCCCTCGCGTTAATCCGGTGAATCAAGGATGCAGTATCAACTTTGCTTGCTACGAACCCAACAAATACCAAAGCTGACCAAGATCCTAGATTGATGGTGCCTGGCGGTGGTCATCTCTGCCATGCCATTTGCCTTTGTTTTATGTATTTGCTATGTTAGAAGGATTACAGCACCGAAAACATGTTCATTAGCTGGAATTGCAGACCGACATAAATATTTTTTCTAGTTCCTTTTCAAACTAACTAGATTGTAATGGCTACTAGTGTGCACAGTCAAATTGACATGCAAATTAGTTTTAAATTGGTTGTGATGATATTTTTACTAGTGGGTCGGAGAAGGAAAGTTTCATTAAAAATGAGAGTACGTTGTATAATTGAGATAGGTAAGTTAAACTTCGTAATTTTCTACCTCATTGCAGTGCTACGGGACAAATGCGTACGTTAATTTTGTACGAGTAGGAAAATTGCCCGTGTGTTGCACCCAGAGATAGGATTAACAAGTTTTCTGTGACCCACAAGAGCATTTTCACTGTCTTGCATGGGTTAAAAGGATATGAGCCATCCAGAGTGAAAAGAGAAAGAACCAAAATCAAAACTATCCAGTTGTATGAAGATGACTATGAGAATGTCATAATAGAAAAGTACTCGAAAAACTATGAAAAAACGTGCCAGTCGATTAGGATTCGATTAATTGCTTCTATCTGGTGGCACAATAAGTACTCTTTCATAGAAGTGGTAAGCTCCAACATAATAGTAGCTATATTGCATGCATGTTACGTTTCACTGGAAAAACAGTTTCCATAGCAGATC
The DNA here is from genome assembly GCA_011799875.1 of Thinopyrum elongatum. Classification (NCBI taxonomy): domain Eukaryota; kingdom Viridiplantae; phylum Streptophyta; class Magnoliopsida; order Poales; family Poaceae; genus Thinopyrum; species Thinopyrum elongatum. The sequence goes on along the minus strand of CM022303.1, from coordinate 32,696,910 downwards.
CGTTACTGAAAACACGGACACCTCGCACTTTAAAATGAGATGGCTTTGGCTCAACTATGGCAGCTTCAAACCCTCTCATTATTGTGCCTATGTCAAACCGATGTTGATTTTCCAACATAAAATTAGTGACAGCAAAAAATGCATCACAACCAGTAAAAATGAAACAAGGAGATAGAGAATAACTGGAAACTCAGAAAAGAAGCATACCACGATGTTTTGGATGTTTACAGTCTCACCCAAAGACCTTGTTTCATTTCAGGAAAAAGTTGTAGTGCCTTCTACAATAATATTATACATATCCACTTTGCTCAGCCTAGATAACAGAAAATAGAAATTTGTACCAAAAATCAGAACCTTATTAATTCGCAGGAAATTGACATGCTTTTTCTATTAATTCTACAAGAGATGTCCACAGATTCACCTGGTATGATAGGCCCGGACTACTCCCTCTCTCGCAATGCTGGCAGTTGCTTCACTTTATTGAGTGTGACCATGGTTTGTGTTCTCTCCTTGAATGATCTTGAACCTCTCGTGAAGAACTTCAAGTAGAGCGCTTTGCCCATCAGAGGTGATGGTGATACCATGTACATCTGAAAGTTTATAGTTTGTCATCTCATACATAAACACATTAAGATGATGACGGCTATACCACAATACAAGCAACCTACAAAACCAAGTTAGAATTTTTCTAATCCGTTTATGCAAAATTTTAATTTAAGTCACTTCTATTGTTTCGGATCAAGCACTAGTTATCTATGTGCATCTTCAAGTATGACCATCCTTGTTGCTAGATTAACTATGCGATGTGTGTGAGGAAACAAACTTAATTAAAAATCTCCAGCCCATCATTAAACTTTGTCATAGCATGACCCCCATGTAGATCAATATCGAGATGCCCTCAAATTTGCGACAATTCAACTTTCTTATCTAAGGTGTAGCCCAAAAAACTGAGATAGCACATCATTAATCGCTAGAATAGCCGAATGCCAGAACTAAAAGACGAAGCAACACCATGCCGCCAAGAACAGAAATGGAGCAAATTCAAGGGAAGCAAGCAAGAACATCAAGAAAAAGATTACATTTGCCACAATAGATCTTATCTTCTACTCGCACAAATTTTATTAAAAAATATAACACATCTAGTACTCAAATTTTAAGCAATAGATCCAATATCCTACGAATGACTTTTGTGTAATACCCACTCAATCTCATGTGTTCTAAATCGTAACCTCCAGATCCACTCATAGATCCTTATTGATGCCACTGTTGTGAAACACTGGGATGAAGCCTAGCAGTAGCGCTGGGGCCCGAGGTACTGGTACGACACTACAACTATTATTTTGCAGTAGCGTTGGTTGAACCAGCGCTACTGCTAGTCTGCTACCCCTACCTAGCAGTAGTGTGGGTCCAACCAGCCACTACTTGGGAAAACCCTAGTAGTAGCACTAGTTTTTTGCCTAGGAGTAGAGCGGGTACTAGCGCTACTGCTAGGGCGCTACAGCTAAACTTTAGTAGTACCACTGGTCTTCCCGCACTATTACTAAGTATGATAGCAGTAGCGTGCTTATGAGCCAGCAATACTGCTAAGTAGTAGCAGCGTTGGCTCTGACCCGCGCTACTACTAATATTCTGTATTTTATTTCTTTTATTTTATACTGTATTTATACATCGTTATACAAATTTTGATATAGTAGCAATTAAGGGATTGTTACATCATCATGATCATGTTGAGTTATTATATCATTAGGTGGAAGAAACATGGATTAGATTCATGTGACCAAAAGTTGGATTAGTAGGATCTGGTGGTGGCATGCATCTTTGGCTTCCGGTCGAATCCTCCTTGATCCGACGCCTGGACGTTGGCGACCCGGCTGGGTTGCTGCTGCTCCAATGGCTCGGTCGGGTTGCTGCTCTGCTCCGGCACGTCTACTTTATCTTCCTCATCGCCAGATCTAGAGGGTGGAGCCCCCATGGAACTTTCTTCCCATTAGGTTTCGGTTGACGGCTAGGCTGCCAGATCCAAAGTAGACGGAGGTTGGTGGTGTACGGTTGGGACCGGAGGAAACCTTGTTCGGCTAGTTCGGCCCGGCAGCGGCGATGTCACTTGGCGTCATTACCCTCCTTGGAGGCAAAGCCGATATCCGTCCTATCCACACAGACCAAGGAATACTCGGCCCAGTTGGTCCGGCACGACCTGGCCCGGCCTGGTCTTGTCCACAGGTTGGGCCTTTGCCTAGGTTTTGAGCCAGAATGACAAGTGGGCCGGGCCTGAGCTTGCCATATTTGCATTTTAGGGAAGAGGCCTGCCCCGAGGCTCGGAGGGCTTTTTCACTTACGGGCCAGGCTTGGACCTAGAATGTAGGCCCGGTGGCCGGGCCCGAGCCTAGGTTTTCTGCTTTCGGCTTTGTTAGGCTTGGCCCGGCCCAACGGATGGCCATGTATACTCCTATCCACACCGACCCCTTCCCGGATGAAAGTCCAAAGTCCTCCCTGGATTGAGCAATGGTGACACCATGCGCATCGTACCCTCCATGTAGGGTCTTGGGAGGTTCTTGTGGACGGTGGGCTCTGGGTGGCAAGGAATCGAGCGGCGGCGGTTGTGTGGAGGTTGGCAGGTGGAGAGGCGTCGCGTCTACTGCGTCGACGATGGCGGATGTCATTGGTGTAGTGCAGCTGAGATTCGGCGACGGATGTGTCTAGATGGAACAACGTAGGGCGGTGGTGTTGTTTGACGCCGTAGCGGCGTTGACGGATCGATGGTGCTGATCTCTTTCCTAGAGATGGGTAAGGGGTTCGATGGTGGTCGCGACTTCTAAAATGTGTGCATGTATACGGTTTTGGTTTGCTGCGCTGGGTGTACACTCCTGATACGTCATGCGGGCGGATTGGCCGTGATCCCGGCTCTAGATGTTGGGCGAGTGATGGCATTGCACATTATCGAGTTTGTAGGTGTGAATGATGACTTTAGATTTTTTTATGTATATTCTTATCAGATCTTTGCTGAATAATTAATAAGATGGCCGTGTGCATCCATTGATGCAAAGGCCGGGGTTTTAACCTCCTTTTCGATAAAGGAAAGAAAACAAGCAAGAGCGAGCAAGGGCCAGCCACTCATGTTCCATGGCCGTACCATACCATCTCGTCCATTGGCATGTGGTAAAGTATATGAACTAGACATGCAATAATCATACTAGGAAAAGGGCTATAGCTAATACGAACATTAATGGCGCACCATGTATGTGGTGCGCCACTGCTATATAGCAGTGGCGCACCAGATACAGGTGCGCCATTAGTGTCCTTATTACTAATGGCGCACCAGACACAAGGTGCGCCATTACTAGCAATTTTTTTTTATTTCTTCAAAATTATTAATGGTGCACCAGGGCACAGTGCGTCATTACTAGTTTTAACTAGTAATGGCGCACCACAAACTATGTGCGTCACTACTAACAAATTTTTTTTTTACTTTTTTTTTCGAAACTAGTAATGGCGCATCTGGTTACAGTGCGCCATTACTAGTTTAAACAAGTAATGGCGCACCACAACCACGGTGCGCCACTACTAACAATTATATATATTTTTTTTTTTGCAAAACTAGTAATGGCGCACCACGTAACAGGTGTGCCATTAGTAACCAGGGTTACTAATGGGGCATTGGAAAAATGGTGCGCCATTACTAACTTTCTGAGTCATAAAAAAAATTCACCAAATGCACCCCTCCCCCCGTGGACCGCCTTTTCAGTTTCAAAAAAAATAAAAGAAAATGTTAGAAATGTCAAAAAAATAAAAGAAAATAAGATTCCCATGTGATATGTGGTCTAGTTGTTAGCAAAATTTACAAACATGAATTTTCGACTTTTTTGCAAAATCTCTTGAGAATTTGTAAAATGGGCATAACTTTTGCATACAAACTCCGATGAAAAAGTTTTTATATGAAAAATCATCTACTCGAAAAGTTACATCCGAAGTCAACGGGGGAACCCGGTTGAACATTTTCAGAATCCCCAAAAACCTAACAGAACGAAAGATACGGGGCTTTTAAGAACTAGAGGGGGAAAATGGAAAAAAATTCAAACTTACTAGTGGCGCACCATTTGCTAGGTGCGCCACTAGTAACAGAAAAAAAATTGGTTTCGAATTTTTTTTCAATATATGATACGTAATATGACCGGGAAGTTTGAAATATTTTTTCAAAATTTCATCACACTCATGAACATGAACAAAGTCCTAGACATCAACAAGGTTTAATAGGATTGATATGATAGATATATCAACAAGTGCTTGTTAAGTGAGGTGATGCTGCGGTTGGATAGAACTGCGAAGTTAAGCGTGCTCGGGCTGGAGTAGTGTGAGGATGGGTGACCTTCCGGGAAGTTTGACCATTTAGTGCGATTTGACTTGAGATTAAGCATATTGACCCGAGATTAAGCCATAGTGACCCGAGATTAAGAAAAAAACAAAAGAAAAATTTGAAAAAAAATTGTTAGTAATGGCGCACTTCTATGTGGTGCGCCATTACTAAGTCAGAAAAAAAAATTAAAAATAAATTTTGAAAAAAAATTGTTAATAATGACGCACTTCTATGTGGTGCGCCATTACTAAGTCAGATAGTAATGGCGCACTGCCAGGTGCGCCACTATTGTCTTGTATATTAATGGCGCACCCCCTGGTGCGCCATTAGTATTTGTTACTAGTGGCGTGATGATAGTGGCGCACCTGTAGTGCGCCATTAATGGCCAAAACAGGTGCGCCACTAATTAGCCTTTTCCTAGTAGTGAATCACTGCTACGGACGAGCGCCCATGGGCATCATACCCAATGCTGCCACGCAAGGGGGACATTGGGGAGATAAGAAAAGATCCTGTCAGTCTACTCCCTCCGTCCGAAATTACTTGTCGCAAAAATAGATGAAAATTGATATATCTACACTAAAATACGTCTATATACACCCATTTCTCAAACAAGTATTTTTGAACGGAGGGAGTAATTTTTTACAATATAAGATAATAAGCTCAACCATGCCATGTGTTTATATTTCTTGAGAAAGAATTGGATGCCAAGGTTATCACCAAGTTTTCCTATTTACATGAATTCGACGGAGGGTGCAATCAACCTTCAGACTTATTGGCCTAACAAAGAGGAGTCGAGCTCGATCAATACGACAAGATGTATATTGTATTACATCACCAGTCCTACCGCTTGTCAATCACATCACCATCGCGTACGTGAATGTTTCAGAATGTGTCACAATGGACAAAAACACAATAGGTTTTGCCACCATGTCGGCAGAGATGCTGCAACTTCCTGAAGATGGATTAGAGCCTCCACCATTTTATAGTTGAGTGTTCTTGGACCTGCATTTGGGTTCATACAAATTGTGTTATCGGCCTCCACCATTTTCACTGTATGTGCTGTTTTCTTATCTAGTAATAGACTCAAATGGTTGAAATGTTTCTTTAGAGACAAGCATGAGTTAACAAAGAAAAAACTAAATGAGTTGGCTCGCGAATTTGAAACGATTAAGAGTGTTCTCCACAAAGCTTGAAGTAATAACATCACAGGCTCTTTACGTATAGCATTGGGGAGGTTCACTATTTTATAAGTCGTTCTATGTATGAACAGACCTTAGAGTATCGATCCCAGATAAATATATGCTCACCAACCACACCTTGCACAGCCAAAAAAAATAATATTATACATGACGGTGTATATATACATGGCAATCGACCAGGTGCATTCTTCATGCTTCAGTACAGCACTGAGGCTGAGTGCCACGACTAATTATCTTCTACACCCACTGTTACCAACGACGATGAGAGAATGAGGAAATAAATGAGAGGCTAATTGAGAACGGGAGGAATCGAGAATCGCGCCAGCTAACATGAATGAAACTGCCTAGCAGCGCGCGAGCGACGCAGCCCGGCAGAGGACGCACGACACTGACACCCCCGGCTCTATGTCGCCCGTCGCGTGCGGAGGAGCACACGCGATGGCGCATGCAGGCGTGACGAAATTCCACACAGGGTATTGGCCCTGACGCGCCCTCGGCCAAGGCATCATGGACTACCCACACTATCAGGAAAAACCCTAGCAGTAGCGCGCGTTATTTGCTTAGCAGTAGCATGGTATCCGCGCTACTGCTACGGCCCTACAGCGCTGGAAATGCCCACGCTACTGCTATTCATATGTAGCAATAGCGCGTATGCCGAACCGCGCTGCTACTAATAGCTGCAGCACTCCTTCTTAGGACGTGGTACTGCTAAAGCCCCGCTGCTGCTATACACGTACCCCACGCTATTGTTATTATTTTCTGATTTTTTTGCTGCAGCACTTTTCCTCTGTATTTGTACAGGTTTTATGCACATATGATATACACAATAGTCTCAGTCTCATCATACCATAGACATACAAATCTAATCATACACACATAAATAGTCTCATCAAATCATGTCATCATCATCCAACACAAATGATGTCTATCATCATCATCGATCTCGAAATAGCGATACAACTTATGATATTTCTCGAATATACACATGTTACATCATCCATCTATATCATGATATAGAAATGAAGAGATATGACTATGAGCAAGAGCAGAATTATGCAGTACACGAGGCACCGGTTCTGATTCCTCTCTCACGCTAGCGTTAACCTCAAGTAACTAGCTTCCGCTTTTTGTCTGCTATCGGACCCTTTCTGGCTGCCGCGGAAGAACCCTGACACTTGGGCCTGACACTCTGGCCACTCGTCGTAAACTCCCGAAACCCTCCCTATGTACACGGCATAGCACTTCTTCGCCATCCAGGACCTATATACCAGTTAGAGATGCATGCCTATCTTCCTGAAGCGAATTCAACAATATATAGTATGCAACATAATATACTTGAGCAACACGAATAGAAAGAGTTAGCAAAAACATGCAACATATAGTAAACATAATCAACACAGATTCATGGTACCCAAACTAATTAACTAGATGTACTCAGGTTCATCATTCGCAAACTAATTAACTACCGTTAGGCAGGTTCAGCGGGACCGCTTACAGAAAGTACTAATTCAACCGACACATCATCATCGATATTGTGAATCCCTACAAGTTCCAATCATCCATATCCAGGAGGATGCACCCTAGCTTCGTGAATGGCGTCAGGTCCAGACGTTGCACGCCTAGGTGAGTTCTAACGCCAGCTCGCGATATAGGGCCGTGGTAGATCATCCCCTTCTCTTCGACGACTTGTTTGATGATGATCTATGAAATGTCCCTCTGGAGGCGAAAGAAGTCATCTCTGAGCTTATAGTCCGTTTCGGCCCCTAAGACTTCTGCCCATTTGCGGATATGGTCATCGTTTCTGGTTGTCATCTGAAGACGTTGGCGGTCCCTTCTGAACTCCATCATGATATGGAGGACGTAAAATCCATCGTTGTGTCTTCCTGCTGATTGATGTACCGAGCAGAACATAGTTTTATGCGAGAAAATCGGCATGCCCACTACTAGGAGAAAGCCTACTAGTAGTGCTTGAAATACCTATAGCAGTAGCGCTGGAGGCAGCGCTACTGCTAACACGCTACAGCTAAGTTGTAGCAGTAGCACTGCCGGGACCAGCGCTACTGGTAAGTATGGTTAGCAGTAGCGCTGCCCGGACCAGCGCTACTGCTAACTATCTGTAGCGCTGCACCAAAGCAAGCGCTGCTGCTAATCCAGCGCTGCCGCTAGATGCCTACCAGCGCTACTGCTAATATTCCTGCTTTCACAGATTTATTTCTCCTCTACGTATTTGTGATGTATTTGTGCATGCTCTATACAGTAGTTTCATCAGATCATAATAAACATACACTATTCTCATCATATCTTACACATATAGTAGTCTGGTCATACCGTCATCATCATCATCATCCAACACAAATATCATCACATCTCGAAAATAGCGATACACAAGTCATATCATGTCTCGAATAAATGCAACTGCATGGTGATGGCACACACACAAGTTTCATCATCTCTATCTAAACCATGATGTAGAAGAGAAGAGCGATCAGTATGAGCAAGACCGCGACTATGTAGTACTTGTTGAGGCACCGGTTTCACTCCCTCTCTTGCTGGAGCATCCACCTCAAGTAACTATTTTCCGCTTCGTCTCTGTTGTCGAACCCTCTATGGCTAGCGCCCGGGTACCTGTCCAACTGGGCCTGAGCGTCTGGCCAGTGATCGTACAGTCCTGGAACCCCCCCAACGAATACGGCGTAGCAGTCCTTCGCCATCTCTGAACTATGTACCTACATCGTCAGTTGATGAATTCAACGATAATATGCAACATAATGTACTTAATTCATCTCTGAACTATATATAAATGATGGTTTTTCAGCGTCTACATTTTTGTTTCTGAGTGAGCTTCTTTCCCTTCTTTTTCATTATCGAATAATTGAGCCGCTCATTGTGACTTTTCCTTTTCCACGGACTACGATATTTCTTAGCTAATGTAGTATTGATTCTTCTTTTTTCATATGCTTCATCATCATCGTCATCTTCCCTCATCGGGTTGCCGTACAGATCATAGTCTTCCTTGTTGGTCACTCCATCCATTCTGATGATGTTCTTTTTGCCTCTCCTCACGACAACACGGATGGGATTGCTTGGGTCGTTTATGAAGAAGCATTGTGTCACGTGCTTAGCGTGTACCCATGGCTCATTTTTTGTGATGGTGTTCACAGTAGCGCTCTTGGCGTCTGGTATAGACATGGTAGTGAAATATCGGTTTTCTCTTTCGATGTTCTTAGCCCATCTGACACGGAACATCGTCGCCTCGTGTAGTCCAGAGTAGTTAAGCTCCCAGATCTCTTTGACCCTTCCGTAGAATCTTTCAGTTGCGGCCTTGTTACCGGTCATGCATTCCATCGTCACCCCCGAGTTCTGAAAATCACTGTTTATATCTTTGGCCTCCATGTAGAACATGTATCCGTTGATATTGTATGCCTGATAGGTCGTGAGGTTGGCCGCGGGGCCATGTGCTAAGGTGTATATGAGCAATCCGTCCGTAGAGCTCTCTTCCGGGGGATTAGCAATAAGATGTTGTTTGAACAAAGTCAAGAAAGTGAGGTTGTGCTCTCTAGTAACTTCGGCGTCCGTCTTGCACAACCCCCAGTCACGGTAATTCTTTGCGATAGTTTCTTTGTGCAGTGTCACAAAAGGATCTACCACTTCTAGTTGTTGTAGCACTACTAAGTTTGCTCTGTGAAAGTCGTTGCGTCGACCCGAGTGGTCCACATGTAGTTCCCTCCGGCCGTTGGTGTGACCTTCTCCTCCGAGCCTCCCAAGGTGCTAGTTAACGGGTAAACCAACAACAGGGTCTCCGATGCCTAGATAATTCTCGCAGAAGGAGATGCACTCTTTGCTCAGAAACCCCTGGACGACGCTTCCATCCGGACGAGACATGTTACGAACGAATCCTTTGATGACCCCATTCATCCTCTCGAACGACATCATGGTGTGCAGGAATGTCGGCCCGAGGTCTATGATGTCGTCCACAATGTGGACACACAGATGCACAATGACATCAAAGAACACGGGCAGGAAGTACATCTCAAGCTCATTTAGTATCACAACGATCTCTTCCTGTAGCCTTCAAAGCTGCTTCACATTGATCGACTTTCGAGAGATAATGTCAAAAAATATGTAGAGACCAATAAGCGTGTCACGGATGTGCTTGTCCATTATCCCTCTAAGGGCAACAGGGAATATCTTCGTCATCATCACATAACAGTCATGAGACTTCATCCCGCCAAACCTTTTCTTCTTCATGTCTAGAAATCTGCTTATCTTCCCACAGTAACTGGAACTAACTATGATTCCGTTAAGGCACTTGAAGAATTGATCGATCTCCTTCGAACTTAAGGTAAAGAAAGAAGGGGGCAATAATTCTCTTCCTTCTTGTTCACCTTTTTGGCCTTGTCCCGCGCCTCCGTCTCCGTCTCCTCTGACTTTTTACGGGGCGGCCTGCGGAGATCTGCCCTGATGTTCAAATCTTGCAAGTCTCTTCTTGCATTCGGCCCATCCTTGGTCATATCCGACATGTTCATCAGTGTTGCAAGCAAGCTCTCGAGGACATTCTTCGTGATATGCATTTCATCAAGGCGATGATGTGTGTCGAGTTTGGGCCAGTACTCCAAGTCCCAGAAAACAGACCTCGTTTTCCATAGCTTCAGTAGCAGCTCCGGCGCCTTTTTCATCTTTCCTGACACGGGGCACTGTTCCCAGGTTTTCAATAGCTCATCGATTTCGTCGCCGCTCCTCTTACGTGGAGGCCCTTGATGCTCAGCCTCACCATTGAATAGATCTCCACGGTTTCTCCACGGGTCATCCTTCAGGAGCCATCTTCGATCCCCCATGTACAAGACTTTCCCAGCCCCCATCTTTCGTTAACGTTAGCTACTGAGACGTTGTATCATCCATGCACCACATGCATCCGCAATATCCATGGCACACTTGGCCTGCGACATATCCGTAACCGAGATAGTCGTGCACCATCGTCATTAGCGCGGCTCTCATATGGAAATAAACCCCTTTGCTAGCGTCCCATGTCTTGGCTGGTGTTTTCCATAACGTGTGTAACTCCTCTTGAAGTAGCCCTAGATACAGATTAATATTATTTCCCGGTTGTTTTGGCCCTTGAATCAGCATGCTCATGTGTATGTACTTTGACTTCATGCACAACCGGGGGAGCTTGTACATCCACACAATCACGAGCCATGTGTTGTGGTTGGTTTTCTGGTTGCCAAACGGATTCATGCCATCGGTACTCGCTCCAAGCACGATGTTCCCTGCATCACCTGTGAAATATCGATATGTGGCGTTAAACGCTCTCCACTGGCTTGCATCCACGAGGGTATCAGCTTCGGATCATCTCCATCGTCAGGCTTTCTCCTCTCCGCGTGCCAACGCATTAGCTTTGCTTCCTTAGGATCTACGAAATAATGTTGCAGACGGGGAATGATCGGTAGGTACCATACAACTTTCTTGGGAGATTTCTTTCTAGCCTTCTTGTATCGAGAAACAGTGCACACCAGACAGTTGGTTTCTTCCGCATGCTCCTTCCGATAAATGATGAAATCGTTGATGTATGCATGGTATCTAATGTGCGGAAGATCAAGAGGGCACACGATCTTCTTGGCCTAATCTACACTAGTAGGACATAGGTTCCCCGCGGAAAGAACCTTCTTTAGATACTTGAGAAGCACATCAAGGCTTCTGTCGGTCCATTTGTTTCTAGCCTTCATCTTCAAAAGTTCGAGCGTGAAACTCAAGTGGGTCACCTCGTGATCGCAACCAACATACAATGGAGTCTTCGAGTCTACCTCCAGTTGCTCCAGCTTGGCCTCCTCTCTACAAGCAGCTCTGTCACTACTCGTCTTTTTGCGAAGCAGGTCTCAAACATGAGGGTCCCGCATGATTGAACTAAGTAGCGACGAAGGTTGCGGCGTGTCCACGTCTTCACTAGCGCCATTTCCGGCCTCTTCTTAACCGCCATGTTCAGCCCCTTCTTCGGCGCCATTATCGATCATCTCTTCGTCTGGCCCCATGTCGTCATTGGCTGCCCCGTCGGCATCCTCATAATCATCTTCACTTATCCACCGAGTATAGCCATCCATGAAACCAGTCATGAGCAGATGCACCTTCAAACAACCATCCTTATAGGGGTCGAGCCAAACTCCTCCTTACATCTTCGACATGGACATAAAATCTTTGTCCGGTTATTTTCAAACATGTCCTGCACTACCGATCGCAACCACCTTTCCACCATCGTTCCACTCACCATCATGATCGCCTGCGCGATAATAATAAGCAAAATGATTATAAAAACGCATGCATGCATCAAAGTCATACAAAAATTCGACATGACCTTCCCTAAAAATAGGACATAGAGTCTGCTCGAAATTCGCCGAAACGTAAATAAATCTACATTTCGGCAAAACATAGGCAACTCATATGCAACACTCACAATTTCCATCATATCGCCCGATTTAGGTCATTCACACACACAGACACACACACACAGACACACACACACACACACACACACACACACACACACACACACACATTTCCATTCTTGCAAAGAACAAATTCACACTCACCAAGCTATCTCGAGATAGATCGAGCACGGTGATAAGATGAGGTCGGTGTTGCCACACACCTAGCTAGCTAGCTAGTGATCGAAAGTAGACAAAGATTACTTCTTCAATTAAATGGATAGATCTAGTTGAGGAGGTAGAAATGTCACTTCATTAAATGGCTAGATCTACATAGCTACCTGGGGAAGGAGATGGCTCTAACTAGTGGAGGGGGTGGAAAAGTGAGGAAAAGAGAAAGTGGTTGCATTAATGGAGGTGTGGTGTAGTTATGGGCATTAAAGAGAGAAAGAGATGTAGGAGAAGAAAGAGAGTAATGGGTGGAGAAGCAAGGTGAGGAAGTAGGGCGGGGGGCAATGTAAAGGGAGAGAGGAAGGGGGAGGGGGAGAGGGTTGGAAAAGGTGGTTGCTGCGCCTTAGCAGCAGCGCGGGTCATAATCACGTGCTACTGCTAAAATATAGCAGCAGCGCGTTTCTACTGGGCGCGCTGCTGCTAAATGGGGCCCACCACGTGGCACAATACAACTTTAGCTGCAGCGGTGGGTATGAAAAACGCGCTACTGCTAGTTTTTAGCAGTAGCGCGCTTGCAAGGGAGGGCGCTACCGCTATACATAGCCTGGTGGCTAGGGGAGGGGGAGGGTGTCACATAGCAGTAGCGCCTTTCGCCCCTGCCGCGCTCCTGCTAAATGTATAGCTATAGCGCGTTTGCTCATACATCGCTACTGTTAAGTAGCAGTAGCGTGTTCCTCAGAGCCACGCTCCACCTATAAGGTTTCTCCTACTAGTGCGAGGAAAAACGGCTGGGTGCATCGGACTGTCACGTAATCGCAAGGGAGGCATCGGAGGCGCATGCGGAATGGACAAGTTGAAGGGCAATGTCACGCGACGAGGCCCGCATGATGCTGGTACTGTAGCATTCTTTATGCGTTGATGCTTGTGCTGCTCCTATTACACGGGGAAAAACGCGTACCTGGGATTCAAGTAGCTTGTCATTGCATATCAGTTTTTTCCCTTGTGTGCTACCAATAGTTAAATAATGAAGAAAATATGTTTTCCATGGAAAGGAAAGATTTCTTTATTTCATAATTGTCCTGTTGTTGGAGATCGGAAAGAACGTAGGCCTCAGGACTCTGTCCAACAGGGCTCGATTAGTCTTTCGCATGGCTCTTCCTTCCCATCTGTCCCCGCCCCCCCTCCTCCCACACCCCTTGCCGTCCCGGCTATGCTCCGACCATCGTGGGCTTGCCTGATCCCTCCCTCTCCCCATCCTCTCCACCGCCCTCCTCCCTCCCCTCGTCTGAACGCCCGGCAGAGGACGCGCGACACTAACAGCCCGCCCTGTGACGCCCAGCGCGTGCGGAGGAGCATACGCAATGGTGCAAACAGGTGCGATAGAGTGATGGCCTCGATGCGTCCTCAGCCCACGCATCATGGACCACCGAGGAAACACAGCCGGGTGCAGCGGACGGCAGTGAGAGCTCCGGGGAGGCATCGGAGTGAGGCGCATGCGGGATGGACAACTCGAAGGCACTCCCGCGTGACCAGGCACGCAGGAGGCTGGCACTGTATTATTCTACTCCCTATTGTCGAAAAACGTCTTACATTATGGGACGGAGGGAGTATATAGGTGTAATTAGCGTTGCTGCTTGTGCTACTCCAATTACACAGGGAAGACCGTATACCTGGTATTAAAGTAGCTTGTCATTGCATGTTAGCCTTTTTCATTATTTGCTACCAATAGTTAAATAATGAAGAAAATACTAAACCATCTGACAATATTACTCAGCCCCAGCAATGGCAGCCGCATATGTTGGCGCTGCCTCTCGCGGCGCCACTCTTCTTCTTCCTCCTCTCACACAACACTCTCTTCTCTCTTTCATGGTTCCTCACAAGAACACTCTGATGAACACAAGGACACACACATGCACGGGGAACACAAACACACACACACACGCATGTCCCAAGAAGGGGCACTAACCAGCTTTGCCGTGAGGCACTTCCTTGGCAACCACAAGTGTTACCTTTTTCCATCCTAGCAGCTTTTCTATTACTCAATGCAAAGCGAAAGTGGTAGACTGAGCGCGAGCTCAGATGCACTCTTTATCTCCATCGCACATTGACATAAAGATTCGCACCAGCGAGAGTCTTTGACGCTGTATAGACCATCGTATTTCTTAATATTGCTGTGTATTGGCCCACCACTGCCCGCTCATAAATGTCACGGTTCCCGTCAATGACTCGACCGCTCAGACGTCAAGTAACGGTATGGGACATGGCTCAGGTCACCTAGTCCAACGCACTAGGAGAGCAATATCTCCTGGAGCAAACAAAACCATTGGCGAGAGCAACTGTGGTAGTTCGGAGCAGCGTCTGGCATATAGCAGCTGTTGGATCTTGGAGTCATAGTATCCGCAATAGCCTAGAGCCGCTATCGGAGCCCGCTAACAGGTTTCCCCTCTTCCTGCTGCCCCCTCCCTCTAGACGCCGAGCGATGAGGATCTATGGGAAACTGGCCTTGATTTTTTTAGTGGTTCCCTTCCTATATATTGTGCGACCATGTATCAGCTACTATATTTTAAGGTATCTTTTCTTAGTATGGTAATATTGTACTAATGCCTCTACTGCTTTCGTTTAAAAACCAGAAAACACCAAAACTGAATTAAATGAAGTGCATCGTCAAATTTTTACCTATCATAATATAGGTAGGGCCGAACGTTGAATCAAAAGCATCACGTTCCCTTGATTAATATACCTTGCTGATGGTCTTTGTTTATGAAGATGTCCCATGAAAACAGCATCTCGAGTAATTAATCTGACATAAATATCACCAGCAACACATTACGGCCTAGGAATTCACATACGTCTATATATATCCACTACTAGTGATCAGAGTGTTGCAAGAGAGAAAAGTGAGAGCGAGGCTAGGTTGAGAACATCAGACATCGGGAATGGGACAGTTCTAGTTGGGAGAGAATTTCGTACTCCTGCATTTGTCGCTCGAGTGCAACACCATTCCCTATTAGCCTAAACTGAAGATAGTAGTTTGGACATTCAGACAGAGGCGATGTCTTAGTACAAGAGGTGTACAACTGTCAACTCAAGCACTACGGGTCCGGATCTCCTGCTTGGTGCTTCTTATTTGCAATTCTCTCTATGCAGTCAACTTAGGGATGCACGTGACTGCTTGTGGTCGCACAACTTCCTTGTCACGTATGTATAGTCGTAAATAAATTGAAAAAATAGAACGGCATGTGTGGGAGGGAGATTGCGCAAGCTAGTGGATGAGATGCTAGGCTGAAGCAAGTTGACTCACTGGATTCTAGTAGTAACTGAAGATTACGTGGCTTAAGAAAATTAAAAGAAAGATAGTTAGTGGGTGAAACGATTGCTGATGTGGCAGATTGCTGAGGGGATAGGCTGCATGTCAAGAGAAATAATATTTGAGGATGAACTATTTAGCTATTATAGATTACCAGTGCAACTTAATTCGGTGCTGCCCTTTCGGACTGTGATTTTTTTTGGCTATACTTGGATAATATAATGTAATGCGATAAGAAAGAACAATACAGACAATTGCCTACATGTACGAAAGTCGATGAAGGAGTGCTTGAAGTAGATAGCAGCATTGATCCTGGCCACCTCATAATGAGGTCCGTCATGTGGTGAAATAACTGTGCCACGAGTTCGTGCACTACTCTTTAATGTGGTAGGAAGCATCTAGACCATGACCTTTAGCTTGAGTGTCACTCACACTCCCTCGTTGCTCGTATAAAGAATGCTATAGTATCTGCCTCCCAGGGTACTTCACGAGCGAGAGTGCCCTCCGCGCCGTCCATTTTGCGGTTGCATGCCATGGGTTCCACCCTGGGGCTCTCCGCACACCGATATGCCCCATGCTTCATCTGCTGTCACGCCGTCTACTCTGCAGCTGACTGAGTTGTTGGCTTTCTCTCGCCTTTGGCTGCTCCTGTCTTGACGGATGTACTCATCGTTCTTTTGTCATGGTTGCAGGCTTGCAGCTGCTCCGGGATTTGCTCTGGTGTTTTGTTGCATCTGTTCTTCCAGCTCATAAGCTTCGGATTTGTCTTTCCTGTTGCCTATACTTTGTTTGTTGTAATAGCTCGCCCTACCTTTCCAGCTTGAAGGTGTTAGAACTAACGCTTTGTTGTTCGGTTGTCCCTAGTCTCAGGCCCGTCGAGGAGGCTGTGCGAGCAGTGCGATCACACAGGGCCCCCCAAATCTTAGGGGCCCCGATCGGAGAAAAAATCACGAAACAAACGTTCCGTTTAATTCGTTGGCTGACTCGCTCGATTCTAAAAAGCAGCCGGATGCGCGCGCACGTTACGAGGAGGCCCTAGCCAAAGCCAAAAGGCCCAACAGTCAGCCTTGAACGTCCAAATAGAAAAACAAGGCTACTGCCGAGCGTGCGTGTGGCCACGACTTCAGGAACGAGAATAGGGAGGGGCCGCCTATCTGCTTAGACGAGGGGACGAGCTGCCGATAGATGGCGGTCGCTCACCGGGAGTCTGCTGTGTGTCCCGCCGTCGCCGCCTGTTCTACAGCAACCTCATCCGGTCATCCCCCAATATTTTCCATGGTAAGCCATGACCATATGCCCGGAATCAAACTGATGAACGGAAAACTAAATAGGGTTATTTCTTTTTTGATACATCGTTCTCTTTAAGGTTCTTTTGATGTTATATCCTGGCGCTGTATCGAATGCGATCTCTACTAGTACAGCAGTGCTACTCAACTAGGCATGTTCTTATTTTAATCTAATTTAATAGGTTTAACACAATCGATAATCTAATTTCTAATTCTGGTACTAATGCTTCCTACTACACTACCAGCATATTTACATTACAAGAATAAATCAATGGATTTTTCTTTTGCGAATAGATTCAATGGATTTAAATTTTCTGTTTCAACAAATACTAGACTGATGATGCTTTCCGGTAAAACATATGGTTAGTTTACTGTTTAAGCACAATTCGCAATTTTTTTATTATTTCAGTACTACAATTACTCTTTAGCATTACTATATGATATATTTTAAAATATTGTACGACATAACACACATTCAAAGCTATATAATTAAATTGAAAATATGCCTAGTTATATTAGTTATACAATTTTTCGTAAATTTTTGGGCCCCATTTTATATTTCGCATCGGGGCCCCGAATTCCTGGAGACGGCCCTGCCTCTTATTCCTCCCTCTCTCCGTTGAGTACATGCACCTTCTATGCCCTGTTGCTCTTTCTCGTCTCGCTCATCAACCTTTCTTTTTTCGTTATGCTTATAGGTCTTCAGGGCAGCTGTTTGATATCCACGTGTACTTCTTCCTACCACCGTAATTCGTCCATGGTCGCTCCTCCCCATTGACGCTCATGTCTTTTTTCTCTCTTTCTCGGGTGGTATGTGCTGTTCCCTCTCCACGTCACCGGAGAGAGCCCTCCCTAGTCCAGCCTACCCAAGGGCCGACACAGCCGGAACAGGAGCACAAAAGCAGATCACTACACATCAGGAGCGCACAACCATCTGCTTGGTACTGTATATCCCAACCGCAGCACTCTGCCCGCCCCGAGCACTCCCGGTCATGCTTCAAGCATGCCACGGCGCCGTGTTGCATCCACACGTCACACCGGCGGCCAGCAATCAGAGCGACGGACGCGAGAAGGAATAGCCCGAAGGGCCCGGCAGGCTTGCAACAACTGCCTTGTCATCGCAGTGGCGCCTTGAGACAGCCGCTGGCCAGCACATTCGAGCATTGCCGGGCGCCCAGCCACCATCTCCACGCACCTAGGACGCCCTGCCGACCCACGGGCGGGTGCCATGCAGCCATATCAGGCGGACCAAGCCACAGATCCCACGAACCGGCCGGAAGGGGCCTGACATCACCTTCCCTGGAGCCGGCACGGCTTCGTCGGCTGCTTCTCCGGCGGCGATGAGGTGAGGGGGGTGGGGGAGAGAAAGTTGTGGCGCATGATCTTGGTCTCCCCCTGACGCCCGGCAAGACGACGCTGGGACGTGAGGGCGTCAATTACGCGAACCTGACAGCGAAAGAGCCTAACGCTAATGGTATGCGGTCTAAAAATCTTCTGGGCTCAAAGTACGGGAAAACATTCTATGTCTGGGACGGTATATGCACCCAACTTACACATTTTGGCTCGCTGCTAGTTTATAACGCATCACCGATAAATACTTGATACATATTATTCGCCAAAAAAATAACTCCCTCTGTATCGAAATACAAGACGCATTTTGTCAAAAAATTCGGCTTATATTTTTATATGGAGGAGTACTTGATACAAATTCATTAAGAGAGTGAACTAAATGAGTTGTCTCACTCATAAATATCAAAACCACCAGCACAAACCTGGACAACAAAGTGAAATAAAACAGAGGGTGTGTCCTTGATGTATAGCATTGGAGACTGCCATCATTTATGCAGACCATCTTCCCTCAAAAAATCTTGAGAAATTTGTTCCTACCAACCACTGCGATTGAGTGTTCACCCTTTATTTCAGGACATTTATCACCTTTTCTCTCTTCAACAAAATGTTAGCACAATATGAGCAAAACAAATAGGAATATGAGACATTGGGAAGTTCACTCTTAGCGACAGTCAAGGTCACAGTACGAGAATATGTGTTCCATTGGCGTGACAGTCTTCTCCGCTGACAAATCGAATTGGCGTATGTTGTGCAGTCTACATGGCGACTGGATGTTTGGAGACAGTGTGTGCTGCCGAGCCAGTTCTTGCTGCAATCTGGCTACATATATAATCTCTACAGTGGCGACGGATATCGCTACCCACCACGTGGGCAGCGGGGCGACGGCGGCTATGATGCTTACAGCGAGGGCCAACACCGCGACTCGTCTTCCACTGGAGGTGGTGGCGGGTATGCGTGGTACAACGGCGGAGGACCGGAACGCGGATTCCAAGGACCACCGGGAAACTTCGTTGAAGGAGTAGCCGGCCCTAACAACCGGTATAACCGTGTGGGGGGGGGGGGGGGGGGAGGAGGGGGTCATCGAGGCTTCGGGGGACTCTGTGCGGGGGAGAGGAGGGGGTCGGCGCCCGCCTCCACCGTGACCTCCACCGCCTTCTGTCGATACAGCTGACGTGGCTCAAGCCGAGCCGATTGCTGCCACGGTTGCTGTGGCGTCGGCCTGCCCTGCTTTACCCGAGGTGGCTGTAGATACAGTCCGGGCTCTTGCGGCGGTCCACATTCCGCTGGCCGGTCCAGGGGCTGCTAAGACCGGGGATAGTGTGTCTGATAAGGGGACGGATAAAATAGATGGTGAAAAATTATCTAAATGGGCCATTAAGAAGAAGAAGTTGACATGCTATAGATGTGGCGAGCCTGGACACTTTGTAGCAGAATGCACTAAGGAGCTATGTGACTACTGCCTTAACTCGCTACATGTGTCTGGTGAGTGTCCTCTTTTTTCGGGTCCTAAACCGGTGGTCAATATATACGTAGTTTGCTGTCAGGAGTTGAAGTTCTTTGAGTCTCCTGATGTGGCACCATCGATGCACGTGATGGAGGGCTCTTTTCGAGGAGTAGTCAGGATGACTAATGGGTTCATGACAGAAGCACATATTGTGCAGCAGTTGCGTGAGTTGGCACCGGGCAATTTTCAGTGGAACCTTGTCAAGTTGGAGAACCGGACTTACAAGGTAGAGTTTCCCACTAAGGACGATCAGCTACATATTCTTAAGTTTGTTAGGTGCAGATTCCCGAGTACTAACATCATCATGTAGTTCGACGAGTGTAAGCAGAAAGAACCACAGGGCAGACCTTTAGATCAGATTTCGGTACTTTTTTCGGGTGCACTAGCTAAACCGCTGAACAACTTTCTGGTTACCTGGAGCTTGGGATCTCTCATTGGCAAGACAGAACAGGTAGATATGCCTTTCACTCGTGCACATGGTGTGGCGAGGCTACTTGTCAGTGTGGTCAGTATTGAGTTCGTGCCAGATGTGGTCAAGTGGACACATGTGGGGGTCAGGTATGAGTTAGAGATTGAGATCGAGGATACACCGCTAATACAGGAGGTTGACGAGCAACAGGATATGGACACGACTGAGGGGGATGGAGCCCCTGGGAATCAGAACAAGAGGTGTGAGAACACATCACGGGAGTCAGCCAAGGGGCCAAATGCGCAGTCTGATAAGGCAGATAAGTCTGCCAAGGGGACCACACCATCCACGACACCGATGAATACACTACGTTTTGGTTCCTTTCGATCGTGTTCGGCTCCTAGTCGGTTATGGAGCAACAGAGTCGAGATGGACAACCCGGTGGAACATGAGCTACCGCCGGTGATGCTTCATGATTGCGTATCGCCGACGGTTCCCACACCGCCTAGGGAGATCTCCGGGCAGGAGGTGGTTACGCTGCGTCTTACTGATGCTATGGCCAGAGGGACTGACGGGCTGGAGGCCCTCGCTTGCACCTCTCCGGTAGCAGTCGCTCGGGGCACCGACTCGCTCGTGGAGTGGAGGCGGACCCAGATGGCCTCTTCGACTGCTGGTTCTACGGACGTCGGGACGGCCGTCGAGGGAGGGGAAGATTAAGGGTAGGAGGCCCTCACCACCCCCTCACCCGTGGCGATCCCCGGCCGTTGTGGGGAGGGGCGCAGGCAGGAGGCCCTGGCGACCCCCCGCGGATGTGGGGAGGGGCGCGGGCAGGAGGCCCTCACTTCCCCCTCTCCCGTGGCGTTCCCCGGCCGCTGTGACAGTATGGTGGGCAGTGGGGCTGCCGAGCAGGAGGCTCTGCGGTCCCTTTACCCCTCTGCTTCCGTTGGAGGTGCTAATTCGACCGCCCCCCCCCCCCTCACGTCTTCATCGGCCATGAGGGGTGGGCGTAGGATCAGGGAGCAGACACCTCGGGAGAGGTCTACGGACGAGCTTATCACTTTTGGTGGGATCATGGACCCGGTGTCGGCTGGCAGGCATGTCAGCAACCGGATCCAGGAGCAACGAGATGTGGACGACTTGCAGTTAGGGCGTGCCATGATGGCGGCCAAGCTTCACGATGTCGAGGCAACTACAGGTAGGTCATTCAATAAGAGTTGTTCAATATTGCATTTCTCTGAACAAGATATTATCGATAAGGCCCGTAACTTAGGAGTTTCACTAGGATCGAATGAGAAGGAAGTTGCGAAATCTATTAATGACCTTTTAGACTTAGAAGCAGAGCGGGCATCTGAAATTAGTCGTAACCTCGCGGCCGTTAGACCTATGAATGATGATGATATGAAAAATTTAGGGATATCAGCCCTTGAAAGCCTATGTAATGATCTCATGCCTACTATGGAGGCCGAAGGTGAAATAGAAGGGTCGGAGACTGAGGACAATGTAGAGCCTTTAGTAATGGAAGATATTATCTTGAGTCTTTCCGGTAATAAGGATACGAAGGTCGAGGGGGATAAGCCCAAGAGATCCTGGAAAAGGAAGGTGTATCCTACTTCGGCTGTTCGTAGAAGTGCTAGGGTTAATCTTAAGAAAAAATTCCATGATGATCTATGAAAGGAATCTTTTGGAATAGCACAGGTCTAGCTGACTTGGCTAACAGAAGGTTCCTAGCAGAGACATCGATATAGCAAAAACTAGATTTTATTGCACTGCTCGAAACAGGATGAGATAATTTCACCTCACAGTTCCTTGGAACTTTATCTAGCGGAATTGATTTTGATTGGCACTGTCTACCTCCTAGAGGAAGATCCGGTGGGATATTGCTGGGAGTTTGGTGCGAAATGCTAGAGGTGATTAATGTGGTTCGGGGGGACTTTGCGGTCAAGTTTCGGGTGAGATCGGAGCTGGATGGTTTCCGTTGGTCTCTGGTAGCTGTATATGGAGCAGCCCAACCCGAACTTAAACCAAATTTCCTAGGGGACCTGGTGCGGATTTGTGGTGATGAAACTCTTCCAATCCTAGTAGGAAGCGATTTCAATATTATAAGGAGGAGAGATGAAAACAACAACGATAACTTTGATGGACGTTGGTCCCTAATGTTTAACATGATTATTGAGAGTCTCGGTCTGAGGGAGATTGAACTCACAGGTAGGCAGTTTACATGGGCGAATGCGTTGCCCAATCCAACGTATGAGAAGTTGGATAGGGTGCTCGCTAGTGTGGAATGGGAACAAAAATACCCATTGGTGTCAGTGCATGCGATGCAGAGGGCGATCTCAGTCCACACACCATTGCTAGTAGACTCGGGAGACGCAACACATATTGGTAACAAGAACACTTCTCTTTCGAACTAAGTTGGTTCGAGAAAGAGAATTTCATAGCCATCGTAGCACGAGAATGGGCGAAGCCTATTAGTGGACGATCAAGTGTAGAGAGATGGAAAAACAAGATTAGACATCTAAGACAATTTTTAAGGGATTGGGCTAGAAACGAGAGTGGGATTTACAAAAAAAGATAAAAGAACGACTCACCCAGTTAATAGATGCTTTGGACCTAAAAGCAGAAGTGAACCTACTTGATGTGGCAGAACAGGCTACGAAATCCGAAGCTGAGCAACGACTACGCGCTCTTCTTAGAGAAGAAGAGCTCAAATGGGCATTGCGTGCTAAGGTTCTCAAGGTTGTCCAAGGGGATGACAATACACAATTCTTTCACATGATTGCGAATGGTAAGCATAGGAAGAAGAAAATAATACAGCTAGAACAGGATGAAGGGACCGTAGTGGGTCATGAGAATCTCAAATCGTATATCTCCAACTACTATAAGCAACTTTTCGGGCCTTCGGCAGAGAGCACGGTTTCCCTAAATGAGTCTGTTATTGCAGATATCCCTCAGCTTCGGTCAGAGGAGAATGATATTCTATCTGCATCGTTTACTGAGAAAGAGGTCCTCGATGCAATATTACAAATGAAGCCGAATAAAGCATCGGGACCAGATGGGTTCCCTGCGGAATTCTATAAGAAATGTTGGCATATTATTAAGGATGATCTTATGCCTATGTTTCAAGATTTTTTTAACGGTCACCTAGAAATTTTTCATCCTAACTTTGGTATGATTACCTTGTTGCCAAAGAAAGAAGAAGCAGTTCGGATCGAGCAGTTCAGGCCAATATGTCTTCTCAACGTGAGTTTCAAAATATTCACGAAAGTGGGTACCAATAGACTGACACGGATTGCCCATTCGGTGGTGCAACCGAGTCAGACGGCTTTCATGCCTGGGAGGCACATCCTAGAAGGGGTCGTCGTCCTTCATGAAACGCTGTATGAAATTCACTCGAAGAAACTAGATGGGGTTGTCTTCAAAGTGGATTTTGAGAAGGTATATGATAAAGTTAAGTGACCTTTCCTTCAGCGGGCAATGCGCATGAAAGGTTTTAATGAGGCATGGCGGGAGCAAGTGGGTTCTCTAGTCCAAAAAGGTAGTGTCAGAATTAAGGTTAATGATGATATCGGTCACTACTTTCAGACTCATAAGGGATTGAGACAGGGGGATTCGATGTCTCCTCTCTTATTTAACATAGTGGCGGATATGTTGACCCTTCTTATCGGTAGGGCCAAGGAAAATGGCCAAGTTGATGGACTTGTTCCTCATCTGATCGATGGGGGATTTTCCATTTTACAGTATGCTGACGACACTATCCTTTTCATGGAACATGACATTGCAAAAGCTCGGAATATGAAACTAAGACTATGTCTCTTCGAACAATTGTCAGGATTAAAAATCAACTTTCACAAGAGCGAATTGTTCAGCTTTTGTAAGGCCAAAGAGGAGCAAGACACATATAGACAATTGTTTGGTTGTGAATTAGGTTCTTTGCCCTTGAGTTATTTGGGTATACCGATTTATCATCGCAAGCTTTCTAATAAAGAATGGAAGTGCATCGAAGATCGAATTGAAAAAAAGCTTAGCCATTGGAAGGGCAAGCTAATGTCGTATGGAGGTCGGCTAGTGCTTATTAACACAGTACTTACTAGTATGCCGATGTTCCTGTTATCTTTCTTTGAGGTACCGAAGGGGGTACGGAAGAGACTAGATTTCTTTCGATCTCGATTCTTCTGGCAGTCAGATGAGACTAAGAAGAAATATCACCTAGCACGATGGGATATAATCTGCCGACCCAAGGACCAGGGAGGTCTCGGCATTGAAAACCTGGAAATTAAGAATAAATGTCTTATAAAAATGGCTCTATAGGTAATCAGTAGAGACTGATGGTATGCGGGCACGGATATTACGCAAGAAATATGTACAATCGAAAATGCTAGCCCAAGTCACCACGAGACTGACTGATTCACCATTCTGGAAGGGGCTTATCAGAAAGAAAGATTTGTTCTTTCGTAGGGTCAAATTCTTGGTTGGCAATGGGATGACAACAAGATTTTGGGAGGATACATGGTTAGGGGAGACGCCACTAGCCATACAATACCCCACCCTATATAATATTATGCAACGTAAGGAGGATTACATGGGCACAGTATTACAATCGGTACCCTTGAATATTCAGTTTAGGCGGTTGTTAGTTGGGGAGCGTTGGAATTCCTGGATGCACTAGGTACGGAGATTGATAGATGTTCAATTATTCGAGCAACCAGATTCGTTGCACTGGAAGTTGGCTAGAAACGGTGTGTTTACGGTAAAATCTTTTTATATGGATTTAACTAATTCTGGCCCAATCCCGAGATCGATACATATTTGGAAGGTTAAGGCTCCCTTGCGTATTAAATTTTTTATGTGGTTTGTCCACAAGCAAGTGATTCTCAAAAAAGATAATTTACTAAAGCGACGGTGGGTAGGCAGTACACGATGTTGTTTTTGTGATCATGATGAAACAATACAACACCTATTCATAGATTGCCCTCTCGCGAAATTACTTAGGCGAACGATTCATATAGCCTTTAACATTATTCCTCCAGTTAGCATTTAATCGTTATTTGGGACGTGGTTAGCTGGAGTTGATCACAATACTGCGTCTTGTATTCGGATTGGAATATGTGCGCTTATTTGGGCTATATGGAATTGCAGAAACGATATGTTTTTTAACAGACAACATATTTTAACATTCTTGCAGGTCATTTTCAGAGCTACGGCATGGATCCGTATGTGGTCCTTACTCCTACGGACTCCAGGGAGCCATTGGTTACTGGGTGGAACTAGTGGGAGATGGTAGCACGGGCTATATTCAACCGGTTTGGATGGCGGTCGCATAACAGGATAGGATTCTAGGGAGCTTGTCCTTTTTATCATACCGGTTGTGATATTGAGCTTTTTTTTATATTTTTGTTTGCTCCGCTTGCGAGCTGTAATACTTTTTGACTCTGTGATACTTTGAGACTTTTTAATAAGATGGCTGCATGCATCGTTCAGATGCAGAGGCCGGGGGCAAGCCTCCTTTTCCAAAAAAAAAAAAAACTTCTGCATGTGAACCTTGATATGCGGTTGGCTATGTGTTCTACACAGAGAAGTTTTCTTCCGATGTTAAAACACCATCTGCTGGCAGAGCGCTACAGCTAAGTCCGCACTGACATATAATGCATTGTGCAATCGAACCTTAGCACACAATCTCAATCATATTTCCACACCTTGTTATTTTCTACCTCAGTTCAACTTTCCGATCTGCACTATAAAGTTTGTGGAATGCTCGTGTCTCGTGACAAGTGGTGGTGATGTCCATGACCTAATTGTGAGTCGTTATGAGTGTGGGGTCGATTGGAATCAAAGTGCCATGTACTTCAAGACTAAATTCAATACGCAAGACACCCAGTCTTGCTGCACGCCCAGGTGTTGGGCTGCCGCCTTCATAGATAACATGGACCTTGTCTACTTCGACACTTCAACAAGCACAATGTAAGCTTCATATCATTGAATCCCAAATGCCGCCACGGTGCACTATATTGCTGTGATCTGGAATTCTGGAGTACCCACGAGGCCACGCCAAGGCGGAGCTCAACCGAAGAATCTAGATTATGACTACAGACATGTCACATATATTGATACTTATCGAGCATTCAGTGAAGACCGATTTGGCATTGCATGAAGTTTAATCACGCGATCTAGCCTTAGTTTTTGTGTCCAGCAACAGAGGCACTCGTGTGTCGTTCTCTTACAGGATTCATGGGGACAACCAACATTTTGAATTGTATAAGGGGGCAGAGCTTTCGGTGCAGAACCATTTTGTAAACTGGAAAGATTAGTTGCTCTACGGAGGGCTGAGGTGCATAATCTTTTTTTTTTTTTTTGGAAATAGCTCAAGTGTTGAGCAATCTTTGCAAAGTGTGAATTATAGTGACCTAATTAATCAAAAAGGTCATGTACCATAGGAAGTGTAAAAAATCTCTTGGGATGTATTATGCATTTACAAACATGATTGCGAGGAGCCTCCCTTGTGCACTAGATATGACAATATTACTTTCCAATTAGTAACTCCATGCTTAACACGAAAAAGGGGGAACGACATTAAGTATGCAAGGAATATTGAAAAAAAATCTGTCTTTTCCTTTAGCACATGCTAAAGTTCAATTACTGTACCGTGTGGCCCAAGACTGTATAGCGACGATTTTCAACGAACAATAGGTAAATCCATATTTTACCAAGCTAATGGTAGGTGTGCAAATGTTTCCCTACTATAATACTCATGAGGGTTTCGCATCCTTTCACATTAGTTTGTGACTGTCAGGATAATATTGGATTATGGTAGTGATGCATGGGAATATTGGTTAAGGCCGAAGATGTAACCTAGTCTGTATGGTAAGTGCATCTCCAACACCGACCCTCAAAACGGCCAGATCAGTCTGGACCGAGATGTCAGGACCCATTCTACCATCTAACGTGATACCCTAGCAGTCCGTAGAGAAGTACGGACGTTCGTTTTCCCGCAAACTGGAAGCAAACAGTGGGGTGGGGGGCTTTGCGAGATTCAGACCACTGCCACATAATACTCCGACACCCCCGGTGCACTCAAATCCACCCTCCAGTCCCATTCTCTTTCACTCCGCCCTACTCCCCCTTACTTTGCATCGGCACCCTCCTCGTCCGCCGCCGACGATGTAGCTCTCCAGCCACCGCCCAGTCATTGTCGGCCGCCGGCAGCTAGACACCCATTCACCTTGTACAATGGCGCAGACCACCCAGCATCCGTCCGTTGTTAGGTACCCTCCGCCCACCTGTTGACATTGTCCATGTCGGCCACCACACACGGCAGGTGTTCGGTCAAATGCCATTGAGTTTATTTTCAAACTTCATATTGTTTTCTAGTGTAAGAAGGATGGTGTGGTACTCGGTGAAAGAGGATGAGTTTCTTTGCCATGCATGGTTTCCGTAGCTACTGACTTCGTAGGTCTAAGCAGAAGGGTGTTCTTTTGGCAACGCGTGCATGGTTCTTTCCATTCGTGAAAGCATATTCACGCCCTATGACAAGCACATCATTCATGAACGCAATGTCAAGTCAATAGCGTGTCGATGTGTAGGGTAACGCAACAGAAAACAAAAAAATTCCGACCTACGCACCAGCCCAGGACCACTATGGAGACTGCATACAAGGTTTGAACATTTTCGTTACCGACTCGTAGCGCAGCGGAAGAAGAGTCGATGACGATCGGCGGTGCAGATCCCCGCAGCTAGGATTTACAACCTCCCAACCGCGAGGATATATACCCTCATCCGCCACTCGGACAGCCCGCCGGAACCCAGACAGCCTTTCGGCTCTACGAAACTATTTCGCGGGGAGGGAGAGAGAAGCCAGATCATTGCATGGCACTTGTATGTGAGAAGGAGCGAGTTTTGGGCAGCCCCCTCACCTCCTATTTATAGGAAAGCCAAGGGGTAGAGGCAAGGGGTAAAAAGACCAAAAGGGGCTCAAGATCTTTTCACCCAAATGCCACATAAGGGTGTATGTAGAACATATCCACCATGAGGTGGAAGGAAACCCCAAGGGGGCCCCCCCACACCACCATGGACGAAATTTGGTGCTGCCCCCTTGGGGGGGGGGGGGGGGGGGCCCACCACCTTTCACACACCTTTATCTCTCACCAAAAGTGATTTTCTTCTATAAGAAAAACCCAAAAAAAATACTTTCACTATTCACGACGACATTTTTCAGCGTCCGTTCGAACTGAAAATATTTATGTGGGCTTAGAACATTTCCAGTACCCACCATAATAAGTTTCAACGCGTTCTGGAACAATTCCATTTTAGTGATTTCATCTGCGAAAAGCATTTGAAGTGGTTCCGGCAGCTCTGGAACATTTCCGGTTTTTCTTCTAGAAAATTCCCAAAAGTTTCCATAATGATTCTGGCACCCTAAAAGAATTATCTGGCATGTGTCGAAACCAATTTGACTTTATGGTATCCTCTGAAACAACTTTTCTGTTTCACCGGAACTCATCGGGTGACCTCTCTCTGCGAAACTTTTCCGGTGTCCGAAACTTTTTTGGTGATTTTCTCTGAGACTCCCTGTCTAGTATTCAGCAGATAGATGACCCTTAAGCGTGTGACCCTATAGGTTCGGTGAAGTATAGACATGACACGGAACCCCTTCCGATCAATGATCAACATCGGAGCCGTGGACACCCATATTGACCCCTATACCCACACGAATGAATATTCGAGTGAACCTCCAGTTGCCATGTGCTATTCCTGTTGCTTTGCGATATTTTACAAATATCTGAGGTGAGACATGTTGGCATTCCCGTGGATCAACAACTTGTCCACTATGCTAGTTACCTAGTTACCGGTATTGTTCTCATTTCTCGTTACCGTGTTCCGGCATCCCCGTGATCAAATCACAAAGTGTCTGGCCTGACGATGATGGATACCGTAACACCGAGAGGGCCCAGAGATATCTCTCCATGGTCGGAGGAGAAAATCCCAATCTTGAGTTATCAAGTTACTTGACATACTTTTCCATGAACCCGTAAGCCGCCGTAATAGCCACCCATTTACGGATGACGTTTAACAAACCCCAAAGTTCATGAAGCAAGCATGAAGAAACTCGATACTCTAATGGTCTAAGGAATCATGCAAACGTTAACCATCTCTGTGTTATTAACCGTTAACTTGTGACAAAAGTAACTCATAGCATAACATCAATCGGGTCGATTCAACACAAATGTTCTTCTAACATTGTGCCCTCAAAGCTGCTGGCATAGACATGCCCATGATTGGGAAAACATAATCATCATGCAACACTTGAGCTAGTCTTAGAGGCATGACTAGGAATACATTTTACCGTTTATTATTCCACACGTGCACATGGGTTTCCCCCAGAGCCTTTATGGATATACGGGCTCGGGAACCACAGCAGTTATAGCATGGAATATAAACATAATAATGAGCATGGAGATAAATAATAACATTTATTATTGCCTCTAGGGCATATCTCCTACAGACTCCCACTTGTACTAGAGTCAATAATGTAGTTAATGTTAATGCACTTTACACCTATGGCACACCGGTGTAAATATGCTTCGCTTGTGGTATAGCCTGATGTCCAACGGATCTGACGACTTCAGCTCCGTGTGTATCTTTTCATATCCTCGCGTTTTCACGCTTTCACAAAATTCATATTTTATGTGGACTTGGCTTTGTATGTATGTGAATCACAGGTCAAACCTGGATTCCTCAGACTGAGTTATGGAGCAACTACCTGCAGTAGTGTCCCATTGACAAAAGCCATCTTGGAACCATACTAAGTTCATGAATGAACTATATGATTCAACATTTTCTTTGTCGCCCCGAAAGCGGTAACATACTTAGCCTCTGTTATAGAATTCACCACAGTAACTTGTTTGGAACAATTTCCAAATACCGTGCCACCATATTGTGTCTTACACAAAAACCCTTAATTTAAATCAAAAATCGCTTGGAGCATGGATGAAGATTGTATCGATGTAACCTTTTACAACGAACTCTTCATGATCTCCGCTTGCGAGAAAACATGCCATCAGTGCTACTATAGTACTCAATGACCGTTTTTCACTGTTGTCCCATGATCAGAACTTTTGATCACTTTGGTATCTATACTCGCAACAACTTTGGAGTATTGGACATATCTGGTTGTTTTTACATACCATGGAATACATGATTAATCCAAACATGAAGGTGTGTGGAATCTCCATCATGTATTTTGCTCATCAGTGTTTTGGGACAATGAGTCTTGCAAAAACACTTTCCATGTGACTTCGGCAAGAATCACTCCTTGACGTTTTTAATGCTAAAAGGTTTTATCATCTTGTCAATATGTATCTTTGCTCAGCCCCATTAGGTAAATCTATCTCCATAGATCATCTTGCCTAATATAAAGGCTATTTAGCCCAAGCACTTCATCGAAAAACTATTTTCAAATGAAGTCCTAATTCAAGTCAAGAAATTTATTTCCAATTAACAATGTGTCAAGCACACAACGTTTTTAGAAATTCTATTATGCTCCCACTTACTTTCTTGAATCATAAGCATCTTCGTTACCCATTGATGAAGTCAAACCCCTTTGACTATTTCATCAAAACACGAAGATTCCAACTCCATTTTGCTCTCTTCTGTCCATTGCTGGAACTCTGAAGTTTGCATACTTACTAGCATCCTGTGGAATGACAAAATACCTTGGACTGTAACACATGCAAGTCCTTGGTTTCATTTCCATTATATGGAAATCCTATTGTCATCCATGTTTCATATCTCATGACTGAAATATGTATTAATTGCTAGTTCAACCCGAACTGACTTTAAGCATCGCTACGGTGAAACAACCTCATCGTAGTCAACTCCTTGAATTTGTTATTTCAACAAGTCGAGCTTTATGGATAAAACATTTTTATTTGTATCAGTTTTAAGTTCCATAAATATTCGTTAGACTCTAAGTCTTCCGAAAGGTGTATCAAGGTTTTAATCTTGAATCACTTATATGGAAACTAACTCGGGTTGTATTGGCATTTAGCCAATTCCGAAGTTAGTGCCCATCAACGCTTCCTTGTGTATCGTAGGTATACTGTTGTCTAACAACAATATCTCGTTTGCGCACCTGAGAGGTTTGCACGAGCCTTGCCTACGTGGTTCAGCTGCAAGTTCGACCGAAGTCCATACATTTTATTGTAGAGACTTCCGTATCAGTCGCAGTAGGAAAACCTGGAATTACTTCCAAGGTCTCTTTCCTTTGATCTGATGACGAAGATACTGTTCATCTCGTCGAGTTGCACTATTCTGCCACTCACCTTTTTGAAAGAACCATTTTCTTCAAAAAGCATACCGTTCTTTGTGGCAAACCTATTTGCCTCGGTATAGTGAGGGAGGAATACCCAATTACTTGGGATAACCTACAAAGTAGCACTTATCTGATTTGGAATAGGTTTGTAACCTTTTACACAAGCCCCATATTCCAAATGTTAAGAAAAGATATAACATGGTTGGGCGGACCATACCATGGTGTCATTTCAACAGACCCGATGGAGCTCTTTTCAGTATAAAAGCCGCAGTCTCTAAAGCATCACTTTAAAAGGGATAATGGCAAATTTATTTATGTCATCTTTAATCTTACCATGTCATAAATGGTTCGATTACATCTTCACGGACTTTCCACTTGCAGTGGTGTTCCGGGAGGTGCAAGCTATGAAACCCCTTTCACAACTCATCAGACATTCACTAAACTTGTAACTCAAATATTCCTTTCTGCAATCGAATTGTAGAAACATAATTTTCTTGTTACAATAACTTCTACTTCATTTTTGAAAACCTTTCGAATGATTTCAAAAGATCCAGACTTACGTCCCATCAAGCAAATATCCATATAACAACTTGAGTCATTTCTGAAGATAGTAAATCCACTACTTGCAACATTTATCGAACTACACACATCAAATGTATGATCACCAATAAGTTTGTTGTTCGTTCCTTATGGCCTGTGAACGGTATTTCAGTCACTTCACTTTTCGGAGGAAATTTGCAAGTGTCAGATGATTCCAAATCAAACGACTTCAAAATCGATCGTAATGGAATTTTCCATGCGGGTTTCTCCAATGTGACCAAATGCAGTGCCACACTTGTGTGGTATTCTTTTAGTCTTGCGACATTTAGCGTCAGTGTTATGGATGTATCATATTACCATCAATATTCATAACATACGTCCCATCTTGGATGGAAGCATGGCCCTTCATGTTATTCATAATACGGAACAACAATTGTTGTCTTTATGAACAACTCTTTTGTAACAAACATTGTGCAATGGGCTAGAGTGTATGAAACTCTAAAATGAATTATGAAAGTAAATATAGAGGTAATGTATTATTATCAACATTCATAACATACATCTCATTCATAATGAAAGTATGGCCCTTATGTTATTCATAACACCGAACATCAAAAGTTCTCTTATGAACAACCTTCTTGTAAGATACCTTGTGCAATGGGCTAGAGTTTGTGAAACTCTAAATGAATTATGAAAATAAATATAGACGGTAATATACTGATGGAAGGTATAGTAACATTTACTATGTTCCCTGTGTATACCTAAACCTCATTCCTGGCTAGTCTTCCAGGACATAGTAGTTCTTACATCGAGTTCCAACAGAAAGCAATCGAGCGGGTATCTTTGTGATTAACTCACAATACCCAAGAATTAGTGATTAACATGTTTAACCATAATTCCCAAGAACTATATCTTTGACCAGCCTTCTATACATCAAAAACTTGTATGACATTCATACATGAGCTGGATAATCCAGTCGTCTTTCTTTCTGCCTTTATACTTCTAACAGTTTAACTTTCAGTATTTCTCCTACTCTCAGAAGAAGCACCCAACTTAAGAGTGGCATTAGCCCCAGACTTCCTAGGCGTGAAAGTTTCACTAACACCCTTCAGACACTTCCTTTCTCTTCAAGTTGTTGTTTTATTCACCTTTCATCATATGACAGGCGTTCTTCTGGATCCCTCTCTTATCAGTCTAATGCATAGTAAACTCCTTTACTAATAGTTTGCAAACAAACATTGCTATGGATATCTCATATATTTTAGCCTTTGTTTGTCCCTGAAAATGATTTTCAGATTCCATGAATATCACATAACTATCCAAACTTTCGAAGTTCGGCTCTCATGGAAGCAAACATATTGCACTTGACTAAAACGGAATTCTAGCTTTTGGATCGAAGGACGAGAGTCACATGATCCATAGCATAAGCAAGATAATACCGAAAGTATGCGATAGAACAAAGTCCTTCTCGGTACTCTTGAGGACAATCCTCACATTACGTTACCAACCGTAAAGTTTTAACCAGATATTTAACAGCTATTCAATTTTAACAGGGAAGGTGGAAACGCGAGCCATTATTCTACAACTATTTTGCAAATCACACTTGGACAGTGTTCAAAATTAATTGCACCAAGAATTAAAAAAGTTAATTCTACAGTGCGCTCCCACTCAAATCAATATCTCTCATAATTGATTGTGAGCGATTCAAGATCCATATTACAATTCAACGCCAAGGATGTATCCATCTCAAGTAACGAGAATTGCAATCGGTAGGCCAACTTGCCAATCACATCTCTATGTGACTCTTATTCATCTTTCGATGGGCATGTTCCGAGCACAGGACTTTCAAGCTAGAACGTCAAGACAACCAAGTGATCTTGCTGCGAGGTCTCAATTCACCCGCCTCACACATCCCTAATCGTTCGTACCCATGTATCCATGTGATACCCCGAAAAGTTAGGTGCCGTGACGGTGCTACACTTGGGAGAACACTAACTACTTGATATTTTTGTGAGAGATCACCCTAATAAAAAGCGACTACCGCGCAATCAAGAAGGGTGCAACATAAGGGATAAACATCTCAGGTAATTCATAATAGCATGATATGGTATAGCCCTTTCTGACGGAGAAGTCTTGTATTTCTTCGTCTTCGGCATTCGCGTCAGTGTTCACCTTCACGAAGATTGCCACCACCTTGTCGATGCACCAGATAATATTGCTATCTCTATAGCTAATAAAATAATGCATTACTTAAGGTTGACACGCAGGTCAATAAAGTGACAATCATATGGCTCCAGCCATCATGCCGAATCATGACACGCAGGTCATTCTAATCAATTTACATCATATAGTCATCTCATACATAATCAAATTATTACGAGCACTGCTATACCACATCATATGCATATGCAAACCCTCCTGCAAAATCAAGTTAGACGTCTCTAATCGGTTCAAGCAAAAACTTCTTTTACGTGGCTTCTAAGGTTTCGAAACAAACCCCAAGCTACCAACGTCCATCATCAAGTATGATAATCCAAGTCGCTAGATTAACATCGCGGGGTGTATGAGACACGAGATAATAAAATCTCGAGCCCCATACTGAACTTCGTCATACGCATGACCCCCGTGCAGATCATATCTGCATTGCCCTTTCGTCTGCGAAATTTCATCTTTCTTTTTAACCACGATGGAATTCAATGAACTGTTAGCACTTCGTTGATCAATCAGGATCGCGGATTGCTAGAACATTGAGACTCCACCATGCTGTTATCAAGATCAGAAATATGCAAAATCCAGGGAAGCAACAAGAATATCGGGTAACAGATTTCATCTGCTACCCGCACAAATAATTTTCAGTAATAGAACTCATCTACTACCTAATTATATTGTGCAACACCCATACATCTCATGTATTCTAGATCGCAACCTGCATCTACGCATAGCACGGCTCATGATGCCACTGTAGGGTAACGCAACAGAAAACAAAAAAATTCTGACCTACGCACCAGCCCAGGACCACTATGGAGACTGCATACAAGGTTTGATCATTTTCGTTACCGACTCGTAGCGCAGCGGAACAAGAGTCGATGATGATCGGCGATGCAGATCCCCGCAGCTAGGATTTACAACCTCCCAACCGCGAGGATATATACCCTCATCCGCCACTCGGACAGCCGTCCGGGAGGCGGTCGAACAGTCCCCCGGACGGCGTCGCGGACAGCCCTTCGGGTGGACCTTCGAAACTCGGACGGTCACTCGGACAGCCCTTCGGGAGGACTCACAGAACTCAGACCGTCACTTGGACAGCCCTTCGGGAGGCACTCTCGAACAGCCCCTCGGGCACTAAGATCGAAACTACGACCTCTCTACAGAGTTGCACACATACGGTGTCATCTATCCGGCAGGGCTTCGCCGTCCAGAACTAGTTCCTGCCAGAACCCAGACAGCCTTTAGGCTCTACGAAATTATTTCGCGGGGAGGGAGAGAGAAGCCAGATCATTGCATGGCACTTGTATATGAGAAGGAGTGAGTTTTGGGCAGCCCCCTCACCTCCTATTTATAGGAAAGCCAAGGGGTAGAGGCAAGGGGTAAAAAGACCAAAAGGGGCTCAAGATCTTTTCACCCAAATGCCACATAAGGGTGTGTGTAGAACATATCCACCATGAGGTGGAAGGAAAACCGAAGGGGGCCCCCCCACACCACCATGGACGAAATTTTGGTGCTTCCCCCTTTGGGGGGGCCCACCACCTTTCACACACTTTATCTCTCACCAAAAGTGATTTTCTTCTAGAAGAAAAACCCAAAAAAACACTTTCACTATTCACGACAACATTTTTAAGCGTCCGTTCGAACTGAAAATATTTATGTGGGATTAGAACATTTCCAGTACCCACCATAATAATTTTTAACGTGTTCTGGAACAATTCCAGTTTAGTGATTTCATCTGCGAAAAGCATCTGAAGTGGTTCCGGCATCTCCGGAACATTTCCGGTTTTTCTTCCAGAAAATTTCCAAAAGTTTCCAGAATGATTCTGGCACCCTCCAAGAATTATCGGGCATGTGTCGAAACCAATTTGACTTTATGGTATCATGTGAAACAACTTTTCAGTTTCACCGGAACACATCCGGTGAACTCTCTCTGCGGAACTTTTCCGCTGTCCGAAACTTTTTCGGTGATTTTCTCTGAGACTCCCTGTCTAGTATTCAGCAGATAGATGACCCTTAAGCGTGTGACCCTATAGGTTCGGTGAAGTATAGACATGACACGGAACCCCTTCCGATCAATGATCAACATCGGAGCCGTGGACACCCATATTGACCCCTATACCCACACGAATGAATATTCGAGTGAACCTCCAATTGCCGTGTGCTATTTCTGTTGCTTCGCGATATGTTACAAATACCTGAGGTGAGACATGTTGGCATTCCCGTGGATCAACAACTTGTCCACTATGCTAGTTACCTCGTTACCGGTATTGTTCTCTTTTCTCGTTACCGTGTTCCGGCATCCCCGTGATCAAATCACAAAGTGTCTGGCCAGACGATGATGGATACCGTAACACCGAGAGGGCCCAGAGATATCTCTCCATCGTCGGAGGAGCAAATCCCAATCTTGAGCTATCAAGTTACTTGACATATTTTTCCATGAACCCGTAAGCCGCCGTAATAGCCACCCATTTACGGATGACGTTTAACAAACCCCAAAGTTCATGAAGCAAGCATGAAGAAACTCGGTACTCTCATGGTCTAAGGAATCATGCAAACGTTAACCATCTCTGTGTTATTAACCATTAACTTGTGACAAAAGTAACTCATAGCATAACATCAATCGGGTCGATTCAACACAAATGTTCTTCAAACATTGTGCCCTCAAAGCTGCTGGCATAGACATGCCCATGATTGGGAAAACATAATCATCATGCAACACTTGAGCTAGTCTTAGAGGCATGACTAGGAATACATTTTACCGTTTATTATTCCACACGTGCACATGGGTTTTCCCCAGAGCCTTTATGGATATACGGGCTCGGAAACCACAGCAGTTATAGCATGGAACATAAACATAATAATGAGCATGGAGATAAATAATAACATTTATTATTGCCTCTAGGGCATATCTCCTACACGATGGTACACCATCTAGAAATCTTTCATGAAGTTTTGTGGTGCGGTTGATCGGCTGGAGGCAATGTGACCATTGCGTGTGGTATCTATGGAGACCGTAAGTTTTGCATCTTCTTGCTCTACAAGTTGATTGATTAATTTATTGACTCAATGTTGATGTACATGTTGTGTAGCTTGCACGCTCTGTCTTAATGTATGACAGGTCAGGCAGCAGATCATTCACGCACATAGATTGTTGATTGAGTCTCAAGGGGCAGTATCTGGTGCACAACATAATCCATCCATGAAAAACTTGTTGAAAATCTGTTTAATCTCATTGAATTTGGACTATTGTAGTATTAGACATATTTGCATGCTATTTGTAGATTATTTGTGCTATTTTCTATCTAAACTTTGATGAATTTCCATCTTGTTTGAAGAAAAAACATCCGGTTAGTTGAAATCGGGTTTGAAATGTATGCGGCTATGGTTGGATGACCGGCTCTCGCATCAATGTCCGCGGACTGGCCCCGCCAATCCGCAGATGGATGTGATGTCCGGTTTGGGGATCAGCGTTGGAGATGCCCTAACCCAATATCAACCAGTTACTTGGGAATCTTCTCCATAAAGATAACGAATGCACGCACTAGCACACCATGTCTAAAACTGTCTGAATCATGACTACCTAGGTACAATGCACGACATGAATCAATGCAGAACAGTGCTCCTACTAGTGTCTCAGCAACCTTCAACTGTGCACAATCCCATGCTCGTGCATACATATATGCTACTACCCCATCTTCACTCTGTATGCACGCGTAGCAAACAAACCGGATGAAGCTAACTCATTGTGTATAACCCAATGTCAACCAGTTACTTGGGAAGGAAGGAAAAGCTAGCCTTGAGAGACAAGAGAAGAACAAAACAAGAACTTGTGAAAACCATTATGGAATAGGAGGAGCCGGGGATAAGAGGATGAAGGACCTAATAGCTTGAGAGAGTAGTGTCAATAAGAACTACGCCATTTAATCCTACCCAAGTAGCTTAGTGTCAAACCAGCACCCTGTGGACACTCACGTTAATCTGGTGAATCAAGGTTGCAGTATCGACTTCGCTTGCTACGAACCCAACAATTAATAAAGCTGACCAATATCCTAGATAGATGGTGCCTGTCGGTGGTTATCTCTGCCATGTCATTTGCCTTCTCTTAATGTACTTTACTATATTTGAAGGAATACAGCACCTCAAACACGTTCGTTAGCTAGAACTGCAGACCGATGTAAATATTTTTCAAGTCCTTTTTCAAACAAACTAATTTTTATTGGCTGCGAGTGTGCACAGTCAAATTGACATAAAAATCGGTTATAAATTGGTTGCGATGATTTTTTTCTAGTTGGTTGGAGAACGGAAGTTTGATTAAAATGAGAGTGTTCTATAAATGAGATGGATAAACTAAACTTCATAATTTTCCTACCTCATTGCAGTGCTAAGGGACAAATGTGTATGGTAATTATTGACCACTAGGAAAATTGCCCGTGTGTTGCACCGAGAGATAGGATTAACATATTTTGTGTGACCCACAAGAGCATTTTCACTGTCTTGCGCAGGTTCACAAGGATATGAGCCTCCCCAGCCTGGCAAGCGAAAGAAACAAAAACCAAAACTATCCAGTTGTTGTACGAAGATGAATGTGAGAATGTCATAATAGAAACATACTCGGAAAACTACAAAAACATGTCAGATGATCAAGTTTCGATTAATTGCTTCTATCTGGTGGCACAATTAGTATTATTTTCTAGATGCGGTATGTTCCAATATAACAGGAGCTACATTGCATGCATGTTATGTTTCACTGCAAAATTATTTACCATGGCAGGTCCCTTACTGAAAACACAGACAACTCACACTTTAAAATGAGATGGCTCTGGCTCAACTATGGCAGCTTCAAGCCCTCTCAATATTGTGCCAATGTCAAACCGATGTTGATTTTCCAACATGGAACTAATGACAGCAACAAATGTATAACAACCAGTAAAAATGAATCTAGCAGATAAAGGATAATTGGAAAGTCAGAAAAGAACCAAGCAAGAATGTTTTGGGTGTTTACAGTCTCACCCAAAGATCTTGTTTCATGCGATGCAAAAGTTTCTGTGTCTTCTACAGTAATATTAGACATGTCCACCTTGCCCTAGACAACGCAAAATAGAAATCCGCACATAGAAATCAGAACCTTATTAATTTGCATGAAATTAACACGAATTTCCTAGCAATTCTAAAGAGAGTTGTTCACAGATTCACCTGGTATTACAGGCCAGGACTATTCCCTCGATTGCATGGCCGACAGTTGCTTCACTTTATTCAGTGTCACCATGGTTGTGTTCTCCCCTTGAATTATGTTGAACCTCTCCAAAAGAACATCAAATAGAGCCCTTGGGAAACAATCACTTGCCGGACAGCATCAACCAACCGGACACCTCATCTCCAGCAGATCTTGAACTCCACTGGTGCCCTTCCCTGCCTCCGAGAGAGAGAGTGAGCATTTCTCCTTTTTTTCATTTGAATTACATCTCATATAAGGCCCAGCAGTAGACTGCATACAGTACACATTTTGACAAGCAAAGCATTTTTTCGACAAAGAGTTGATTTTATAAATTCAGAATAGTGCATCAAGGAGATACAAGCACAATGAGCACACACTTGACCAATGCATAGCTAGGACGCAAAAGTCAACACAAACACACACACACACACAAATCACATTGGCGATGAGCAAAGTCATACAATATATCGAAGCTATGCCATAATGTACTGCAAAGAATGATTCCATGTCACCTACCATCCATCCCTGAGAAAACCCAGTATCCCCTTTCCGTCGACGACGGTGACCCTCTCCTGCCGCTACATATCCATGGCCGGCGACATGCCGCATAGGTCACCTCTGTCGCCCAATGTCGGCCCCAACCGAACCCACCCACCTCCTCACTCTAACACGGCACCCTCGGTCATGGTGCTGGGTTAGGAACTCGGCTCTCCCTAGAGGAAAAGAAAAGCCGTGGTCGAGGAGATGGAGGATGCCACAGGAGCGGTGCCTCACATGGACTGTCGAGGAGCCCGCTGAGGAGGTTGTCCATCAAGCAGAGGAGATTGGCCGCGACTGCGACCGCCTACTGGAGTGATTCGTCGCGCTCCGGCGGAGAGGCCACCGCCAAGTGGTCGACATGCAACACGAGGTCAACCCGGTCTGGCCGATATTACAGTTCCTGCAGTGAGGAGATTAACTATTCAATGGTGACAAGCCTACCGAACATATGGCCCAATAGGTAAAATGATATAAGGAGGGAACTATGTTTTACCATTGCACCATCATGTTTGATGGATACTCTAACCTGAATTTCCCCGCCACAAACCTCTCCACTGTAGACAACTGGCAGAAACTTAAGCAGTTAATTCGCATGAGACCTATGAGCAATATTGGCTCAAATTGCACAGAATTAGAGAATTGCGGGAATACTGTCCTCGATGGTCCGAAATGTAATAGAAACCACTGGTGCAACAATGGACAAAGGGGTGAGTTCCTCAGTCACTCAACCTACGCACTACAGGGAAAGGGCTTATAGGTGAACCCCAAATAGTGGCGGGCGAGGCGTGGCACCCGCCACTGTTAATTTTGAACGAAAGCAGTAGCGAGTCGTAAAACACGCTCGCCACCGCCACTGCTAGGCGAGTAGTTGTGGCGGGCGACGAAGATTACGCACCACAACTGTGCGTTTTCTAATTTCTTCCGGATTGGCAAACTACTCTGGCGGGTGAAGTTCGGCACCCGCCATAGTTCACTTGCACATATGTGGCGGACAACTTTAATCACCCGCCACAGCTATATTTGGGCAGCCACGCGCCAACCGTTTTCAAATATTTTCAGACCGCAGGTGGCTGGTTTTAGCAGTCGCCCGCCACAGCTATTTTTGGTCACGTTGCCACCTCCTACACTTATACTTGGGTGGAGGGCAACTCCTCGCACCCGACACTGCTCTATGAGACATTACAGAACAAAAAAAAAACAAAAAAAAAAAAAAAAACAAAAAAAAAAAAAAAACAAAAAAAAAAAAAAAAAAAAAAAAAAAAAAAAAAAAAAAAAAAAAAAAAAAAAAAAAAATAAAAAAAAAAAACATAAAAAAAAAAAAAAAAAAAAAAAAAAACAACAAAAAAACAAAAAAAAAACAAAATACAAAAAAAAAACAAAAAAAATAAAACCCCCCCCCCGCGCCACTTGAATCTCATTCTACACCCAAACCCTTTCTCCCCTCCTCTCTGGCCGCCGCCAGTGTCGTGGCGTTGTCCGTCGCCGCCGGCGAGGACGCGGTCCGCCGGGTCGAACGGCGTCGAGGAGCCATTCTTCCCCGTCACCCGCGCCGTCCGTCCCCGCCTTGAAGTTCGTCGGCGTCGCCGTGCAACGCTACCTCGAACTACTTCCCCGTGACCGTCGCTTGTGCCTTCCTCCTCATACAATGTCATCCTCGTCTCCATCGAACTCGCCAACCGCCGACGCCTCCGCCATCGATCTCCGCCTCGTATAGCCACCCTTCCGACTCCGGCCCTGTAAGCACACCTTCCTCCTCTCAGTCAGTGGTTACTTGTGGTATGGGCTTCTCTTTCTCTTTATTAGTGTAGTTAAAATCTACAACATATGGATAAAAAATCTAGTACAACATTTTATTAGTGTAGCTAAAATTTGTTGTATGATGTATCATTGAATCTTCATAAGTGAATGTCTTAAAATTGATTGTGTGTGCTATACCAAAAGTACTACATATGGATACAGGCGTACTCATAGTGAGTGCCAATGTTTTTGCGAAGCGATGATTAAGTTCCGTTTCGCTTAATTTCTGGCACTCAATATGTTCAAATTCTACCAAGGGTCATGCTATTTTTCTCTAAATGTTATATCTAAATGATAAATTATTTATTGCGATTTAGATGAAGAAGCCAAGAAACCTCGTTAGGACTCCTACACCCGTAGACGGGATTCCTACTGCCGTAGACATCGTCACGAGGGTGGCTCAGTACACCGAGATCGTGCTCGCCTATGTCGAGAGTGCTCGAGCAGCAACCGAGAGCGCTCGAGCAGCCACCGAGAGCGCTCAGTCATATTCTGAGAGCTCTCAGGCATATTCCGAGAGCACTGGAGCAGCCGCTGCGAGCGCTAGAGCAGCCGCTGAGAGTGCACAAGCAGCTGCAGAGAGTGCGCGAGCAACCGTCGAAGCTGCGAGTACCACCCTAGACGAGATCACGAAGATGACGGAAGGCGAGGTCTTCTCATGATGGAGCTGAACAACTAGTACACTCCTTTCATGTGATCTATATGATCGATGCGAATGATGGAGCTCAACTTTTGCTTTGGAACTACTAATGAACTGTGCAACATGGTGATTTGTATCGTCTATAATGCTATGAAGATTATGATGCGACTTTGCTCTATGTGATTGGATAACTATGAAATTGACTTGTTTGCTTCTTTATTTATTTACGTAGATGAAGTGGAACTGGTATGTGGTGTACACTGGGAGGAATCCTGGAATTTATGATTCATGTG
The DNA here is from genome assembly GCA_011799875.1 of Thinopyrum elongatum. Lineage (NCBI taxonomy): Eukaryota > Viridiplantae > Streptophyta > Magnoliopsida > Poales > Poaceae > Thinopyrum > Thinopyrum elongatum. Next base: position 32,654,379 of record CM022303.1, on the reverse strand, counting down.
AGATATGCAAGGAGCAAATGGACAGTTATAAAAACAGCTGCTACAGAGGATATAAGACTAAAAAAGAAGCTGAGGATCATTATGCTAACTACGTCCGTAGAGAAGTTGAGGATTATTATGTCAATGATGTCTGCAAAGAGAAAATCAACTACGAAGTATGCAAGTCCGTGTGGACAAGTAGACGAGTAAAGAATTTGATTATCTTTATCCAGCTCATTGTCATCATGGTATTGTTGTTATCATGAGATCTTGTATGTATGTATTCGTCCTAATGATGCGACATGAGTTGTTGTACACTAATGCGTACATCTATTTGTATGAAGTTTAGATTATTGCTATGTTAAATGTGATGTGTATGATCGCTTCTGTTAGTTGTATGTTGTAATGTGGTTAGTTGTATGCTGTAATGTGGTTATTTGTATCATGTAATGTGAATCTGGTGCTGGAATGGCTGGAGAGACGTAGTTGTGGCGGAGGACATGCCACAACTAATAACATAAACCAATGGCAGTCATATAGCACTGCCCGCCACTGGTAGACTCTAACAGTGGCGGGCTCCTGCCACCACTGATGGCATCATAGCAGTGGCAGAAGGTCAGTTGCGGGCACCCTTGGGAGCCTGGCCCATCACTGCTGACCATTTGGCGCCCATCACTATACTAGGCATTCCTGTAGTAGTGACGTCTTGTACTATAGGGAGCGATATCTCTCAGAGCAAGCAGAGCCATTGGCGCGAGCAATTGCCGTAGTTCGGAGTAGCGTCTGGCATAGAGGAGCTGTTGGAGCTTGGAGTCATAATATCCGCAATAGCCTAGAACCTCTATCGGAGCCCGCTAACAGGTTTCCCCTGTTCCTGCCGCCCGCTCCGTCTAGATGCCGAGCGATCAGGATATGTGGGGAACCTGGCCTTTCCTTTTTTGAGGGGTTTTTTTCCTACATATTGTGCGACGTATCTGTTACTATATTTCGGCGACTGATAGGCGCCGGTGCGCCAGCCCAAATTTGGGCCGGTCGCACCAGCAGCGTTTGATTAAACAACTATTAGCCGCACGATTGTCTTCCTTTCTCCCCCAGACATATACTTTCAGAAAAAAATCCCCATCGCGCCGCCATTAAGGAGCGACGCACCCGGCCTCGAAGCAGCGCCCGCGTGTTCTCGCCTGTCGCTGCCCGCGTGGTCGGTCGCCGTCGCCGCCCTCATCGTCGGTTGCTACCGGTCGTCGTCGCTGCCGGTCGCCGTCGCCGGCTTCGTGCATGTAGCATCTTGCGCCCGCGATTGCAGCTCCCCATGGCGATGGCCGCAGCTCCGATGGCAGCCGGCCATCCTCGTCCCCGGTTGCACCACTGTCGTGCCATGGTCACCACCGTCATAGGATGGCCGCCACTGGTTGCAGCAAAATCATGTTGCCAGTAGTAGCTTTCCGGTGCCGGCTGCAACAAAAATCGCAGCATCGTCGTCGCCGCCGGATGTAGCAATTGACAACGCTGATAGTAGCAAAATTCAAAACATTGGTAGCAAAAAAAGAGGTGGAATGTTTTAACCAACAAAGACATGGTAGCAAATTTTTTTGTCGGTTCCAGCAAAAACAGAAGATGGTGGTAGCAAAAATTGGTACACTGGTTCACTAAACAAAAAATATGGTAGCAAAAATTTGGATTGGTTCCAGCAAAAACCGAAGACGGTGGAAGGCAAAAATTGGTACACTGATTCCAGCGAAAAGAAACAAACGTGGAAGCAAAAAAGGATTGGTTGGTTCCAGCCAAAAAAGAGACGATGGCAGCAAAATTTGAGGCTGCTTCCAGCAAAAACCGAAGATGGTGGAAGCAAAAAATTGGTACACTGGTTCCAGCAAAAAAGACACAAATGTGGTAGCAAAAAGGGATTGGTTGGTTCCAGCAAAAAAATAGACGATGACAACAAAATTTGTGGCTGCTTCCAGCAAAAAAATGAAACGCCAGATCTCCATCACTTGACGCCGGGGTTCCAACGTCCCCAACGCCGGCCGCAGCTGGTCTCCGGCACTTGTCACCACCGCGCCAGCACCGATGGGCGCATTGGTTTGCATCACTTGTTTCAGGTGGGGGAAAGGGGGTGGGGGCAGCCACGGCCACCGCGGGATAGAAAAGAGAAAAAAGTAGGTGGTGGCCATGGCGGCCGGCGTAGCCTGTTGCCGGTGAGGTAGGGCGAGCATCTACAGAGAGGAAGAGGGGAGAGAGCGGAGCTCGCGGTGCAGAGGAGATGTGCGCGAGCAGAAGAATGAGTGGATCCCGTTCACCCGTGAAGAGATAAGGTAAAAGACTAGGCGGTCGTTCGGTGATGGACCCACGTGTAGACGAACGAGTTGCGGAGTGAGCGCTGTGACCGGCCGAAACTTGGCCGGTCGACCGCACGTAAACCTTTCCCCTATATTTTAGGGTATCTTTTCTTAGTATGGTAATGCTATACTACTGCCTCAGCTGCTTTCGTTTGAAAGGAAAAAAAAATCTACAAAACTGAATTAAATAAAGTGCATCGTCAAATTTGAACTATCCTGATAGTTAGGGCCGAACATTGAGTCAAAAGCATCACGTTCCCTTGATGTATATACCTTGCTGATGGTCTTTGTTTATGAACATGTCCCATGAAAACAGCATCTCGAGTATTTGACATAAATATCTCCAACAACACATTGCGGCCTAGGAATTCAGATTCGTCTATATATATCCACTACCAGTGATCAGAGTGTTAAGGCACCAATGCAAGAAAGAAAAGTGAGAGCGAGGCTAGGTTGAGAACATGAGACATCCACCCTGATATATGAACCTGCTCTTTTTGGACGTACTCCTACATATTAGCACACAAGATAGGCGACACCCACATACCTAAAAGGGAAGATGAGGACAGATTCACAGAGATGACACGTAAGGACATGCATATGGGAACTGGAGACATCGGAAGATTAAAAAACTGCTTCACATCGGTCTTGCTCACCGTACTCCTTGTTGTAAGGCGCCTCCTCCACTGCTTGACCACCGCGAGCTCGATCGTGACTGCCCACCTGTTCAAACTGTGCAACCCTCGAGCACATGTGTGCCTTCCCACATCCAATTCTTGGTAGATTGCTTGCTCAAGCTTGCTCCCACATCGGAGGCTTGCTCCTCCAAAAGGAAATACTTGACCCCGAGGAGGGTGAGTGCCTTCTCTGGCCAAAAAAATCTGGTGAAGGTCGATCAGTTAGCATTCACTTGCGATTTCATCGCCCAGCGCTAGAGCTCTGTTTCCTCTGCTCACGACATGCACCATCTGCATCCGACCGTCTGTAGGCGATAGGCATGCTTGGCAACCTGCGCAAGAGGCGGTGCTGCACGTACGCGCCTAGATCTCACTGAGCAGTCCAGGCGTCCAGCAGGAGGCCACCGGATCCAAATTGTTTAGACATATATGGTGTGATAATTATTGAGGAAATCGCTAACTGGTAGATGCTTGGTTGGTTGATGAGTAGGGGATTAATAGGCTAATCAGCAAGTTATACCAGTAATCGGACGATTTATCAGTTTACCGGCAACTCGATGTCCCTATGAGTAGGGATTAATCAACGAGTTAACTAGTTAATCGGATGAATTCTTGAACAGGGGTTGTGATGGATGGACTAGTCATTCAAATAGAACCTGGTTTAATCAACTGTTTGGAAATTCAAAGAGACACTCACACACGGCAAATGATGCAATTATCAGAAGGAAACTGGCGCTCCGGTGCCGACTAGTTTATTAGGAAGAAGTGGCCACAACAACAACAATAACAACAACGACAACAACAAAGCCTTTAGTTCCAAACAAGTCGGGGTAGGCTAGAGGTGAAACCCATAAGATCAGGAAGAAGTGGCCAAACATTAAAATTGAATTACTCCTCCTGTTCCTCATGCTTAAATATATTTCCGAAATTGCAGCATATATAGTATTGTCGAATCTGGGCATTTGAACCATTAAAAAATAAACCGCCCAAAATTATTTGATGTACTGTACAAGGACTCATTAATTAATACCTATCGCGTGTTGAGTGGTGCAGTACTAGTGGCCCCATTTTCGGGCTGGAGACATCCATGGAGAGGGAGCAAGCCGGCACAGAGCAAACTTTAAAATCCGTTAGTCTACAGAACCGGTGATAGCCGTGGTGGCACACCTTGGTCCTAGGTTGCTAGAGGAACGAGCGGAGGCTGTCAATAGCCTAGTAACGTACCTTCAACAGTCGTTGCTGGATGGACTTCAATCGCCAGCTTCGCGAACAGCTAATTCTCGGTACACGCTCGTTATTTTTTCCTGTGTTGTGCAAACCAGAGTGACGGCTTCCCTAAATGAGTTGTCTGGCCCAATTAATCATAGTACTCCAAAAAATCTATGGGAATTGCTTCTCGTAAGAAATTAGGACCACGTTATTTTGGTCATGTTTTCACAGGAAACAGAGACCCACGTGCATCCAACGGTCACCCTTTATCCTAGGTTGCTACAGGAGAGTGGTCAGGAGGCGAACTAGTGGATGCTGCCAATGATCTACTACCTCTCTACCAAATTATAAAACATTTTTGCAGTTTAAAAATGTCTTATAATTTGGTATGGAGGGTGTAGTAACGTACCTCCAATAATCGTTGCTGGATGGACATCAATCGCCCGCTTCCTGAACAACTGATTCTCAATGCACGCTCGTTACCACATGACACATGTGGTAAGGAGTCCAAACAATTAAAAAAAAGAGAATACACTCTCGTTATTGTTTCCCTTGTTGTGCAAACCAGACTGACGGCTTCGTTAAATGGGTTGTCTGGCACAACTAATCATAGTACTCCAAAAACGCTACAGAAATAGCTTCTCCTAAGACATAAGGCCCAAGTTTAGGTCAAGTTTTCACAGGAAACAGAGATCCACGTGCATCCAATGGTCAGAAACAGTTCAATCTACAAATGATTGGTCCAGACATCTGCGGGCATGAGAGGGCCACTATTGCAGGAATGCCTAGCAGTGGCAGGCGTAAAAAGGCCATCAGTGGCGGGTAAGCCTCCCAGGGGTGACCTCCACTGACCTCCCACCACTGCTAATACACAATCAGTGGCAGGCATATCCTCCCGCCCGCCGCAGCTAGATGTTGTAGTTGTGGCGATCCACATTCCCTCACCCACCGCAGCTGTATGCTGGAGTTGGGACCATACAAGCATCAAGAATTTACATATTCGATCACATGCATTACGATCTATCATAGTTTAGTAGCACATTTTATCATAGTTATAATAAACGAGCTAACAACAAGTTGCCCAACTGCATATAGCAAATCCTATAGAAATTTTCATAGAAACTAATATGAAAGTATCGATCATAGAGACCACATTATGGCACTGCAGAAATAGTTGACAAAAAAAAGTTCAACTCTGTCATAGCAACTTGCAATTAAACTCAACTCTGTGAAGAATTGTCCTCGTCTCCAATCATCTTCTTGACCTAGGGTAGGGCGGACTTGGCAGTTTCAAAAACTGTCTCGGCGGCCTCGACGGCTCCTTGCGCACACTCTGCATCAGCTTTGCGGCTTCTGGCTGCCCTCGCAGGATCAGGAGATCCTTCAACGCTCTTGCCGTATTGTAGAGCCATCTGGGTGTCTACTAGGGTTCTCTCCCCATAGGTGAGTGCGAACACAGAATATCCAACCAGCCTCAAGACGGTGTCCAGGGCTATAGGAGTTGTAACGAGGCATGTCGGCGCCTCCATCTAAATCGCAATAGTTGACAGTTAGATAAACCACATTTATACGAAAGCAACTATGTAAGAAGGTAATAAGAATTGCGTACGGAATCCCTCGATGTCTTTCTTTGGCTGGTTCTTCGACTATCGGTGATGGTCGTTCTTCACCTTCTCCTCTTCCTTTGTCAATGTATCGTAGGAAGAGGAGGAGGATAGAACGACCCCCTACGACAACAGTCGGTTCATGTTCCAAGTGGTTGTATAATGATATACACTCAATGTTATTTCGACTGATGGTGAAGGTCGTCCTTCACCTTCTCCTCCTACTTTACCAAGTTCTCAGAGGAAGAGGAGAGGAAGGGCGAACCCTATGACAACAGTCGGTATCCAACTCTTAAAAAAAAACTCTCATCTCAGTATGTGGATTTTGAGTGAGAATTGCCCCCCTAACCAAGAATGTAGCTAACAATATTAGCAAACTAATTAAATAGCTACATGACTCAGTTTGGCGAAACATATCAACAGCACTACATTAAAATTCAGGCATGAACTATGCTTTCAAATGGACACATTAAGTGCTAGAAATTTGGCGAAACAGAAATAAATCAACGTTTTGCCAAAACATTTGCTCTTATTATGAATCCACGTAAAGAAAGTTCCTATAATCTACAGTCTACGGTCTACGAATTTGAATAAGAAAGCTTCTATACTCTACAAATAATAGTCTAACTACCAATATCGACATCAATACATTAAAATTTGGGCATGAACAATGCTTTAAAATGGACGTATTAAGTGCTAGAAATTTGGCGAAACGGAAATAAATCAACGTTTCGCCAAAACATTAGCTCTGATTATGAATCCCTGTAAAGAAAGTTCCTATAATCTACGGTCTACAGTCTACGAATATGAATAAGAAAGTTCCTATAATCTACGAATATGAATAAGAAAGTTCCTATAATCTATGGTCTACGGTCTACAGACATGAATAAGAAAGTTCATATACTCGACAAACAAAGAGTGTAACTAACAATATCAACATCACTCTACATTAAAATTTGGGAATGAACTATGCTTTAAAATCGACATATTAAGTGCTTGAAATTTGGCGACACGGAAATAAATCAATGTTTCGCCAAAACATTAGCTCTTATTATGTAAAGAAAGTTGCTATAATCTACAGTCCACGGTCTATGAATATGAATAAGAAAGTTCCTATACCCTACAAACAGAGAGTGTAACTAGCAATATCAACATCACTACATTAAAATATGGGCATGAACTATGCTTTAAAGTTCATATAATCTACGGTGTATGATCTCCGAATATGAATAAGAAATTTCTACAATCTACGAACAAACAATGTAACTACAATCTATGATCTACAAACCCTAGCCGTAACCCGGCACCTAACCCACGTACTCTAATTCTAACCCTAGCTCCCGTACCAATGTGGGTGGCGGCCATGGCCGGGTGGGTGTTGGTGGCAGCCACGCCCGTTGGGGTGGGTGACTACGGGGGCGACGAGATCCTACCGGATCCCATGGCGACGTCGACGGAGGGTCCGACGGGGGCGGTGAACATGATGGCGGGGCCGATGTGGATGACGAACACGATAGCAGGGCCGACATGGGCGAGGAACATGACTGTGGGGGCGACGAGGGTGGCCGAGAGAACGGCGGGCGACAGGGCCGGCGAGCCAGAGGCGACGATTGCGCCGAGAGCGAGATCCATGGGGACAGTTAGGGTGAGTGAAGTGAGGCGACGACGGGGTGCGTGTTGGCGATAAAACGTGTTCGTGTTGCGACGGGCGGCAACTAGCGACCGCCACAATTATGTTCTGACAAAACTGGATGGCTGGCAAGGATAACTAGTGGCGGTTGCTAGGAATGGCCTGCCACTGCTAGGTCATCTGCCTGTGGTGGGCAATAGTTTGTGCCCGTCACAGCTGAGTTACGCACACAAGTCTTGCCCGGGTGAACATACCTGGAAGCAGGTTTTGTTACCCGTCACTACTAGTTTTCAAAAATAGCTATGGCTGGAGCCCCATCTCGCTTGCCACTCATTGGGGTTCACCTATAAGCCCTTTCCCAACAGTGGGCGGGGATTAGGTGCTGCTTTACTAGCTTAAATTAGTATGGGAAGTGCAGCTAGTTTAATTAGCTCCATCCGGTGCGATACACAAGGATAAATTGATCGGTGGAGAACATGATCGTGCTTGATTTTTTGTGCTTGGACAACTGGAAAAGATGTCTTTGTCATGGATTCGTGTCATTAAGTAAGATAACGTTCTACATATTATACTGGGCGGAGTTTTTGACCAGAAACTTGGCAAACGATTCATTGCATTTCAGGAATGAGATGAGCATCCTTGCAGGTTGTTACTTAACGAGACATATCTAATTTGTATGTTTCGAGTATTGAAACCAAAATGTTATGTGCATTTAGCAACTTAACCAAGTACACTAGCATCTTCCCACTAATACTCTGTATATTTACCTTTTGGATTGCTGTTTCCATTTTTCATTTGTGTTTTGCCGTAGCTAGAATATTGTAAGTTTCTGGGTATTTCTGTTGCTGTTACCCATGGCTTGCGCTTGCAAAATGACATAGTAACTCTTGCATGTATTCTTAGTTTCTTCCAGAAACCATGCTGCCACATCTGACCTGTGCATCCTATATATTAATTTCTCCATGACCTTCACATGTCTAAGGGTACTGGTTCATGTTGGTTCTTTGGCTTGTTCTTCTCCTCTCGGTGATGGTCGTTCTTCACCATCTCCTCTTCCTTTATCAATGTATCGTAGGATGAGGAGGAGGCCAGAACGACCCTCTACAACAACAGTCGTTCATCTTCCAAGTGGTTGTATATATGATATACACTCAATGTTATTTCGACTGATGGTGAAGGTCGTCCTTCACCTTCTCCTCCTACTTTACCAAGTTCTCAGAGAAGGATGATAGGAAGGGCGAACCCTACGACAACAGTCGGTATCCAACTCTAAAAAAACTCTCATCTCAGTATGTGGATTTTGAGTGAGAATTGCCCCCTGAACAAATAATGTAGCTAACAATATTAGCAGACTAATTAAATAGCTACATGACTCAGTTTGGCGAAACATATCAACGGCACTACATTAAAATTTGGGCATGAATTATGCTTTAAAATGGAGGTATTAAGTGCTAGAAATTTGGCGAAACGGAAATAAATCAACGTTTCGCCAAAACATTAGCTCTTATTATGAATCCCTGTAAAGAAAGTTCCTATAATCTACGGTCTACGGTCTACGAATATGAATAAGAAAGTTCCTATACTGTACTAAATAAGAGTGTAACTAACAGTATCAACATCACTACATTAAAATTTGGGCATGAAATATGCTTTAAAATGGACATATTAAGTGCTAGAAATTTGGCGAAACGGACATAAATCAATGTTTCATCAAAACATTAGCTCTTATTATGAATCCTTGTAAAGAAAGTTCTTATAATCTACGGTCTACAGACTACGAATATGAATACGAAAGTTTCTGTACTCTAAAATCAAAGATTCTAACTACCAATATCAACATCACTACATTAATATTTGGGCATTACTATGCTTTAAAATGGACGTATTAGTGCTAGAAATCTGGCGAAACGTAAATAAATCAACGTTTCGCCAAAACATTAGCTCTTATTATGAATCCCTGTAAAGAAAGTTCCTACAATCTACGGTCTATGGTCTACGAATATGAATAAGAAAGTTCTTATACTCTACAAAAGAAGAGTGCAACTAACAATATCAACATCAGTACATTAAAATTTGGGCGTGAACTATGCTTTAAAATGGACGTATTAAGTGCTAGAAATTTAGCGAAATGGAAATAAATCAATGTTTCGCCAAAACATTAGCTCTTATTATGAATCCCTGTAAAGAAAGCTCCTATAATCCACGGTCTACGGTCTATCAATATGAATAAGAAAGTTCCTATACTCTACAAACAAAGAGTGTAACTAGCAATATCAACATCACTACATTAAAATTTGGGCAAGAACTATGCTTTAAAGTTCATATAATCTACGGTGTACGATCTACGAATATGAATAAGAAAATTTCTACAATCTATGAAAAAAGAATGTAACTACAATCTACGATTTACAAACCCTCGCCATAACCCGGCACCTAACCCACGTACTCTAATTCTAACCCTAGGTCCCCTACCAATGTGGGTGGCGACCAGGGCCGTGGTAGTTGGTGGCAGCCGCGGCCGTTGGTGTGGGTGACGAAGGGGGTGACGAGACCGTACCGGATCCCATGGCGACGGCGACGGCGGGCCCACGGGGGCGACGAGCACGATGGCGGGGCTGACGTGGACGGCGAACACGGCGGCAGTGCCGATGAGGCGGGGAACAGGACGGCGGGGCCGACGAGGGTGGCCGAGACGACGGCGGGTCCGACAGGGCCGATGAAGAGGATGGCGAGGCAGAGGCGACGACTGTGCCGAGAGGGTGATGCCCCGCCATGTGGACGGTTAGGGTGAGTGAAGTGAGTCGACGACGGGGTGCGCCTGGGGGATAAAACGTGTTCGTGTTGCGCAGGCGAACTAGTGACCGCCATAGTTACGTTCTGACAAAACTGGATGGCTGGCAAGCATAACTAGCGGTGGTTGCTTGGAGTGGCCCACCACTGCTAGGTCATCTGCATGTGGCTGGCAATAGTTTGTGCCCGTCACAGCTGCGTTACGTAGAAAAGTACCGACCGGGTGAACATAAGTGTGGCGGGCAGGTTTTTTTACCCACCACTACTAGTTTTCAAAAATAGTTGTGGCTGATGCCCCATCTCGCTCCCCACTCATTGGGTTCACCTATAAGCCCTTTCCCAACAGTGGGCAGGGATTAGGTGCTGTTTTACTAGCTTAAATTAGTATGGGAAGTGCAGGTAGTTTAATTAGCTCCATCCAACACTACTAGGGAAAAGGCTAGCAGTAGCGCACGCTACTGATAAGGCGCTACATCTAAACTTTACCAGAAGCGTGGGTTTAGCAGCGCTACTGCTAATAAACATAGTAGTAGCGAGCTTGCTGACCCACGTGCTACTGCTAAAAGCACGCTGCTACTATGTGCATACCCGTGTTACTGCTAAATTTTCCTGTATTTTCTTTTTTGCAGCATATTAGCACTGTATTTGTATAGGTTTTATGCAGTAGTCTCATCATATGATTTTATGGTCATGATGAGTTATTATATATAACAGTGGGTGAAAGAGATGTGGATTAGATCCAAGTGAAGGCAACATGGTGTAGATCCAAAGTACTACTAATCCAAACTTGATCACTTTAGTTTGGATTAGTAGTACTTTCAATCTGCACCATGTTGCCTCCACTTGAATCTAATCAATGTTTATTTCACCCACTGATATATATCTTATATTTACTGATTGGAAGCACCATACGAGGCTCCAAGTTAATTATAGAGAAACAACAATAATAACTGTAGGATTGTTTAATATACGACTAGGATTAAAAGAAATCTAGATGTTTCACATAAGAGTCCTACAAGGTTACGCAATAGAAACGGGTCCATCCGCAAGTCAAACGAAAAAAGAAACGTGTCCTAGACACTTACGGCCAGCCACCAAGGAAAAACAATAATAAAAAAATAACCCATAGCAACACGTTTCCATTGATGGATCGGATTGTGATGATCTAATGTTTGGCCCACATTGTAAGTTTCAGGTAAACAGATATTTGATGCATTCAGTTGTTGGATTTAGCCTGGTAGATCGATTCACCCCAGGAGTTATACACATACGTACAAGTGCCAGCTAGCCTAAGGAAGCTAGCACACAGTCAATCCATCGATGTATTTGGCGTCTGTTCTGTTCAGTGAAGTCGCCAAGACGTTCCGCCGAGATCGATCCGATCGTAGCCGGTAGAAGCGAGATCATATACGTATGCCTACACGACTGCAGATGTATCATACGTATGTACTGCACCTAGATAAAATAAATCAAGCAGCCTGCCTGCCTACTTGCTATACTTTAGAATGTTAGCAATACGGGACCGTATAACAAATCTGATTCATGTGATCTATTTATTTGCAAATATTTTACGTGTTTATAGGAGCGGCTTCTCCAAAGATGAGTTGGGGATCTGCATGCGTATATGTACATGATTCAGTCATAATACTGGATGCATGCGTACAAGTGATACATACTGTGTTCTCAAAAAAATACATAAGACTATACATAATTTCAATGTTTATCTTTTCACTTTTATGGGTGTTAGATTCATGATTTAAGGCAGAACACAATTTTTTACAAGCGATGCAAAATATGTGAAATAAATTTTTGAAGTATGCAATTTGCGGACTACAAATTTCTAACTCTAATTATGACATATATAATTTAAAAAATATTTCCTCGCTTCGGTAATGACCTATAGAAACCCTTTTGTATTGTTTCTTTTCAAGTAACATATATAAACTACATTGTATTCTTAACCCATATTGCATTAGAATATTTTAGATTGTTATTTCTCAGGGACTAAGCAAAAATTATTACTAGGTCGACAAAGTTGCAGCATAAAAAATAGAGTAATTGATGTGTGACATCTATTTGCACGTCTCAAAGACAAAAATCCACATGATTTTAAAGTTTTGTAACTATCTAATTCTTCTTTGATAAAGAATCAACACTTCTCATCATTTACTAATGGATAAGAATTTATATATTGGTCAAAGAATATACGCTCGTAACAATTTATAATACTTCATGCCCTAGGAGAAGAGTAATGACTTAAACTATTCTGAAAGGGCATAACTATTTTTTTGTAATTACCGCTCAACAAAAAAAATTCCAATTATCTCAAATTGATAAAGGTAACTAAGAAAAATTTACAGATGCAAAAATGGTGTCGTTTTACCAAAATATTAATCAATTTGTAGCTTTCTAGTTTTCAATCATGTATCGTTTTTGCCAATAATGTTTCCACCTTTGATTTTTTTTTATTTTTTGAATTACTACCATGAATTAGGAATTAATTTCACATTTTGTACTAGACATACATCAATTTATACGTTGGCACTAATTATGGTTGTGCACTGATTGAAAGGCTAAACAATGTGACCGTGATTTTCAAAAGTACACATATAATTAAACACCAAGTTTTTGGACTCAAGTCGCTAGCCCGTGCAGCTTCACGGATTGATGACTAGTATATAATAACTCATCATGCTCATAATAATATAACAACTCAGCATCATCATCATAATAATAACTCATCATCGTTATCATAATAACAAGTCATACTCATCATCATCATAATCATCTAACAACTTCTTCTTGGTATCATAATAACAAGTCATACTCATCATCATCGTAGTCATCTAACCAACCCTAGTTAATTGTTCTTAGCACAGGATCATGAGTATTAGCTAGGACCTACTATCCTCTCTAATGTAAAATAGCATAAAACAATATAGCCCTTGACTCTGCATTATGGAGAATGGAGATTATCCTGTCTCCAATTCATGTGCTTCGCACAATGTTGCTTCCAAGTAGCTCGCTATGATTATTCATACATTTTTTCCATTCTTTGATTGTCATGTCTTCATCGGTTTGAGAAATCTTGTATGAACAGCGGTGAAGCCTAGGCGGACTTGGCCGTAAGGTAATAACATCAAGGCGACCTTTCGGGAACATCAGATGAGGCACACAATCCTTCGGGATTTTCTGTTGAAGAACATAATAATAATGTCGTAGTTAGCAATGTAGTTTAGCTTTAGAAGAATGTATGCAAAAGATGCACCGATGTCGTAATAGTAAAAAAATCTTACCATGCCATCTCCATGGATGTTACCGTAGTTCAACATGTGCACTAGTGGCATGTATTGACCATAATGTGGAGGAGTTTCATAATTCTTAATGAAAGTCTCAACATCTTATATCTTATATTTACTAATCGGAAGCACCAACAGAGGCTCCACATTAATTTTCAGAAAATACGCTTATTGTCCATCGGATCTCCGTATTAACTATTGACAGCCATTAGATGAACTATCACAGAGTCCTGGCCTTTTGTCCCACCATACGCCTCTTTTAGAATAAAACATGGGCCGCTGCAAGAAACAGTCATGCCTCCTCCCCATCGTCCTCATCCCCCACGCCTCCTCAAACTTCCACGACCAGCCTCTCCCCAAATCCCATCTCTCTAACCAGGCTGCAATCCATGTTTTTTGCGAGTAAGATTGGATCTGGAGCCATCATCCTCTTGATCTTCTCCGGTTGATGATAGTAATTGCTACACTAGTAGAAAAAGGCCCATTTGTCCCGGTTCTCGAACCGGGACTAAAGGGTTGGGACTAAAGCCCAATACCTTTAGTCCCGGTTCGCCTACGAACCGGGACAGATGGGGCTCCACGTGGCCGCTGCGGCTTGCCCAGGCAGGAGGGCCTTTTGTCCCGGTTGGTTGCACCAACCGGGACCAAAAATCATCCACGCGTCAGCATTTCAGGGGCTGGGGTTTTTGTTTTTTTTTTGAAAGGGGGGGGGGGGGGTGGGGGTTTTGTAGGGTTAATTTAGGGGTTTCATATATTGTGTTAGCTAGCTAATAGAGAGAAGTCTCCTCTCTTATCTCCGTGTTTGGTCGACGCTATGTACTATATGTATAGAGAGGACTCGACACGCTAGCTAGTAAGCAAATGAAGGAAACCATTAAGTACACAAGATCGTCATGAACATATACAGAGAGAAGTGATCGACCTCCTCCTTCTCCGAGAGATTGGTCGAACAACAAGTTTTCGTATATCTATCCGACTCTACTAGCTACATATATACAAGATAAGATCTCTTACAATCCCTAACATCTGATGAATCCCGCCAATTCCTCTTGAATTGCTTTTATGCGATCTTGTGGTAGGAGTTCATCCCGCATCTGCCATATCTAATTTGAAGAAGGGGGTCAATACATATATATGAATGAAACTCAACACAAATGATGGTAATAAAATAAAATTGTGAATATTATTGCTTACGCACTTCATATTGTTTTTCAGAGTAGCCCCGCTTAGAGGTCGTCGCGTTGTAGATGTACTCGCAAACGTAGTATCCACAAAAACAATTCCCGCCTTCCTGCCACAACCACTTTACGAGAAATAGAGGTCAATCAAACTGATAATCAAGCATTATAAATGGTATTGATGAAACTAGCTAGAATCAATGGGAGATGCACGGAACTAGCTAGTAGTACTTACTTTTGGGTGTGTAAATCGCAGCTCCCCCGGCAGTGCCGGAGCTTCTGCGGTGAACACTTTCCAAACCCTGCGAGACAAAGAAAATAATTACTTGATATCAAGAAATGAACAAAGTTGCCGATATGGTGCGATAATGATCGATTGAACTTACTTCTGGAGCATTTCAGTCATGGCCGCATACTCCTTGGGATCTTTTCATCTTGAGTCTAAGACGGTTACTAGTCCCTGCTCAAGCTTAATCTCTAGGAGAATAAAGTGGAAGCTGCGCATGCATGCATAACTCATCAATTGCATTACTATAACCTCGAGTAATAAGGGAAACCGAATATGCAGAAGACAGTAACACTCACTTGAAGTTGTAAGGAAAGAGTATTTTATCTTTGTTTTTATTTTTAAGCAACGATTGTAGCAAGTTGGCCTCGGTTTCTTTGGCATTATATTTAACCGTCCATTCATCTATGAGATTTGTGTTAATGAACCCAATATCATAGATTTGTGCTTTTCTGCATTTGACGATCTTCAATCTGCATAATATAGTGAGGATAATTATATATACATGCAACGAAAGAGCTGAGCTATATATAGAGACTTAATTACAGAAGTATAGTACTTATAGACAGTAGGAAGTGATGATTATTTTATCGAGGTCCTTTTGATTGAAAAACTGGAAGAACTCCTCAAATGGAATAGACAACAGATCAATTCCAACGAGGTCGTGCTCCTCTTTAACTCTCAGCGTCAAAATATCATTCCCAGACTTGCAGGTGTCCATGTACCACTCATGGAATCTTCACATCATCGTTGTTAGAGGAGGATCACCAGGTTTGACGAGAGGCTTCCCGTACCGGTATTTGTGTCCGTCCACCTTCATTGTATCAAAATGTGCATCATCGGACAGGTAATCACTAGGATTAGTACCGGCCAGCATCCCCGGCAGATTTGCGATGATATCGCTAGACACCTTGAGCGGGTGGCACGATTGGTTCGACTATTCGCCGAGATGGGGAATTTTTTTCCCACTTCTTTGTTCTTGTAACCTTTTGTCACTTGAAGTAGTTCCTGACCGGCGCGCTCCTTCCACTGCCTTTTGAAGAGCGCGGACATGGTTGTCATCCGGCCGAGGCGGTGGTGGTCGCTTCAGGGCATCCAAAGTGCGCTTCAATTTCACCGGATCTATCTTCTCCTACGGAGGTGGATTTTTCTTTGCAGAAAAGTCCTTCACTTGGGCTTGACAGATCTGCGTGTTTTCCTCCTTGGTCATCTCGTATGGTAACTTCTCTAGAGGCTTGAGAGATGGACCGAATCTGTATTGCCTCCCGCCTCTGGCTGTACTGCTAGACGCCGGAGCAGCCGGAGTGGCTGCGGCTGTCTTCCTTCGTTGCTTACGAGGCGGAGAAGGAGGCGGAGTGCTATGACGCGCCGGAGCAGCCGGAGCGGCGGCGGCTGTCTTCCGCTGTTGCTGACAAGGCGGAGGAGGAGGCGGGCTGCTCAGACGTGCCGGCGCAGGCGGAGAAGGAGGTGGAGTGCCGCCACGCACCGGAGTAGCTGAAGAAGGAGGCGGAGTGCCCTGATCACTCGCCGGAGGAGGAGGCTGACTGCCCTGACTCGCGGGAGGAGGAGGAGGAGGCGTCCAGTTCGGAAGGTTGATGAGCTCCTTCCGCCATAGACATGGAGTCTTCAGAGCAAGACCCAGCTGAGTCTCCCCTTCACCGGTAGGGTGGTCAAGCTCGAGCTCCTCAAATCCCTCCGTTATTTCATCGACCATCACAACAGCATAGCCTTATGGAATCGGAAGGCAGTGAAAAGTTGCGCCGGGTTCAGGAGGTGCAACAGAGCCGACAGCCGCCTTGACTTTGAGGTGCTGCCATTGTGTCATAAGGTGGCAATCTTGAGCCTCCGTGATAGCATCCACGGGGTAGCTGGGAGCCGTGAAGTCAGGCTGCTGAAGGAACTCGGTGGAAGCCACACTGCTTCTCCGCTGAGATGGTGGGGTAGCTTCTGGGGTAGCTCCGGCAGGTCGCTGGCTCTGAACTAGTGCTTGTTCCTCTAGCGCTCGTACCCTTGCATTCAGCTTCTGCAGTTCGGTCTGCTCCACTTTCCACCTCCTCTCCCGGGTTTTCTAACGGCCTGCGCAGGGAAACCCTTCCTTCCACGCAACGGAGCCTGCCGTGCCTCGTGTTCATCCTGGGTGCTCAGGATTCCCGAGGGCCTGTGTGAGCTTGTCGTTCTCTCTGTCGGGAATGAACGTCCCTTGCTGCGCTTCGGCGATATACTTCTGAAGCTTCTTGACGGGTATTTGAAGTTGCTCATCCGTCCAACGGCACTTCCCTGTTTCAAGGTCCAAGGTTCCCCCAACCCCGAAGAACCAAGTCCTTGAACGGTCTGGCCAGTTCAATGTCTCTAGTTCGACCCCTTTATCAAGCAGGTCCTTCTCAGCCTTATCCCACAACGGCCGGGCTTTCAGGTAGCCACCTGACCCCGTGCGATGGTGATGCTCCTTCTTTGCAGCATTTTTCTTGTTTGTCGCTGACATCTTCTTACTCTTCTCCGATGTCTTGTGGGCCACAAATGCGGGCCAGTGATCTCTTATCTTCTCAAATCGGCCGGTGAATTGTGGAGTCTTCCCTTTGTCGACAAACGTTGATTTTAGCTCATTCTTCCACATCCTGAATAGATCTGCCATCTTCTTAAGAGCATGAGCCTTGACCAATGGCTCTATAACTGGCTTATCCGGATCCTCCTCTGGCGGTAGGGTGAAATTTGCCTTCAGCGCGGTCCAAAGATCATCTTTCTGTCTATCGTTGACAAAAGACACTTGAGGGTCTTCGCTCTTAGGCTTATTCCATTGGTGGATGCTGATCGGGATCATGTCCCTAACAAGAACCCAGCACTGAGCAGAAAATGCTTCCTTGGTCCGGCTGGGTTCAATCGGTTGGCCATCGCCCTTGATTGCTGTGATCATGAACCTTTCATCCTGGCGCAACCTTTTCTTCGGGCCTTGTCTTGTTACCGAAGTTTGGCTTGATCCGGAGGGCTAGAAAAGAAGAAAGAAGAGAGTTAATATGTGTACATACCAAAATAATTAATGCATCAATTAGCTAGTCAGCACAGAGTTAATATGTGTACATACCTCGTCGGACTTTGCAACAGCTCCTTCCTCCGTTCGCTCACCGGAGTAGTCATCATGGTCTCCTTCTTCAACTGGCATTCCATCACCGGAGCCATCATAATCATGTCCTTCCACCTCCATTGTTCGATCATCGGAGCCTGCTTCACCCTCTCCTTCCAGACCATCGGTGTCGTTGAGATACGACAAGACATCACCTCCGCCGAGGATTATGTCCCCCAACAACTGTTCTGCTTCGATGTCTCAGTACTCCATAGTTTCTGCAAATATTACAACATGGCAATTAATATACAAACATGACAGATGGATATATTAGTGCAAATGAAGACCTAGCTAGCTCGACGCTTCTATGGTTTGGAGTGGCCTCGATAACGCTTCTAGGGTTTGGGATGGCCTAGGCAATGCTTCTAGGGTTTGGGCTAGCCTCGACAACGCTTCTAGGGTTTGGGCCGGACCGCCTCTCTCATGAATGTCCGACTTCCGGACCGACAAGGGATTTAACAAAATGACGCCATTCTGGATGTGCAGAAAATGGTCCATATTTTTCCTGATCTCATCTACCCTTCTATATGTCATGTTGTCTAGTGTCAAAGAATTCAAAAAAACCATGACTTCATCATTAGCCGGAAATGACAGGCGCATAATGGTACGAAGCTCTTCAAAGTTATTTTGGAACGGAGTTTCCGATAGAATAATTCGCTTTTTGGTACAAAGTTCAGCAAGAGGCCTTCCGAATATCACTATTTGGAAGGCCTTTGCTGAAATTCGTACCAAAAGGCGAATTATTCTATCAGGAACTCCGTTCCAAAACAACTTTGAAGAGCTTCGTAGCATCATACGCCTGTTACTTCTGGCAAATGATGAAGCCATGGATTTCTTCAATACTTTGACAGACAACGTGACATATAGAAGAATATATATATATATATATACATATATATATATATATATACATATATATATATATATATATAGATGAGATAAGAAAAAAATTGGATCAACTTGTGCACATCCATAATGGGGGCATTCTTGATAAATCTGGACCCTCGACCCCTGGACGACCCTCGACCGTCGACCCCTCGGCGACCCTCGACCCTCTACCCTAGTTCACGACCCTCGACCGCTCGGCGATCCACGACCCTCGACCCTAGTTCCCGACCCTCGACCCCTCGGAGTTCCTCGACCCTCGACCCCTCGGGCGGTCCTCGACCCTCACCTAGTTCCCGACCCTCGACCCCGATCTCGCCGGTTCCTCGTCGACCTTCACCTCGCAGCGTTCCTCGACCCTCTACCCTAGTTCATGACTCTCGATCCCTCGGCGTTCCTCGACCCTCGACCCCTCGACGACCCTCGACCCTCGAACCTTCGGCGACCCTTGACCCCTCGGTGCCCCCTGGACCCCAGGACGACCCTCGACCCTCGACCCCTCGGTGACCCTCGACCCCTCGGCGTTCCTCGACCCTCGACCCTCCGCGTTCCTCGACCCTCTACACCTAGTTCCCGACCCTCGACCCCTCGGCGTTCCTCGACCCTCGACCCCTCGGCTTTCCTCGAACCTCGACCCCCAGCGTTCCTCGACCCTCTACCTAGTTCCGACCCTCGACCGCTCGGCGATCCTCGACACCCTCGTTCCCGATAAAAATTAAGAAGAGGAAGAAAGAAGAGAAAACAAGAGGAGAAGAAGAAAAAAGGATAAGAAGAAGGAATAGAGGAGAAGAAGAAAATAGATTAATATTAATCTATTTTTTCTTCTTCTCCTCTATTCCTTCTTCTTCTCCTCTTTTTTTTCTTCTTCTTCCTCATCTTATTTTTTTTTCCCTCTTCTTCTCTCCTCTTCTTCTCCTTCTTTCTCTTCTTATTATTTTCTCTCTTCTTCTCTTTTTTCTCCCCTTTTTCCTCTCCTTCTTTTTCTGCCCTTCTTCCTTCTTCCTTCTTCCTCTTTTCCATACATATAATAATTTTAAAAAATACATACATACATACATATAAATAGAAAGCATATATATATAACAAAATAAACATATATAAAAAAAATAGCAATGCGGCGGCGGCGGCGGTGCTCACAAAGGAGGCGTCGGGGCGGGCAGGGGCGGGCCGGGCGGCGTTGGGGTGGCGTCGGGGTGGCGTCGGCGTCGGGCCGGGGCGGCGTTGGCGTCGGGGCGGGCAGGGCGGGCGGGGCGGCGTCGGCGGCGGGGCGGGCAGGGGCGGGCTGGGCGGCGTCGGCGGCGGCGGCGGGGCGGGTAGGGGCGGGCCTGACAGCGTCGGTGACGATGGCGAGGTGGAGCAGGGCTCGGCGTCGACGGCGATCGACAAGTGATTTTTGGAGAAACTGCTAAGTTTTTCTTATATACACGAAACATTGGTCCCGGTTCGTGGCACAAACCGGGACCAATGCCCCCTTTGGTCCCGGTTCATGCCACCATCCGGGACCAAAGGTCTCTTTTCAGCAGCCCAAAGGGCGGGAAACAGACACCTTTGGTCCCGGTTGGTGGCACGAACCGGGACCAAAGGGGTGGCATTGGTCCCGGTTGGTGGCACCAACCGGGACCAATGCACCCCTTTTGTCCCGGTTGGTGCGACCAACCGGAAGCAAAGGCCTTGCACTGGCGCAGGGCGGTGGGATGTTTAGTCCCACCTCGCTAGTTGAGAGAGCTCGAGAGTGGTTTATAAGAGCTGCTACGCTCACCCTCTCGAGCTCCTCTCAACTGCGGGCTTTTTGGCCTACTCTGTGAATCCTTGCCCGTGGGCCTACTTGTAGGAGATATGCCCTAGAGGCAATAATAAATGTTATTGATTATCTCCCTGTTCATAATTAGGTTTATGTTCCATGCTATAACTGCTATGGTTCTCGAGTCTGCAAATAAAACGAGGCTTGGAGGATGACTCATATGCACGTGTGGGATAATAAACGATAAAATGTATTCCTAGTCAAGCCTCTATGACTGGCTCAAGTGTTGCATGATGGTTCTGTTTTCCTGATCATGGGCATGTCTATGCTAGCAACTTTGAGGGCACAATGTTATAAGAACATTTGTGTTGAATCGACCCGATTGATGTTATGCTATGAGATTCATTCGTCACAAGTTAATGGTTAATAACACAGAGATGGTTAATGTTTGCATAATTCCTTAGACCATGAGAGTATCGAGTTTCTTCATACTTGCTTCATGAACTTTGGGGTTTGTTAAACGTCATCCGTAAATGGGTGGCTATTACGGTGGCTTACGGGTTCATGGAAAAGTATGTCAAGTAACTTGATAGCTCGAGATTGGGATTTGCTCCTCCGACAATGGAGAGATATCTCTGGGCCCTCTCGGTGTTACGGTATCCATCATCGTCTGGCCAGACACTTCGTGATTTGATCACGGGGATGTCGGAACACGCTAACGAGAAAAGAGAATAATACCGGTAACGAGGTAACTAGCATAGTGGACAAGTTGTTGATCCACGGGAATGCCAACATGTCTCACCTCAGGTATTTGTAACATATCGCGAAGCAATAGGTATAGCACACAGCAACTGGAGGTTCACTCGAATATTCATTCGTGTGGGTATAGGGGTCAATATGGGTGTCCACGGCACCGATGCTGATCATTGATCGGAAAGTGTTCTGGTCATGTCTATACTTCACCGAACCTATAGGGTCACACGCTTAAGGGTCATCTATCTGCTGAATACTAGACTAGGAGTCCGAGAGAAAGTCACTGGAAATGTTTCAGAGACAAACGGAAATGTTCCAGAGAGAACACCAAAAAAGTTTTGGTAAAACCGAAAAGTTGTTTCGGATAACGAGAAAAAACCGAAAAAAAGGTTTCGGAGCTGCCGGAGTTGTTTACCGGGTAAACAAAGATGGTTTTAAATTAAACCACCATACTGGAAATGTTCCAGAGCATGTCCAGATAATTTTAGAGGGTGCCGGAAATGTTCTGGGACCTTCTGGAATTTTTCAGAAATAATAGTCGCGGAAAACACCTTGTCCCAGCGTGAGGGGACAAGATCCCACGTTACGTGGGGGCTGTTTTGGGCTGTTTTTGGGGGCGCCCCCTTTAGGGGGTAGCCCCCTTGTGGCTGGACAAAGTGTTGGGGGGGGGCCCCATGGGTGGGGGCAGCCCCCACAAAAGGTGGGGCTGGTTGGGAGGAGGTGGGGCGCCATGTGGGGCCCCCATGTTGGGGTGCCATGGACAAGGGGACATGCTTTGCCCTTGTTTTGTGGATGCTTGTCATGTGGCTGAAATATTGAGCCACCACCACCCCCTCCTTCCCCTATAAAAGGAGGTGGAGAGGAGCTCTCCATCACCACTCCAACTCTCTCACACAAGCCATGCATGATCTGGCATTCTCTCTCCCTCCCACGAAATAGTTTCGTTGTGCCGAAAGGCTGTCTGGGTTCCAGTGGGAACTAGTTCTGGACGGCGAAGCCCTGCCGGATAGATGACACCGTATGTGTGCAACTCTGTAGAGAGGTCGTAGTTTCGATCCTAGTGCCCGTGGGGCTGTTCGTGAGTGCCTCCCGAAGGGCTGTCCAAGTGACGGTCCGAGTTCTGTGAGTCCTCCTGAAGGGCTATCCATGACACCGTCCGGGGGACTGTGCGACCGCCTCCCGGAGGGCTGTCCGGGTGGCGGATGAGGGATTACATCCTCGCGGTTGGGAGGTTGTAAATCCTTGCTGCGGGGATCTGCACCGCCGATCATCATCGACTCTACTTCCGCTGCGCTACGAGTCGGTAACGAAAATGATCAAACCTTGTATGCAGTCTCCATAGTGGTCCTGGGCTGGTGCGTAGGTCGGAAATTTTTTGTTTTCTGCTGCGTTACCCTACAGTGGCATCATGAGCCGTGCTATGCGTAGATGCAGGTTGCTATCTAGAATACAAGGAGATGTATGGGTGTTGCACAATATAATTAGGTAGTAGATGAGTTCTATTACTGAAAATTATTTGTGCGGGTAGCAGATGAAATCTGTTACCCGATGTTCTTGTTGCTTCCCTCGAATTTGCGTAGTCCTGATCTTGACAGCATTGTGGAATCTTACAAAGTTCTGGCAATCCGCGATCCTTTCATGCTGCTCCTGAGTATGCTGATTGATAGATCAACGAAGTGCTAACAGTTCTTTGGGTTCCACTTTAGTCAAAGAAAGATGGATGTTTCGCAGACGAAAGGGTAATGCAGATATGATCTGCACGGCGGTCATGCGTATGACGAAGTTCAGTATGGGGCTTGAGATTTTATTTTCTCGTGTTTCATACACCCCGTGAAGTTAATCTAGCGACTTGAATAATCATACTTGATGATGGACGTTGGTAGCTTCGGTTTTTTTCGAAACCTTAGAAGCCACGTAAAACAAGTTTTTGCATGAACCGATTAGAGGCGTCTAACTTGGTTTTGCAGGAGGGTTTGCATGTGCATGTGATGTGGTATAGCAGTGCTCATATTTATTTGATTTGTATGAGATGACTATATGATGTAAATTAATTAACATGACCTGCGTGTCATGATTCGGTATGATGGCTGGAGCCATATGATTGCACTTTAATGACCTGCGTGTCAACCTTATGTAATGCGCTATGAGTCGCTATAGAGATAGCAATATTATCTGGTGCATCGACAAGGTGGTGGCAATCTTCACGAAGGTGAACACCGACGCGAATGCCGAAGATGAAGAAATACAAGACTTCTCCGTCAGAAAGGGCTATACCATATCATGCTATTATGAATTGCCTGAGATGTTTATCCCTAATGTTGCACCCTTCTTGATTGCGCGGTAGTCACTTTTATTAGGGTGATCTCTCACAAAAATATCAAGTAGTTAGTGTTCTCCCAAGTGTAGCACCGTCATGGCACCTAACTTTTCGGGGTATCACATGCTAACATGGGTACGAACGATTAGGGATGTGTGAGGCGGGTGAGTTGAGACCTCGCAGCGAGATCACTTGGTTGTCTCGACGTTCTGGCATGAAAGTCATGAGCTCGGAACACACACATTGAAAGATGAACAAGAGTCACATAGAGATGTGATTGGCAAGTTTGCCTACCGATTGAGATTTTCGTCATCAGTGATGCTACCATCAATTGCGTTGAATTGAAATGCGGATCTTGAATCACTCACAATCAATTATGAGAGATATTGATTTGAGTGGGAGTGCACTGTAGAATTAATTCTATTAATTCTCAGTGCAATTAATTTTGAACAGTGTCTAAGTGTGATTTGCATAATAGTTGTAGAATTATGGCTCGCGTTTCCACCTTCCCTATTAAAATTGAATAGCTGTTAAATATCTGGTTAAAACTTTACGTTTGGTAAACGTAATGTGAGGATTATCCTCAAGAGTGCCAAGAAGGACTTTGTCCTATCGCATACTTTCGGTATTCTCTCGCTTATGCTATGGATCATGTGACTCTCGTCCTTCGATCCAAAGGCTAAAGTTCCGTTTCAGTCAAGCGCAATATGTTTGTTTCCATGAGACCCGAACTTCGAAAGTTTGGATAGTTATGTGATATTCATGGAATCTGAAAATCATTTTCAGAGACAGACAAAGGCTGAAAGATATGAGATATCCAAAGCAATGTTTGTTTGCAAACTATTAGTAAAGGAGTTTACTATGCATTAGACTGATAAGAGAGGGATCCAGAAGAACGCCTGTCATATGATGAAAGGTGAATAAAACAACAACTTAAAGAGAAAGGAAGTGTCCGAAGGGTGTTAGTGTGACTTACACACCTAGGAAGTCTGGGGCTAACGCCACTCTTAAGTTGGGTGCTTCTTCTGAGAGTAGGAGAAATACTGAAAGTTAAACTGTTAGAAGTATAAAGGCAAAAAGAAAGAAGACTGGAATATCCAGCTCATGTATGAATGTCATACAAGATTTTAATGTATATAAGGCTGGTTAAAGATATAGTCCTTGGGAATTATGATTAAATTGTTAATCACTGATTCTTGGGTATTGTGAGTTAAATCACAAAGATACCCGCTCGATTGCATTCTGTTGCAACTCGATGTAAGAACTACTATGGCCTGAAAGACTAGCCAGGAATGAGGTTGAGATACACACATGGAACACAGTAAATGTTACTATACCTTCCATCGGTGTATTACCTATGTATTTACTTTCATAATTCATTTTAGAGTTTCACACTCTAGCCCTTTGCATAAGGAATCTTGCAAAAAGGTTGTTCATAAGAGAGCTTTTGATGTTCGGTGTTATGAATAACATAAGGGCCATACTTTCATTATGAATGAGATGTATGTTATGAATAATGATATTAAAATATTACCTGTGTGTTTACTTTCATAATTCATTTTAGAGTTTCATACACTCTAGCCCATTGCACAATGTTTGTTGCAAAAGGGTTGTTCATAAAAGAACAATTGTTGTTCAGTATTATGAATGACATGAAGGGCCATGCTTCCATCCAGATGGGATGTATGTTATGAATATTGATAGTAATATGATACACCCATAACACTGACGCTAAATGTTGTAAGACTAAAAGAATACCACACAAGTGTGGCACTGCATTTGGTCACATTGGAGAAACCCGCATGGAAAATTCCATTATGATGGATTTTTAAGTCATTTGATTTTTAATCATCTGACACTTGCAACTTTCCTCCGAAAAGTGAAGTGACTGAAATACCGTTCACAGGCCATAAGGAACGAGCAAAGAACATATTGGTGATCATACATTTCGATGTATGTAGTTCGATAAATGTTATTGCAAACAGTGGATTTGTCTACCTTCAAAAATGACTCAAGTAGATATATGGATATTTACTTCATGAGACGTAAGTCTGGATCTTTTGAAATCATTCGTAAGGTTTTCAAAAATGAAGTATATGGTTATTGTAACAAGAAAATTATGTTTCTACAATTCGATTGCAGAAAGGAATATTTGAGTTACAAGTTTAGCGAATGTCTGATGAGTTGTGAAAGTAGTTTCATAACTTGCACCTCCCGGAACACCACTGCATGTGGAAAGTCCGTGAAGATGTAATCAAACCATTTATGACATGGTAAGATCAAAGATGACATATATAAATTTGCCATTATCCCTTTTAAAGAGTGATGCTTTAGAGACTACGGCTTTTATACTGAAAAGAGCTCCATCAGGTCTGTTGAAATCACGCCATGGTATGGTACGCCCAACCATGTTATATCTTTTCTTAAACATTTGGAATATGGGGCTTGTGTAAAAGGTTACAAACTTATTCCAAATCAGACAAGTGCTACTTTGTAGGTTATCCCAAGCAATTGGGTATTCCTCCCTCACTATACCGAGGCAAATAGGTTTGCCACATAGAACGGTATGCTTTTTGAAGAAAATGGTTCTTTCAAAAAGGTGAGTGGGAGAATAATGCAAGTCGACGAGATAACTAGTATCTCTGTCATCAGGTCAAAGGAAAGAGACCTTGGAAGTAATTCCAGAGTTTCCTACTACGACTGATACGGAAGTCTCTACAATAAAATGTATGGACTTCGGTCGAACTTGCAGCTGAACCACGTAGGCAAGGCTCGTGCAAACCTCTCAGGTGCGCAGACGAGACATTGTTGTTAGACAATAGTATACCTACGATACACAAGGAAGCGTTGATGGGCCCTGACTCCGGAATTGGCTAAATGCCAATACAATCCGAGATAGTTTCCATATAAATGTTTCAAGATTAAAATCTTGATACACCTTTCGGAAGACTTAGAGTCTAACGAATTTTATGGAACTTAAAACTGATATGGATAAAAATGTTTTATCCATAAAGCTCGACTTGTTGAAATAACAAGTTCAAGGAGTTGACTATGATGAGGTTGTTTCACAGTAGCGTTGCTTAAAGTCGGTTCGGGTTGAACTAGCAATTAATACATATTTCAGTCATGAGATATGAAACATGGATGACAATAGGATTTCCATATAATGGAAATAAAACCAAGGACTTGCATTTGTTACAGTCCAAGGTATTTTGTCAGTCCAGAGGATGCTAGTAAGTATGCAAACTTCAGAGTTCCAGCGATGGACAGAAGAGAGCAAAATGGAGTTGGAATCTTCGTGTTTTGATGAAATGGTTAAAAGGGTTTTGACTTCATCAATGAGTAACGAAGATGCTTGTGATTCAAGAAAGTAAGTGGGAGCATAATAATATTTCTAGAAACATTGTGTGCTTGCCACATTGTTAATTGGAAATAAATTTCTTGACACGAATTAGGACTTCATTTAAAAATAGTTTTTTGATGAAGTGCTTGGGCTAAATAGCCTTTATATTAGGCATGATGATCTATGGAGATAGATTTACCTAATGGGGCTGAGCAAAGATACATATTGACAAAATGCTAAAACCTTTTAGCGTTAAAAACGTCAAGGAGTGATTCTTGCCGAAGTCACATGGAAAGAATTTTTGCAAGACTCGGTGTCCCAAAACACTGATGAGCAAAATACATGATGGAGATTCCACACACTCTTGTGTTTGGATTAATCATGTATTCCATGGTACGTAAAACAACCAGATATTTCCAATACTCCAAAGTTGTTGCGAGTATAGATACCAAAGTGATCAAAAGTACTAATCATGGGACAACAGTGAAAAAGGGTCATTGAGTACTATAGTAGCACTGATGACATGTTTTCTCGCAAGTGGAGATCATGAAGAGTTCGATGTAAAAGGTTACATCGAAGCAGTCTTCATCATTTCTCCATGCGATTTTCAATTTAAATTGAGGGTTTTGTGTAACACACGATATGGTGGCACAGTTAGTTGGAAATTGTTCCAAACAAGTTACTGTGGCGAATTCTATAACAGAGGCAAAGTATATTGCCGCTTTCGAAGTGACAAACAAGATGTTGAATCATATAGTTCATTCATGAACTAAGTATGGTTCCAAGATGGCTTTTGTAAATGGGACACTACTGCAAGTAGTTGCTCCATAACTCAGTCTGAGGAATCCAGGTTCGACCTGTGATTCGCATACATACCAAGCCAAGTCCATACAAAATATGAATTTTGTGAAAGCGTGAAAACGCGAGGATATGCAAAGATACACACGGAGCTGAAGTCGTCAGATCCGTTGGACATTTAGGCTATACCACAAGAGAAGCATATTTACACCGGTGTGCCACAGGTGCAATGTGCATTAGCATTAAACTAGATTATTGACTCTAGTGCAAGTGGGAGTCTGTAGGAGATATGCCCTAGAGGCAATAATAAATGTTATTGATTATCTCCCTGTTCGTAATTAGGTTTATGTTCCATGCTATAACTGCTATGGTTCTCGAGTCTGCAAATAAAACGAGGCTTGGAGGAAGACTCATATGCACGTGTGGGATAATAAACGATAAAATGTATTCCTAGTCAAGCCTCTATTACTAGCTCAAGTGTTGCATGATGGTTCTGTTTTCCTGATCATGGGCATGTCTATGCCAGCAACTTTGAGGGCACAATGTTATAAGAACATTTGTGTTGAATCGACCCGATTGATGTTATGCTATGAGATTCATTCATCACAAGTTAATGGTTAATAACACAGAGATGGTTAATGTTTGCATAATTCCTTAGACCATGAGAGTATCGAGTTTCTTCATACTTGCTTCATGAACTTAGGGGTTTGTTAAACGTCATCCGTAAATGGGTGGCTATTACGGCGGCTTACGGGTTCATGGAAAAGTATGTCAAGTAACTTGATAGCTCGAGATTGGGATTTGCTCCTCCGACGATGGAGAGATATCTCTGGGCCCTCTCGGTGTTACGGTATCCATCATCGTCTGGCCAGACACTTCATGATTTGATCACGGGGATGCCGGAACACGATAACGAGAAAAGAGAACAATACCGGTAACGAGGTAACTAGCATAGTGGACAAGTTGTTGATCCACGGGAATGCCAACATGTCTCACCTCGAGTATTTGTAAAATATAGCGAAGCAATAGGAATAGCACACGGCAACTGGAGGTTCACTCGAATATTCATTCGTGTGGGTATAGGGGTCAATATGGGTGTCCACGGCTCCGATGCTGATCATTGATCGGAAAGTGTTCCGGTCATGTCTATACTTCACCGAACCTATAAGGTCACACGCTTAAGGGTCATCTATCTGCTGAATACTAGACTAGGAGTCCGAGAGAAAGTCACTGGAAAAGTTTCAGAGACAAACGGAAATGTTCCAGAGAGAACACCGAAAAAGTTTCGGTAAAACCGAAAAGTTGTTTCGGATAAAACCATTGATCCAAAAAGGTTTCGGCAAGCACCGGGAACATTTTGGAGGTTGCCAGATTGGTCTGGTAATTTCTGGAATTTTTCTGGAGAAAAAACCGAAAAAAAAGT
This sequence comes from Thinopyrum elongatum, assembly GCA_011799875.1. Lineage (NCBI taxonomy): Eukaryota > Viridiplantae > Streptophyta > Magnoliopsida > Poales > Poaceae > Thinopyrum > Thinopyrum elongatum. Next base: position 32,625,013 of record CM022303.1, on the reverse strand, counting down.
TTCGGAGCTGCCGGAGTTGTTTACCGGGTAAACAAATATGGTTTTAAATTAAACCACCATACTGGAAATGTTCCAGAGCATGTCCAGATAATTTTAGAGGGTGCCGGAAATGTTCTGAGACCTTCCGGAATTTTTCAGAAATAATAGTCGCGGAAAACATCTTGTCCCAGCGTGAGGGGACAAGATCCCACGTTACGTGGGGGCTGTTTTGGGCTGTTTTTGGGGGCGCACCCTTTAGGGGGCAGCCCCCTTGTGGCTGGACAAAGTGTTGGGGGGCCCCATATGGGTGGGGGCAGCCCCCACAAAAGGTGGGGCTAGTTGGGAGGAGGTGGGGCGCCATGTGGGGCCCCCATGTTGGGGTGCCATGGACAAGGGGACATGCTTTCCCCTTGTTTTGTGGATGCTTGTCATGTGGCTGAAATTTTCAGCCACCACCACCCCCTCCTTCCCCTATAAAAGGAGGTGGAGAGGAGCTCTCCATCACCACTCCAACTCTCTCACACAAGCCATGCATGATCTGGCATTCTCTCTCCCTCCCACGAAATAGTTTCGTTGTGCCGAAAGGCTGTCTGGGTTCCAGTGGGAACTAGTTCTGGACGGCGAAGCCCTGCCGGATAGATGACACCGTATGTGTGCAACTCTGTAGAGAGGTCGTAGTTTCGATCCTAGTGCCCGTGGGGCTGTTCGTGAGTGCCTCCCGAAGGGCTCTCCAAGTGACGGTCCGAGTTCTTTGAGTCCTCCCGAAGGGTTGTCCGCGACACCGTCCGGGGGACTGTCCGACCGCCTCCCGGAGGGCTGTCCGGGTGGCGGATGAGGGAGTACATCCTCGCGGTTGGGAGGTTGTAAATCCTAGCTGCGGGGATCTGCACCGCCGATTGTCATCGACTCTACTTCCGCTGCGCTACGAGTCGGTAACGAAAATGATCAAACCTTGTATGCAGTCTCCATAGTGGTCCTGGGCTGGTGCGTAGGTCGGAAAATTTTTGTTTTCTGCTGCGTTACCCTACAGTGGCATCATGAGCCGTGCTATGCGTAGATGCAGGTTGCGATCTAGAATACAAGGAGATGTATGGGTGTTGCACAATATAATTAGGTAGTAGATGAGTTCTATTACTGAAAATTATTTGTGCGGGTAGCAGATGAAATCTGTTACCCGATGTTCTTGTTGCTTCCCTCGAATTTGCGTAGTCCTGATCTTGACAGCATTGTGGAATCTTTCAAAGTTCTGGCAATCTGCGATCCTTTCATGCTGCTCCTGAGTATGCTGATTGACAGATCAACGAAGTGCTAACAGTTCTTTAGGTTCCACTTTAGTCAAAGAAAGATGGATGTTTCGCAGACGAAAGGGTAATGCAGATATGATCTGCACGGCGGTCATGCGTATGACGAAGTTCAGTATGGGGCTCGAGATTTTATTTTCTCGTGTTTCATACACCCCGTGAAGTTAATCTAGCGACTTGAATAATCATACTTGATGATGGACGTTGGTAGCTTCGGTTTGTTTCGAAACCTTAGAAGCCACGTAAAACAAGTTTTTGCATGAACCGATTAGAGGCGTCTAACTTGGTTTTGCAGAAGGGTTTGCATGTGCATGTGATGTGGTATAGCAGTGCTCATATTAATTTGATTTGTATGAGATGACTATATGATGTAAATTAATTAACATGACCTGTGTGTCATGATTCGGTATGATGGCTGGAGCCATATGATTGCACTTTAATGACCTGCGTGTCAACCTTATGTAATGCGCTATGAGTCGCTATAGAGATAGCAATATTATCTGGTGCATCGACAAGGTGGTGGCAATCTTCACGAAGGTGAACACCGACGCGAATGCCGAAGACGAAGAAATACAAGACTTCTCCGTCAGAAAGGGCTATACCATATCATGCTATTATGAATTGCCTGAGATGTTTATCCCTTATGTTGCACCCTTCTTGATTGCGCGGTAGTCGCTTTTATTAGGGTGATCTCTCACAAAAATATCAAGTAGTTAGTGTTCTCCCAAGTGTTGCACCGTCACGGCACCTAACTTTTCGGGGTATCACATGCTAACATGGGTACGAACGATTAGGGATGTGTGAGGCGGGTGAGTTGAGACCTCGCAGCGAGATCACTTGGTTGTCTTGACGTTCAGGCATGAAAGTCATGAGCTCGGAACACACGCATTGAAAGATGAACAAGAGTCACATAGAGATGTGATTGGCAAGTTTGCCTACCGATTGAGATTTTCGTCATCAATGGCGTTGAATTGAAATGCGGATCTTGAATCACTCACAATCAATTATGAGAGATATTGATTTGAGTGGGAGCGCACTATAGAATTAATTCTATTAATTCTCAGTGCAATTAATTTTGAACAGTGTCTAAGTGTGATTTGCATAATAGTTGTAGAATTATGGCTCGCATTTCCACCTTCCCTATTAAAATTGAATAGCTGTTAAATATCTGGTTAAAACTTTACGTTTGGTAAACGTAATGTGTGGATTATCCTCAAGGGTGCCAAGAAGGACTTTGTCCTATCACATACTTTCGGTATTCTCTCGCTTATGCTATGGATCATGTGACTCTCGTCCTTCGATCCAAAGGCTAAAGTTCCGTTTCAGTCAAGCGCAATATGTTTGTTTCCATGAGACCCGAACTTCAAAAGTTTGGATAGTTATGTGATATTCATGGAATCTGAAAATCATTTTCAGAGACAGACAAAGGCTGAAAGATATGAGATATCCAAAGCAATGTTTGTTTGCAAACTATTAGTAAAGGAGTTTACTATGCATTAGACTGATAAGAGAGGGATCCAGAAGAACGCCTGTCATATGATGAAAGGTGGAAAAAACAACAACTTAAAGAGAAAGGAAGTGTCCGAAGGGTGTTAGTGTGAGCTACACACCTAGGAAGTCCGGGGCTAACGCCACTCTTAAGTTGGGTGCTTCTTCTGAGAGTAGGAGAAATACTGAAAGTTAAACTGTTAGAAGTATAAAGGCAAAAAGAAAGAAGACTGGAATATCCAGCTCATGTATGAATGTCATACAGGTTTTTAATGTATATAAGGCTCGTTAAAGATATAGTCCTTGGGAATTATGATTAAATTGTCAATCACTGATTCTTGGGTATTGTGAGTTAAATCACAAAGATACCCGCTCGATTGCATTCTGTTGCAACTCGACGTAAGAACTACTATGGCCTGAAAGACTAGCCAGGAATGAGGTTGAGATACACCTATGGAACATAGTAAATGTTACTATACCTTCCATCGGTGTATTACCTATGTATTTACTTTCATAATTCATTTTAGAGTTTCACACTCTAGCCCTTTGCATAAGGAATCTTGCAAAAAGGTTGTTCATAAGAGAGCTTTTGATGTTCGGTGTTATGAATAACATAAGGGCCATACTTTCATTATGAATGAGATGTATGTTATGAATAATGATATTAAAATATTACCTTTGTGTTTACTTTCATAATTCATTTTAGAGTTTCATACACTCTAGCCTATTGCACAATGTTTGTTGCAAAAGGGTTGTTCATAAAAGAACAATTGTTGTTCAGTATTATGAATGACATGAAGGGCCATGCTTCCATCCAGATGGGATGTATGTTATGAATATTGATAGTAATATGATACACCCATAACACTGACGCTAAATGTCGTAAGACTAAAAGAATACCACACAAGTGTGGCACTGCATTTGGTCACATTGGAGAAACCCGCATGGAAAATTCCATTATGATGGATTTTTAAGTCATTTGATTTTTAATCATCTGACACTTGCAACTTTCCTCCGAAAAGTGAAGTGACTAAAATACCGTTCACAGGCCATAAGGAACGAGCAAAGAACATATTGGTGATCATACATTTTGATGTATGTAGCCGATAAATGTTATTGCAAACAGTGGATTTGTCTACCTTCAAAAATGACTCAAGTAGATATATGGATATTTACTTGATGAGACGTAAGTCTGGATCTTTTGAATTCATTCGAAAGGTTTTCAAAAATGAAGTAGATGGTTATTGTAACAAGAAAATTATGTTTCTACAATTCGATTGCAGAAAGGAATATTTGAGTTACAAGTTTAGCGAATGTCTGATGAGTTGTGAAAGTAGTTTCATAACTTGCACCTCCCGGAACACCACTGCATGTGGAAAGTCCGTGAAGATGTAATCAAACCATTTATGACATGGTAAGATCAAAGATGACATATATAAATTTGTCATTATCCCTTTTAAAGAGTGATGCTTTAGAGACTACGGCTTTTATACTGAAAAGAGCTCCATCAGGTCTGTTGAAATGACGCCATAGTATGTTACGCCCAACCATGTTATATCTTTTCTTAAACATTTGGAATATGGGGCTTGTGTAAAAGGTTACAAACCTATTCCAAATCAGACAAGTGCTACTTGTAGGTTATCCCAAGCAATTGGGTATTCCTCCCTCACTATATCGAGGCAAATAGGTTTGCCACATAGAACGGTATGCTTTTTGAAGAAAATGGTTCTTTCAAAAAGGTGAGTGGTAGAATAATGCAAGTCGACGAGATAACTAGTATCTCTGTCATCAGGTCAAAGGAAAGAGACCTTGGAAGTAATTCCAGAGTTTCCTACTACGACTGATACAGAATTCTCTACAATAAAATGTATGGACTTCGGTCGAACTTGCAGCTGAACCACGTAGGCAAGGCTCGTGCAAACCTCTCAGGTGCGCAGATGAGACATTGTTGTTAGACAACAGTATACCTACGATACACAAGGAAGCGTTGATGGGCCCTGACTCCGGAATTGGCTAAATGCCAATACAATCCGAGATAGTTTCCATATAAATGTTTCAAGATTAAAATCTTGATACACCTTTCGGAAGACTTAGAGTCTAACGAATTTTATGGAACTTAAAACTGATATGGATAAAAATGTTTTATCCATAAAGCTCGACTTGTTGAAATAACAAGTTCAAGCAGTTGACTACGATGAGGTTGTTTCACAGTAGCGTTGCTTAAAGTCGGTTCGGGTTGAACTAGCAATTAATACATATTTCATTCATGAGATATGAAACATGGATGACAATAGGATTTCCATATGATGGAAATAAAACCAAGGACTTGCATTTGTTACAGTCTAAGGTATTTTGTCAGTCCAGAGGATGCTAGTAAGTATGCAAACTTCATAGTTCCAGCGATGGACAGAAGAGAGCAAAATGGAGTTGGAATCTTCGTGTTTGGATGAAATGGTTAAAAGGGTTTTGACTTCATCAATGAGTAACGAAGATGCTTGTGATTCAAGAAAATAAGTGGGAGTATAATAATATTTCTAGAAACGTTGTGTGCTTGACACATTGTTAATTGGAAATAAATTTCTTGACACGAATTAGGACTTCATTTAAAAATAGTTTTTTGATGAAGTGCTTGGGCTAAATAGCCTTTATATTAGGCATGATGATCTATGGAGCTAGATTTACCTAATGGGGCTGAGCAAAGATACATATTGAAAAAATGCTAAAACCTTTTAGCATTAAAAACGTCAAGGAGTGATTCTTGCCGAAGTCACATGGAAAGAGTTTTTGCAAGACACGGTGTCCCAAAAGACTGATGAGCAAAATACATGATGGAGATTCCACACACTCTTGTGTTTGGATTAATCATGTATTCCATGGTACGTAAAACAACCAGATATGTCCAATACTCCAAAGTCGTTGCGAGTATAGATACCAAAGTGATGAAAAGTACTGATCATGGGACAACAGTGAAAAAGAGTCATTGAGTACTATAGTAGCACTGATGACATGTTTTCTCGCAAGTGGAGATCATGAAGAGTTCGATGTAAAAGGTTACATCGAAGCAGTCTTCATCATTTCTCCATGCGATTTTCAATTTAAATTGAGGGTTTTGTGTAACACAGAATATGGTGGCACAGTTAGTTGGAAATTGTTCCAAACAAGTTACTGTGGTGAATTCTATAACAGAGGCAAAGTATATTGCCGCTTTCGAAGTGATAAACAAGATGTTGAATCATATAGTTCATTCATGAACTTAGTATGGTTCCAAGATGGCTTTTGTAAATGGGACACTACTGCAAGTAGTTGCTCCATAACTCAGTCCGAGGAATCCAGGTTCGACCTGTGATTCGCATACATACCAAGCCAAGTCCATACAAAATATGAATTTTGTGAAAGCGTGAAAACGCGAGGATATGCAAAGATACACATGGAGCTGAATTCGTCAGATCCGTTGGACATTCAGGCTATACCACAAGCGAAGCATATTTAGACCGGTGTGCCACAGGTGCAATGTGCATTAGCATTAAACTAGATTATTGACTCTATTGCAAGTGGGAGTTTGTAGGAGATATGCCCTAGAGGCAATAATAAATGTTATTGATTATCTCCCTATTCATAATTAGGTTTATGTTCCATGTTATAAAACTACTATGGTTCTCGAGTCTGCAAATAAAACGAGGCTTGGAGGAAGACTCATATGCACGTGTGGGATAATAAACGATAAAATGTATTCCTAGTCAAGCCTCTATGACTGGCTCAAGTGTTGCATGATGGTTCTGTTTTCCTGATCATGGGCATGTCTATGCCAGCAATTTTGAGGGCAGAATGTTCTAAGAACATTTGTGTTGAATCGACCCGATTGATGTTATGCTATGAGATTCATTCGTCACAAGTTAATGGTTAATAACACAGAGATGGTTAATGTTTGCATAATTCCTTAGACCATGAGAGTATCGAGTTTCTTCATACTTGCTTCATGAACTTTGGGGTTTGTTAAACGTCATCCGTAAATGGGTGGCTATTACGGCGGCTTACGGGTTCATGGAAAAGTATGTCAAGTAACTTGATAGCTCGAGATTGGGATTTGCTCCTCCGACGATGGAGAGATATCTCTGGGCCCTCTCGGTGTTACGGTATCCATCATCGTCTGGCCAGACACTTCATGATTTGATCACGGGGATGCCGGAACACGGTAACGAGAAAAGAGAACAATACCGGTAACGAGGTAACTAGCATAGTGGACAAGTTGTTGATCCACGGGAATGCCAACATGTCTCACCTTGGGTATTTGTAACATATCGCAAAGCAACAGGAATAGCACACGGCAACTGGAGGTGCACTCGAATATTCATTCGTGTGGGTATAGGGGTCAATATGGGTGTCCACGGCTCCGATGCTGATCATTGATCGGAAAGTGTTCCGGTCATGTCTATACTTCACCGAACCTATGGGGTCACACGCTTAAGGGTCATCTATCTGCTGAATACTAGACTAGGAGTACGAGAGAAAGTCACTGGAAAAGTTTCAGATCAAACGGAAATGTTCCAGAGAGAACACCGAAAAAGTTTCGGTAAAACCGAAAATTTGTTTTGGATAAAACCATTGATCCAAAAAGGTTTCGGCAAGCACCGGGAACATTTTGGAGGTTGCCAGATTGGTCTGGTAATTTCTGGAATTTTTCTGGAGAAAAAACCGAAAAAAAAGTTTCGGAGCTGCCGGAGTTGTTTACCGGGTAAACAAAGATAGTTTTAAATTAAACCACCATACTAGAAATGTTCCAGAGCATGTCCAGTTAATTTTAGAGGGTGCCCGAAATGTTCTGGGACCTTCCGGAATTTTTCAGAAATAATAGTCGCGGAAAACATCTTGTCCCAGCATGAGGGGACAAGATCCCACGTTACGTGGGGGCTATTTTGGGCTGTTTTTGGGGGCGCCCCCTTTAGGGGGCAGCCCCCTTGTGGCTGGACGAAGTGTTGGGGGGGGGGGCCCATGGGTGGGGGCAGCCCCCACAAAAGGTGGGGCTGGTTGGGAGGAGGTGGGGCGCCATGTGGGGCCCCCATGTTGGGGTGCCATGGACAAGGGGACATGCTTTCCCCTTGTTTTGTGGATGCTTGTCATGTGGCTGAAATTTTCAGCCACCACCACCCCCTCCTTCCCGTATAAAAGGAGGTGGAGAGGAGCTCTCCATCACCACTCCAACTCTCTTACACAAGCCATGCATGATCTGGCATTCTCTCCCCCTCCCATGAAATAGTTTCGTTGTGCCGAAAGGCTGTCTGGGTTCCGGTGGGAACTAGTTCTAGACGGCGAAGCCCTGCCGGATAGATGACACCGTATGTGTGCAACTCTGCAGAGAGGTCGTAGTTTCGATCCTAGTGCCCGTGGGGCTGTTCATGAGTGCCTCCCGAAGGGCTGTCCAAGTGACGGTCCGAGTTCTGTGAGTCCTCCCGAAGGGCTGTCCGCGACACCGTCCGGGGGACTGTCCGACTGCCTCCCGGAGGGCTGTCCGGGTGGCGGATGAGGGAGTACATCCTCGCGGTTGGGAGGTTGTAAATCCTAGCTGCGGGGATCTGCACCGCCGATCATCATCGACTCTACTTCCGCTGCGCTACGAGTCGGTAACGAAAATGATCAAACCTTGTATGCAGTCTCCATAGTGGTCCTGGGATGGTGCGTAGGTCGGAAATTTTTTATTTTCTGCTGCGTTACCCTACAGTGGCATCATGAGCCGTGCTATGCGTAGATGCAGGTTGCGATCTAGAATACAAGGAGATGTATGGGTGTTGCACAATATAATTAGGTAGTAGATGAGTTCTATTACTGAAAATTATTTGTGCGGGTAGCAGATGAAATCTGTTACCCGATGTTCTTGTTGCTTCCCTCGAATTTGCGTAGTCCTGATCTTGACAGCATTGTGGAATCTTACAAAGTTCTGGCAATCCGCGATCCTTTCATGCTGCTCCTGAGTATGCTGATTGACAGATCAACGATGTGCTAACAGTTCTTTGGGTTCCACTTTAGTCAAAGAAAGATGGATGTTTCGCAGAGGAAAGGGCAATGCAGATATGATCTGCACGGGGGTCATGCGTATGACGAAGTTTAGTATGGGGCTCGAGATTTTATTATCTCGTGTTTCATACACCCCGTGAAGTTAATCTAGCGACTTGAATAATCATACTTGATGATGGACGTTGGTAGCTTCGGTTTGTTTCGAAACCTTAGAAGCCACGTAAAACAAGTTTTTGCATGAACCGATTAGAGGCGTCTAACTTGGTTTTGCAGGAGGGTTTGCATGTGCATGTGATGTGGTATAGCAGTGCTCATATTAATTTGATTTGTATGAGATGACTATATGATGTAAATTAATTAACATGACCTGCGTGTCATGATTCGGTATGATGGCTGGAGCCATATGATTGCACTTTAATGACCTGCGTGTCAACCTTATGTAATGCGCTATGAGTCGCTATAGAGATAGCAATATTATCTGGTGCATCGACAATGTGGTGGCAATCTTCGCGAAGGTGAACACCGATGCGAATGCCGAAGACGAAGAAATACAAGACTTCTCCGTCAGAAAGGGCTATACCATATCATGCTATTATGAATTGCCTGAGATGTTTATCCCTTATGTTGCACCCTTCTTGATTGAGCGGTAGTCTCTTTTTTTAGGGTGATCTCTCACAAAAATATCAAGTAGTTAGTGTTCTCCCAAGTGTAGCACCGTCACGGCACCTAACTTTTCGGGGTATCACATGCTAACATGGGTACGAACGATTAGGGATGTGTGAGGCGGGTGAGTTGAGACCTCGCAGCGAGATCACTTGGTTGTCTTGACGTTCAGGCAAGAAAGTCATGAGCTCGGAACACACGCATTGAAAGATGAACAAGAGTCACATAGAGATGTGATTGGCAAGTTTGCCTACCGATTGAGATTTTCGTCATCAGTGATGCTACCATCAATGGCGTTGAATTGAAATGCGGATCTTGAATCACTCACAATCAATTATGAGAGATATTGATTTGAGTGGGAGCGCACTGTAGAATTAATTCTATTAATTCTCAGTGCAATTAATTTTGAGCAGTGTCTAAGTGTGATTTGCATAATAGTTGTAGAATTATGGCTCACGTTTCCACCTTCCCTATTAAAATTGAATAGCTGTTAAATATCTGGTTAAAACTTTACGTTTGGTAAACATAATGTGAGGATTACCCTCAAGAGTGCCAAGAAGGACTTTGTCCTATCGCATACTTTCGGTATTCTCTCGCTTATGCTATGGATCATGTGACTCTCGTCCTTCGATCCAAAGGCTAAAGTTCCGTTTCAGTCAAGCGCAATATGTTTGTTTCCATGAGACCCGAACTTCGAAAGTTTGGATAGTTATGTGATATTCATGGAATCTGAAAATCATTTTCAGAGACAGACAAAGGCTGAAAGATATGAGATATCCAAAGCAATGTTTGTTTGCAAACTATTAGTAAAGGAGTTTACTATGCATTAGACTGATAAGAGAGGGATCCAGAAGAACGCCTGTCATATGATGAAAGGTGAATAAAACAACAACTTAAAGAGAAAGGAAGTGTCCGAAGGGTGTTAGTGTGACCTACACACCTAGGAAGTCCGGGGCTAACGCCACTCTTAAGTTGGGTGCTTCTTCTGAGAGTAGGAGAAATACTGAAAGTTAAACTGTTAGAAGTATAAAGGCAAAAAGAAAGAAGACTGGAATATCCAGCTCATGTACGAATGTCATACAGGTTTTTAATGTATATAAGGCTCGTTAAAGATATAGTCCTTGGGAATTATGATTAAATTGTCAATCACTGATTCTTGGGTATTGTGAGTTAAATCACAAAGATACCCGCTCGATTGCATTCTGTTGCAACTCGACGTAAGAACTACTATGGCCTGAAAGACTAGCCAGGAATGAGGTTGAGATACACCTATGGAACATTGTAAATGTTACTATACCTTCCATCGGTGTATTACCTATGTATTTACTTTCATAATTCATTTTAGAGTTTCACACTCTAGCCCTTTGCATAAGGAATCTTGCAAAAAGGTTGTTCATAAGAGAGCTTTTGATGTTCGGTGTTATTAATAACATAAGGGCCATACTTTCATTATGAATGAGATGTATGTTATGAATAATGATATTAAAATATTACCTTTGTGTTTACTTTCATAATTCATTTTAGAGTTTCATACACTCTAGCCCATTGCACAATGTTTGTTGCAAAAGGGTTGTTCATAAAAGAACAATTGTTGTTCAGTATTATGAATGACATGAAGGGCCATGCTTCCATCCAGATGGGATGTATGTTATGAATATTGATAGTAATATGATACACCCATAACACTGACGCTAAATGTCGTAAGACTAAAAGAATGCCACACAAGTGTGGCACTGCATTTGGTCACATTGGAGAAACCCGCATGGAAAATTCCATTATGATGGATTTTTAAGTCATTTGATTTTTAATCATCTGACACTTGCAACTTTCCTCCGAAAAGTGAAGTGACTGAAATACCGTTCATAGGCCATAAGGAACGAGCAAAGAACATATTGGTGATCATACATTTTGATGTATGTAGTCCGATAAATGTTATTGCAAACAGTGGATTTGTCTACCTTCACAAATGACTCAAGTAGATATATGGATATTTACTTGATGAGACGTAAGTCTGGATCTTTTGAATTCATTCGAAAGGTTTTCAAAAATGAAGTAGATGGTTATTGTAACAAGAAAATTATGTTTCTACAATTCGATTGCAGAAAGGAATATTTGAGTTACAAGTTTAGCGAATGTCTGATGAGTTGTGAAAGTAGTTTCATAACTTGCACCTCCCGGAACACCACTGCATGTGGAAAGTCCGTGAAGATGTAATCAAACCATTTATGACATGGTAAGATCAAAGATGACATATATAAATTTGCCATTATCCCTTTTAAAGAGTGATGCTTTAGAGACTACGGCTTTTATACTGAAAAGAGCTCCATCAGGTCTGTTGAAATGACGCCATGGTATGGTACGCCCAACCATGTTATTTCTTTTCTTAAACATTTGGAATATGGGGCTTGTGTAAAAGGTTACAAACCTATTCCAAATCAGACAAGTGCTACTTTGTAGGTTATCCCAAGCAATTGGGTATTCCTCCCTCACTATACCGAGGCAAATAGGTTTGCCACATAGAACGGTATGCTTTTTGAAGAAAATGGTTCTTTCAAAAAGGTGAGTGGGAGAATAATGCAAGTCGACGAGATAACTAGTATCTCTGTCATCAGGTCAAAGGAAAGAGACCTTGGAAGTAATTACAGAGTTTCCTACTACGACTGAGACGGAAGTCTCTACAATAAAATGTACGGACTTCGGTCGAACTTGCAGCTGAACCACGTAGGCAAGGCTCGTGCAAACCTCTTAGGTGCGCAGACGAGACATTGTTGTTAGACAACAGTATACCTACGATACACAAGGAAGCGTTGATGGGCCCTGACTCCGGAGTTGGCTAAAGGCCAATACAATCCGAGATAGTTTCCATATAAATGTTTCAAGATTAAAATCTTGATACACCTTTCGGAAGACTTAGAGTCTAATGAATTTTATGGAACTTAAAACTGATATGGATAAAAATGTTTTATCCATAAAGCTCGACTTGTTGAAATAACAAGTTCAAGGAGTTGACTACGATGAGGTTGTTTCACAGTAGCGTTGCTTAAAGTCGGTTCGGGTTAAACTAGCAATTAATACATATTTCAGTCATGAGATATGAAACATGGATGACAATAGGATTTCCATATGATGGAAATAAAACCAAGGACTTGCATTTGTTACAGTCCAAGGTATTTTGTCAGTCCAGAGGATGCTAGTAAGTATGCAAACTTCAGAGTTCCAGCGATGGACAGAAGAGAGCAAAATGGAGTTGCAATCTTCGTGTTTTGAGGAAATGGTTAAAAGGGTTTTGACTTCATCAATGAGTAACGAAGATGCTTGTGATTCAAGAAAGTAAGTGGGAGCATAATAATATTTCTAGAAACGTTGTGTGCTTGACACATTGTTAATTGGAAATAAATTTCTTGACACGAATTAGGACTTCATTTAAAAATAGTTTTTTGATGAAGTGCTTGGGCTAAATAGCCTTTATATTAGGCATGATGATCTATGGAGATAGATTTACCTAATGGGGCTGAGCAAAGATACATATTGACAAAATGCTAAAACCTTTTAGCATTAAAAACGTCAAGGAGTGATTCTTGCCGAAGTCACATGGAAAGAGTTTTTGCAAGACTCGGTGTCCCAAAACACTGATGAGCAAAATACATGATGGAGATTCCACACACTCTTGTGTTTGGATTAATCATGTATTCCATGGTACGTAAAACAACCAGATATGTCCAATACTCCAAAGTTGTTGCGAGTATAGATACCAAAGTGATCAAAAGTACTGATCATGGGACAGCAGTGAAAAAGGGTCATTGAGTACTATAGTAGTAGCACCGATGACATGTTTTCTCGCAAGTGGAGATCATGAAGAGTTCGATGTAAAAGGTTACATCGAAGCAGTCTTCATCATTTCTCCATGCGATTTTCAATTTAAATTGAGGGTTTTGTGTAACACACAATATGGTGGCACAGTTAGTTGGAAATTGTTCCAAACAAGTTACTGTGGCGAATTCTATAACAGAGGCAAAGTATATTGCCGCTTTCGAAGTGACAAACAAGATGTTGAATCATATAGTTCATTCATGAACTTAGTATGGTTCCAAGATGGCTTTTGTAAATGGGACACTACTGCAAGTAGTTGCTCCATAACTCAGTCTAAGGAATCCAGGTTCGACCTGTGATTCGCATACATACCAAGCCAAGTCCATACAAAATATGAATTTTGTGAAAGCATGAAAACGCGAGGATATGCAAAGATACACACGGAGCTGAAGTCGTCAGATCCGTTGGACATTCAGGCTATACCACAAGCGAAGCATATTTACACCGGTGTGCCACAGGTGCAATGTGCATTAGCATTAAACTAGATTATTGACTCTAGTGCAAGTGGGAGTCTGTAGGAGATATGCCCTTGAGGCAATAATAAATGTTATTGATTATCTCCCTGTTCATAATTAGGTTTATGTTCCATGCTATAACTGCTATGGTTCTCGAGTCTGCAAATAAAACGAGGCTTGGAGGAAGACTCATATGCACGTGTGGGATAATAAACGATAAAATGTATTCCTAGTCAAGCCTCTATGACTGGCTCAAGTGTTGCATGATGGTTCTGTTTTCCTGATCATGGGCATGTCTATGCCAGCAACTTTGAGGGCACAATGTTATAAGAACATTTGTGTTGAATCGACCCGATTGATGTTATGCTATGAGATACATTCGTCACAAGTTAATGGTTAATAACACAGAGATGGTTAATGTTTGCATAATTCCATAGACCATGAGAGTATCGAGTTTCTTCATACTTGCTTCATGAACTTTGGGGTTTGTTAAACGTCATCCGTAAATGGGTGGCTATTACGGCGGCTTACGGGTTCATGGAAAAGTATGTCAAGTAACTTGATAGCTCGAGATTGGGATTTGCTCCTCCGACGATGGAGAGATATCTCTGGGCCCTCTCGGTGTTACGGTATCCAACATCGTCTGGGCAGACACTTCGTGATTTGATCACGGGGATGTCGGAACACGGTAACGAGAAAAGAGAACAATACCGGTAACGAGGTAACTAGCATAGTGGACAAGTTGTTGATCCACGGGAATGCCAACATGTCTCACCTCGGGTATTTGTAACATATCGCGAAGCAATAGGTATAGCACACGGCAACTGGAGGTTCACTCGAATATTCATTCGTGTGGGTATAGGGGTCAATATGGGTGTCCACGGCTCCGATGCTGATCATTGATCGGAAAGTGTTCCGGTCATGTCTATACTTCACCGAACCTATAGGGTCACACGCTTAAGGGTCATCTATCTGCTGAATACTAGACTAGGAGTACGAGAGAAAGTCACTGGAAATGTTTCAGAGACAAACGGAAATGTTCCAGAGAGAACACCGAAAAAGTTTCGGTAAAACCGAAAAGTTATTTCGGATAACGAGAAAAAACCGAAAAAAAAGTTTCGGAGCTGCCGGAGTTGTTTACCGGGTAAACAAAGATGGTTTTAAATTAAACCACCATACTGGAAATGTTCCAGAGCATGTCCAGATAATTTTAGAGGGTGCCGGAAATGTTCTGGGACCTTCCGGAATTTTTCAGAAATAATAGTCGCGGAAAACACCTTGTCCCAGCGTGAGGGGACAAGATCCCACGTTACGTGGGGGCTGTTTTGGGCTGTTTTTGGGGGCGCCCCCTTTAGGGGGCAGCCCCCTTGTGGCTGGACAAAGTGTTGGGGGGGGGCCCCCATGGGTGGGGCGCCATGTGGGGCGCCATGTGGGGCCCCCATGTTGGGGTGCCATGGACAAGGGGACATGCTTTCCCCTTGTTTTGTGGATGCTTGTCATGTGGCTGAAATTTTCAGCCACCACCACCCCCTCCTTCCCCTATAAAAGGAGGTGGAGAGGAGCTCTCCATCACCACTCCAACTCTCTCACACAAGCCATGCATGATCTGGCATTCTCTCTCCCTCCCACGAAATAGTTTTGTTGTGCCGAAAGGCTGTCTGGGTTCCGGTGGGAACTAGTTCTGGACGGCGAAGCCCTGCCGGATAGATGACACCGTATGTGTGCAACTCTGTAGAGAGGTCGTAGTTTCGATCCTAGTGCCCGTGGGGCTGTTCGTGAGTGCCTCCCGAAGGGCTGTCCAAGTGACGGTCCGAGTTCTGTGAGTCCTCCCGAAGGGCTGTCCGCGACACCGTCCGGGGGACTATCCGACCGCCTCCTGGAGGGCTGTCCGGGTGGCGGATGAGGGAGTACATCCTCGCGGTTGGGAGGTTGTAAATCCTAGCTGCGGGGATCTGCACCGCCGATCGTCATCGACTCTACTTCCGCTGCGCTACGAGTCGGTAACGAAAATGATCAAACCTTGTATGCAGTCTCCATAGTGGTCCTGGGCTGGTGCGTAGGTCAGAAATTTTTTGTTTTCTGCTGCGTTACCCTACACTACTGGGCCTGCTGTGGGCCTGAATCCTGGCCCATGTTTGGGTTCCTAGTCGTATTCAGGCCGTGGTGGCCCAGTAGGTGGCATTTTTTATATTTTTTTCCAGTTTTTTGTTTTCTTTTTTGCTTTATTTATTTTATTTTGTTTCTACTTACAAAAAAATACTTACTATTTTTCAGTGATTCTTTTTGCTTTTAGGTAATAAGAATTATAAACTTTCTGTTAGTGCCATTAGTTTTCCAATTTGAATAGTTTAAATTTGAATTCTTTGAAATTTGTGTGAATCACCAGTTTGTGATTAACTTTACTATAAAAATAGATTTTGGAGTGATTCTTTTTCCTGCTATTTAATATTACTGTGTTTTATCATTATATTCAAAAACCGTTTTTGTTATTTTAGTTTCTAACAAAAAAAATCTTTCTAATAATTCTTTTTGCTATTAAAGTTTCTAACAAAGAAAGTTCTTTATGAAAATTCTTTTTGCTTTTAATGTTTTGAAACAAAAAATACTTTGCTAATTTTAGTTGGCATAAATTTTATATAATTTTAGTTTCAATAATACTAGAGGTTTATAAAAGTTTTTTAGTTGATTCCTTTTGCTAGCTATTAGTGTTTCATTAAAGTTTTTCTAGTTCATGTTTTTCTATTAGAGTTTCATTAAAGTTTTCTATTTCATTCTTTTAGTTTATATTATTTTTGCTATTAGTTTCATAAAAAATTCCAGTTCTTCTTTTTTATATTAGTTCATTCTTTGAGCTATATACCCTGAAATTGAAAAGCACCTTCAGATGAACGCTGAAGAGGTTGAAAATTGTGCATGGTACATCATTTCATCCCACATAGCATGTGCTAAAATGTTGAGAGGCTTACGGCAAAAACTGGATGCACTTCGTGTATAAAATGGACAATCTCTTTCGAAGTATCAGGGTTTCGGACGAAAACTCATCTGTTACAAAAGGGATTTCATTTTTTTTAACCTATTTGTACTTCAGACTTTTTGTGTGTTCAAAATGAACCATTCAAAGCCACATCATCAATTTTCAACCCTTTCTGACTTCGTCTGTTATTTTTTCATGCATTTACTGTTTTTTTGAGCTAAATGACCCTGAAATTGAAAAGCACTTCAAATGAACTCTGAAGAGGTTGAAAATTGGCATGATATCATAATTTCACCCACATAGCATGTGCTAAAAAGTTGAGAGGGTTACGGCAAAAACTGGATGCACTTCGTGTACAAAATGGACAATCTCTTTCGAAGTATCAGGGTTTCGGACAAAAACTCATCTGTTACAAAGGGATTTCATTTTTTTCAACTTTTTTGAACTCCAGACTTTTTGTGTGTTCAAAATGAACCATTCAAAGCGACATCATCAATTTTCAACCCTTTCTGTCTTCATCTGTCTTCACTTTTTCTTCGCTTGTGTCCTTTGCTTATTGCGCCGTAACCATGGATATTCTTCATCGCTTAATAGGGTGCTTGGGTCAGCCTTGACTTTGAAGGGAGGAATTTCATGAAACTTTTCATAATCTTCAGACATGTCTGTCTTGCCCTCCAATCCCATGATGTCTCTTTTTCCTGAAAGAACTATGTGGCGCTTTCGCTCATCGTATGATGTATTCGCTTCCTTATCTTTTCTTTCTCTCGGTTTGGTAGACATGTCCTTCACATAGAAAACCTGCGCCACATCATTGGCTAGGACGAATGGTTCGTCTGTGTACCCAAGATTGTTCAGATCCACTGTTGTCATTCCGTAATGTGGGTCTACCTGTACCCCGCCTCTTGACAGATTGACCCATTTGCACTTAAACAAAGGGACCTTAAAATCATGTCCGTAGTCAAGTTCCCATATGTCCACTATGTAACCATAATATGTGTCCTTTCCCCTCTTGGTTACTGCATCAAAGCGTACACCGCTGTTTTGGTTGGTGCTCTTTTGATCTTGGGCGATCGTGTAAGATGTATTCCCATTTATCTCGTATCCTTTGTAAGTCAATACAGTTGAAGATGGTCCCCTGGACAACGAGTACAGCTCATCAGAAACAGTGTTGACACCTCTGAGACGTGTTTCCAACCAACTGCCAAAAGCCCTGATGTGTTCACATGTAATCCATTCGTCACACTGCTCTGGGTGTTTGGAGCGCAGAATGTTCTTGTGTTCATCGACATACGGGGTCACCAAGGTAGAGTTCTGTTGAACTGTGTAGTGTGTTTGAGACCAAGAATGCCTGTCCCTGCATATTATTGAGTCCCCTCCTAGCGTGCCTTTTCCAGTCAGTCTTCCCTCATACCACGATTGAGGGAGACCAATCTTCTTAAGGTCAGGAATGAAGTCAACACAAAACCCAATGACATCCTCTGTTTGATGGCCCATGGAGATGCTTCCTTCTGGCCTAGCGCGGTTACGGACATATTTCTTTAGGACTCCCATGAACCTCTCAAAGGGGAACATATTGTGTAGAAATACGAGGCCCAGAACGACAATCTCGTCGACTAGATGAACTAGGACGTGCGTCATGATATTGAAGAAGGATGGTGGGAACACCAGCTCGAAACTGACAAGACATTGCGCCACATCACTCCTTAGCCTTGGTATGATTTCTGGATCGATCACCTTCTGAGAGATTGCATTGAGGAATGCACATAGCTTCACAATGGCTAATCGAACGTTTTCCGGTAGAAGCCCCCTCAATGCAACCGGAAGCCGTTGCGTCATAATCACGTGGCAGTCATGAGACTTTAGGTTCTGGAACATTTTCTCTGGCATATTTATTATTCCCTTTATATTCGACGAGAAGCCAGACGGGACCTTCATACTGAGCAGGCATTCAAAGAAGATTTCCTTCTCTTCTTTGGTAAGAGCGTAGCTGGCAGGACCTTCATACTGCTTTGGAGGCATGCCGTCTTTTTCGTGCCAATGTTGCAGGTCCTCCCGTGCCTCCGGTGTATCTTTTGTCTTTCCATACACGCCCAAGAAGCCTAGCAGGTTCACGCAAAGGTTCTTCGTCACGTGTATCACGTTGATTGAAGAGCGGACCTCTAGGTCTTTCCAGTAGGGTAGGTCCCAAAATATAGATTTCTTCTTCCACATGGGTGTGCGTCCCTCAGCGTCATTCGGAACAGATAGTCCGCCTGGACCCTTTCCAAAGATTACCTGTAAATCATTGACCATAGCAAGTACGTGATCACCGGTACGCATGGCGGGCTTCTTCCGGTGATCTGCCTCGCCTTTGAAATGCTTGCCTTTCTTTCGACATTGATGGTTGGTCGGAAGAAATCGACGATGCCCCAGGTACACATTCTTCCTGCATTTGTCCAGGTATATACTTTGGGTGTCATCTAAACAGTGCGTGCATGCGTGGTATCCCTTGTTTGTCTGTCCTGAAAGGTTACTGAGAGCAGGCCAATCATTGATGGTTACAAACAGCAACGCATGCAGGTCAAATTCCTCCTGTCTGTGCTCATCCCACACACGTACACCTTTTCCATTCCACAGCTGTAAAAGTTCTTCAAGTAATGGCCTTAGGTACACATCAATGTCGTTGCCGGGTTGCTTAGGGCCTTGGATGAGAACTGGCATCATAATGAACTTCCGCTTCATGCACATCCAAGGCGGAAGGTTATACATACATAGAGTCACGGGCCAGGTGCTGTGATTGCTGCTCTGCTCCCCGAAAGAATTAATGCCATCCGCGCTTAAACCAAACTATACGTTCCTTTGTTCACCTGCAAACTCAGCCCGGTACTTTCTCTCGATTTTTCTCCACTGCGACCCGTCAGCGGGTGCTCTCAACTTCCCGTCTTTCTTACGGTCCTCTCTATGCCATTGCATCAACTTGGCATGCTCTTTGTTTCTGAATAGACATTTCAACCGTGGTATTATAGGAGCATATCACATCACCTTGGCAGGAACCCTCTTCCTAGGGGGCTCGCCGTCAACATCACCAGGGTCATCTCGTCTGATCTTATACCACAATGCACCACACACCGGGCATGCGTTCAAATCCTCCTACGCACCGTGGTAGAGGATACAGTTATTAGGGCATGCATGTATCTTCTGCACCTCCAATCCTAGAGGGCATACGACCTTCTTTGTTGCGTATGTACTGTCGGGCAATTCGTTATCCTTTGGAAGCTTCTTCTTCAATATTTTCAGTAGCTTCTCAAATCCTTTGTCAGGCACAGCATTCTCTGCCTTCCACTGCAGCAATTCCATTACGGTACCGAGCTTTGTGTTGCCATCTTCGCAATTGAGGTACAATCCTTTTTGGTGATCTTCTAACATGCGATCGAACTTCAGCTTCTCCTTTTCACTTTCGCACTGTCTCTTTGCATCAACAATGACCTGGCGGAGATCATCATCGGGCACATCGTCTGGTTCCTCTTGATCTTCAGCTTCCCCCGTTGCAGCATCGCCGTATT
This sequence comes from Thinopyrum elongatum, assembly GCA_011799875.1. Lineage (NCBI taxonomy): Eukaryota > Viridiplantae > Streptophyta > Magnoliopsida > Poales > Poaceae > Thinopyrum > Thinopyrum elongatum. Next base: position 32,604,732 of record CM022303.1, on the reverse strand, counting down.
CAGGGGGCACATAGTTGTCATCGTCCTCTTCTTCTTCGTTGTCTTCCATCATAACCCCTATTTCTTCGTGCTTGGTCCAAACATTATAGTGTGGCATGAAACCCTTATAAAGCAGGTGGGTGTGAAGGATTTTCCGATCAGGGTAAGACTTCGTATTCCCACATATAGGGCATGGACAACACATAAAACCATTCTGCTTGTTTGCCTCAGCCATTTCGAGAAAATTATGCACGCCCTTAATGTACTCGGAGGTGCGTCTGTCACCGTACATCCATTGCCGGTTCATCTGCATGCATTATATATAATTAAGTGTGTCGAAAACCATTACATAATATCATGAATAGATAAGTGACCAAATTAATAGAAGTTCATGATCACATTAAAACCAAAGTACATACATAGTTCTCATTAAACAACATATAGCTCTCCAGAGCATCTAATTAAACCATACATTGAAACTATGTAAAACATTTCAATGCAACAACAAATGCGATCATAATCGCAACCAAGGTAACAATTGATCCAACGGCATAATGATACCAAGCCTCGGTATGAATGGCATATTTTCTATACTTTCTAATCTTGAAGCGCATTGCATCCATCTTGATTTTGTGATCATCGACGACATCCGCGACATGCAACTCCAATATCATCTTCTCCTCAATTTTTTTCAATTTTTCCTTCAAGTAATTGTTTTCTTCTTCAACTAAATTTAACCTGTCGACAATAGGGTCGGTTGGAATTTCCGGTTCACATACCTCCTAGATAAAAAAATCTATGTCACGTTGGTCGGCATAATTGTCATAAACAATAAATAAACCAAATAGTTATAAAATATAATATATACCACATCCGAATCATAGACAGGACGAGGGCCGACGGGGGCGGATACCAAAACCATCGCACTATATAATAACAAACAATAATAAAAGTAAGAAAATTATACAAGTATCTATCTAAATCATACAAGTAAGAATTTTTTTTCTTTTAGAAAGAAGATAAGAACAAGAGGCTCACCACGGTGGTGCCGGCGACGAGATCGGCGCGGGCGATCGACGGCGGTGAAGACGGGGACGGGACGTGACTGACCGCTAAACCTAGACAAATCTTGAGGAAAATGGAGCTTGGAGGTCGAGTTTGGAGAGGAGAAAGCTTAAGTAGTGTGGCTCGGTCATTTCATCGAACACCTCGTGTGCATAGGAGATGAGCTAGAGCACCACAAAGCCCTTCCCTCGCCGGCCAGAAAAAAACAGAGCAGTGGAGTGCTCTGCTAGCGGGCGAGGGGTATATATAGCCACACCATTGGTCCCGGTTCGTGGCTGGAACCGGGACCAAAGGGTGGCTTTGGTCCCGGTTCTTTGGTCCCGGTTCCAGCCACGAACCGGGACCAATGAATGTGGGCCAGAAGCGAGGCACATTGGTCCCGGTTCGTGTCTAGAACCGGGACCAAAGGGTCCAGACGAACCGGGACCAATGCCCCACGAGGCCCGGCCGGCCCTCTGGGCGCACGAACCGGGACGTATGCCCCCATGGGTCCCGGTTCGTGACTGAACCGGGACTAATGGGCTGGGCAGGCCTGAACCAAAGCCCTGTTTTCTACTAGTGCTACCTCCCTTTGGCAAGGATCCTCCCCATCGTCCTCTTCACATATCATCAGGAATTCCAAAACATCCACGCTACAAACCAGCCTCCCCCAGGTTCCCTTCTCTCCAACCGTTCTGCCTCAACTAGGCTGCAATCCATGTTTTTTTTGCAGGTAAGATTGAATCAGAAACCATCATCCTCTTGATCTTCTGCTGTTGATGGTAGTCATTGCTACCTCTGTGGCTAGGATCTCTTTTGAGACAAATCTGATGCTTTGTTGTGGAAAAGGCGTGGGAAGTAGTTTCTTTCGTCCAGGAATGTATGGGTACGATCCAGCCACTCGGGACAAACACCAAGAATTAGTACGTGTAACTCCAGAGATCTCTTTAACATCACGGAGTGACATGGAGCTGCAGACATGTCCTTGGAGGACAGGTTGACTTGCACCTGCAGTGTGCAATCTCCTAAACAAATGAGCAGCACCGTTCAGTTGTGGGCTTGCAGTAGGTTGGCGGGTGAATGGTCATAGCAGGAATACAACGGGCATGTCGACTGCTGTGAGTATTCCATTCAAGCCGACAACTACCTTTGCAAGAGGTGTGTTGTTTTCTTCGAGAAATTTTTGAGAAAATCATCGATTTATTTAGCATTAGATAAATCAGTTTGTCGAGCTGAGCTTTTTATTTATTCTTACTTCATAGGATCGTAGTGTGAGAGATGGGAGAACACACCTCCACAAGTAACATATTATAATTACTGAGGTTAGTTGTAAGGATAATGGTGTGCAATTTTCTGATTCAGTGATCTGCAGGGTTAAAGAACTTATATTATGTAGCGATTGGCGATGGAATAGTGTTAACTTAATAAATTGGCTTTAAGGATAAATTCGTTGGTGCATTTTCTTACTAATACTAGCAATATGCTGGGAGCAATATGTAGCAAATTGTTCAAATTTAGAAACTTCTTTTGATTTCTGGAATAATCCACCTTCCACAAAAAAGGAATAATCCATCTAAATATGTTTCTTTATATACGCGGAGAACTTCTTAGTAGTTCGTATGTCCAGATATTAGGATACTAAATTATGATGGTCTTTCTAATAATCAGGCAGACTGTACCATTTCTGGTTGTGTACAGAGAAATTGTCCTTGAAAAGTTGAAATAATGTGAGAGATGCACATAAATCAAAGCACGTAGAGAGGACACTAGCAGTGGAATGGCCATCACATCTTAGAGTAGGTCTGTGAAAAAGTAATCTCGGCACATGGGCCAATTAATTAATAGTTATTGGGAAACATGAGGTCAGACCGATATTATTTTTTGAGAAAACGTAGCAGCCTGATTAAGTGTTCCAACACGTGCGAAGCATTGAGCTGCCCATCACAAAAATGTAATATGGTTTTGATCCTTATCATTAAAACTCATCCCCATATTTGGCTGATTGGAACTGTCCTTAGTTTTTTTTTATCCCGGAACCGTCCTTCGTTTTCTTTGAATTCTCCGGGAACTGTCCTTCGTTGTCCATGATGCTCTCTGATATTTGCATTTTCGCTTCAAAGATCAACTTTTAATGTGGTGTTTATATATCTTTCATCTAATAGGTTCCAGTTCTAATGAACATCATTTATCAGTACGTGGTGAATGATATTATTTTGATGCGTGAACCGAAATGTATTAGATTGTGAGAAGTCAAACTTCTTAAACTTAACTACCATTGTGTACAAAACCGTTTTGAATAGGAAAGGAAAAATGAAAACTAATCGTGACATACAAATACGTACCTTGGTACTAATATATATGTATAGAAGATAACTATAAACATATATCACGCCGATGGCAACTTCAACTAATTATTTAGCTCAGTTAATATGACGTGCGGTTTGGTCCCTGCACAAGTGAAACATTTATGAACAGACTTCTTTTGTGTCAGAAGCCTAATTATTACATTTAGCAAAGATCAAATATCTCACTGATTTGTGGGTACCTTATTTGCTTTTTAATGATTAGGATTTAAAATCCAAATTTTATTATCTACATTACTCCACATATATAGCCTACCAAATGTACTACCAAAAGAATGTACACAAGCAGTATATTTTGCTTTTTAAGTAAGGGCAACACATTATTTCAAGGATTGTACTCCGCTAGCCCGTGCAGATGCATGGGTTGATGACTAGTAAATAATAAAGGTGATTAGATGATCTTTCTCCTCGTAAGTTAGTTTAGAGCCATCAGTGTAGTAGGTTCTGTCTACTATCTTCTCTACATTTTTTGAAGAATGGAAATAAGCTGTCAATGGAAATATATAAGTTGCCAACTATTTTCATAAAAACAATATAAATAACTTAATAAATATATTTGAGAAACTCACATAGAGGTAGAAGTAGAAGCATATCAACATCGACCCAAATGTCGATATTAGCTTCGTCGATATTATCTTCATCGATATTATCTTCATCGTTGTCATCTTAAGGATCACCCAGATCGAAGGTGACATGCATACCCTCCTGAAAACCATACGACTTGCACAGTGCTTGTGACGCCCCCGGCCCAATCGTGCACTAATCATACACGCAAATGCACACGATCAAGCCTAAGGACTCACGGAAAGATATTACAACACAACTCTAAAACATAAATAAAGTCATACAAGCTTATATTACAAGCCAGGGGCCTCGAGGGCTCGAATACATAAGCTTGCGAACAAGCGTCAGCGGAAGCATCAGATATCTGAGTACAGATATTAAAAGAGAAACAGAAAGGCCTTTAGAAAGGCGGGACAAAATAAAACACTATGATCGAAAGGCCTAGGCCTCCTGCCTGGGACCCTCCGATCCTACTCCTGGTCGTCAGTCAACTCGTAGCAGTATCCATCCTCTAGGTAGTAGTAGTAGCGATCGTCGGGGCATCTGTCTCAGGGGGCTCCGTCCTCTGGTCACGACTAAGGTATGGGGAGAAAAGGAATACAAAGTAACCGTGCGTACTCAGAAGTACTCAGCAAGCAAGGATCTACACTACATATGCAACATTTTCAAAGAGAGGCTGTATATGTGGACTGGGCTGCAGAAATGCCAGAATAGAGAGAAGGCCTAGTCCTATCGAAGACTAGCATCTTCAGAGGTCTTGCAGCATTAGAAGAGTGTAGACAGTACCATATAATGTAGCAGTATCATTAAGTCTCATCCTCACCCAGAGATCCTTTCTCGACTCCCTGCGAGAAAGCAATCCCAGAGCCATACAGTCATCAACCTCGTCCTGACATCCCTTCTCGACTCCCTGCGAGAAACAATCCCAGAGCCATAGTATCCAAGTATCCAGTTCTAAAATTGTATCAATCAGGATACAACCCCGAGTGTCCGTTACCGTAGGACAGGCTATCGATAGAAGTTTTCTTCCCTGCAGGGGTGCACCAACTTACCCAACACGCTCGATTAACTCCGGTCGGACACACTTTCCTGGGTCATGCCCGGCCTCGGTCAAACGACACACCGCAGCCCTACCTACAGCTCAGCAGAGAGGTCCCCGTCGGTCTACATCCTAAGCGCTCAGAGCTCTTGGGCCATCGCCCTGTGCACTCCGAGTCGTTGCGTGCAGGGGGAAGCCAGGCACCAGGGGGGCGCCGGTCCGTCCCGGCCGCAAGGCTGAACTAGACGTCTGACAGAGCTTTCGGCTGATGCTACGATGCAGAACGCCCATACTATGCCCACGTGATGGTTAGTGCTATCAGACCAGAGGCCTGCTCGGATCAAATATCCAAATCGTTAACGAACTAGGGCTTGCGGTAACGAGTAGAGACTCACGAAAGATGTGACCCTGTCGCCCCGTCTCGAGGACTTGCTGCAAGGGTTAAGAATGCCCGTCCACGCCTCGTATTCACCACCCGGGCACCACACTGGCACCCGTCTGCACAACACTCGCCTCTCAGGCGCACGCGGGTACCCCTCAGGGTCGACCCGCCTATCCACGTAACAGTGTAAAGTCCAAGTATCCGTGTGTCCATAACATCAGGGGAATCCGAGGTATCACCCTCGTTGAATTCCCACTCGATGTATCCGTCAAGGTGAACTCGGAGGAATCACCCTCACTGGGTCCACACTTGAGGTGTTGTACGACAGCGTCGTTATCGGAAGCGGTGAAGGAGGAATCACCCTCGATGACCACGACCGAATAGCTACTCTACAGAGTTAACATCAGAAGTGCTACAAGAGGTTTCACCCTCGGCACTCGATAGTAACGCTGCAGTGTCATTACAACTAAGGGGGGGTGATGTGCGGTGTCGGGGCCTGGTCTTCAATTCCCATTGATCGGGTCTTCTGACGATCCAGCGCGGCAGTCGGGATAAGTGGGGTCACTGATAGGTCTCTACCCACCCTATACTAAACAGTTTAGGGTATGCAGGTAATTATCAATAGCAGGTTACAATAAACAGGCTATGCATCATAATAGGTAAAGCAACAGCAGCAGCAATTCTAATGCAAGCATGAGAAATAGAATGGGTGATAACGGGATAATCAAAGGGGGGGCTTGCCTGGTTGCTCGGCGGCAAGGGCAAGGTCGTCAACGGTGTCTTCAGACTCCGGAGCTGCGTCAGCCTCGGGGACGACGTCGGTGTCGGGGGCTACCAAGAGAGAAGAGGGGGAGGAAACAGTATAAATATAGAGCAAACATGAGCAACACAAAGTACGACATGACAATATGCAGTGTCGGGTGATACTGGCGAAGGTGGGATCCATCTGGGAATGTTTTCCCGTCCCCGGACATTTGTCAGACAGATGACCGGAGGGGAACGGTTGCATGTTCGGATAGTTAGGGACGTGTGACGGACGAACGGACCGCGTATTCGGATTCGTCTCGTCGTTCTGAGCAATTTTCATGTACAAAGTTTTTCGATCGGAGTTACGGATTAAAAGATATGATTTTCTAAAGTTTTATTGATTTTCTGGAATTTATTTAATTAATTAAATTCGAATTATCAAAAGCAGTGCGGGGGTGACGTCATCATGATGCAGTGCTGACGTCAGCAGTCAACAGGGTGCCGGCCTGGTCAAACCTGACCAGTGGGGCCCACATGTCAGCCTCTGATTAGTCTAAAGAGAGTTTATTTTTAACTAATCAACTAATTAGGCTACTGGGCCCACATGTCAGTGACTGATTAGTGTTTAAACTAATTAACTTAATCAAAATAATTAATTAACAGGCGGTGGGGCCCATGTGTCAGTGACACAGCCAGCCCAGTCAGCGGGCTGACCAGGTCAACTGGGGCCAACCGGGCCCAGCGGTCAGTGGCACAGGCAGTGGGGGCCACGTGCCACGTCGGCGCCGGCCACCGGAGCACGCCGGCGAGCTCGCCCGCGGCGGCGCAACTCCGGCGAGTTCGGGAATCGCCCACAGGGCATTATTTGCGACGCTGTTGGCGGCAGTCGAACGGGGAGACGACGCTGCGTCGATCTAGGGCACTAGCACGAGGCGGGGCAGTCGGAGACAAGCGCTGCGACGGCAATGGCGGACGGCGGCGTTCGGGCGAGACGGCGAACGGCATTGCATCGTGCGTGCGAGCGAGCCAAGAGGCTAGGCGTGGCCTACGCGGTGCAGTGAGTGCGATGGCCACGGGCACGGGGCCCAAAGGTCGCCGGGGACACGTCGGCGACGTGCACAGGCAGCGGTGGGTTCGGGCACGGCGAAACCTAGCGCTACAAGCCACGGAGGGCCGTGAGGGGAGAGGGGGAAGGAGCAGGAGCTCACAGCGGGGGGGTAGCCGGTCAAAGTGTGCTCGGGGGAGGTTTGGTGTAGCCGGAATCGGCGACGGAGTGCGGCGGCGATCCGAGGAGGAAGAAGACGGCGTGGAGGCGATGCAATGGCTTCGGGCTTCGGCTCGTTTGCGCGGTCGAAGGAGGCGACGATGGCGAGCACCGTGGACACGTTCGGGAGGCGGGGCGGTGACGGTGGCCGCGCAGCTCAACCGCGGCCGTTCATGGCGGCGTCGGGCGAGGTGGGAGGGAGCGAGGGAGGAAAGGGGAGGGGTGCTAGGGCTCGCCAGGGGGAAGCGGGGGTGGCTCTTATACCCAGCGCGCGCGGGCGCGCTGTCGAGCGGCGAGCGAGGGGGGGCCGGGGCGCGGGCGTGCGTGCGCGCAGAGCGCTCGACAGCGAGGCGCGGGGTGAGCAGTGGGAGGTGGGAGGGGACGCCGGTTGGGCTGGGCCGGCACTGTGCACTCGCGGCCCAGGCAGCGGTGGGCTTCTTTCTCTTTTTCTTTTCCTTTTTCTTTTTCTGTTTCTTTCTTTTACTGTTTGCTAATTGTTTGGGCACTATATGCATTTAGTAAAAAGTGTGACATATCCCATAATTAGCTGTACACTATACCCTAACACAAAAAACTAGTTTAAGCAAAACATCACTTCATATTTAGTTTAGATTAAATAAAAGGTTAATTAATATTGTTTTTCAGCCGCTGTTTGGGGATGTTTGAGTCACTTACCCAACTCCAATGATGTTGTTTACAATTTTAACATAGCCTCTGATTTATCTGCTATTTAATGAACAATTTAGTTTTTATGTTGGACAACTTTTATATTTCACTTTCAGTTAAATTTGAATTGGAGTTAGGAGTTGAAATGCAATATGATGCAAATGATGATCATGCACTGTTAATCATGCTTACTTGGCATTATCAAAATGGGATTACTGTGGCTAACCACTGGGGGTGTTACAGTGCTGCCCAATTCGAGCAATCAAAACGGGAGTAGGTCACTGCATTGAATAGCTTTACGTGAAAAGCATAACCATGATGGGTCCTGAGGTTAACTCTCTTTGTCTCCATATTCTCATGATCTTCAAAATCCAGCTTCTCCAAGACATAAAGTCTTGCATAGCAGGGGACGCACTAGTCTAATTGTAAAAGACGGAAATTACACGTTTAAGAAGCAGAAGTCATGCTTAATTACGAAAAAATACTTGGCGTCGTTGCGTACCGTTTCAACACGAAGGTCTCGTCGAGATTAATACTGAAGCGCCGACCATCTTGCAGGCGAGGTCTGTCGCACAGACCCCAGTCATCGCCGCAGTAGTCGCACTCCGGGATCCTACCGTCGTCGTCAAACATTTCCTATGTTCATAATTCAAAGATTAAACTTATGAAATTCAATATATGTACTACAAAAACTAAATTAGATCATTATTATTCATCACGGGTTAACTATCGGTCTGTCGAGTCTTTTCTTGAAAACTCTCAGCTCACGTGGTGTATATATTCGACCGTCAGTGATGGTCGCTCCTCCCTTCGTCCCCGAGTGCATTACACCAAAATGTCTAGCACATGGGAATGAAGGGGAAGCGACGCCCACAACAACAGTCGGGATTCTTCTTCTCTCATATATGGTGAAGACTCTCCCTCACTGATTTTTTGACTGTACGTATGGAGCCCCGACAGACTTAATGTCAACCCAAAATGTCGTTTAATTATATTTCTAGAAAATCCGGGCCACTCGATATTTACTACATATTCTAGCACAAGTCATGCCAAAATTCACAGAAAAATTCGGCATGAACTTTGCTAAAAAGGACATATCGAGCGCCTAAAATTTTCCGGAATGGAATTTAATCAACACTCCGACAAAACATAGGCCACTAGCTCGGAGGTGTTCCCTGCAAACATCGGCCACTCGGGCAAAGCACCAGTAGTACACAATACTACATATCACATGTCTAAAGACCTGCATTGAAAATTTTCTATTCCATGGAAATAATCTACATTCTATTGTATTGAAAAAGATTAAAAACTAGCTTCATCACATTCTCACAGCTACTCATCTACTACTCTACTACCACTACTGGAATCAGCTTCTTTGCCGTCCGCCATGGCGGACGGCAAAGGCATGGATCACGGACGGCAAACATCTTTGCCGTCCGCTAGCGGACGGCAAACTGTCCGGATGAAAGCCTGCCAACAAAGGCCTTCTTTGCCGTCCGCTTCTTAGAAACGGACGGCAAAGGATTACTCCGTCCGCCATCCGAGGCCAGCAGACGGCAAAGAAAGCTGACGGCAGTGCGGTGGCGTCAGAGCCGTTAGGGGGTTAACGGCGCTCTTTGCTGTCTGCCAGCGGAGGGCAAAGAGCCAAGCTAGGCAGCACTGGGAAGCTGCCACGTGTCCAGATATGCCGTCCGCCAGCAGACGGCAAAGAGGTTTGAATCATTGCCGTCTGCTGGCAGACGGCATAGATGGTCACTTTGCCGTCCGCCAGCAGACGGCAAAATGACCAAATAGGCAGCCAGTGTTCCCAGTTTGCACAGGTGACTGCCACGTGTCCTCTTTGCCGTCCGCTAGTGGACGGCAAAGAGGCTATATATCCCCTATTTTTATTTAAATCCCATTAATTAGACATGGTTTCAAACACAGATATACATGCATACATATCCAACATATCCAACAGCATGTCCAACAACATATTTCATCCAATCCAACAACATAGTTCAACAAAGTCCAACATATCCATATATACATTACCAGAAACAAGTTTCCAACAACATATCCATATAGACATACATATCCAAACAAGTGTTCATAAACAACAAGGAAGCACCACAAGAATAGTACACTCCATGAATCCAAGCTTCCTCATGTAAAGCAAATCTGCAAATTGGGAAAGATGAAAGTTAGAAGAAGAAGAAGAAGAAGAAGAAGACTAGTTATAAGAAGAAGAAGAAGAAGACTAGTTAGAAGAAGAAGAAGAAGAAGACTAGTTATAAGAAGAAGAAGAAGAAGACTAGTTAGAAGAAGAAGAAGAAGAAGACTAGTTAGAAGAAGAAGAAGATTTTTTTTCTTCTCTTTCTTTTTCTCCTCTCCTCTTCTTTATCTTCTTCTTCTTCTAACTAAGGTAGGTAAAAATGTCATTTTATTGCTAACCTAGGTAAAAATGCTAAGTGTAGGTCATTTTAGAGCTAAGGTAGGTAAATAGGTCATTTTGGAGCTTAGTAAGGTTATTATGTCATTTTTTATCTAACTTAGGTAATTATGCCATTTAGCAGGAAAATAAGCTAGGTATCCATTTGTAAAGCAAAACACTAGAGAAAACTTACCCTCATCACAACAAATGTGATGAAGATCGTAACTAAGGTAACAATTGATCCAACGGCATAATGATACCAAGCCTCATTATCAATGGCATATTTTCTAATCTTCTTAAGCTTCAGGCGCATTGCATCCATCTTCAAGCGCATTGCATTCATCTTCAAGCGCATTGCATTCATCTTCATCTTGTGATCATCGATGGCATCGGCAACATACAACTCCAATGTCATCTTCTCTTCTTCAATTCTTTTAATTTTTTCTTTCAAATACTCATTTTCTTTTTCAACTAAATTTAACTTCTCGACAAGAGGGTCCGTTTCAAATTCCGGTTCACATACCTCCTAGATTAAAATATCTCTATGTCAACTTGATGGCCATAATTTGCATAAATGCGAAATGCAACAAATAGTTATGAAAGAGAATTTACCACATCCGAATCATAAAGCGGGCGAGGGCCGACCGGGACGGAAATCAAGACCATGGCACTATGTATAATAAACAATCATACAAAGTAAGAAAATTATAAATACCAACTATATAAATCATACAATCATACAAATAACTATATAAATCAAGTACAACATAAAATTTTGAATACCTAATAATCATTATCGGTAATGATGTGCTCGTCATCATCATTAATAAAAGCATCATCATCATCACTATCGGTAATGGCGTGCTCATCATCATCATTAATAAATGCATCATCACGTGGAAGGCCACCTTTACATAATCGTTCAAGCATTGACAGGTCATCTGCAGCAGTAACTTCTTCTTCTTCCGGCTCTTCTTGTTCCAGCTCAGGGGTGAAGTCGGATTCACTATCGTTGTCTACTTCAATGTTCTGGGGTGGAGTAGAGCGGTTCTTGAAACGTTTTTTGGAAAGACGTGTTTTTTGGAAGAATTCTCCTTCGTCATATGTGTCTTGGTTAATGTGAGGTTCATAATCCTTTTCATTGGGGGGAGGTGGTATAACACGTGGCGGCACTTCATAAACGACGTCCCAACCACTGAGATTTGGATCACTTTGACAAGCCCACGGTAGATAGAAAACTTGGGTTGCCTGTTGAGCCGTAATATAGACATCGGGAACATCCAAATGGGTGCTTTGTTTGATTTCGACTAGCCCTATATGTTCATGAGTCCTTCTAGTCTCCCTCGGCTGGAACCAATAACATCTGAAGACTACAACATTTGGTGGATTTTCACCATAGAATTCAAGTTCATAAATTGCTTCAACTCTTCCATAATACCCTGGACGCTCTGGATCTGGCTCGAGAGCTTTTAACTGATCTAGGGTCTGTTGTCCTGTCAACGTAGGTGGTGCAGAGTGTTTGATACCTCTACCTTTGATGAAGTTCTTCTTGTCTTTCCTGAACTTATGGCCAGGATGTAGAAACGGTCTATGCAAGTCGAAGCAACTATACTTGCGCCCTGCCGTCAGGCAACGAAACTCAAGAGCTCCCTTGCATGTGGGGCACGGGAACCTTCCATGCACACACCAGCCAACAAATAGCACATACGTCGGCAAGTCATGCGTCGAGTACATGTACCAGGCACGCATTATGAAGTTCTGTTTGCTAAAGGTGTAGTATGTCTTGAACCCATTATCCCAAGCTTCTTGCAATTCGTCCTTAAGCGGCTAAATGTACACATTCATATTCTTCCCCGGATAGTTGGGCCCTGGAATTATCAACGTCAGGAAAATATTCTTTCGTTGCATAATCTGCCCGGGGGGGGAGATTGAGTGGAATGACAAACACGGGCCAACAGCTGTATGGGGCTGCCATCTGACCAAACACACTAAACCCACCTGTGCTGACGGCGACTCGAGGATGCCTTGGATCTGCCGTTTTTTCCTTATGTAATGCATCGAAGCGCTTCCACGCTTCATCATCCGATGTGTGCACCATCATCACATTCCCATCTACATCTAGTTCGGTTCTTTTGCCCATTTTGTGCCATGTCATCTGTCTGGCCGTCTCTTCGACCATGAAAAGACGTTGAAGTCTTGGTACGATTGGCATATACCGAAGAACATTAACGGGTATTTTGGTCTGCGTCTTCTCACCCATACCGTTGTCTACCACAACATACCTGGAAGAATTGCAAATGGGACAATAGTTCAAGTCCTCATACTGAAGCCTAAATAAGACACAACCTTTCTCACAGGCATGTATCTTCTCATAGGGCATCTTAAGAGCACGGAGGATTTTGTCTGACTGGTACAGGTTTGGAGGTAGCACATGGCCTTTGGGTAGAAATCGTCCGAATAGTGTCATCATCGCGTCGTAGCATTCTCTGCCCAAGTTGAATTGAGCCTTCAAAGCCATTATTTGTGAGATGGCATCCATCTGACAAAGCTCAGTGTGCTCGTGGAGAGGACATTTTGAGGACTCCAACATTTCAGTGAAGGCCTTTGTAGATTCCTCCATCTCCTCATATGAGTCCCGAGCATTGTCAAAGTCTTGCACCATGTCTGCGGTCCCGGTACCATGCTCGTCGGTGCGACGATGAACCTCGGCTCTGGCATGTTGGGCAGACTCACCATGTAATGTCCAGACCATGTAACCAGGCGTAAAACCAAACTTCTGCAGGTCTTTACTCATTTCAAGCTCGTCCCTCTTGTTATAGTTGTCGCAACGGGCACAGGGGCACCAGCTAAATTCCTGGCCATTTGCAAATGCGGCTCTAACAAACCCCTTGGTTTTTGTTAACTATTCCTCGGTCCAAACTTTCTGACAAGTGTAACCGGTGTACATCCATGCACGATCACTCATATTGACTTTCTACTGGACACACAAGATATATATACATAATTAAGCAAACCATATCCATCAGTTAATGGAGTTTGTCAGTTTTATTACGTCCATGCAACCTACACGCTAATAGGTAAAGATAGGTCATAATCCCACCCGAGTATGTGTAGATCGGGTTCATTTTCCCATGGTCTACTCCGGATCCGACGTAAAATTTCGGCAGCACCTCCCCGCTGTTCTCCTGATACATGTCTCGGCAATAAGCAGAGAGAATGTGTACCCGGAGAACAATAGGGAGGCACTGACGAAATTCTGCATCGGATCCGGAGCTGAGCATATGGGAAAACAAACCCAATCTACACATACTCAGGCTGTCCATGGATAATGTTGGACAATTCGAAAGAATCACGATTATAAATATGCAAATGCATGCATATTTATAGATGTAACCCTTTCGAACGGGAGACGCATAGTGGTTACACATACTGATGATTGACACCTATAGCTAGCAAGTTTCATCGGCACGAAGACCGGAACAGAGCGGGTTAGGGGGTCCTTGGTGTCGATGGAACCCTAAATAGCAAGTATCATTGGTGCGAGATACATGTCGTGCTCGGTGTTGAACACTAGATCCACATTCCACAAGTGAAGCCGGCGCCCGGCGTCCAGCAACAATAGTTCTGGTGGCTGATGACGGTCGAACACCATCGCGAATTTGTCTGGCAGCCTCTGCGATGAAGATTAAAGCCAAGTTTTGAAATTTCAAACAACCAAACCGACTTCAGTCAGTTTGGGTGTTTCAAGTTTCAACACTTGCCTTTTAATCGTCATCGCAGAGGCTGCCAGGCAAATTCGCGATGGTGTTTGACCGCCATCGACGCCGAGAACAGTTGCTTTGGGACGCCGGACGTCGGTGTCACTTGTGGGACATGGATGTAGTGTTCGACACCGATGGCCACATGTATCTCGCACCGACGATACTTGCTATTTAGGGTTACATCGACACCGAGGAACCTCTAACCCACTCGTCCCCGGGCGCCCTCTTTTTTCCTTTCCTTCTTCTCTTCTTTTTCTTTTTCTTCTTCTTCTTCTTCTTCTTCTTCTTCTTCTTCTTCTTCTTCTCCTCCTCCTCTTCCTCCCTCCTCCTCCTCCTTCTACTCCTCTTCTTCTTCTAAACTAAAACTAAAACTAATCTAAAATAAACTAAACTAAAATAAACTAAAACTAAAACTAAAACTAAACTGAAAATAAACTAAACTAAAACTAAAACAGAAACTAAACTAGAAGAATCTAAAAAAACAAAACTAAAAAAAAGGGGGGAAGAACAAACCTGCAGGGGATCGCCGGTGGAGGGCGATGTCGGCCGGTGGGGCAGGGCGGCGCAGGGGCCGCGGGGAGGAGGGCGGCAGCGGGGCGGGGCGGCGTAGGGCCGCGGGGAGGGGTCCGGCACCGGGGCGGCCTGGCGCAGGCCTCTCCGGCGACGGTTGCTCTTTTTTTTGTTGTTCTGTCTTTACTCATTTTGTGCTGTTTCTTCTCCCCCAGTTTTTTCTTTTCTTTCTTTCTTCGCGGCAGAGCGGCGGGGGAGGAGAGAGGTGGGCGCGCGGGAGGGAAATAGAGAAAGAGAGAGAGAGGGGAGACGGCTCGGCCCGTTAAGTGGGCCTTCTATGTCGTCTGCTAGTAGACGGCAAAGAGGGCGGCCGTTTAGGGCTAGCCCACGTCTCCTCGTTGCCGTCCGCTGGCGGACGGCAAAGAACCTGACCTAGCCACGCCGTGCCCCGTGGGGTCCACCTGGCCCTTTGCCGTCTGCCTTCTAGCTCTTTGCCGTCAGCTGGCTGACGGCAAAGAAACAGCGGACGGCAAATAAACTTTTTGCCATCTGCACTTTCTTTGTCGTCCGCTTTGTGGAAGCGGACGGCTAAGAGGCTCTTTGCCTGTCAGCTGGCGGACGGCAAAGAGGTGGCAGACGGCAAATTACCAGATTCCAGTAGTGTACATCTATCAAAACATCTATATCATCATCGACATGGGGATTTAGCTGGTCTCACCTCGAGGTCGGAGGGGGGTCGGTGACGGGGACGACGGCAGGGATGATGCAGGGGCTCTCCTTGATTTCTGCAAAAACAAAATATAAACAAAAACATTATTATCCTGATTTTAGGACTTAGTGAAACCCTATAAGCTATCAACTAAACATTATTATGCTGATTGAAAAGACCTACATTTACTAAAAATTTGTAAAACTAGCTTTTTACAAAAAAAATTGTATTACCAAATATACCCTTATTGTAACCCTAACAACTATCCATCCATTCATCTATCTATCCAAAGCATTACTAAAAATACCTAGTTTAATCCATCTGTCTATCCATCTATCTATCCAAGCATTACAAAAAGACTAATTTCATCCATGCAATGCAGGAGGGAGGGAGAGAGGGAGGGAGGAGGGATGCCGGAGGAGGAGGGAGGAGAGCGGTGGGAGGAGGGTCGCGGCCGGAGGAGGAGGAAGGAGGGCGCGGTCGGAGGAGGTGGGAGGTGGGAGGTGGGAGGAGGGCATACCGAGGAAGGAGGAGGGAGGACGGCGACGGCAATGCGGCTGCGGCGGAGGCAGAGCAAGGCAACAGGGAGTGAGGGGAGGGAGTGAGGGGAGGAGGAAGGTTGGGCGTCGGGAGTAAAATAGGATAAGGCACCCACAGCAGTAGCGCGGGGTGACGAGGCAGCGCTACTGCTATGGATCTGAGCAACAACGCTGGTCCTCGCCCACCGCTACTACTACGGGTAGTCCCGGCCGGTGGCGGTGGGACCACTTAGCGGTAGCGCTGCCCAACCTCCCCTCGCTACTGCTACTGCACTACCTGTAGCGCCGGCTTCTTCCAGGCGCTACCACTAAGTAGCAGTAGTGCTGTCATATATACCTGGGCTACTGCTAATATTCTATCTATAATCTTTTCCCTAGTAGTGCGGTGCGATACACAAGGATGAATGGATCTGTGGAGTACATGATCGTGCTTGATTTTTTGTGCTTGGACAACTGGAAAAGATGTCTTTGTCATGGATTCGTGTCATTAAGCATGTCACGTGCTAAATATTATACTGGCCGAAGTTTTTGACCAGAAATTTTTCAAATGATTCTTTGCATTTCAGGAATGAGATGAGCATCCTTGGAGGTTGTTTCTTACGGAGATATATCCAATTTGTATGTTTCGAGTATTGAAACCACAATGTTATGTGCATTTAGAAACTTAACCAAGTACACTAGCATCTTCCCATTAATACTCTATATATTTAACTTTTGGATTGTTGTTTCCATTTTTCATTTGTGTTTTGCCGTAGCTAAAATACTGTTAGTTTCTGGGTATTCTGTTGCTGTTACCCATGGCTAGCGCTTGCAATATGACATAGTAACTTTTGCATGTATTCTTAGTTTCTTCCAGAAACCATGCTGCCACATCTGACCGGTGCATCCTATATATTAATTTCTCCATGACCTCACATGTCTAAGGTGTGACACCCCGGCTCAGAGCAACTGGTTTACCTTGCATTGCCAGCCCACAGATCATGTCCTCTAGCAATACACAACAACTTGGTATAGAAAAACGACCGCTTTATTGAACTCTTGCGGAAGCATAGGTTCGATGATACATCATCCAGCGAGGCCAAGCGGCACACACGGTGCTACTGCACTTATGTACATTATTTATTAGACATAATACGAGCCTCGGCGACAACGGTTCATCTACGTGGCAGCGGAAAGATAGCGTAGTGGGACTCCATCTCATAGGGACACGGCCTAGACTGCGATGATCGACTCGATTCCGACTCCTGGTACGGCTTCTCCTGAAACTGGCATGACACGCCAGGTGAGTACTTTGAATGTACTCGCAAGCTCACAACAAGCATAGCAAATATGACAAACAATAACAAGATATTTAATCATGTTAAATGCATGAACATGGCATAATCATGAAGTGTGTGTGTCCAAACCTTACGGTCCCTCGGACCATCTTACCATATCATTTACTGATACGTCTCCAACGTATGTATAATTTTTTATTGTTCCATGCTGTTCTATTATCATTCTTGGATGTTTTACAATAATTTTATAGCAACTTTATATCATTTTTTGGGACTAACCTATTGACATAGTGCCCAGTGCCAGTTGCTGTTTTTTACTTCACCGAATTAACTTTTTGGAGAATTTTTCTAGACCAGAAGACACCTGTTGGGCCAAAGAAGTACCAAAGTGGGGCTCTGAGGGGAGCACAACCCACCTGGGCGTGCCTGGGGGCCCAGGCGTGTCCTGGTGGGTCGTGCTCACCTCGGCCGCCTCCCGAACCGCCTCTTTACTCTATAAAACCCCGAAAATCCAAAAACCCTAGGGGAGTCGACAAAACACAATTCCAGCTGCCGCAAGTTCCAAAACCACGAGATCCAAACTAGACACCATCACGGAGGGGATCATCATCCTCATTGGTGCCTTTCTGATGATGTGTGAGTAGTTCAATGTAGACCTACGGGTCCGTACGCAGTAGCTAGATGGCTTCCTCTCTCTCCCTTGATTCTCAATACAATGGTCTCTTGGTGATCTATTTGATGTAACTTTTTTTTGCGGTGTCTTTGTTGGGATCCGATGAACTTTGAGTTTGTGATCAGATTTATTTATGCATGAAAGTTATTTGAGTCTTCTTTTGATCTCTTATATGCATGATTACTTATAGCATCATATTTCTTCTTCGAATCTTTGGTTTAGTTAGGCCGACTAGATCGATTTTTCTTGCCATGGAAAGAGGTGCTTTGTGATGGGTTCGGTCGTGCGGTGTTCTTTCCCAGTGACAGAAGGGGCAGCAAGACACGTATTGATCGTTGCCATTAAGGATAACAAGATGGGGTCTATTCCTACATGAATAGATCTTGTCTACATCATGCCATCGTTCTTATTGCATAACTCCGTTTTTCCATGAACTTAATACACTAGATGCATGCTAGATAGCGGTCAATGTGTGGAGTAATAGTAGTAGATGCAGGCATGAGTCGGTCTACTAATTTTGGATGTGATGCCTATATAATGATCATTGCCTGGATATCCTCATAATTATTTGATGTTCTATCAATTGCCCAACAGTAATTGGTTTACCCACCGTGTGCTATTTCTTGAGAGAAGCTACTAGTGAAATCTATGGCCCCCGGGTCTATTTTCCCATCATATATTTGCAGATCTATATTACTATTTGCCTTTTCTTCTATTTGCATCTTTTATTTTTCAGATCTATATTATCAAAAACCCAAAAATACCTCGCTAAATTTTATTTGCCGTTGTTCTATTTGCATCTACCAATCTATCTATTTACCAATCTTTTACCCGAGAGGGATTGACAACCCCTCTTACGCGTCGGGTTGCAAGTATTTGTTTTTTGTGTGCAGGTACCGTTTACATAGTGTTGCTTGGTTCTCCTACTGGTTCGATAACCTTGGTTTCATAACTAAGGGAAATACCTACCGAAGCTGTGCTGCATCATCCCTTCCTCTTTGGGGAAATACCGACGTAGTTCAAGTGACATCAAAAGGAATTTCTGGCGCCGTTGCCGCGGAGGATCAAGTCAAGATAGTCTCCCATCAACTTGCCAATTTCTGGTGCCGTTGCCGAGGAGACATCATCAATATCTATCAGGTTCCTAATCACAAATCTCATCTCCTTGCAATTTACATTATTTGCCATTTGCCTCTCGTTTTCATCTCCCCCACTTCACAAAAATTTGCCGTTTTATTCGCCCTCTTTTTCCCATTTGCCATTTTTCTTGTCAGATCTGTTTTTGTGTTGAAATATTGTTTGCGTAGTCACGATGACTCAAGAAAACACTAAGTTGTGTGATTTTTCCAATACCAATAACAATGATTTTATTAGCACTCCGATTGCTCCTCCCGCCACTAGTGCGGAATCTTGTGATATTCATGCCGCTCTGTTGAATCTTGTCACGAAAGAACAATTTTCTGGTACTCCTATTGAGGATGGCGCGTCCCATCTTAACACATTCATAGAATTATGCGTTATGCAAAAGAAAAAAGATGTGGTCAATGATATTGTGAAGTTGAAATTATTTCCGTTTTCTTTGCGAGATCGTGCAAAAATTTGGTTTTCTTCCTTGCCCCACAATAGTATTGGTTCTTGGGATAAATGCAAAGATGCTTTCATTACTAAGTATTTTCCGCCCGCGAAAATTAATTCCCTTAGAACTCAGATTATGAATTTTAAGCAACTTGAGCATGAACATGTTACACAATCTTGGGAAAGAATGAAATTGATGCTAAGAAATTGTCCTACTCATGGTTTAAATCTTTGGATGATCATACAAATTTTTATGCGGGATTGAACTTTGTTTCTAGAAATCTTTTAGATTCCGCCATCGGGTGGTACTTTTATGGAAGTTACTTTGGGAGAAGCTACTAAATTGCTAGATAATATCATGGTAAATTATTCACAATGGCATACCGAAAGAGCACCCACTAGTAAAAAAGTTAATTCATTTGAAGAAATTAGTACTTTGAGTTAAAAAGTTGATGCTCTTATGAAATTAGTTGCTAATAAAAATGCTCCTATTGATCTTAATGATGTGCCTTTGTCTACTTTCATTGAGAAAAATAGTGATGCCATAGATGTGAATTTTATTTCGTGAAACAATTTCAATAACAATGCATACAGAGGTAATTTTAATCCTAGGCCTTTTCCTGGAAATTCCTCTAATAATTATGTTGGTTCCTACGGAAATCCTTCTTATAATAATAATATGAACACCTCTGATCTTGAGAATAATATTAAAGAATTTATCAATGCTCAAAAGGTTTTCAATAATACGATAGAAGAAAAGTTGAATAAGATTGATGATATGTCTAGAAGCAATGATATAATTTCTCATGATGTAGAAAATCTCAAGTTGAAAGCTTTTGTACCCAAAGTTGATGAATCAATTAAAGCTTTATATGTTTCTATGGATGAAATTAAGAAAAGAACCGCTATGCTTAGAGCTAAAAGAGAATTTTTGGAAAGAGCGTTTTCTAGTGATTGCTTTCATAAAAATGATGAAGAGCTTAAAGTGATTGGTGTTTCTTCTATTGATTCCTTTTTTAGTAAAATTAAAATTGATGTTAAAGGCATCCCGTTAATTCGAAGAGTGAAAATCATGATGCAAAATTTGATAAAAGTGGGTTTGGGGAGGTCAAAACTTTAACTAGTGATGTGCCTACTCTTTTGGATTACAAGGACTTTAATTATGATAGTTGCTCTTTAATTGATTGTATTTCTTTGTTGCAATCCATGATAAATTCACCTAATGCCCATAAACAAAATAAAGCTTTTACTAAACATATCGTTGATGCCATGATGAAACCTTTTGAAGAAAAGTTGGAATTAGAGATCTCAATTCCTAGAAAATTACATGATGAACGGGAACCCACCATGAAAGTCAAGATTAAAAATTATGAGTGTTTTGATTTATGTGATTTGGGTGCTAGCGTTTCCACAATTCCGAAATCTTTATGTGATGTGCTTGGTCTTACCGATATTGAAGAATGCTCTCTTAATTTGCACTTGGCGGATTCTACTATCGAAAAGCCTTTGGGAAGAATTAATGATGTTCTTATTCTTGCAAATAGGAATTATGTGCCCATAGATTTTATTGTCCTTGATATTGATTGCAATCCGTCTTGTCCTATTATACTTGGTAGACCGTTTTTACGCACTATAGGTGCCGTAATTGATATGAAGGAAGGCAATATTAAATTTCAATTTCCACTAAGAAAGGGGATGGAACACTTCCCCAGAACAAGAATTAAGCCACCATATGAATCAATCATGAGGGCATCCTATGGATCTAGAACTAAAGATGACAATACTTGAATCTATGAATTATGCCTAGCTAGTGACGTAAAATGACTGCGCTTTTTGGGAGGCAACCCAATGAATAAAATTTATTTTTATCTTTTTCTTTCTGTTTTGTGTGTTTGCAAAATTATGCCTCTGTTTTGATTGTGCTTTTTCGTTTTAATTAGTGTTTGTGCCAAGCAAAGCCTTTGGGATAGCTTGGGTGATAGTTGATTTGATCTTGTTGAAAAACAGAAACTTTTGTGTCCAGCAACAGAATTATTTAAATTCACAGAAGCGACGAAAAATTATGAATTTTTTACACAAGATTGATATACAAATTTCCTCTGTTGTCCTAAGTTTTCAGAGTTTTGGAGTTACAGAAGTAAGGGAACAATTCACATCTGTACAGACTGTTCTGTTTTTGACAGATTCTGTTTTATTTGCATTTTGTGCTTATTTTGATGAATCTACGGATTGTATCTGGGGTATAAGCCATGGTAATGAATCTCACGAACGGATCTCATGAATAGATTGGTTTTCAACAGTAGTTAAAGTAGAGATTGGTTTTCTTATACTAACGGATCTCACGAAGGTTTTGTTAAGTTTTGTGTGATTGAAGTATTCACGTTTTGGGTGAGATCAAGATGGACGAAGGAATAAGGAGAAGCAAGAGCCTAATCTTGGGGATGACCATGGCACCCCAAGATAATATTCAAGGATTAACAAGCAACCAAGCTTGGGGATGCCCTGAGTGGCATCCTCTCTTTCTTCTAACGACCATCGGTATTTTACTTGGAGCTATATTTTTATTCGTCACATATCATAAGTTTTGCTTGGAGCGTCTTGTATCATTTGAGTCTTTGCTTGTTTTGCTTTTTAGTTTGTCACAAGTATCCTTGCTGGACACACCTATTTGAGAGAGCCAAAATTATGCTATGATTTGTTAGAATTGCTCTATGCTTCACTTAAATTTTTTGAGCTATGGAATTGCTCTAGTGCTTCACTTATATCTTTTTGAGCATGGTGTGCTTTAATATTTTTTAAGAAATGCTCTCATGGTTCACTTAGATTTACCTGAGAATTAGTAATTTTTGAAGAAATTCTCTCATGCTTCACTTATATTATTTTGAGTGATCAAAATTTTGTGCTCATGTTCTTCACTTAAATTTGTTTGAGCTTGTCAAAAGCAATTGCAATATATGAAACTAGTCCCAAAGTGATAGATATTCAAGAGGGATATAATAAAAACTTTCATGAAGATCATTGGACAAAATAAACTTGATTCTTCGTAATAGTTTTGACATATGATGATAGTGATATGTGAGTCATGTTGCTGAGTAATTATGCTTTAGTAAGAATGTTGGTGTGAAGGTTTGTGATTTCCTATGCAAGAACAAAAGTCAATAGTTGTGCAATGAAATTACTTCCTACTTGTAGTGCATTTTTTGGTGTTAGTTATGCTTAATACTCGCTTAAGTGATTTGTCGTTCCTTGGTTGGTTACTTCTCAATCTTTTTACTAGCCTTCACTTGTACTAAGTAGAAATACTACATGTGCATCCAAAATCCTTAAACCCAGTTTTGCCAAATGAGTCCACCATACCTACCTATATGCGGTATTCCCGTGCCATTCTAAGCAAATTTGTATGTGCCATCTCTAAAATTCAAAATAAATTTCTTTTTTGTTTGCTCGTACCGCTCATGAAACGGTAGGGGGTGGCTGATATTTTTCCATGCTAGATGTGTTATTCTCAAGATGAGTGTTTATTCACTTGTCATTGCACGAGAGTACGACAAAGGTATTAGGGATGCCCAGTCCCAAAATGAAAAATGAATTTAGTTTATGTTGTCAAATAATAAATTCCTTGGAAACTGTTGGTATGGACGGTACACGTGGATACGGCTAGCCGTGGAATGTGAAAGAATGGTGGAAAAAGGAATAAACTTTATTTTCTGTTTGGGAACCGCCTATGATATATCTAGCATGGAAAGTATTGGGAACTACTCGATCGTTTTCATTGACAGGAAAAGCATGCCACCCAAAATGTTTTATCTCTATTTTTCTCTTTGAGCTCTGGCACCTCTACAAATGCCTACTCCCCTCTACGAAGGGCCTTTCTGTATAATTTATGCATATTTTTATTTTGAGTCTCCATCTTCTCTTATAAAGGACCAACTAAGGGGCACTATGATCATACTTGAGCATTGGATGTAGCTAATATGTGAGTGTGTTTCATGAAAGGACCAATGATCGAGCATGATGGGCTAGGGATAACTTGCTTTAGTGTTGATATTTTGAAAGACATGGTTGCTTGTTGATATGCTTGAGTATTGAAATCTTCACGTCAAAACTAGACTATTGCTTTGAACCATACAAAAGTCCATATGTCCATGCTACAAAAGAAAAGAATGTGATGAACATGATAGGCAGGATTCCACATCAAAAATTCTGTTTTTATCATTTACCTACTCGAGGACGAGCAGGAATTAGTTACCTCGTAACCACTTCCATTAACTTACCAAGACAATCCCCTAGGGATCACAAGTGATACAAGCTAAATGATCGACCCTCGATCATCACATGTGTCAGAAGTATATCATTAGTGTGCAGGTTAAATTATTTCTGTTGACCCACGGTGTGACCTACTACGAACTGTGTCCATGATCAAGGATGCGGCTATCTATAGATTGTACATACTGTGCAGAGGTTAGTACACTATACCCACACCACTGAACCTATGGCCTCGTGATCCCTTTCGGGTGGACCAACGGCGCTCTGACAAAACCAATCTATTGCATGACACTCCGACAAAGCCAATCCGACAAACTTCCCCTTTGGACTAAGTCATGGGTAACCCCGATGTCACTCCGGACATGCAACGACCACCGTCGTGGCAAAACTAAAACAGTCCCAATCGGGGACAATGGTACCATACAACAATGGGTCCTCAAGATTATGCCTGCCTACTGGGCCAGGGCAGCGCAAGCGCATAATCTTCCCTAGTTGGAGGCACCGGCGAGTGGCACGACAATAGATCGCATTAGGGCCTCCCCATAATGGCAAATGTGGTTGCACTGGAAAGCTCAATTCGGTGGCATCATGACTCGATCAACATTATGTTCAAGTTGAGCTTATTATCATATTTATCTTAAAGAAAATATTGCGAGTCATAGTATGTGATGAAATGCACATGCATCGGATCAACACATTAACGGTACTATCATAAGCACGAGCATGACCATAAAACACTATTGCCTATCTTAACAAAGTAGCCAACATTCTTCTGTAAAGCATAGCGAGCATGTCATGAAAACAATACTAGCACATGTTAAATTATTTAAATTCACTAAATGCAAAAATATGAATTAAATTCAAGTAGAAATCATTGCCATTGCAATGCCATCCTTGCAAATGAATGGTGTGGCTTGCCTTAGTTCAGAGGAGGGTCACAAAACTCATGGTCCTCTTCAAGACAAGTTGAACCTTCTAAAAATAATTCAAAGACCAAAAAGAAAATGTCACATAAAGCATTTTATTGCACCAGAAAATATCTACAGGAGAGAAAATTCTCAAAATTTTCATGCATATAGAGGAGCTCAAGACAAAACTGTTGCAAAAAAGAATAAACTCATTTGGACTTATGGTTTAAAAGATATAGCTGGTCAAGGTTCTGGTCAAGTATTTGAATTTAAACAAAAAATACGGAAATCCTGAGAGCGCCACGTCGAAGGCGTATTCTCAGAATGCGCCTCCACTTATACCGCTTTGGGGGAGAGAGATACAGAGGCTGACAGGTGGGGCCCTCGGATCAGGTTTGACACAGAGAGAGGGAGAACAGAGGAGGGCAGCTTGGTTGGCGGTGGTTCTCCGGCGAGGAGGCCACGACGACCGCCGGTGAGGTGAGGCATGGAAGTAGCGCACGGTGACAAGCTCATATGTACCCGAAACATGGCCTGGGGTGGACAGACAGCATTGGAACGGACTTCTCTAGCGACGACGGGCGGTGGAGCTTGTCGGAGTTGAGGTTTTCGGCGAGGTTTCTTCGATCCAGCAGCACCGTCGCACTCAGTGGAAGCTCACGAACACACCTGGAGGGGTGGGAAAGGACGGAGATCGCTAGAATGAGTGGGACACCGTGCGGGATCCGCGGCCAACTCTGGCAAAGAACGGCGGCTAGAAGCCCGCCCGGCCTTGCCACGGTGTGAGGCTAGTCGATTTGTGGCCAGAGAGGGTGAGTGGGATTGTTAGAGCTGCTCGGGGAGGGGTGCAATTAATAGAAGAGGGCAAGGCAGAGGTAGTGGCTGCCGGAGATGCTTCCGGAGTGGTGAGAGGCGACGAGGGAGCTCTGGCTCGATGGGAGAGGTCGAGGAAGATCGTCTAAGCACAGTGGACGGGAGGAACCAATCACAGGAGCACGGAGAGGGACAACTCAATCACGCGGGAGCACTGTGCTCTCTGCTCCGCTGTGTCCGCGTACGTGGCGCAGGCTGCCGGCATCGGGGAGCGGCAGTGGATAGCTGAGGGGAAGAAGATGAGGTTGGAGGCAAGCGAGGACAAGCTATGGAGGTGCGTGGCGAACGGAGGGGCGACGGCAGAGAGGTCGCGACGCGTAGAGCGCGCCGACTGACTGTCGAACACCTTGTCTCCACGCAGTCACCGTTGCGTCAGGGTGAGGAGACCGTGTCTAGGGTCTTGTCCTTTCATCACTAACGCTAGGGTTGCTCTTGGTTTGCTCCCAGGTGGGCTAGACAAAATATGGGCACTGGGACAAGTTTCTGACCATAAACTATTGAGGAAGTTTGCAAAAAGTCCACCAGGAGATAAGGGCTGAAACTTGGTGGCTAAGCTTCAGGTTGGAAGGTAGTCATGCTACAAAATTTTGAGCTCAAATGGATCAAGGAAAAATACACTTGCTTCACAAAGTGCCTTTGTTGTCCACAGAAGAAAATCATTTCTTGAGCCAATTTTCTTCACATGACTATGACATATTTTTGCATGGGAAGGTGAGGCATGACCTAAAGAATATTACGAAATTTATTTGGAATTTTTAGAGCAATAAAAATAGGGGTTGCTTTGAAGCAGATTGAGAAAATATTCATTTTCAAAGAGAAAATGAATATTATGCCATTAAAGAAAATCAATTTATGGCATGATTTTGGGAGATATGAGGTTTAGAGGTGATTTGAGATTTCTAGAACCCACTTCGAAGGGAATCAAAAAGATTTCCAAGTGGCAAGTCCAAAGGAGTTGAATAAAAATTCAAATTCAAAACCAAATATTCAATAAATCCTAGAAAAAAATTGAAAAACCAGGGTGTTACATAAGGGTACTTGCCCTCCTGCATATTTCACACCATCTTCGAGTGAACTCATAAAAAAAATCATAGTCTCTCGTACATCATGATATACAGTTCCGCAAAACTCTTTCTTAAACATTCTCATTTAATAAACATATTTTACATAAACATGGTAGATGATAAACTCAAAGTTGGCACTGGGAGTTTCAGTGAGCACATATGACTAGGAGGCATAGAGGAAGAAAACAAATATGGCATTGGTGTTTTCGATGTTCAAACATTTGCCAAATAAAATGAGTTATGCTTCCACTACATCACGGCTATTATACATGTTCCTTGCCTCCAACTATGGATGTCGATCATCCTCCTATATCATGTTTGAAATGTTATATTGTCTGGGAGAGAGCTTCTGCAACAGAACATCACAAACAGAGAATGTATTTGCAGTTCTCAGAAACAAGATGAATAACCTTTGCTGGTTGTCTACTTACTGAATTTCAGTGTTTCTGTACAACATGAAGCAAAAATAATTCTCTACCAACATGTAATGCCCGTTTACCAACGGCCACCTTGGGCACTAGAGATTACACTCGAATTATAACTCAGTATTAGTGTGAAACAACAAAAAATTATACAAGGAGACACTAGAATTATTTTTTGGAGTCTTTTTCCTAGACCGCAACCCCAAAGATCATTACTCTCGTCAAATGAAAACTGAATTAGAATGGTAAAAAAAGTTTCAGTGAAGCACCTGTACATACATAACACCTAATTTCACTTATCTAAATAGTAAATAGTTGCTTTTCTCTCACCTACATATTCGGCCACAATTTATTATTTCACATCACCATTCTTCCATCTGAATATTTTCAAACATGAAAGATCTTTCTTTCCAAAAGAAAACATGCGAGATGCTTACTGCATTGTGAAGATAATATTAGTACACGCATTTTGAGCAATTCAATTAAATGCCGCCGCCACCGTCTTCGACCGATCCATCTTCAGAGCAGGTCCTCATGCATCAACTTTGCCAACCCTACTGTCGATGCCACCACGGCGCTAGACAACGCCTCCTCCATATGTCTGTCCATCATCACACATCCGTCACTGAGACCCTGCCGCACCATGCCGGCGAGACTCCTCGTCGTCGATGCATCACATGGAATGCCACGCCACCGCTGGAACGGTCCATTAGTCCCTCGAGCCAATGCACACCTCCAATAATTATGCCCCCAAGGGGGCAACAACACAAGGGTGCCGCGGTCATCCAATCGAGTAATCTTCGATTTCGCCCGGAGGTAGAGGGAGAAGTTGGGAGCTTCATCTCGATGATGCCTTCAAGTAGGAAGAGTGCCAGTGTGTCACCATCACCGGCTTCAGTCAGCTGCCGAAGACAAGATCTTCTAGATCTGCCACACGAAACTCCAACCGACAACTGTGCATCAGCCCGACCACCTTCAAAGCGCCGGACCTGGCCACCCAGATCCTACGACCATCCACAGCCGCACTGCCACCGTGGCGGACCTTGATGCTCCAGCCATTGCCGAAGGGCGCCCCCACATGTGCCTATTGGGAGGGCTGCAATCAGAAAACCACTAGTAGAAAACAGGACTTTGATTCTGGCCAGATCAGAGCAACAGTCCCAGTCGTGTTATGAACCGGGACTAATGCGAGCATCAGTTCCGGTTCAAGCGGCCAGGACGCCGGCCGGATCTTGGCAGGCATCAGTCCTGGTTCGGCTGGGACCTTTAGTCCCGGATCTAGACACCAACCGGGACTAAAAGGCCTCGCTCCTGGCGCAACCACTTTAGTCCCGGTTGGGGTTTGGAACCAGGACTAAAGGTCTATCTTCAGTCCCGGTTTTAGACCCCAACCGGGACTAAAAAAATGCCGATATATATATCCGAGCCCCTGCCTACCCTCTCCTCTGTTTTTTGGCCGGCCGGCATGGGAGGTGTGTGGTACTCTATTCTCACTTCCTATGCACATGAGGTGTTCGATGAAATGCCCGAGCCACACTTAAGCTTTCTCCTCTCCAAGCTCGACCTCCAAGCTCCATTTTCCTCAAGATTTGTCTAGGTTTGGCGGTGCACCAACTATCCAAGTGTTGTAAAAGGTGAGCAACTTCATCCTTTCATCTCTCACTGCTAGTTTAATTAGCTCATTTCAAATGCCCCTAGAAGTAGAGTGGTTTGTGGGCTTTAGTGGAGGATTGTATGTGGGAGTTTATTTGATTTGGATGCACAATTTGAGCTCAAATTAACTTCTTAGTTTGCACATGTCTAGGGTGTCGTCTCGTCCCCGTCCTCACCGCCGTCGATTGCCCGCGCTGATCTCAACGCCGGCACCACCGTGGTAAGCCTCTTGTTTTTATCTTTTTTTTAAGAAAAAAATCTTACTTGTATGATTTAGATAGCTCCTTGTATAATTTTCTTACTTGTATTATTGTTTGTTATTATCTAGTGCCATGGTTTTGATATCCGCCCCCGTCGGCTCTCGTCCGGTCTATGACTCGGATGTTTTTTTATATCTTTTATATCTATTTGTTTCATTTAGTGTTTATGGCAATTATACTGACCAACTTGACATAGATGCTTTTATATAGGAGGTATGTGAACCGGAAATTCCAACCGACCCTCTTGTCGAGAGGTTAAATTTAGTTGAAAAAGAAAACAATTATTTGAAAGAGAAATTGAAAAGAATTGAAGAAGAGAAGATGAAATTGGAGTTGCATGTTGCCGATGTCATCGATCTATACAAGATCTAG
This sequence comes from Thinopyrum elongatum, assembly GCA_011799875.1. Lineage (NCBI taxonomy): Eukaryota > Viridiplantae > Streptophyta > Magnoliopsida > Poales > Poaceae > Thinopyrum > Thinopyrum elongatum. The sequence goes on along the minus strand of CM022303.1, from coordinate 32,575,409 downwards.
ATCAGGGGCGGAGCCAGAATTTTTTGTCATTGGATTCACTCATTAACTCATTATAAAGATTTGGTATGCTATAATTAAGTGTAAAGTCTAATTTTACACAAGTTTAAGCAAGAGTATAGCACTAAAAAATAACATACATATGCTATTACTTATCACAAATTGTGTTACATTGAAAGCTGAAGAGTGCAAGACATACCTATCGGATGAAATTATAAATTGAGTTCCTGACATATTATAGTAATACCAAAAATAGTTTGCAGCTCCAGTTGTAGCTTCTCATCTTCCTAAAAACATTAAAAAAATGATAAGTTAGTTTGAGAAGTTTAAAAACAAGTATCATCAAGCGAAAGAAGTTGTAAAGTCACTCAAATTTTAGAGTGTCCACTTTTGATTTTCATCTAGTTAAAAGGATCAAACAATAGATCATTACTAGTGGCAGAAAACATATCTTTCTCCGCATAGCAAATTAAACAATCACTGATGAGCCAATCATCGATTTTATTGTGGAATTTTTTCTTCACAACATTCGTAGCTGAAAAGCATCCATCCACAGATGTTGTGACAACAAACAGTATTAGTACTAGCTTTAGAAGTTGATAGCCCAGAGAAAAAGTAATATCTTATTTGTCCGCATCATTAGTTTGGACTAAATCTGAGTTTAGTATCTCCAATTTCTATTTGTGGATAATCCAAAATAAGCGTTAACATTTGAAGCTCCTTATATAGTTATAAATATATCTCATCTTGTTCCTTAGAATTTCTCGTGTACTCCAATTTTTTCCCCTATAAATCAGATCATAAGGCAACTTGTCTTAATTAATTCCTCTTTGTATAGAATGCTTCAGAAGACTACTTGGAGTCGTATTTGGTGCACTTTACCTACCTCTAATGGATGACCTCAATCTAGTGATCAGTTTATATCTGAAAAATACTATCCCATAGCCTAGATCAATCAAAATACGGGGAATAACAATTAGAAAACTACACCATGTTTAATGGAGAGGAGATCTGACGATGCGACTCGGTACCTTGAATTTTTGGTTTATATTAGGCGGCAAGGTTGCCGCCCAGATCTACCCTTGTCGGCAGGGCTCGTCGCTGTTGCCGCTCAGACCTACTCTTGTCGGCGGGGCTCGTCGCCGGCTCATGGACGAGATTGGGAGAGAGTCGATGAAGCGAACGGCAAAAGATTGTGCTGCTGGCGGCTGCCTGTGTACGCCTACATGTCTACAGGAGAATAGGAATACCTAGAAGGGTCACGAAGCCACGAACTTGCCTGGCAGGCTGGCACGGATGGAGTTCACTTTAAGGGCTTTGGGCTTCTTGCGTTGCATTCTAAAGTTTGATGGGTTCAAGCCCTATTTTCCACTGGGTTCATGCAAGTATGTATACGTGTACATATACTCGGCCAAGAAAAATCGTTGGGTTCAACTGAACCCAACGCTATTACGCTGGCTCCGCCCTTGATCCAGAGGGATGCAATGCGCTTGAAGATTAGAAAATATGCAATTTATAAAGAGGCTTGGTATCATTATGTTGTTGGATCAATGTTACCTTAGTTGTGATTTTGATCGCATTTAAATGTTTTACATGGTTGTATGTTGTTTATGAGAACAATGTATGAACTTTATGTATTTATTTTTGGAGTAATAACATTTGATCACTACTGTTCTTTGGTTTTAATGTGATGATGAACTTGTATTAATTTGGTCATTTCTCTATTGATGATGTTTTGTAATGGTTTTTGATATACTTAATTATATAATGCCGATGAACCGGCAATGGATGTACGGTTACCGACGCACTTCCGAGTACATTACGGGCCTGCATAATTTTCTCGATGTGGCTGAGGCAAACAGTCAGAATGGTTTTGTGTATTGTCCATGTGTTGTCTCTAAGACTACGAAGGATTACTCTTCCTGGAAAACACTTCACTTCCACCTTCTTAAGAATGGTTTCATGCCCCACAATAACTGTTGGACCAAGCATGGAGAAAGAGAGGTTATGATGGAAGACAATGAAGATGAAGAGGATGATGACAACTATCCAATGTTCCCTAAATACGGAGACTGCAATGGGGGAAGCTGAAGATCAAGAGGCACCAGATGTGCCTGATGATGATCTTCGTTGGGTCATTGTTGATGCACAGAGAGAATGCGAAAGTGAAAGGGAGAAGTTGAAGTTCGATCACATGTTAGAGGATCACAAAAAATGCTTGTACCGAAATTGTGAAGATGGCAACACAAAGCTCGGTACCACACTGGAATTGCTGCAATGGAAGGCAAAGAATGGTTTATCTGACAAGGGATTTGAGAAGTTACTGAAAATAATGAAGAAGAAGCTTCCAAAGGATAACAAACTGCCTGACAGTACGTACGAAGCAAAGAAGGTTCTCTGCTCTCTAGGATTAGAGGTGCAGAAGATACATGCATGCCCTAATGACTGCATCCTTTACTGCGGTGAGGAGCACGAGAATTTGAATGCATGCCCAGTATGCGGTGCATTGCGGTATAAGATTAGACGCGATGACCCTGGTGATGTTGAGGGCGAGCGCCCCAGGAAGAGGGTTCCTGCCATGGTGATGTTGTATGCTCCTATAATACCACGGTTGAAACGTCTGTTCAGAAACAAAGAGCATGCCAAGTTGTTGCGATGGCACAAAGAAGACCGTAAGAAAGACGGGATGTTGAGAGTACCCGCTGATGGGTCGCAGTGGAGAAAATCGAGAGAAAGTGGCGGGAGTTTGCAGATGACGCAAGGAACGTATGGTTTGGTTTAAGTGCTGATGGCATTAATCCTTTTGGGGAGCAGAGCAGCAATCATAGCACCTGGCCAGTGAATCTATGTATCTATAACCTTCCTCCTTGGTTGTGCATGAAGCGGAAGTTCATTATGATGCCAGTGCTCATCCAAGGCCCTAAGCAACCCAGCAACGACATTGATGTGTACCTAAGGCCATTAGTTGAAGAACTTTTACAACTGTGGGATATCAAAGGTGTACGTGTGCTGGATGAGCACAAACAGCAGGAATTTAACCTACGAGCGTTGCTGTTTGTAACCATCAATGATTGGCCTGCTCTTATTAAACTTTCAGGACTGACAAACAAGGGATACATTGCAGGCACGCACTGTTTAGATGAGACTGAAAGTATATATTTTGACAAATGTAAGAAGAATGTGTACCTAGGACATCGTCAATTTCTTTCGACCAAGCATGCCTTAAGAAAGAAAGGAAAGCATTTCAAAGGTGAGGCAGATCACCGGAAGAAGCCTATCCTCTGTACTGGTAATGATATATTTGATATGGTCAAGGATTTAAAAGCAATCTTTAGAAAGGGTCCTAGCAGACAATCTGTTCCAAATGACTGCCACGAACACGCACCCATGTGGAAGAAGAAATCTATATTTTGGGACCTACCCTATTGGAAAGACCTAGATGTCTACTCTGCAATCGACATGATGCACGTGATGAAGAATCTTTGCGTGAACCTGCTAGGCTTCTTGGGGGTGTATGGGAAGACAAAAGATACAGCGGAGGCATGGGAGGACCAACAATGTATGAACGAAAAGGACGGCATGCATCCAAAGCAGTATCAAGGTCCTGCCAGCTACGCTCTTTCTGAAGCAGAGAAGGAAATCTTTTTTGAATGCCTGCTCAGTATCAAGGTCCCATCTGGCTTCACGTAGAATATAAAGGGAATAATAAATATGGCTGAGAAAAAAATTCTAGAATCTAAAGTCTCATGACTGCCACGTGATTATGGCGCAACTGCTTTCGATTGTATTGAGGGGGCTTCTACCAGAAAATATTTGATTAGCTTTTGTGAAGCTATGTGCATTCCTCAATGCAATTTCTTAGAAGGTAATTAATCTAGAAATCCTACCAAGGTTACAAAATGATTTGGTCCAATGTCTTGTCAGTTTTGAGTTGTTGTTCCCACCATCCTTCTTCAATATTACGACGCACGTCCTAGTTCACCTAGTCGACGAGATTGCCATTCTGGGTCCTGTATTTCTACACAATATGTTCTCCTTTGAGAGGTTCATGGGAGCCAGAAGGAAGCATCTCCAAGGGCCACGAAACAGAGGAGGTCATTGAGTTTTGTGTTGACTTTATTCTTGACCATAAGCCGATTGGTGTTCCTCAATCGCGGCATGAGGGGAGACTTAGTGGAAAAGGCACGCTAGGAGCGGATTCAATAATATGTAGGGATGGGCATTCTTTGGTGCAAGCACACTACACAGTTCTACAAAATTCTATGTTGGGGCCCTTTATATCAATGTACACAAGAATATTCTACGCTCCAAACACCGGGAGTGGTCTGATGACTGGATTACACGTGAACACATGGGGACTTTCGACGGTTGGTTACAAACACATCTCATGGGTAACAACATTGTTGGAGATGAGATGTACTTGTTGGCCAGGACACCATCTTTGACTGTATTGACTTTCCAAGGGTACGAGATAAATGGGAACACATTTTACACGATCGCCCAAGATTAAAAGAGCACCAACCAAAACAGTGGTGTCCGCTTTGATGCAGCAAACACCAATAGGGCAAAGGACACATATTATGGTTACATAGAGGAGATATGGGAACTTGACTATGGACGTGATTTTAAGGTCCCTTTGTTTCGGTGCAAATGGGTCAATCTGTCAGCAAGCGGGGTACAGGTAGACCCTCAGTATGGAATGACAACAATGGATCTCAACAATCTTGCGTACATAGACGAATCATTTGTCCTAGCCAATGATGTGGCGCATGTTTTATATGTGAAGGACATGTCTACCAAACCGAGAAAAAGAAAAGATAAGGTAGCGAATACATCATACGATGAGCCAAAGCGCCACATAGTTCTTTCAGGGAAAAGAAACATCCTAGGAGTGGAGGACAAGATAGACATGTCAGAAGATTATGAAAAGTTTCATGAAATTCCTCCCTTCACAGTGAAGACTGACACAAGCATCCTGTTAAATGATGCAGATTATCCATGGTTATGGCACAATAAGCAAGGGACACACGCGAAGAAAAAGTGAAGACTTTCCCTCTAGTGAAGACAACATATCAGATGGTACGATTGTCCAAGTAACTGTTCGACATATGCAAGATAACCAAATATTTTGCACCTTTGATTCTAGGTTGAAAGCCATAGTTATGCTCCACAACTATTCTAATGATGGCTTTGATCTAGAGTATCACTGTAGTTACATATCAAAACTGAAATCCCATTATAATAGATGAGTTTTCATCCGAAACCCTGATACTTCGAAAGAGATTGTCCAGTTTGTACACAAAGTGCATGGAATTTTTGCCGTAACCCTCTCAACTTTTTAGCACATGCTATGTGGGTGAAAGTATAATACCATGCCAAGTTTCAACCTTTTCAGAGTTCATTTGTAGTGCTTTTCAATTTTAGCGTTATCTAGCTTAAAAAATCATTAAATGCATGAAAAATAGTTGTCCATTTTCTAGTTTGAGCAAGTTTACATTGCTAAGAATGCCCAAATGAACTCAAACTTGGTACAGCTGCTAAAATGGTCTAAATATTGATCTAGGCCAAGTGGTGAATCAAGGAGAACAATATAACATCATCTAATTCCCTCAAAACCACACTACTAGGGATAACCCTAGCAGTAGCGCTGGAAATAGAGCTAATAGTAGCGCGGGTACCAGCGCTACCACTAGGGCGCTATAGCTAACTTGTAGCAGTAGCATTGATTTTCCCGCGCTACTGCTATACCTACTTATCAGTAGCGCTTCCTATAAACAGCACTACTGATAACCGTAAATACCTAATAAGTCATCCTACTCATATAACAACTTAGCATCATGCATCATAATAATAATAACTCATCATCGTTGTCATAATAACAAGTCCTACTCATCATCATCATCATCATAGTCATCTAACAACTTCTACTCATTAATAATAAAAAGTCATACTCATCATCATACAACTTCTACTCGTTATCATAATAACAAGTCATACTCATCATTATCATAGTCATCTACCCAACCCTACTTAATTGTTCTTACCACATAATCATGAGTATTAGCTAGGACCTACTATACCCTCTCTAAGGCAAAATAGCATAAAACAAGATAGCCCCTGACATTTCATTATGGAGAATGGAGATTATCCTGTCTCCAATTCTTGCACTTCCCACAATGTTGTTTCCAAGTAGCTCCCTATGATTGTTCAAACATTTTTTTCATTCTTTGATTGGCATGTCTTCATAGGTTTTTAGAAATCTGGTATGAACTGTGGTGAAGCTTTGGCAGACTTGGCAGTAAGGTAATAACTTCAAGGCGACCTTTCGGAAACATCAGATCAGGCACACAATCCTTCAGGATTTTCTGTTGAAAAACATAATAATAATGTCTTGGCTGTCAACTGTTTTGAAATAGACAATAAAAATTACTTAATAAATATGTTTGAGAAACTCACATGGAGGTAGAAGTGGAAGCATATCAACAAGGACCCAAATGTCGATATTCTCTTCGTCGATGTCATCTTCAGGATCACCAAGATCGATGGTGACATGCATACCCTCCTGAAAACCATACACCTTGCACAGTGCTTCCCAATTCGAGCAACCAAAAAGGGATACGCTCTCTGCATTATATAGCTTTACGGGAAAAGCATAACCATCATGGGTCCTAAGGTGAACTATCTTTGTCTCCATATTCTCATGATCTTCTAAATTCAGCTTCTCCAAGACATAGCGTCTTGCATGGCATGGGATAAGCTTGTCGATTTGTAAAAAGATGAAAATTACAAGTTGAAGAAGCAGAAGTCATGCTTAATTACAAAAAAGACTTGTCATCGTTGCATTCCGTTTCAACATCGAAGGTCTCATCGAGCTTAATACTGAAGCGCCGACCGTCTACCAGGTGAGGCCTGTCGCAAAGACCCCGGTCGTCGCCGCAGTAGTCGCACTCCGGGATCCTATCATCGTCGTCAGACATTTCCTATGTTCATAATTCAAAGATTAAACTTCCAACATTCAATATATGTACTACAAAAACTAAATTATATCATTATTATTCATCACGGGTTGACTATCGGTCTGTCGAGTCTTTTATTGAAAACTCTCAGTTCACGTGGTGTATATATTCGACCGTCGATGATGGTCGCTCCTCCCTTCGTCCCCGAGTGCATTACACCAAGATGTCTAGCATACGGGAATGAAGGAGAAGCGACCCCCACGACAATAGTCAGGATTCTTCCTCTCTGACATTTGTGACCGTCGGTGATGGTAGCTACTCCTGTCATTCCAAAGTGCATTACACCAAATTGTCTAGCACCTTGGAATGAAGAAGAAGCTACCCACACGACAACAGTCGGGATTCTTTGTCCTCTCATATATGGTGGAGACTCTCCCTCACTGACTCCTCTCTGACATTTGTGACCGTTGGTGATGGTCCTTCTTCTCATCCTTCCCGTGCATTACCAAAAGGTCTATCACGAGAAAGAATAGGAAGAACGACCCCATGACAATAGTCGGCATTCTTCTTCTCTCATATATGGAGGAGTCCCGACAGACTTAAAGTCAACCCGAAATTTCCTACATATTCTAGCACAAATCATGCCAAAAATCACGGAAAAATCCGGCATAACATTTGCTAAAAAGGGTATATATCGAGCGCCTGAAATTTTCTAGAATGGAAATTAATCAACACTCCGGCAAAACATAGGCCACTTGGGCAAGCACTAGTAGTACACAACACTACATAGCACATGTCTAAATCTTCATCATATTTGAAAGACCTACATTGAAAATTTTCTATTCCACGGAAATTGTCACAGCTACTCATCTAGCTACTACTCTACTACATCTATCAAAACATCTACATCATCATCCACATGGAGATTTGGCTGGTCTCACCTCGAGGTCCGAGGGGGTCGGTGACGGGGACTACGGCAGGGATGATGCAGGGGCTCCTTCATTTCTGCGAAAACAAAATATAAACAAAACATTATTATCCTCATCTTAGGACTTAGTGAAACCCTATAAGCTATCAACTAAACATTATTATGCTGATTCAAAAGACCTACATTTACTAAAAATTTGTAAACCTAGTTCTAACCCTAATAATTTGTACTGCCCATCTATCCATCCATTTGTCTAAACCTAGTTCTAACCCTAAAAATTTGTAAAACCTAGTTCTAACCCTAAAAATTGAAAAGACCTATACATTTACTAAAAATACCCTAGTTCTAGCACTAATACCCATCCATCCATCTATCCATCCATTTGTCTATCTATGCAATATATCAAAAATACCATAGTTCTAATTATCTATCTATCCATCTATCTATCCATCTATCTATCCATCTACCTATCCATCTATCTATCCATCTATCTATGCAATGCAGGAGGGATCGGAGGGAGGGAGAGGGTCAGAGGGAGAGGGCTGGGAGGGAGAGAGGGATGGAGGGAGAGGGTCATTTGGAGGGAGCAAGGAGGGAGAAGGGAGGGATGGAGGAAGAAGCAGGGTCGGAGGGAGGGAGGGAGAAGGTAGGGATGGAAAGAGAGGGTGGTAGGGAGACATACCGGGCGACGGCAGCAGCGCGATTTCGGCAGCGAGCGGCGGCAGTGGGGGCTAGATGGTGAGAGTGTGAGAAGGGAGAGTGATCGGGCCGGCCGGGGAGGATAAGGTAGCATTAGTAGTAGCGCTGGCTGGCGGCCCAGCGCTACTCCTAAGTTGGGCCCACCTGCTATCACCGTGCACACTTATCGGTAGTGGTGGGCAGCCCACCAGCACTACTGCTATGTCGGTAGTCGTAGCGCTGGTTCCGGCCCACCGCTACTACTATGTGTATCCCCTGCCGGTGTTGATGGGACCACTTAGTAGTAGCGCTGCCAGGGGTCCCGGCGCTACTGCTACTTTGGTATCTGTAGCGCTTGCTGGCACCCGGTGCTACGACTAAGTAGCAGTAGCGGTGCCAAGGTAACCTGCGCTACTACTAAATTTCTATCTATAAGCTTTCTCCTAGTAGTGCCATATCTTTCCATTTTCTAGTTTGAGCAACTTTACATTGCTAAACATGTCCAAATGAGCTCAAACTTGCTACACCTGCTAAAATGGTCTAAATATTGATCTAGGCCAAGTAGTGCATCAAGGAGAACAACATAACATCATCAAATTCCTTCAAAACCATATCTGTCCATTTTCTAGTTTGAGCAACTTTAGATTGCTAAACATGCCCAAATGAGCTCAAACTTAGTACACCTGCTAAAATGGTCAAAATATTGATCTAGGCCAAGTGGTGCATCAAGGAGAACAAGATAACATCATCTAATTCCCTCAAAACTATATCTGTCGATTTTCTGGTTTGAGCAACTTTACATTGCTAAACATGCCCAAATGAGCTCAAACTCGGTACACCTTCTAAAATGGTCTAAATATTTATCTAGGCCAAGTTGTGCATCAAGGACAACAAGATAACATCATCTAATTCACTCAAAACCATATATGTCCATTTTCTAGTTTGAGCAACTTTACATGGCTAAACATGCCCAAATGAGCTCAAACTTGGTACACCTGCTAAAATGGTCTAAATATTGATCTAGACCAAGTAGTGCATCAAGGAGAACAAGATAACATCATCTAATAGATGAGTTTTTGTCTGAAATCCTGATACTTCGAAAGAGATTGTCCAGTTTGTACACGAAGTGCATCCAGTTTTTGTCGTAACCCTCTCAACTTTTTAGCACATGCTATGTGGGTGAAATTATGATACCATGCCAAGTTTCAACCTTTTCAGAGTTTATTTTAGTGCTTTTCACTTTCAGGGTCATTTAGCTCAAAAAATCATTAAATGCATGAAAAATATCAAATGAAGTCAGAAAAGGGTTGAAAATTGATGATGTGGCTTTGAATGGTGCATATTGAATGCACAAAAAGTCTGGTGTTAAAATAAGTTAAAAAAATGAAATCCCTTCGTAATAGATGAGTTTTCGTCTGAAACCTTGATACATCGTAAGAGATTATCCAGTTTGTACGTGAAGTGCATCCTGTTTTTGCCGTAACCCTCTCAAATTTTTAGCACATGCTATGTGGGTGAAATTATGATACCATGCCAATTTTCAACCTTTTCAGAGTTTATTTGTAGTGCTTTTCACTTTTAGGGTCATTTAGCTAAAAAAAATCATTAAATGCATGAAAGATATCAAATGAAGTGAGAAAAGGGTTGAAAATTGATGATTTTGCTTTGAATGGTGCATATTGAACGCACAAAAAGTCTGGAGTTAAATAAGTTAAAAAATTAAATCCCTTCGTAATAGATGAGTTTTCGTCCGAAACCCTGATACTTCGAAAGAGATTGTCCAGTTTGTACACGAAGTGCATCTAATTTTTGCCGTAACCCTCTCAAATTTTTAGCACATGCTATGTGGGTGAAATTATGATACCAAGCCAAGTTACAACCTTTTCAGATTTCACTTAATGTGCTTTTCAATTTCAGGGTATTTAGTTAAAAAAATCATTGAATGCATGAAAAAAAGCTGTCCATTTTCTAGTTTGAGCAACTTTACATTGCTAAACATACCCAAATGAGCTCAAACTTGGTACACCTGCTATGATCAACTAAAACAAAACTATAATATTCTTCAATAGCAAAAAGAATCAGGTAGAAAGCTTTTATAAAACTCTAGATATGATCAAAGTAATATTAACTTAAAATTATATAAAATTTATCCAACTAAAATTTTCAAAAAGTATTTTTTTCTTAAAAACTTTAATAGCAAAAAGAATTAAATGAAAACTAGGCATGTATGCATCTGTTTAAAAGAAAAATAAAACTAAAATATCCTAAAAAGGTACAACCGGGACTAAAGCCCCCCCTCCTTTAGTCCCGGTCCAAGCCACCAACCGGGACTAAAGGCCTGGGTTTCCCGCCCTTTGGGCTGCTGAAAACCAGCTTTAGTCCCGGTTGGTGCCTCCAACCGGGACTAAAGGGGGGGCTTTAGTCCTGGTTGGAGCCACCAACCGGGACTAAAGCTTTGTGTATATAAGCACAACTTAGAAAATTTTCCCCCAAATCTTCTTCTTCCTTCTCTCTGTCCCGACGCCGCCAGACTCCACCACGACGCTGCCAGGCTACCGCGACGCCCTCGCCGATGCCCTCACCGCGCCCTGACCCGACGCCCTCATCCCGCCCTGCCCCGACGCGCGCCCTCGCCGCGCCCTACCCCGATGCCGCCGCTCCTCGTCGACGCCCTGCTCAGCCCGACGCCCTGCGCCGACGCCCCCACTCCTCGCCTCCTCGCTGTGAGCGCGCTGTCTCGATCCTCTCCTCCTCCTCGCTGTGAGTTAGCTAGCTAGCCTCTCTTTTTTCCATCTTTTTTTTTCATTTTTTGGTACTGTTAGATTCATGGATGCATATGTTGATGTTGCTAAAGGACGAGATGTTGATGTCAGATGTTGCTATGTGACACTTAGTTTCTAAAATAGTTATGTGAGATATTGTTGATCTTGCTATCTCACACTTAGTTTCTAAAAGAGATTCATTAGCTTTTTTTCAATTTGAGATGTTGTTAAATAGCTATGTGAGATGTGCTCCAAAATTGAGATATGATGAGTGGTTACTAAAACAAATTGAAGAACAAAATTTTTGCACTAGAGTTCATTTTTTCTTTTTCGGATGTTTTAATGCAAGCATCTTTTGGGCTATCTTTGAACATGAAGTAGGGGCATTTTCATGTCATCTTCCTGGAAGATTTTAGTTCATGCCGTGTTAGGACCTGTAGTTTGTGCTACAAGCTTGTAAACTTGCTATCTATTCATTTCTGCATGCCATGCTAATTTTCTCCAAGTCTGAAACTAGCAGTATTAAAACTTTGCATTCTGCCTTGAGGTTTGCAACAGATCTGTGCATCTTTGGATCATGATCAGTATGGGTGTTTTGTTGAGGGTAATTAGTACATGCTTTCCATGCTCTTTGTTGCCATGAAAAATTGTTGAGCATATATTTTACTTGCCTCAAAAATTGCATCATGAATCTGTTTTCTGCCACTGCAAATATCACTAAGTCTGAAAATCTGTTAATACTTGTCAACTTGTGATGATGATTGCCATTGATCTAGGGGTCATTTGAATTAGTTCAGTAAGCATGTTTTGACATGTGTTACATGTACATTCATGTCATGCCGTTTTTTGCCATGTAGAAATTCTGTAGCATGTTCAAATCTTGCTTTCAAATTGGTATCTAGCTATAATGGATAGATTTGCATTGCATATTGCTTTGATCACCATTTGAATTTCGTGCATCCATTTGCCATGATCTTTAGGTACGTTTCTACTAAAATCTTCCATTCTATCCAGTGGCATACTTGGGTTTGCCTAATTATTTTTCACTCGGTAGAATTACAGGTTGTGGTGTTGCATCTCTGGGGAGTTGGTCCCTAATCGTCCCTCAGTTGTTCGACAAAAGGTGTCCATTTGTTGTATGTTGAGTTTTCTTCGTAGGATGATGGTTGGTTCATTTGTTGAGTTGTGTATTCATATTCATCTTGTGTATAAATCTTGTATTCCTTTTGTATTCATCTTGTGTATAAATCTTGTATTCATCTTGTACAAATATCTTCGTAACTTCGACATGAAGGGGGGGGGGGTGATACGTCTCCAATGTATCTATAATTTTTTATTGTTCTATGATATTATATTATCAGTTTTTGATGTTTTATATGCATTAATATGCTATTTTATATTATTTTTGGGACTAACTTATTGACCTAGAGCCCAGTGTCACTTTCTTTTTTTTTCCTTGTTTTTGAGCTTTACAGAAAAGGAATATCAAACGGAGTCCAAATGGAATAAAACTTTCGGGATGATTTTTCTTGGACCAGAAGATATCCAGAGGACTTGGAGTCCAAGTCGAAAGATCCCCGAGGAGGCGACAAGCCAGGGAGGCGCGCCCTGGGGGGGCGCCCCCTTGGCTTGTGGCCCCCTCGAGGATCCCCTGACCTAGTTCTTTGGCCTATAAATTCACAAGTATTCCCAAACCACCAGAAACCTCCACCAAAATACTTTTCCGCCGCCGCAAGCCTCTGACCTCGTGAGTTCCCATCTAGGGACCTTTTTCGGCACCCTGCCGGAGGGGGAATCGATCACGGAGGGCTTTTACAGCAACTCTATTGCCCTTCCGATGAAGCGTGAGTAGTTTACCACAGACCAACGGGTCCATAGCTAGTTGCTAGATGGCTTCTTCTCTCTCTTTGATCTTCAATACAATGTTCTCCTTGATGTTCTTGGAGAACTATCCGATGTAATATTCTTTTGCGGTGTGTTTGTAGAGATCCGATGAATTATGGATTTATGACCAGATTATCTATGAATATTATTTGAACCTTCTCTGAATTCTTTTATGCATGATTTGATATCTTTGTATTTCTCTTCGAATTATCGGTTTGGTTTGGCCAACTAGATTGGTTCTCCTTGCAATGGGAGAGGTGCTTAGTTTTGGGTTCAATCTTGCGGTGTCCTCACCCAGTGACAAAGTAGGGGTAGCGAGGCAAGTATTGTATTGTTGCCATCAAGGGTAAAAGGATGGGGTTTTCATCATATTGCTTGAGTTTATCCCTCTACATCATGTCATCTTACTTAAAGCGTTACTCTGTTCTCTTGAACTTAATACTCTAGATGCATGCAGGAGTCGGTCGATGTGTGGAGAAATAGTAGTAGATGCAGCAGGAGTTGGTCTACATGACACGGACGTGATGCCAATATTCATAATCATTGCCTTGGATATCGTCATAACTTTGCGCTTTTCTATCAATTGCTCGACAGTAATTTGTTCACCCACCGTATTATTTTCCTTCAAGAGAGAAGCCTCTAGTGAAACCTATAGCCCCCGGTTCTATTTTCCACCATATATTTTCATATCTATAAACCAAAAAACCAAAAAATCACGCGCTGAGTTTTGTTTACTTTTATTTTGTTTTACGTTTTAGTAATCTTTTATATCTATCTCTATCAGATCTCATCCTTGCAAGTGACCGTGAAGGGATTGACAACCCCTTTATCGCGTTGGGTGCAAGTGTTTGATTGTTTGTGCAGGTGCATAGATTGAAGACTTGCGTGTACCTCCTACTGGATTGATACCTTGGTTCTCAAACTGAGGGAAATACTTATCTCTACTGTGCTGCATCACCCTTTCCTCTTCAAGGATAAAACCATCGCAAGCTCAAGAAGTAGCAGAAAGAATTTCTGGCGCCGTTGCCGGGGAGGTTCTACATCAAGCCTACAAAGTACACATCATAAACTCTCATCTCTTGCATTACATTATTTGCCATTTGCCTCTCGTTTTCCACTCCCCCACTTCTAAAACAATTTTAGAAAAACACAAAAATATTTTCCTTTTTATTCGCCCTTCTTCCGTTCATCTTTTCGGTTGCTTTTTGGTTGTTCGTTTGTTAGATTGCTTGTTTGCCCGTATGGCTCAGCCCAAGAGCTTTGATCCTTACTTTACTAAGTTGGAAGAGGTTGAAAATAATGCTAAAAGTTTCATGTCCTTACAATTTGAGCATAATAGTTTCTTTAGAAAGGAACTTAAAGAGCAAAAAACTATGATGGAGTATATTATTAAAGAGCTCGATGATGTTACCAAGGAATTTTATGGTCTTAAATCTCAATTTGCTCATCTTGAAAACTTAGTAGGTCAAGTTTTTAATAAACAAACCTCTTTGGTGAATAAGATGGCCGCTAAACCGGAGTCCTTTGATAATAACGATGAAGATCTTAAAGTGATTGGTTTGAATCCTATTGAATCTTTGTTTTTTAATGTAAATCTTGATAAAGATGGGATTGGAGATGAGTTAAATTTAGCTAGAAGGCGTCCCCATGATTCGGAGTTTATAGATCTTAATGAAAAAATTGATAAAAGTGGGATTGGAGAGGTCAAAACTTTAAGTAGCGATGAACCCACTCTTTTGGATTTCAAGGACTTTAATTATGATAATTGATCTTTGATAGATTGTATTTCCTTGTTGCAATCCATGTTGAATTCTCCTCATGCTTACAATCAAAATAAGCTTTTACTAAACATATCGTTGATGCTATGATGAAATCTTTTGAAGAAAAACTTGAGTTGGAAGTTTCAATCCCTAGAAAGCTTTATGATGAGTGGGAACCTACTATTAAGATTAAAATTAAAGACTATGTGTGCCATGCTTTGTGTGATTTGGGTGCTAGCGTTTTCACAATTCCAAAAACATTATGTGATGTGCTAGGTTTTCGTGAATTTGATGATTGTTCTTTAAATTTGCATCTTACGGATTCCACTATTAAGAAACCTATGGGAAGAATTAATGATGTTCTTATTGTTGCAAATAGGAATTATGTGCCCGTAGATTTTATTGTGCTTGATATTGATTGCAATCCTACATGTCCTATTATTCTTGGTAGACCTTTCCTTAGAACGATTGGTGCAATTATTGATATGAAAGAAGGAAACATTAGATTTCAATTTCCGTTAAGGAAGGGCATGGAACACTTTCCAAGAAAGAAAATAAAATTGCCATATGAATCTATTATGAGGGCTACTTAGGGATTGCATACCAAAGATGACAATACCAAGATCTATGTTTTATGCCTAGCTAAGGGCGTTAAACAATAGCGCTTGTTGGGAGGCAACCCAATTTTATTTTTGTTTTTACTTTTTTGTTCCTGTTTTGCAATAAATTTATCATCTAGCCTCTGGTTAGATGTGTTTTTATAAAATTTTAATTAGTGTTTGAGCCAAGTAAGACCTTTGGGATGCTTTGGTATACCGTTGATTTGATTTTGCTGAAAAACAGAAACTTTTGCGTCCAGTAACAGAATTGTTTAAATACGCTGGAGCGTGAAAAAACTCTGAGGTTTTTACACAAGATTGATATACGAATTTCCTATGTTGTCCTAATATTTCAGATATTTTGGATTAGAGAAGTATGAGAACAATTCAGATCTTTGTAGACTGTTCTGTTTTTGATAGATTCTGTTTTACTATGTGTTGTTTGCTTATTTTGATTAATCTATGGGTATTATCGGGGGGTATGAACCATGGAGAAGTTGGAATACAGTAGATATTGCACCATTATAAATTAATAATGAGTTCATAACAGTACCTAAAGTGGTGATCTATTTTATTATACTAACGGATCTTATGAGTTTTCCGTTTGAGTTTTGTGTTGTGAAGTTTTCAAGTTTTGGGTAAAGATTTGATGGACTATGGAATAAGGAGTGGCAAGAGCCTAAGCTTGGGGATGCCCAAGGCACCCCAAGGTAATACTCAAGGACAACCAAGCATCTAAGCTTGGGGATGCCGCGGATGGCATCCCCTCTTTTCTCTTCAATCCATCGGTAAATTTACTTGAGGCTATATTTTTGTTCACCACATCATATGTGTTTTGCTTGGAGCGTCTTGTATGATATGAGTGTTTGCTTTTTAGTTTGCTACAATCATCCTTGCTATACACACCTTTTGAGAGGGACGCGCATGAATCATGATTTATTAGAATACTCTATGTGCTTCACTTATATCTTTTGAGCTAGGCAGTTTTTTTGTGCTCTAGTACTTCACTTATATCTTTTTTAGAGTACGGTGGTGGCTTTATTTTATAGAAATTGATGAACTCTCATGCTTCACTTATATTATTTTGAGAGTCTCTAAACAGCATGGTAATTTTCTTAGGTGATGAATTTTAGTCCTAATATGATAGGCATCCAAGAGGGATATAATAAAAACTTTCATATAAAGAGCACTGAGTACTATGAGAAGTTTGATTCCTTGCATTTGTTTTGAGATATAAAGATGGTGATATTAGAGTCATGCTAGTGAGTAATTGTGGACTGGTAGAAATACTTGTGTTAAAAGTTTGTGATTCCTGTAGTAGGCACGTATGGTGAACCGTTATGTGATGAAGTCGGAGCATGATTTATTTTTTGATTGTCTTCCTTATGAGTGGCGGTCTGGGATGAGCGATGGTTTTTTCCATCCAATCTATCCCTCTAGGAGCATGCATGTAGTACTTTGTTTCGATGGCTAATAAATTTTTGCAATAAGTATGTGAGTTCTTTATGACTAATGTTGAGTCCATGGATTATACGCTCTCACACCCTTCCACCATTGCTAGCTTCTCTAGTACCGCGCAACTTTCACCGGTGCATTAAACCCACCATGTACCTTCCTCAAAGCAGCCACCATACCTACCTATTATGGCATTTCCATAGCCATTCCGAGATATATTTCCATGCAACTTCCACCGTTCCGTTTATTATGACACGCACCATCATTGTCATCTTGCTTTTCATGATCATGTAGTTGGCATAGTATCTGTGGCAAGGCCACCTTTCATATTTTTTATACATGTCACTCTTGATCATAGCACATCCCGGTACACCGCCGGAGGCATTCATATAGAGTCATATCATTGTTCTAAGTATCGAGTTGTAATTTTTGAGTTGTAAGTAGATTAAAGTGTGATGATCATCATTATTAGAGCATTGTCCCATGTGAGGAAAGGATGATGGAAGCAATGATTCCCTCACAAGGTTGGATGAGTCTCCGGACTTTACAAAAAATAAAAGAGGCCAAAGAAGCCCAAATAAAAAAAGAGAGGCCAAAGAAGCCCAAACAAAAAAAGGAAAAAATGAGAGAAAAGAGAGAATGGATAATGTTACTATCCTTTTTCCACACTTGTGCTTCAAAATAGCACCATGATCTTCATGATAGAGAGTCTCCTATTTTGTCACTTTCATATACTAGCAGGAATTTTTCATTATAGAACTTGGCCTGTATATTCCAATGATGGGCTTCCTCAAATTGCCCTAGGTCTTTGTGACCAAGAAAGTTGGATGCACACCCACTTAGTTTCTTTCTGAGCTTTCATACACTTATAGTTCTAGTGCATCCATTGCATGGCAATCCCTACTCACTTGCATCGATATCAATTGATGGACATCTCCATAGCCCATTAATATGCCCAGTTGATGTGAGACTTTCTCCTTCTTTTTGTCTTCTCCACAACCACCATATTCTATTCCACTTATAATGCTATATCCATGGCTCACTCTCATGTATTGCGTGAAAATTGAAAAAGTTTGAGAACACCAAAAGTATGAAACAATTGCTTGGCTTGTCATCGGGGTTGTGCATGATGAAATACTTTGTGTGATGAAGATGGAGCATAGCCAGACTATATGATTTTGTAGGGATAACTTTCTTTGGCCATGTTATTTTGAGAAGACATGATTGATTTATTAGTATGATTAAAGTATTATTGTTTTTATGTCAATATTAAACTTTTGTTTTGAATCTTATGGATCTAAATATTCATGCCACAATAAATAAAATTACACGGATAAATATGTTAGGTAGCATTCCACATCAAAAATTCTGCTTTTATCATTTACCTACTCAAGGACAAGGAGGAATTAAGCTTGGGGATGCTTGATACGTCTCCAACGTATCTATAATTTTTTATTGTTCCATGCTATTACATTATCTATTTTGGATGTTTTATACGCATTAATATGCTATTTTATATTATTTTTGGGACTAACTTATAGACCCAGAGCACAGTGCCAGTTTCTGTTTTTTCCTTGTTTTTGAGCTTTACAGAAAAGGAATATCAAATGGAGTCCAAAGGGATAAAACTTTTGCGATTATTTTTCTTGGACTAGAAGACATCCAGAGGACTTGGATTCCAAGTCAAAAGATCCCCGAGGAGGCGACAACCCTGGAAGGCGCACCCTAGGGGGGCGCCCCCTGGGCTTGTGGCCCCCTCGAGGATCCCATGACCTAGTTCTTTGGCATATAAATTCACAAATATTCCCAAACCACCAGAAGCGTCCACCAAAATACTTTTCCGTCGCCGCAAGCCTCTGACCTCGTGAGATCCCATCTTGGGACCTTTTCCGGCACTCTGCCGGAGGGGGAATTGATACGTCCATTTTGCATCATGTTTTCCTACTGTTTTTTATGATGTTTTTATGCATAATAATGCTTTTTGGAGTAATTCTAATACCATTTCTCTCATAATTTACAAGGTACACACAAAGAGGGAGAATTCCGGCAGCTAGAAATCTGGACCTGAAAAAGCTACGTCAGGCAACCTATTCTGCACAACTCCAAACAAGCTGAAACTTCACGGAGAATTTTTATGGAATATTTGAAGAATATTGGAGTAAATAAACACCAGAGGGGGCCCACCAGGTGGGCACAACCCATCTGGGCACGCCAGGGAGCCCAGGCGCGCCCTGGTGGGTTGTGCTCACCCAGGCCCACCTCCGGTGCCCATCATCTGGTATATAGGTCATTTTGACCTAGAAAAAATAAGGGGAGGACTTTCGGGACGGAGCGCCGCCGTCTCGAGGCGGAACTTGGGCAGGAGCACTTTTGCCCTCCGGCGGAGCGATTCCGCCGGGGGAACTTCCCTCCCGGAGGGGGAAATCATCGTCATCATCATCACCAACAACTCTCCCATCTTGGGGAGGGCAATCTCCATCAACATCTTCAACATCACCATCTCCTCTCAAACCCTAGTTCATCTCTTGTGTTCAATCTTGTTACAGGAACTATAGATTAGTGCTTGTGGGTGACAAGTAGTGTTGATTACATCTTGTAGTTGATTACTATATGGTTTATTTGGTGGAAGATTATATGTTCAGATCCATTATGCTATTTAATACCCCTCTGATCTTGAGCATGATTATCATTTGTGAGTAGTTACTTTTGTTTGTTGAGGTCACGGGAGAAATCCTGTTGCAAGTAATCATGTGAACTTGATGTGTGTTCGATATTTTGATAGTATGTATGTTGTGATTCCCTTAGTGGTGTCATGTCAACGTCGACTACATGACACTTCACCATATTTGGGCCTAAGGGAATGCATTTTGGAGTAGTAATTAGATGATGGGTTGCGAGGGTGACAGAAGCTTAAACCCCAGTTTATGCGCTATTCCGTAAGGGACCGATTGGATCCAAAAGTTTAATGCTATGGTTAGAATTTATTCTTAATACTTTTCCCGTAGTTGCGGATGCTTGCGGGAGGGTTAATCATAAGTAGGAGGTTTGTTCAAGTAAGAACAACACCTAAGCACCGATCCACACACATATCAAATTATCAAAGTAGCGAACACAAATCGAACCAACATGATAAAGTGACTAGATGAAATTCACGTGTACCCTCAAGAACGCTTTGCTTATTATAAGAGACCGTTTTGGCCTGTCCTTTGCCTCAAAAGGATTGGGCTACCTTGCTGCACTTTTGTTACTACTATCGTTACTTGCTAGTTACAAATTATCTTGCTATCAAACTACTCTGCTACTTACAATTTCAGCACTTACAGACATTACCTTGCTGAAAACCACTTGTCATTTCCTTCTGCTCCTCGTTGGGTTCGACACTATTACTTGTAGAAAATAGCTACAATTGATCCCCTATACTTGTGGGTCATCAAGGATATTTTATAGCGCCGTTGCCAGGGAGTGAAGCGCCTTTGGTAAGTGGAATTTGGTAAGGAAACATTTATATAGTGTGCTGAAATTTATTGTCACTTGTTACTATGGAGAACAATCCTTTGAGGGGTTTGTTCGGGGTATCTTCACCTCGACCGGAACCACAATTAGCTACCCCTCAACCTACTGCACCTACTGAAAATATTGAATACGAAATTCCATCGGGTATGATAGAACAACTGCTAGCTAATCCTTATGCAGGAGACGGAACCGAACATCCTGATATGCACTTGATATATGTCGAACAAATTTGTGGATTGTTTAAGCTTGCAGGTTTACCCGGAGATGAAGGTATGAAAAAGGTTTTCCTGTTATCTTTGAAGGGAAAAGCATTGGCATGATATAGGCTGTGCAATGATATTGGAGCTTGGAACTGGAATCGATTGAAATTGGAGTTTCACCAAAAAATTTATCCTATGCATCTAGTTCATCGTGATCGGAATTACATATATAATTTTTGGCCTCGTGAAGGAGAAAGTATCGCTCTAGCTTGGGGGAGGCTTAAGTCAATGTTATATTCATGCCCCAATCATGAGCCCTCAAGAGAAATTATTATCCAGAACTTTTATGCTCGGCTTTCTCGTGATGATCAATCCATGCTTGATACTTCTTATACTGGTTCTTTATGAAGAAGACTATTGAATTCCGGTGGGATCTTTTGGAAAGAATTAAACGCAACTCTGAAGATTGGGAACTCGACGAAGGTAAAGTGTCAGGTATTAAGCTTAAGTATGATTGTGTTAAATCTTTTATGAATACCGATGCTTTTCAAAAGTTTAGCACTAAATATGGACTTGACTCTGAGATAGTAGCCTCCTTTTGTGAATCATTTGCTACTCATGTTGATCTACCTAAAGAGAAGTCATTTAAATATCATCCACCTATTAAAGAAGAAATTAAAGAACCGGTACTAGCTAAGGAAGAAACTATACTTTATAATGTTGATCCAGTTGTTCCTACTGCTTATATTGAGAAACCACCTTTCCCTGTTAGGATAAAGGAACATGCTAAAGTTTCAACTGTGGTTAACAAAAGTTATATTAGAACACCCAAACCAGATGAAAAAATTAAATTAGAACCTAGTAATGCTATGGTTAAAGATCTCTTGGAAGAAAATGTAGACGGGCATGTTATTTACTTTTGTGAAGAAGCTGCTAGAATTGCCAAACCTGATAAAAAGGATAAACACAGACCTGTTGTTGGCATGCCCGTTGTCTCAGTTAAAATAGGGGATCACTGTTATCATGGTTTATGTGACATAGGTGCTAGCGTGAGTGCTATTCCCTACTCCTTATATCAAGAAATTATGAATGACATAGCACCCGTAGAAATAGAAGACATAGATGTTACTATTAAACTTGCTAGTAGAGACACTATATCACCAATTGGGATTGTTAGAGATGTTGAAGTCTTGTGGGGGAAAATAAAATACCCTACTGATTTTCTTGTTCTTGGTTCCCCACAAGATGACTTCTGTCCCATTATCTTTGGTAGACCTTTCTTGAACACCGTTAATGCTAAAATAGATTGTAAGAAACAAACTATCGGTGTTAGCTTTGGTGATGAGTCTCATGAATTTAATTTCTCCAAGTTTAGTAGAAAGCTTCATGAAAAAGAATTGCCTAGTAAGGATGAAATAATTGGTCTTGCTTCTATTCCTGTGCCTGCTACTGATCCTTTAGAACAATATTTGCTTGACCATGAAAATGATTTACATATGCATGAAAGAAATGAAATAGATGATATTTTCTTTGAACAACATCCTCTGCTTAAACACAATTTGCCTGTTGAAACTCTAGGAGGTCCTCCTCCACCTAAAGGTGATCCTGTGTTTGAGTTAAAACAACTGCCAGACACTTTGAAATATGCTTATCTTGATGAAAAGAAGATATATCCTATTATTATTAGTGCTAAACTTTCAGAACATGAAGAAGAAAGATTATTGAAAGTTCTAAGGAAGCACCGAGCTGCTATTGGATATACTCTTGATGATTTAAAGGGCGTTAGTCCCACTCTATGTCAGCACAAGATTAATATGGAACATGATGCTAAACCCGTTGTTGATCACCAACGTCGGTTAAATCCGAAGAGGAAAGAGGTGGAGAACGGAAATATTAAAACTTCTGGAAGCAGGTATAATCTATCCTATAGCTGATAGTAGATGGGTGAGTCATGTTCATTGTGTCCCTAAGAAGGGAGGTATTACTGTTGTTCCCAATGATAAGAATGAACTTATTCCACAAAGAATTGTTATAGGCTATAGAATGGTAATTGATTTTAGAAAATTAAATAAAGCAAGTAGAAAAGATCATTACCCTTTGGGAGAGGCATTTTGGCTCCCGGGTGCATTTGCACCCGGATGAACAGTATCCCAAAAAAATAATTAAATGTTTTCAAAAAATTCTAAATTTTTTTGTAGATGATCATGTTGGTGTAGCACACATGCTTGACAAAATTCATGCGGAACGGAGCAGCGCTGTTTCATTGGTGAAAAAAACAAATTTTGGGTGACATTTTGGGGTGACATTTGGTCTTTGATTTGTTTTTTTTGCGCAGGCCAAAATGCTTAACTTTTTTGTCTCAAAATTTACAGGTAGCATTTGTATGTGACAAAGATCATAAAAAAAAATTGTCTCAACTTTTTTGACATTTGAAAAAATCAAAAATGGCCCCGGGTGCAAATGCACTTGGGAGCCAAATTGACTTTCTGATTACCCTTTGCCTTTTATTGATCAAATGTTAGAAAGATTATCTAAGCACATACACTTTTGCTTCCTTGATGGATACTCTGGTTTTTCACAAATACCTGTTTCCCAACCTGATCAAGAAAAGACCACTTTTACTTGTCCCTTTGGAACCTATGCTTATAGGCGTATGCCTTTTTGTTTATGCAATGCACCTGCTACCTTTCAAAGATGTATGACTGCTATATTCTCTGACTTTTGTGAAAACATTGTTGAAGTTTTCATGGATGACTTCTTTGTTTATGGGAAGTCTTTTGATGATTGTTTAAGCAATCTTGACCGAGTTTTGCAGAGATGTGAACAAACAAATCTTGTCTTGAATTGGGAGAAGTGCCACTTTATGGTTAATGAAGGTATTGTTTTGGGTCATAAGATTTCTGAAAAGGGTATTGAAGTGGACAAAGCTAAAGTTGATGCAATTGAGAAAATGCCATGTCCTACGGATATCAAAGGTATTCGTAGTTTCCTAGGTCATGCTGGTTTCTATAGGAGATTTATCAAAGACTTCTCTAAAATTTCTAGGCCACTTACAAACCTTTTGCAAAAGGATGTCCCTTTTGTTTTTGATGATGATTGTTTTGAAGCCTTTGAAACACACAAGAAAGCCTTGATTTCTGCACCTATTGTTCAACCACCTGATTGGAACTTGCCTTTTGAAATTATGTGTGATGCTAGTGATTATGCTGTTGGTGCTGTTCTAGGACAAATAGTTGATAAGAAATTGAATGTTATTCATTATGCTAGTGAAACTCTAGATAGTGCTCAAAAGAATTATGCTACTACCAAAAAAGAATTCCTAGCCGTGGTATTTGCTTGTGATAAATTTAGATCTGACATTGTTGATTCAGAAGTAATTGTTCACATTGACCATGCTGCTATTAAATATCTTATTGAAAAGAAAGATGCTAAACCTAGACTTATTCGATGGGTTCTCTTGCTACAAGAATTTGATTTGCATATCACTGATAGAAAAGGAGCTGAGAACCCCGTAGCTGATAACTTGTCCAGGCTAGAAAATGTGCTTGATGACCCACTACCTATTGATGATAGTTTTCCTGATGAGCAGTTAGCTGCAATAAATGTTGCTCATAATACTCCTTGGTATGCTGACTATGCTAATTACATTGTTGCTAAATATTTACCACCTAGCTTTACATACCAACAAAAGAAAAAATTCTTCTATGATTTAAAACACTACTTTTGGGATGACCCACATCCTTATAAAGAAGGAGTAGATGGTATTATTAGACGTTGTGTACCTGAGCATGAACAGGGACAAATCTTACGGAAATATCACTCCGAAGCTTATGGAGGGCATCATGCTGGAGATAGAACTGCTCACAAGGTATTGCAATTTGAATTTTATTGGCCTACTCTCTTGAAGGATGCCCTTAAGTTTGTCTTATCTTGTGATGAATGCCAAAGAATAGGTAATATCGGTAAGCGTCAAGAAATGCTTATGAATTATTCACTTGCTGTTGAACCATTTGATGTTTGGGGATTTGATTACATGGGACCTTTTCCTTCCTCTAATGGGTATACACATATTTTGGTTGCTGTTGATTATGTTACTAAATGGGTAGAAGCTATTCCAACTAGTAGTGCTGATCACAACACCTCTATTAAAATGCTTAAGGAAGTTATTTTCCCAAGGTTTGGAGTTCCTAGATATTTAATTACTGATGGTGGTTCACACTTTATTCATGGTGCTTTCCGTAAAATGCTTGCCAAGTATGATGTTAACCATAGAATTGCATCACCTTATCATCCTAAGTCTAGTGGTCAAGTTGAGCTTAGCAATAGAGAAATAAAATTAATTTTGCGAAAGACTGTCAATAGGTCAAGGAAGAATTGGTCTAAGAAATTATATTATGCACTTTGGGCTTATAGAACATCATATAAAAATCCTATGGGTATGTCTCCATATAAAATGGTTTATGGAAAAGCTTGTCATTTGCCTCTTGAGTTAGAACATAAAGCATATTGGGCGATCAAGGAACTCAACTATGATTTCAAACTTGCCGGTGAAAAGAGGTTATTTGATAATAGCTCATTAGATGAATGAAGAACCAAAGTTTATGAAAATGCCAAGCTGTTTAAAGAAAAAGTTAAAAGATGGCATGATAAAAGAATCCAAAAGGATGAGTTTAAAGTTGGAGAATATGTTCTTTTGTACAACTCTCGTTTCAGGTTCTTTGCAGGAAAACTCCTCTCAAAATGGGAAGGACCCTATGTTATCAAGGAGGTTTATCGATCTGTAGCTATCAAAATAAATAATGCTGAAGGTACTAACCCGAAGGTTGTTAATGGGCAACGAATAAAACATTATATCTTAGGTACGCCCATTAATGTTGAAAGTAATATTATCCAAACTTTGACACCGGAAGAACACATAAAAGAGTCCTTCCGGAACACTCTAGAATCGTAAAAATAAGGAGGTACGTGATACGGTAAGTAAACGGACTCCAAAAATTCCGCAAAAATATTTTTTGTCAGTTTTGGAATATTTAGAAAAATAGGAAAATAAGAAACTTCCAGAAAGCGTTCCCTGGTGGGCACAAGACACTAGGGCGCGCCTGGCTTGCCAAGCGCCCAGGTGGGTTGTGCCCACCTGGGACACCTTCCGGACTCCATTTCTCTTCCGTTTGCTTGTTTCCCAAGATAAAAAATCATTATATACCCACCGAACCTGTTGATCACCGTATCGCGGAGAAATCTTCTGTTTTCTTTTTCTTGCTGTTCCTGATCAGATCTGTTAAGCCAGGCATCATGTCTTCTTCCCCCTCAAACAACGTGGAAGAGGATGCTTGGTTGATGAAGATCGAGCTGAAGAGAGAAGAGCCCGTAGAAGCCGTCAAGGGAGACAAGAGCAAGGAGGCTACCGTAAATCAACCCCCATCGGTCAAGCAAGTACTGCTAGCCGAGGAGGAGGAAGAAGATATCCTTAAACCTTACTATGCTCATCTTAATCCTGCTAAGATTGAAGCCTTTCGCATCATTGAAATGGTTCATGTGCAAAATAAATACCTTATTCGTGAAAATATTCTGCATCAAGAGCATATCATCTACCTCCGAAGCGTCATCCGTCGATTGGAAAATCTCTTGATCCCGAAGGATAGGATCGCTTCATCACCACCACCATCTTCTTCATCACCAAAAGAAAATTGAGTTTCGGGTATGGGCACTCCCCTTGGCTTTCGCCAAGCTTGCGGGAGGTGCCCCGGTATCGTATCATCCCCACTATCTTTTGCCTTTACTTATTTTAGTTTGATCTTTTACTTTAGATGAATAAAAGTTTAGTTCGATCCTTTCTTTTCGAGAGCTTGCTTAGTGATCTATCCTTGTAATCGTGTGTAAGATATATAATAAAGTTTAGTTTGATTTTTTGCTTTCTTTACTTTCATGTTGCAAAAGAAAGGAAATAAAAGAAAAAGATCATATGCTAATCTTATGGTAGGTGATGACACCACATACGGAAAAGTATATGTAGAAAATTTTATTAGAAGTTGACAAACATAGCATTGGTCAATGATGCAACTCATGAAAGAATTAATAAGGGGAGAGCAGATTCACATATAAATACACTATCATAGAAATCTTTTGTGATTGTGAGCCCCCATCAAAATATTATATGCCAAAATTGTTGACGTTGGACAAGGAAGACAACTTAATGATTTATGTTTGTTCATATTCACATAGAAGTTATATTGTCATAGATCCTTCAACATGTGGTGCTTGCCCCTATCTTTGCTAGCCAAAAATTCCGCACTAAGTAGAGATACTACTTGTGCATCCAAAAAAACCCTTAAACCCAAATCTTATTTTCAAGAGTCCACCATACCTACCTAGGGATTGAGCAAGATCCCTCAAGTAAGTTGTCATTGGTGCAATAAGGCAATAAAAATTGCTTCTAAATGTGTGAGATCATTTAGTGTAAGAGAAAATTGAGTGTTGCATGAACTTGCGATGGTGAAGAATAAAAGCGACAGACTGCATAATAAAGGTCGCTATCACAAGGGGCAATGCAACGTGACGTTCTTTTGCACTAAGGGGTTGAGCATACAAACAAATAAGCGCATGGTAACCTCTGCTTCCCTCTGCGAAGGGCCTATCTTTTACTTTTATGTATTTACTTTTATGCAAGAGTCAAAGATCTAGGCACATATGTCCAGTTGAATATGGGTGGCATGAGTTATTATTGTTGACATCACCCTTGAGGTGAATAAGTTGGGAGGCGAAACTATAAGCCCCTATCTTTCTATGTGTCCAGTTGAAATGTTTTGCTCATGTGTATGCGGTGAGTGTTAGCAATCATAGAAGACTATATGATGGTTGAGTATGTGGACTTGCCTAAAGGCTCCGATACATGACCCTTCCTGAAAAGGTGATGAATTGTAGTTGCAAAGTTGACTGAGAACATAGTTTGTTGGTTTCTAATAGAGTTTATGCTTTATACTTCAAATGTGTGATGAATTGTTACTTATTCATGAGAAGTTTATGATAAAAGCTCTATGATAAAAGTCTTATGTTTAATTGTGTTGATGTTATAATAATCTACATGATGCTTCTATGTTCGTATTTTGTTTTTATCTACACCTCTCTCTAAAAGCATGTGGACATGTTTTTTGATTTCGGTTTTCGCTTGAGGACAAGCAAGGTCTAAGCTTGGAAGAGTTGATACGTCCATTTTGCATCATGTTTTCCTACTGTTTTTTATGGTGTTTTTATGCGTAATAATGCTTTTTGGAGTAATTCTAATGCCTTTTCTCTCATAATTTACAAGGTACACACAAAGAGGGAGAATTCCGGCAGCTGGAAATCTGGACCTAAAAAAGCTACATCAGGCAACCTATTCTGCACAACTCCAAACAAGCTGAAACTTCACGGAGAATTTTTATGGAATATTTGAAGAATATTGGAGTAAATAAACACCAGAGGGGGCCCACCAGGTGGGCACAACCCACCTAGGCGCGCCAGGGAGCCCAGGCGCGCCCTGGTGGGTTGTGCTCACCCAGGCCCACCTTCGGTGCCCATCATCTGGTATATAGGTCACTTTGACCTGGAAAAAATAAGGGGAGGACTTTAGGGACGGAGCGCCACCGTCTCGAGGCGGAACTTGGGCAGGAGCACTTTTGCCCTCCGGCGGAGCGATTCTGCCGGGGAAACTTCCCTCCCGGAGGGGGAAATCGTCGTCATCATCATCACCAACAACTCTCCCATCTTGGGGAGGGCAATCTCCATCAACAACTTCAAAATCACCATCTCCTCTCAAACCCTAGTTCATCTCTTGTGTTCAATCTTGTTACCGGAACTATAGATTGGTGCTTGTGGGTGACTAGTAGTGTTGATTGCATCTTGTAGTTGATTACTATATGGTTTATTTGGTGGAAGATTATATGTTCAGATCCATTATGCTATTTAATACCCCTCTGATCTTGAGCATGATTATCATTTGTGAGTAGTTACTTTTGTTCTTGAGGTCACGGGAGAAATCATGTTGCATGTAATCATGTGAACTTGATGTGTGTTCGATATTTTGATAGTATGTATGTTGTGATTCCCTTAGTAGTGTCATGTCAACGTCGGCTACATGACACTTCACCATATTTGGGCCTAAGGGAATGCATTGTGGAGTAGTAATTAGATGATATGGGTTGCGAGGGTGACAGAAGCTTAAACCCCAGTTTATGCGCTATTCCGTAAGGGACCGATTGGATCCAAAAGTTTAATGCTATGGTTAGAATTTATTCTTAATACTTTTCCCGTAGTTGCGGATGCTTGCGGGAGGGTTAATCATAAGTAGGAGGTTTGTTCAAGTAAGAACAGCACCTAAGCACCGATCCACCCACATATCAAATTATCAAAGTAGCGAACACAAATCGAACCAACATGATGAAAGTAACTAGATGAAATTCCCATGTACCCTCAAGAACGCTTTGCTTATTATAAGAGACCGTTTTGGCCTGTCCTTTGCCTCAAAAAAATTGGGCTACCTAGCTGCACTTTTGTTACTACTATTTTACTTGCTCGTTAAAATTATCTTGCTATCAAACTACTCTGCTACTTACAATTTCAGCACTTGCAGACATTACCTTGCTGAAAACCACTTGTCATTTCCTTCTGCTCCTCGTTGGGTTCGACACTCTTACTTATCAAAAAGAGCTACAATTGATGCCCTATACTTGTTGGTCATCAGGAATCGATCACGGAGGGCTTCTACATCAACTCTATTGCCCTTCCGATGAAGCGTTAGTAGTTTACCACAGACCTACGGGTCCATAGCTGGTAGCAAAATGGCTTCTTCTCTTTGTTTGATCTTCAATACAATGTTTTCCTCGATGTTCATGGAGATCTACCCGATGTAATATTCTTTTCCGGTGTGTTTGTCGAGTTCCAATGAATTGTGGATTTATGATTAGATTATCTATGAATATTATTTGAATCTTCTCTGAATTCTTTTATGCATGATTTGATATCTTTGTATTTCTCTTCAAATTAACGGTTTGGTTTGGCCAACTAGATTAGTTCTTCTTGCAATGGGAGAGGTGCTTAGTTTTGGGTTCAATCTTGCGGTGTCCTCACCCAGTGACAAAGTAGGGGAAGGGAGGCACGTATTGTATTGTTGCCATCAAGGGTAAAAAGATGGGATTTTCATCATGTTACTTGAGTTTATCCCTCTACATCATGTCATCTTACTTAAAGCGTTAATTTGTTCTCTTGAACTTGATACTCTAGATGCAGGTAGGAGTCGGTCGATGTTTGGAGTAATAGTAGTAGATGAAGGTAGGAGTCGGTCTTCCTGACACGGACATGATGCCTATATTCATAATCATTGCCTTGGATATCGTCATAACTTTGTGCTTTTCTATCAATTCCTCGACAGTAATTTGTTCACCCACCGTATTATTTTCCTTCAAGAGAGAAGCCTCTAGTGAAACCTATGGCCCCCGGGTCTATTTTCCAAGATCTATAAACCAAAAAACCCAAAAATACCTCGCTGAGCTTTGTTTATTTTTCTTTTGTTTTAAATTTTAGTAATCTTTTATATCTATCTCTATCAGATCTCATCATTGCAAGTGACCGTGAAGGGATTGACAACCCCTTTATCGCGTTGGGTGCAAGTGTTTGATTGTTTGTGCAGGTGCATAGATTGGAGACTTGCGTGTACCACCTACTGGATTGATACCTTGGTTCTGAAACTGAGGGAAATACTTATCTCAACTGTGCTACATCACCCTTTCATCTTCAAGGAAAAAACCAACGCAGGCTCAAGAACTAGCAGGGGGGTCGTCAAAACATAAACCCGATAACTTCGGTATAACTTCGACATGAGGGAGGTCATTAAAACATAACCCCGATAACTTTGGCAAAACTTCGACATGAGGGGGGAGGAGTCCTCGACGATCGCCGTTGGAGGCCCCGACGATGGCTGGAGGAGTCGTCCCCGACGATCGCCGGAGGAGTCGTCCCCGACGATCACCGGAGGAGTCGTCCCCATATACACTTGCTGAAAAACTGCTCAGTCTGAAACTGACTATTATAAAATTTGTCAACTTTGAATGATGTTTGCCACTAATCCATTGCTCATATGCATATGATTCCTTCTTGTGATTTGGTCTATGTTATGTGTACTTTGATGCCATGCCCTTGGTTGCCATGTAAAGTTGCTGTAGCATGACTCAATCTTGCTCTCAAGTTGTCATCATAATGTTACTGTTTTGCATTCCCGGATTTCATTTAAGTCTGAAAAACAACTTATCTCTCATGGTTGTATATTGCCATGTTGTAATATTTGCAGAAACTATGGAACACGACAGAGACTTAGAAAAAGAAGCGATGTTGGGGGATATAATCCGCGACGGAGGAGATGATATCACCTCACAGCTTCTCAATGACTCAAATGGTGAGGGAAGAGAAGATGACGGCTCAAGTGATCGAATGGAGGCCGACGGCTCCGGCAGTGTTGGAGCCTTAACTGTTGCAAAGTCCGATGAGGCATATTAATTAAGCCTCTGCTCTGACTAGATGCATTAATGTACATATATATATATATATATATATATATATATATATATATATATATATATATATATATATATATATATTAACGCTTCTTTCTTCTTTTATCCCTCCGGATTGAGCCAAACTTCTATAAAGAGACGAGGCCCGAAGAAAAGGTTGGGCGAGAATGAAAGGTTCACGATCGAAGAAATCGCTGCAGATGGCAGACCGATTGCTCCGAAGCGGACCGAAAAGCGATTTACAGTGCGGAGTTGTTGTTAGGGACAGCATCCCGATCAACATTCAAGAATGGAATAAGCTAAAGGCAGACGATGGATCAGTTTCTTATGTTGACAATAGATGCAAAGATGAGCTTTGGAATACGGTCAAGACAAATTTTGCCTATCGCCAGAGGTGGATCCAACTAACAATGTTATAGAGCGAAAAGTCAAGGCGTTTGCTCTTAAGAAGATGGTCAAACAATTCAAGAACTGGAAGAAAAGATTGCACGAAAAGTATGTCCTGAGAGAGAAGACTCCAACATTCACCGGTCAATATGAAAAATTAAAATATCACTGGCCCGCATTTGTGGCATACAAGAAATTGGAGAAAGCTAAGGAAAGGTCATAGATAAATAAGGGAAATGGTGCAAAGAAGGAATATCACCATGTTACGGGGTCAGGTGGCTACAAGGCTGCCATGCCTAAGTGGGAGAAAGCTGAGAACGACCTACTTGATAAAGGGATCCGTCCAGAGACATTGGAATTTTGCGAACGGGGAAGGACTTGGCTCTTTGGGCATGGGGGTACTTTGCACCTAGAAACAGGGAAGTGTGTTTATACGAATGCTCAGCTTGCAACACCAGTAAAAAACATTCAAGATGCAATTAAGGCCAAGCGGGAGGGGAAGTTCCATCCCGACAGAGAGAAGGACGAGCTAACACGCGCCCTAGGGAATCCTGAACACCCTGGGTGAACACAAGGCACACAAGGCTCCGTTTTGTGGAAGATTGGGTTTCCTGACAGCAGTGCCACTTATAGAAGCCGAGGGAGAAAGAAGAAAGAGGATGCAGACCGGCTGAAGAAGGTAGAAGGAAAAGTACCGTTGCAGGATGGGAAAATAGCAGCACTTGAGATCCAGCGGGCTACCAGACCATCATCTCAGCGGCACAAAGATCCTTCATTCTGTACTGCCCACGGCTCCTCACTACCTCGTGGATGATATCACGGAGAAGGAACATTGTGATCTACATGCGAGATGCATGAACATATCCTTGAGGGTGGCGGTCGGCTACGCCTTACCTCGTGTACCTGATGCAACTCACCATTGCTCTCCGATTCCAGATGGCTATGTTGTTGTCGGGGTCGAGGAAGTTATGAACGGATTTGAGGAGCTGGAACTTGAGTACCCTAAAGGTGAAGGGGAGACTCATCTGGGAGCTGCCCTAAGGACTACCGTTCTATGTAGAAAGGAAAACATCGTGCTTCCAAATTGGACGCCGCATCAACAGACTCTACCGGAGGAGGCCCATCAGCAGACTCCTCATAGTCCAGCTCTATCTTCGCCTCAGCTGTCTCAGCGGCATCAGCGGACTCCGTCGGAGGAGGCCCCTCAGCAGAATCCACCGCGTCAGCTGACTCTGCCTCCTCCGCATCAGCACACTCCGCCGCCTCAGCCGTCTCCGCCGCCTCAGCGGACTCCACCGGAGGAGGCCCCTGAGCAGAATCCGCCGCGTCAGCTGACTTCGCCTCCTCTGCTGCCTCAGCACCGGCGGAAGAGACCCGCCGCCGCTCCGGCAGCTCGTCGTACAACAACGAAGAAATCTGGAGCAGGTACAAGTGTCAAGAAGGCTCCTGCCAAGTTACCATACGAGATGACTGAGGGGGAAAACAATGAGATCGTGGCTGCCGACGTGAAACACCAGCTTGCACCGAAACGTCCAGATCCAAAGGAGAAAAAAGATACGGTAAAAGCGAACCGCTGTCTGGATAACCTTACACGACCACCATCGCCTCCGCCGCTATCACACTATGACCGCTGTATTGTGAAGATATTTGATCAAGTGAAGCGGTCGGGAAGTAGCAGTGGTGCAAGAAGTGGGAAAACAATTCCCCAGCTCGGCGAACAGGAAAAACAATCGTGCCCCCCGTTGAACGTGTTTGCCGATATCGCTAATGATCCGGGGGTAGCGGCCGCTGATCCTGGTTTCACTCTTGATGATTACTTAGGCGATGAGGTAGAGTTTGAAATGGCCGAGTTAGACTTTAAATACGAGCACATGAAGCCTCTCGTCAGACCTAAGGAGCTCACGCATCTAACAACACAAATGCGAAAATTGCATCAGTGGTACATGAAAGCCTGCGAGGATGGGAGCAACAGTATCTTCGTGGGAATTAAAGATGACCATTTTTTCAATGGAGTTGAGGCGTTGTACATTGAATTTAATGAATTATTTCAGTTATACAATCAAGACGCCCTTGACAAATCTATCGTCAGTTGCTATTGTCTGTAAGTATTATTTCTGTAATTAAGTCTCTAGCTCAGCTCCTTCAATACATGTATAATTATCCTCACTATATTATGCAGATTGAAGATCCTCGAATGCAAAAGAGGACGAATCTATGACATTGGGTTCATTAACCAAAATACCGTAAATGAATATACGCTACAACACATGGCCAAGGATGCAGAGAAATACTTGCTAACGGTGTTAATTCGACAACAAACCAGAAGGGAAATAGTATTTCCTTACAACTTCAAGTGAGTGTTACTGTCTTGTGCACATTCTATTTCCCTTAAGCGAGGTTAAGTGTAATTGATGAGTTATGCGTGTGCAGGTTCCACTTTATTCTGCTAGTCATTTAGCTTGACGCGGGAGTAGTAGTTGCCTTGGACTCGAGACGTGAAGAGCCTAAGGAGTGGGCGCACATGAGTGAAATGCTCCAGAAGTAAGTTCAATCATTATCGCATCATATCGACAACTTTCGTTCATTTCCTGATATCATGTAATCATTATCTTTGCCGTGTAGGGTTTGGCAAAAGCTCACCGAGGAGGCTAGGGGTGAACGGAAAAAGGAGCTGCGATTTTCACACCCCAAAGTAAGTAGTACTAGCTAGTTCCGCGCATCTCTCATTGATTCTAGTTTCAATACCATTATCATGCTTGATTATTATTTTGATTGAATTCTATTCTCGTAAAGTGCTTGAGGCAGGCACCCGGGAATAATTTATGTGGATACTACATTTGCGAGTTCATTCGCGAGACGACCTGTGAGCAGGGCAGATCTTTTCAACAACTTGAAGTACGTAAACAATATTCACAATTTTATTTTACTACCATCAATTGTGTTGAGTTTCATTCATTCATATATATATATATATACCCCTTCTTTAAATTAGGTGCAATGAAAGCGGGACGAACTCCTACCAAATGATCGCATACGAGCAATTCAAGAGGAATTGGCGGGATTCTTTGTTGAAGAGGTCATACCTACACACGGAGAATGCCATCGGGATATGATATGCGATTTTGGTAATTAGATATTAGGGATAGTAAGAGATGTTATATTGTATATATGCATATAACGTGTCCTATATATAGTAGCGTCGAAATAGATATACGAAAACTTGTTGTTCGAGCAAGCATGTATAAAGAGAGGTCACTTCTCTCTATATTCATGACGATGTTGTGTAATGGTTATTTCATTGCTATATGCAACAGGTAGCGTCAAGTTGAATGGAAAACATAAAATAAAAATGAAAACCCTACATGTAAAAGAATTGAATGGTAAACACAAAAAGAAAAGGAGGAAACACAAAAAGAAACCCCTAAATTGTCCGAAACCCTAAACGCCTCCTGTCAAAAACAAAAAACAAAAACCACAGCGCTTTGCAATGGCTGACGTGTGGCTGTCTTTTAGTCCCGGTCGGTGTTACCAACCGGGACTAAAGGTCCTCCTGCATGGGCGCCCACATCGGCCACGTGGAGCTCCTTTAGTCCCGGTTCATAACACAACCGAGACTAAATGTGGGGGCCTTTAGTCCCGGTTGCAGATCCGGGACTAAAGGCCCTTTGGAACCGGGACTAATGCCCTGTTTTCTACTAGTGAACCACGCTGCCACCGCCATCAGACAACCACACTGCCACCCAAGGACGCCGCGGCACCGCCATCGTTCGGATCACGGCCGCGCCACCTCGCGCGAGGATGTCCCGTCCCCCCCCCCCCCCCCCCCCCCCCCCCCCCCCCCCCAATGGGAGCAAGAGAGGAGAACCCCCACCACTACCATCGGAGCCGGTGGCGTCCTCCAGCGGCGTCGAATGGATGGGAGGACGGAGATGGCGAGCCACGCTGCTAGGGTTTGGAAAACCACATGAGTCGCCCAACTGTGTTGGTTTACAATCCTGGTCGACCTGACGACACGGGATGGTGTCTAGATTGGTAGATAACGTGGTGACTGCTCCCATTTTCATATCTGGATCTGTCAAGAAATTGGTGATTAAGCAAGATCATGTGATGAGTGTACTCGAATTGACCTTTTTTCGCAGAAACATGACAATATAGTAGAGGACTATTAATTAAATAGACTTACCTAATACGAGTGTAAGTGTAGAATGAAAACTTCACTAAGATGCAATGTCCATTTACAAGCCACGGATTATGCAAGCATCACTGAAAATATTCGTGTTCATTTCTCTTGTCCGTAACACCAAAGATCATGACTCATGAAAAGTCAAATAGAGTGGTAAAATATTTACCTTTTTTACAAAGTGAAGTCTTTACTAAAACGCAAATGGAGGGCCAAAATATTTGGTAAAGAACGGTGTGTTTTCTGTATTAATAGCTTGCCCAACTACCATTCTAACATTTCAAATTTTCATAAATAAGAGTATGAATGTTTAAGTTGTTGGCAAGCATTGACGTCGCAGGTCTTTGGTCATACAATCACCACTGCCTCTCTTCTATATATACCACACCATCTGGACATGAGCACATATAGGAAAACCCAGCATGTCGCATGCATCCACACTTTTAGGCACTCTTTCAAATAGTAAGTTGTGGTATTTGAGCGTAAGAGGGGATGAAATCAAAATGGAGATTGCATTGTAAATGGATATGACTAGGAGGCATAGGGAAAGTACCAAATACGCCGAGAGTTCCTTGAACATCCAGAAAGAGCCTTTGAAGAGCTGCTGATCAAATTGCTTCATCCATGAATGTGCAATACTGAACGACATGTGCAACAAGTGTAGGTTGCAGTCCCTGCACGATTGCATAAATATTCATGCTACGCCTGGAAGAGTGTGAGCACCCCTGTGCCTCAAGACCGCGCGGTGGAGCACCATGGCGACACGGAGAGAGCTCCTGATGACGTAGGACCAACACTCAGACACAACACTAGAAGCAGAAGGCCGAGCAGCATAATAGCAGGCCCAGATTGGGCATATGTCCAGCCCAGCCAAGTCACTATATCTAGCCATCGAGTTTCACTGCTGAAGGATGATTAGGAATACTAGTCGTCAACCCGTGCATTCGCACGGGCTGCTCTATAAAATACTTATAAATACTTTCGTTGATTCTGGGCTCATCGTTGTTATTTGGTTGTTGTACGCTTCGTAATTGTCTGCCTATTTCTATAGTTACTTTATCTTTTGCTATCTTGGAAGCACACCAGCTAAAATAACAATCATACTAAGAAAGCTAGTTCAGGGAGTTGCACGTCATAAAGACAATGATTAATAAATTCCTCGGTATTGTAGGTCCAAGATGAACGTCCCTTTGGTTAAGTACAAAGGAATTATGATATTGCTTTCATATTTTTCTTCTTCCTAAAAATGATTATTGTTCTTTGTTGATATAAGTAGGGGACTTTGATACAACCCCTTGAGACTTTCCTAAACGCATGCTTTGGTCTTAGAATGCATGTGCCCCAAGATAAGTGCAATTTTAAACTGTATAGAATGTTATTTATATTTGAGTATTATTTCTACTTACAAACACAATAAATGTTCAAACTATAGTTCCCTGAATATATGCAAGTTTTTGGAATATTTGTTGAAAACTATATATAGTATATATATGACCCAAACATTGTTGTTGTAATAAACATTGTATTTGCAATCATGTTTGTATGCTTACTGTAGCATTGTAGGTATCACATCCTCTTATTATGTGTTCCAGTTTTTCTTAGCAAAACATACTGTACATCAGCTTCTTGCACTCAAAAGCTTAGGTGCATCATCCATGTAATGCCCAGAATGTGGGACCGCAGCCGCATGCAGACCATATCATATCAAGGAGACGTACATCTTTGCCGCTGCGGCAAGCAGGAGCTGCCCATGGATCAGAAAGATGGCGTGATTCAAGGGAGAAGTGTTTGACTGCTGTGAGTTGAAGGTCTCCCAAGGTTACCCTGAGACTGTTTTAATTTATTTGTATCCATTAATTCCAGGAACCATAGATCATCCTCCTTGATGTCGTTGGCACTCCTGCAAATAGTATAAAGAGAAAAAAAAAAAACCAGTATACGTTCATGCATGCACCTCACACCATGACACCAACTTAACAGGGTTAAAAACTGATTATTCCATCTCAAAGATTACCAAAAACTTGGGAGAGAAAAATATTATTAGAATCATTAGTTCCTTGAAGTAACATCATACAGGTGAACTTGTATATAACTATATATGCATCAGACTGAGTCATCAAGCTTCCACCCCGGCTTATTGGTGCCTCACCATCCATCATGGGCCTGCAGCCATCTAATTAACATATAATTATCTTCACCCACGTTGTGCTAATTGAAGCATCAGATCTGGCCGCCAAGAATGATTTAGTAAAGGCTGCAGCTAATGGTGTTGGTTGCATGCACTTTTCATAGTTTAGTTTCTCTCCCCTGACAAAATGCTTGCGCTTGCATATAGCTGATTAAATCCTCATCCCCGGCAGTGTCATCACAAGTGACTTTACATGCTTGTTGATGTAGTGTCAGGCGCATCCATATCGACCATCTGGGAATCATCCAGCAGTCGTAAAATAAACCAATTAGAATTCATCATTCGAACATATCGTGGTGAACTTAAGTTGGGGTAAACATTCAGAGATGCATAGATAAAATTAATCAGCAATTCAACATATGGCAATAGTAAAAAAAACGTTTAGAACCAAGGCTGTGTCCGTGTGTGGCTGTGGTTGGATTTGCAGCGTGCACATACTCTGTCTGCAACATTGACATGACCGCACCCATGAACGTCGGATATAGGGATCGATCTCCCATCTGTTTTCATGGGCTGCAAATTGGGTGAGTTGTTCTGATGGCTGGACCATGCAGCATTCCGCCACCATGAACCTTGGCTAGATGGATTAGCCTGGTGGGTAGCATCTCAATTAGAAATTGGAGATTTTCCAAAATTTTAGGTTCGCTGTGGTTTGTATGAATAGATTCGAGCACCTCACGATCAAAGGTTACCACAAAACAAATCAATTTCAATCCAAAATAAAAGATAGAATGGTAAACCAGCAAGAGCAAAATTCAGCAGAAAAATACCGTAAGAAATAAACCTGATCTACATGAGGAAAACAAATTTGAGGCGGTAAACCCATGCCAGATCGATGCCCCAACGTTTTTCTTGTAATATGAGAGAAACAATGGCCTTGTTTTCTATGGCGGTGATAAGAAGGGACAGTGGAATAATTTCCATGGGGTGAGAGAGAAAGAATAGAAAGGAGGGGACGGTAGAATCGTGGATTTTCTATCCATGGGGAGCGAGAGGGATGGCATCGTAAGGAAGGGACGCTGGAAAGATGGTTTTGTTTTCACATGAAGAGAGATCGGAGTAGAGAGTTATAGAGAGATAAAATAGGGAGGTAGGTACGGTGGAGTAGAAGGAGGAATAAAATTAGGATCCAATCTCTTTGACATCTACGGGAGGAGAGCTTCTTTTCTTTATCTCTTGTGGCATCATTTGGCATCTATCGGATAAGGTATTCTTTTTGAACTACTTTTGGAAAAAGGTTCTGTGAGCCTTTAATAAATCCCAGACGCACAATAAAGATTTTTTATCTTTTCTATCAAAGTGATGGAGATCGTCTTTCCTGTTTTTTCTAACAAAGAGATAGATGGGAGGACATCGGTTTTTTCTATCAAAGAGATAGATGGCAGGACATCGGTAGATC
Source organism: Thinopyrum elongatum (assembly GCA_011799875.1). Taxonomy (NCBI): domain Eukaryota; kingdom Viridiplantae; phylum Streptophyta; class Magnoliopsida; order Poales; family Poaceae; genus Thinopyrum; species Thinopyrum elongatum. The sequence goes on along the minus strand of CM022303.1, from coordinate 32,535,979 downwards.
TCCACCGTAATAATTCGGTCCCACCAGATTAACGGCTCCTAATTTCTGATTAACGTGCTAATTTCTAGAGGGTCTAGAATTAGTATTGGTATATAGATATATAGATAGATAGATAGATAGATAGATAGATTATTCCGGCGGACACCCTCTCCCCTTTGTGTTCATCCTCCCCACAAATCTAGAAACTCTTGTGGCTCGTTTTTACTGTGAATTGAGGAAGTTGAGAGGAACACTGTCTCGAGTTGTTAGCAAGTGGTAATCAGATCAGAGCCTACTTCTCATGCTGGATCTACTGGACTACCTCATCAAACCCAAGTTTACTATGCGGCAACATAACCACGTGACGGCGATGGAAGCGTAAGAAGCTGAGATCCTAGAGACGATGGGGAGCCTGGACGAAATCAAGGGGAGACATCAGCATCAAGGCCGCGATCTGCAGGTGCTCAACCGGTCCATCGACACTTGGAAGTCGGCCATCGAGAAATCCATCGCCCATATCTTTAAGTTGCCGCTACCTGTCGGCTGTCTCTCTCCATCCGTTGCTTTCAAGCATGGCCAGATCCACGAGCAAAGAAGGGTGGCGACCGTTTAGACGTCGACCACCGGGCAGTTATGCTACTGCGAGGATCAGCTTCCACGATGGTCAAGCGCAGGGGTCCTAGCGGCTCCTCCCTTGCCCCCGATCAACAAGGAGCAATTCCCCCGTTCATCCCACTCATCTCTTTTTGGTGTAAGTGAATATTCGTTCCGCGATAGTTATTCACCAAGGGGTCATCTGAATTTTGGGGGTGTTGTTTCAGTTAACGCGCACACGCAGTTCGCATCGTTTGATGGAACTAATCCATAGTCTGGCACACACGTTGCGCTGATCATTTCAATATATATGAAGTGCAGCCCATTAATTGAAGTGCATCCATGCAGTTCAATGGCAATGTATCGTTCTGCCTCAAGTTTGCACACTCTGGCCTTCATCATATCTCGTGGAAAGAGTTTTCTGCACTTTAGTGCACAGGATTGGCCACGGTCAGCACCAAGGATTGATCTGCCATTTTTATATTCTTATAAAACTGAGTTCTATCTCTGAATATGTTGATCAGTTTGACAACATCATGCATCAACTGTTTGCTTTTGATCCAATTTATTTCACCGCATGTTTTCTTTATGGATTACCAGTTGATGTTAGAACTGTTTTTCTTCTTTATCATCTCCTGTACATGGGAACAGCTATGACAAAAAATGGTTTCCGCCCGCTTTATATTATAAAGCATCACCGCAATACATCCGAGAGATGATACAAACTCATCCCACCTACGCACACAACACACACCCAAGACAAGATACATAGGTGTCGGGCACCAAAAGACCACTCCACCGACCACCAAGCTAACTACGGATATGCGAAGAAGACCGCTTGGAGCCAACGGAGACCTCCATCATGACAAACCACCATGGAGAGGTGAAACGGACAACCACAAAGCCAGCACTCCGGAGCAATGCCTCCTAGAAGGAAATGACCACAGAGCCGCCACCGCCCAATCATGCAGATCAAGTTTTCACCCGGAGTATGACAAAGGAGTGGGGACGACAGAGCCTTCAGGAAGGATAAGACATCCATTGACGCCGCCACCGTCGGCCAGTGCACGGACTGGGCAAGTGATGTACCCTAGCAAACCCACTCCTCTATCGGACCCTAGCTCCAACAAGCACCCGCAACCAAGCCACCCATGTGACCATGGCTGCCCGCCCGCACCTGAGACGCACGCTCCGCCCACAAACGCCATGTCTCCTGCCGCCAGGGCCGCCGCCCAACATCCAGACACCCCCAAGACCATCTCAAAGAGGTCGGCTTTGGTTAAAGGGGACACACTCTAGCGACGAAACCACAACACTCGTCCCGCCTCAAAACATCGCTGGAACGTCAACCGACCGCATACGGGCGGGGAAAGGGAGAGGTCAGGGAGCAGACACATCCACGACCGGCACACCACCGTGCCAGCGACGGGTATCCCGAGCACATGGGCGCAACCTGTCCCTCCAGCCAACCTCTCCTCCGGACACCACCTGTGTCGTCCCCTCCCCGACGGCCGATTCAGAACCACACGAGGCCACCAACAAAGACCCGTCCACCGATAAGAGGCACCCCAAGGACCGCCACCCACCACCAAGAGAGCTCACCGGACAGCCCATCTGCGCCGCCGCCGCCATCCAGCCGCCGAAACACCTGAAGGTAGGTCAGCTCACCTGCCGACCACTGCCGCAGCGCCTCCACTCCCATCAGCAATGGCCATGGTAGGGGCGGACGCCCGCAGCTCGCGCCGCCCATGGCCCGTGCCGCCTGGGTCCAGAACTAGACGCGCTGCCGCCGGCCGATCCAGCCGCGTCGCCGCCGTCCCTGTCAACCGGGGCACACCAGACCACCTAGCCGCCTGCCGCAGAGGAGTAGAAGTGCCAGAGCGCCGCCGCCACCCGCCGTGACGCCCGGCCCGTGCCACGCTCTGACCCGGGGGCGCCGGCCCGCACCAGCCCCACGCGATCGGGAGTACCGCGAGTCCCCGCCGCCGCCGGCGACGGCTGGGCTTCGCCCGGCCGTGCGCACGGTCATCGGCGAGTGAGAGCGAGGAGGAGGGAGGGGGGCCGGCCTGTGGGAGCTAGGTTGCCTCCTGGCCGCTACGCGGGGGCGACTCGGGAGGAGGAGGAGCATGGGAACAGCTATCGTTGTCACGTTTTTACTGGAAGAGGTCAACAAATTAAAGGAAGAGGACGATGAGGACCGCAACTACAATCCCAGCCGGCACACACAACCGTCGCCGAATCGCAATTCCCCTGCCACTACATCCTCCTCCAACACGTCCGCCGGCACCCACAATCGCCGCCGAAGATAAATGCATTGTAGAATCATCGCGGATGTGGAACTGTGGCTAGGTGGCCACTCCGCGTGCGTTCCGCTGCACGTTAGAGCATCTCCAACAGCCGCGCTAAATAAGCGCCGCACCGCAAATTTGTCCTTTTTAGCGCACGTGCAATCGATAAAGGGGCTCCACAGGACGCGCAATAAGCGCGCGCGGCATATAGAGTTCAGCGCATGGTCCGAATCGCCATCGCGCGCTATGTATTTGGTGTGCCCGCTTGCGGGCGCCGCACAGTCGAGCGCTCGCGCCGCACTCTCTCTGCCGTGCCACCTTCGCCCCGCCCGCGCCGCCGACGGCGAATTGACCCGATGGACGCCCGCGCCGGCACCCCCCTCACCCCTTCCGACACCCGCGACCCCTCCGCCGCCATGGGAGCCATCGGTGGCTTCGGAGCTACCATGGGAGGCATGGGTGCCATGGGTGGCTTTGGAACTACCATGGTGACCATGGGAGGCATGGGTGGCTTCGGAGCACCTCCGGGCGGCATGGGCGGCATGGGAGGCATGAGTTTTGCGTCTCTCATGGGAGGCATGGGAGCACCTCCGGGCGGCATGGGCGGAATGTCTTCCGATGTGCCTCACACACCTTCGCATGATGCCGTTGAAGATCTTGCCAACACCTTCTGAGCTTCACATGATGATGCGGCGCGCGACAATGAAGAGGAGGGGGAAGAATCGTCTTCGGAGGAGGAGGATGAATCGAAGGAAGATGATGATGAAGACGAGGACGAGGCTTGATTGTTGATGTGCCATTCGTTGGTGTGAACTTTTGTGTCATGAACTTGGTTCGGATTTTGAACTTGGTTGGATGATGTTGTGGGCATGAATTTGAACTTGTGGGCATGAACTTTTATGTCATCGGGAACTTGTTTGTGTGATTTAAATTATGCCATGTCATTGTTTTGATGTTTGAAATTCATTTCCTGTCCAAAATGCAACATATGGCAAGCATCGGCTGCTCGCGCGCGCTGCATTTTAGTGCGCCTGCTGGAGCTATGCGCGCGCTCTAAAGTTTACAGCGGCTGCTCGAGCCAGCGCTCCCCGCCGCGCCAAAACAGGCGATCGGCGCGCTGCAAACGCATTTTTAGCGCGCCGCGTGTTGGGCGGCTGTTGGAGATGCTCTTAGGCCTTTATTTCACTTGTGGCGAGAAGTTGGGGCCATATCACAGGTGTGTGACTTATCCCGGAAATGACCCCCGCGTCGCTCGTCCTGGGCGACACGGGGGAACGCAATGCCGCCGCCACAGGTTCCACCCCTCAGCGCCCTCTCTCCGTCGCTGCCGCCGGCCTCGCCGCGGTGGCGGCGGGCCTCGCCTCCCAAGGTGGCGTGGGAGTTACGCAGTGAGCGCCATGTTTCTTCTTTTTCAACGTCAAGCGAAGGCTTCATGGCTAGGTCGCGACGGCGGCTGAGCTCGCGGCACCTACTGTTGCTTGGGCCATGGGGCTTGGATCCGCCCGGATCTGGCCTCCCTTGACGCAGCTACGTCTCGCCGCCGAAGGCATGGCGAGCCGACGGCCCTGGGCATGATGGTGGCATCGTTCTGCTCCTCCCTCATCTCCGTGTATCTGGGCCTGCTTCTAAAATCCGCTGGTGCTGCTGCATAGGAGTGCGATTGCGACGTCGTCCGGTCTTCCTGGGTGCCAGGGTGTCCTCCCGTGGCCGTGGGGTTGAGGTGGTGGCGGAGTGCCACATTGTTTTGTTAGTATGGCTATACTGTGGTCATCACTCCGGCTAGTGGGCACCGAAAGTTCTTCAGGAGAGTTCCATCTCTACGGATTCGGTGGTTGACTTCGATGAATAGATGTAAATTATGGACGACGACTTGATGCAAAGGGATGGTTGTGCAACTCCATCGCATATATCTGCTGGGATTAAGGAAAAGTGGTAGCAACAACACATTAGTGACTTCGAGAGTGGTGCAACTTGAGCACCCGATCTCGAACTCCGGGGTTTAAAGCTAAGTCGAACCCGAGTTGGGTACACTTGGCAGACTAATCTTTAGGGTGAAAATCCAGATCCTGACTACGGATGGTCAGATCTGGTGAACAACGACGCTTGAGCATTGCTCCCTTTCTAATGGCATTACTATTGAAGTACCTCATCGTCTGTGTGGGTCATGAGTTAGTTGGTGTGAATACGATCATTGTTATAGTTTATCGGTCGCCTATCTGACCGCTTTGGCATCTTTCTTTCTTCCACGCGTACGCATAGCTTTAGTTCTATATGACTTTGCTATTTGCCGGCGTGTTTTGTGTGCGTGTGTTAGTGTTGGCTGTTTGCATCTTAGCTATGCAGAGGCCGGGTGTGTGCTCATTGTGTTTGTATCTTCTTGATGCTTCATTTTGAGTCAATAAAATCCACCCTTTATCGAAAAAAGGTCACATATGTGCACCCACCATGCAAATTCATGTCGTTGAGGTGCTACTTAGCCTTTTCCCCGTTGAGTCGCTCTCGGAGATCCGTGAAGATACACCGACAGCCAAACCACCGTGGTGTCCGCTGGCCATCTCATATCAGGCTATCACCAGCATCGCTTCTCCCACCAACGTGCACCTGGTGGGCTTGTCGAAGGGCGTGAAAGCACAAAATGCTTCCAGTTTCTCACGAAAATATATCTTTTATTCCCGAAACTATTTCGGGAATATTTTCTCATATTTATCACTCCACCATAGAACTCAACAGATCGTAATTTCCTTAAGCGTGCAATTTTATAGGTTCGGTGGAATATAGGCATGAAGGAAACATCCTTTCATTCAAGATCTACAACGGAACCGTGAACATCCATGTTGGCCCCTATATCCACATGACTGATATTCGAGTGAAACTTTGGTTATCATATGATATTCCCTTCGCTTCATGATACGCTACAAAATCCGAGGTGAGATATGTTGGTGTCCATGTGAGTCATACACATGCGCACTATACCGGTCTCCTTATTACCAGTTTTGTTCTTCTTTATCGTTATAATGTTTCGGCATCCATGTGTGCTAGTCACCTGTGTCTGCAAGACGATGATAGATGCCATCACACCTAGAGGGCCCTCAGAATATCTCTCCATCGTTGGAGGAGAAAATCCCACTATTGACATATCTAGCCCCTTGTCATACTTTCCAATAAACCTGTAAGTTGTCATTATCATCACGATGAAGTTGGAGCAACCCCAAAATGTATCTTCCAGTATGTACAAACTCGATACTTATTTATAAATCATAAAATTTTAGCAAAAGATACAGGTTAACGCAAAACTATAGCTAACCAATCAAAAAGAAAAGTTATGATGAGATAGAGCAAGCAATAAATTAATTTTATTGTTCGGAAAAATGATTGCAAGATGTGTAAAGAAAGAGAAAATAAGCTTTAAGTACAGTTCAACTTGGTTGATTTAATATTTGGCAGAAAATTATCAAAATAAGTATGAAAAAAATGAACAATAAGATGGGCGATGTTTGCATAAGAGAATGATGTAAATTAGCAAGAAATGTTATGATTTTGCATGACAGTGGACGGGCTATGTATTTTTATTCTCACACACCAAAGTGAATAACAAAACAAGTTCTAACATGATGCAATTGTGATATTCCACTATTTGTAATGTCAAATGTCTATCTAATAAGTACACCAACATGTAAATTTGAACATGTTAATAGAAAAAAAAACTTGCCGCGCAAATGCGCGGATCACCGTGCTAGTTATTTTTTAAGATCTCTGATACAAAAATATAGAATGAACTTGATTCTAATATAAATGTTTCCAGGGACAACACGCCCTTTAGGGCCAACCATTTATGTAAGACCACCAGACCAAACTCTTATGTCCATGATTCAGATTCAGTTCAACGCACCATTCTCTATGACACAACCAATAGGTTAAGAATAGGAGACATCGGAAAAGTGACACGCAATAGAGGGTGAAGAATTTGTACTATCCCCCTGCTGCTAGGGCACAATTCCCATCTTTGGTTGCAATGGAATATTTCAGAGCTTGTGCAGTATACGCCCGCTGAAAACCTGCATGCCGACCCTACCGCTGGCAGTGGCAGCCCACTCCCAGCTCTCCTTGGAGCCGGTCGTCAACATCTACACTATGTTGTGCGGCTCTGCCCATGGACGTAGGGTTTTGAACCCAATGCATGTCCTTGACTGCTTTGTAGTCTCCGGGAACACCATCATGGACAGACTAGCAAGGGTGGTCACACATATCTTGTTTGGAAGCCGGACAATTATGGGAAGCCGCCCTGCTGCATCAAGATGCTTGGCATCCATTGGCCATCCATTGACGTCCATTTGTGAAGCAGGAGAATTATGGGAAGCCGCTCTGCAGCATCACCCTTGTAAATGTGATGCTGGCGTTCATTGGCCATCCATGATGGTTCCAACGTGATTTCCAGTAATGTGCAAGCTCAAAGTTAATCGCACTAGACTGAAGTTTTTTAGACCGTCAGGATCTGACAGTCTGATGATCGATGGTTTGCAAACCTCATTACTTCGAAGACAAGCATTCGTAGAGATGGAAATTTTACAGGTCACATTATCCACTGGTGGTATTAGGAAATCAGTTGGATCATCTTCCTGTACATCATCATATTCTTCATCAAAGCAACACTTACATATATAATGACAAGCCACATTGGCCACTAGTCAAAAGTGGTTATAATAGAAGCACTCAAAGCATGTCAGTAGCTGAGTATAGTCATCAATGATTACCGATGCAGGTGAGTGGTAGCTCCATTTTTCTATGAGAGCTTTGATGACATCCAGTAAGTCCTGTTCAATACCGACCTGATTCGCAAATACGCCAATGGGTAGTGTGCGGCGAGAAGGACTTACTAGTTTTTGTTTGTAAAAGATTACGATCTTTACTACTAATCTTTCTATTTCAGTCTTACTCTATACTCGTACACGAGATATGCGTATTCCCATCTCCTGCATCTTGACGCATTCATCACGGCTTGTAACACCCAAAAAATTGGGTTATCAATTTTTTTTTTGTTATTCCTTCCCAGCCTTCTTTTTCAAAACCTTTCTCCGGAGTTTGCTAAATGATCCTGAGAATCTAGGCAATTTTCAACCTTTCAAAATCTTGCCCTTGTCTTGGATGCTGGCCAAGACCACATCTGCATCCTCCCAAACTTCATCAAAACCCTAATTCCAGATTTTTGGAATTTGAATCCTGCCTTTGTGATTACAAAGGGGCCATCATTTCCTTTACTCTGTTGATCCTCCCTATATTCCCAGAGATCATCCATCACATATAAACCCTGGATATGCAAAAATATTTCCAAGCCATATGCAATATTTTTCATCTGGGATGTATTATTTTTCCTGTCCATCTAAGGATTTAAATCCAGAGGCATATCTAGACATCTCCAAATTTCATGAAAATTTGTGGACATGATATTGATGACTATTCCAAGCTCTGGCAAAAATATTGGCCGTATTTAAATAAGAGAAATTGCCATTTTCCTATTTAAGCCAATATTGCATTTTTGCCACTTTCCAAAGGAACTACCATTTTGGTAGCCAGGAAAATTCCCAAATAATTTTTGGAGCTTATCCCTGATATATCTCCACCATTTCCATCCAAACCTCATGCTCCACAGTTCAAAATTTGAGCTCATTACCCAATGCAAGTTTCTGCCTTGTCTGAAACTTTGTGAAGGAAGTGCTTTATTATTTAATCCAATTGAGCTGAAATTTTGCAGGGTGGTTAACATTGATAAATCACTAACGCAAACCAAAAATCAGCTCAATCCATCTGCCCAATCTTCCCCTACAATTTTCTCAAGTTTCTGTTCAGATTCTTACTTCGTGAAGGAAGTACCTTCATAGTGTATCCAAATGAGCTGAAACTTTACCAGATCATTATATGTCTTAACTCATTGGCGTCCATGAAATTTCAGCCATTTCTATCTAGCCAATTCTCCCCAGCTTTCTCACTTGCATTTCTGGCCAGTTTGGCACTTTGCACAGTGGTCACCTTAGTAGATGATCACCCTCACCCAAATATCAAGGCTAATGGAGATGTTCACTGCCTAATCTCTCTGTCAAACACTTTGCTGCTAATTTGGATTTGAGCAAGGTGCAGTCACACCATGGGCCCTGGGTATCGTCTCTTTGCTCACAACAGCTAGTCGGGTGTGGTCTACACGCCACACATATCTAGACCGCCCAGAACGCGTGTCGACACCAAGTTTACGTGGTGACCACGCGTAGAGCGCGTGCGTTGCATGCTCTGCGGGTGCACTATGCCTCTGGACCCCTGGGGAGCACTAGTAGAAAACAAGACTTTGGTTGAGGCCAGGATAAGGGCATTAATCCCGGTTCACTCACGAACCGGGACCAAAGGGTGCATTAGTCCCGGTTCGTGAGGCCAGGGTGCCGGCCGGGCATCGGGGGCCATTGGCTCCTGGCCCAGCACCTTTAGTCCCGGTTGGTGGCTGGAACCAGGACCAAAGGTAGTTCTTTACTCTCGGTTTTAGCCACAAACCGGGACTAAAGAGAAACCTCCATATACCCCCGCCCTGCCCGCTCAGTGCTCTGTTTTTTGGCCGGCCGTGTGGGAGAGGTGTGTGATGCTCTAGCTCTCACCTCCTATGCACATGAGGTGTTCGATGAAATGCCCGATCCACACTTAAGCTTTCTCCTCTCCAAGCTCGACCTCCAAGCTCCATTTTTCTCAAGATTTGTCTAGGTTCGGCGGTCCGTCCTGTCCCGTCCCCGTCCTCACCACCGTCGATCGCCCATGCCGATCACGTCGCCGGCACCACCGTGGTGAGCCTCTTGTTCTTATCTTCTTTATAAAAGAAAAAAAGTTCTTACTTGTATGATTTAGATAGATACTTGTATAATTTTCTTACTTTTATTATTGTTTGTTATTATGTAGTGCCGTGGTTTTGGTATCCGCCCCCGTCGGCCCTCATCCTGTCTATGATTCGGATGTGGTATATTATCTTTTATAACTATTTGTTTCATTTAGTGTTTATGACAATTATGCCGACCAACGTGACATAGATGTTTTTATCTTGGAGGTATGTGAACCGGAAATTCCAACTGATCCTCTTGTCGAGAGGTTAAATTTAGTTGAACAAGAAAACGAGTATTTGAAAGAAAAATTGAAAAGAATTAAGGAGGAGAAGATGAAAGTGGAGTTGCATGTTGCGGATGTCGTCGATGATCACAAGATCAAGACGGATGCAATGCGCTTGAAGATTAGAAAGTATGCCATTCGTACTGAGGCTTGGCATTATTATGCCATTGGATCAATTGTTACCTTAGTTGCGATTATGATCGCATTTGTTGTTGCATTTAAATGTTTTACATAGTTTCAATATATGTTTTAATTAGATGCTCTAGAGAGCTATATGTTGTTCAATGAGAACTATGTATGAACTTTATGTATTTATTTGTTCGGTAATAACATTTAATCACTACTGTACTTTGGTTTTAATTTGATGATGAACTTCTATTAATTTGGTCACTTCTTGATGTCGCTTGAGATGCGTTGGTGTTTCCCCAAGGAATAAGGGAGGATGCAGCACAGCAACGGCAAGGTATTTCCCTCAGTGACGAAACCAAGGTTATCGATCCAGTAGGAGAACCACGCAACACTACGTAAACGGTACCTGCACACAAATAACAAATACTTGCAACCCGACGTGTTAAAGGGGTTGTCAATCCCTTTCGGGTAGCGGTGCCAAAAAGTGACGTAAGGATAGGATAAAATTGTGGTAGATTGATAGATGCAAATAAAAGTAAATAAAACGCAGCAAGGTATTTTTGGGTTTTTGATAACATAGATCTGAAAATAAAAGAGGCAAAATAAAAGAAAAGGCAATTGGCAATATGGATCTGAAAGTATATGATAGGAAAATAGACCCGGGGGCCTTAGATTTCACTAGTGGCTTCTCTCGAGAAAATAGCAACGGTGGGTAGACAAATTACTGTTGGGCAATTGATAGAAAAGCAAATAATTATGACGATATCCAAGACAATGATCATGTATATAGGCATCACGTCCAAGATTAGTAGACCGACTCCTGCCTGCATCTACTACTTTTACTCCACATATCAACCGCTATCCAGCATGCGTCTAGTGTATTAAGTTTATGGAAAAACTGAGTAATGCAATAAGAACGATGACATGATGTAGACAAGATCTATTCATGTAGGAATAGACCCCATCTTTTTATCCTTAATAGCAACGATACATGCGTGCCTTGCTGCCCCTTCTGTCACTGGGAAATCACACCGCAAGATCGAACCCATTACAAAGCACCTCTTCACATTGCAAGATAAATAGATCAAGTTGGCCAAACAAAACCCAAATATCAGAGAAGAAATATGAGGCTATAACAATCAAGATTGGATATTAAATCAAGGCAAATCTGATCATAAACTCACAATTCATCGGATCCCAACAAACACACCGCAAAGACTCATTACATCAAATAGATCTCCAAGAGACCGTTGTATTGAGATACAAAGAGAGAAAAAGTCATCTAGCTACTACCTACGGACCCGTAGGTCTGAGTTGAACTACTCACGCATCATCGGAGAGGCACCAATGAGGATGATGAACCCCTCCGTGATCGTGTTCCACTCGGCGGAGTGCCGGAATAGGGCTCTAGATTGGATCTCGTGGTTCTGGAACTCGCCGCGGCTGGAATAAAATTTTGTCGACTCCCCTAGGGTTTCTGGAGCAAGGAGGTATTTATAGAGCGAAGAGGCGGTGCGGGAGTCCACCGAGGTGGGCACAACCCACCTGGGCGCAAGCGAAGAGGCGGTGTGGGAGTCCACCGAGGTGGGCACAACCCACCTGGGCGCGCCTGGGGGCCCAGGCGCGCCCTGGTGGGTTGTGCCCCCCTCGGGGCACCCCCCCCAGGTGCTTCTCTAGCCCATCTGGTGTCTTCTGGTCTAAAAAAATCCACAAAAAGTTTCGCTGCATTTGGACTCCGTTTGATATTGATTTTCTGCGATGTAAAAAACAAGAAGAAAACAGCAACTACACTTGGCACTATGTCAATAGGTTAGTCCTGAAAAATGATATAAAATGATTGTAAAATATCCAAGAATGATAATATAATAGCATGGAACAATCAAAAGTTATAGATACGTTGGAGACGTATCACTTCTCTATTCATGATGTTCTGTAATGGTTTTTGACACGTTTAATTATATATAATGCACGCAGATGAACCGGCAATGGATGTACGGTGACAGACGCACCTCTGAGTACATTAAGGGCCTGCATAATTTTCTCGAAGTGGGTGAGCAAACAAGCAGAATGGTTTTATGTATTGTCCATGCCTTATCTGTGAGAATACGAAGGATTACTCTGACTCGAAAACCCTTCACGTCCACCTGCTTGAGAAGGGCTTCATGCCACACTATAATGTTTGGACCAAGCATGGAGAAAGAGGGGTTATGATGGAAGACAATGAAGAAGAAGAGGATGATGACAACTATCGGCCCCCTGAATACGCTGATGCTGCAACGGGGGAAGCTGAAGATCAAGAGGAACCAGATGATGTGCCCGATGATGATCTTCGCCGGGTCATTATTGATGCAACGAGACAATGCCAAAGTGAAACGGAGAAGTTGAAGTTCGATCGCATGTTAGAGGATCACAAAAAAGGGTTGTACCCAAATTGCGAAGATGACAACACAAAGCTCGGTACCACACTGGAATTGCTGCAATGGAAGGCAGACAATGGTGTATCTGACAACGGATTTGAGAAGCTACTGAAAATATTGAAGAAGAAGCTTCCAAAGGATAACGAATTGCCCGAAAGTACGTACGAAGCAAAGAAGGTTCTATGCCCTCTAGGATTGGAGGTGCAGAAGATACATGCATGCCCTAATGATTGCATCCTCTACCGCGGTGCGTACGAGGATTTGAACGCATGCCCGATATGTGGTGCATTGCGGTATAAGATCAGACGAGATGACCCTGGTGATGTTGTGGGCGAGTGCCCTAGGAAGAGGGTTCCTGCCAAGGTGATGTGGTATGCTCCTATAATACCACGGTTGAAACATTTGTTGAGAAAAAAGAGCAAGCCAAGTTGTTGCGATGGCACAAAGAGGACTGTAAGAAAGACGGGAAGTTGAGAGCACTCGCTGATGTGTCGCAGTGGAGAAAAATCGAGAGAACGTGGGGGGACTTTGCAGGTGACGCAAGGAACATATGGTTTGGTTTAAGCGCGGATGGCATTAATCCTTTTGGGGAGCGGAGCAGCAATCATAGCACCTGGCCTGTGACTCTATGTATCTATAACCTTCCTCCTTGGTTGTGCAAGAAGCGGAAGTTCATTATTATGCCAGTGCTCATCCAAGGCCCTAAGCAACCTGGCAACGACCTTGATGTGTACCTAAGGCCATTAGTTGAAGAACTTTTACAGCTGTGGAATGGAAAAGGTGTACGTGTGTGGGATGAGCACAACCAGGAGGAATTTGACCTACATGCGTTGCTGTTTGTAACCATCAATGATTGGCCTGCTCTCATTAACCTTTGAGAAAAGACAAACAAGGGATACCACGCATGCATGCAATATTTAGATGACACCGATAGTATATATTTGGACAAATGCAGGAAGAATGTGTACCTGGGGCATCGTTGATTTCTTCCGAGCAACCATCAATGTCGAAATAAAGGCAAGCATTGCAAAGGTGAGGCATATCACCGGAAGAAGCCCGCCCTCCATACTGGTGATCACATACTTGATATGGTCAATGATTTACAAGTAATCTTTGGAAAGGGTCCTGGTGGACTATCTGTTCCGAATGACGCTGAGGGACGCGCACCCATGTGGAAGAAGAAATCTATATTTTGGAACCTACCCTATTTGAAAGACCTAGAGGTCCACTCTGCAATCGACATGATGCACGTGATGAAGAATCTTTACGTGAGCCTGCTAGGCTTCTTGGGCATGTATGGGAAGACAAAAGATACACCGGAGGCACAGAAGGACCAGCAACGTGTGGATGAAAAAGACGGCATGCATCCAAAGCAGTATGAAGGTCCTGCCAGCTACGCTCTTACCAAAGAAGAGAAGGAAATCTTCTTTGAATGCCTGCTCAGTATGAAGGTCCCGTCTGGCTTCTCGTCCAATATAAAGGGAATAATAAATATGGCAGAGAAAAAGTTCCAGAACCTAAAGTCTCATGACTGCCACGTGATTATGACGCAACTGCTTCCAGTTGCATTGAGGGGCCTTCTACCGAAAAACGTTCGATTAGCCATTGTGAAGCTATGTGCATTCCTCAATGCAATCTCTCAGAAGGTAATCGATCCAGAAATCCTACCAAGGTTAACAAGTGATTTGGTGCAATGTCTTGTCAGTTTCGAGCTGGTGTTCCCACCATCCTTCTTCAATATCATGACGCATGCCCTAGTTCATCTAGTCCACGAGATTGCCATTCTAGGCCCTGTATTTCTACACAATATGTTCGCCTTTGAGAGGTTCAAGGGAGTCTTAAAGAAATATGTTCATAACCGTAGTCGGCCAGAAGGAAGCATCTCCACGGGCCATCAAACAGAGGAGGTCATTGGGTTTTGTGTTGACTTCATTCCAGACCTTAAGAAGATTGGTCTCCCTCAATCACGGTATGAGGGGAGACTGACTGGAAAAGGCACGCTAGGAGCGGACTCAATAATATGTAGGGACGGGCATTCTTGGTCTCAAGCACACTACACAGTTCTACAGAATTCTACCTTGGTGACCCCGTATGTCAATGCACACAAGAATATTCCGTGCTCCAAACACCCGGAGCAGTGTGACGACTGGATTACATGTGAACACATCAGGACTTTTGGCAGTTGGTTGCAAACACATCTCATGGGTAACACCACTGTTGCAGATGAGTTGTACTCGTTCGCCAGGGGACCATCTTCGACTATATTGACTTACAATGGGTACGGGATAAATGGCAATACATTTTACAAGATCGCCCAAGATCAAAAGAGCACCAACCAAAACTATGGTGTCCGCTTTGATGCAGCAACCAACAGGGGAAAGGACACATATTATGGTTACATAGTGGACATATGGGAACTGGACTATGGACATGATTTTAAGGTCCCTTTGTTTCGGTGCAAATGGGTCAATCTGTCAGGAGGCGGGGTACAGGTAGACCCGCAGTACGGAATGACAACAGTGGATCTGAACAATCTTGGGTACACAGACGAACCATTCGTCCTGGCCAATGATGTGGCGTAGGTTTTCTATGTGAAGGACATGTCTACCAAACCGAGAAAAAGAAAAGATAAGGAAGCGAATACATCATACAATGAGCCAAAGTGCCACATAGTTCTTTCAGGGAAAAGAGACATCGTGGGAGTGGAGGGCAAGACAGACATGTCTGAAGATTATGAAAAGTTTCATGAAATTCCTCCCTTCAAAGTGAAGGTTGACCCAAGCACCCTGTTAAACGATGAATATTATCCATGGTTACGGTGCAATAAGCAAGGGACACACGCGAAGAAAAAGTGAAGACTTTCTCTCCACAACTATTCTGATGATGGCTTTGATCTAGAATATCACTGGAGTTAGATGTCAAGAAATGAAATGCCTTTGTAACATATGAGTTTTCGTCCGAAACCCTGATACTTCGAAAGAGATTATCCATTTTGTATACGAAGTGCATACAGTTTTTGTCGTAACCCTCTCAACTTTTTAGCACATGCTATGTGGGTGAAATGATGATACCATGCCAACTTTCAACCTTTTCAGAGTTCATTTGTACTGCTTTTCCATTTCAAGTTCATTTAGCTCAAAGAAAATATTAAATGCATGAAAAATAGCAAATGAATTCATAAAGGGTTAAAAATTGATGATGTGGCTTTGAATGGTGCATATTGAATGCACAAAAAGTCTGGAGTTCAAATAAGTTTAAAAAATATGAAATGCCTTCGTAACACATGAGTTTTCGTACGGAACCCTGATACTTCGAAAGAGATTCACTAGTAGAAAAAGGCCCATTTGTCCTGGTTCATAAGGCCCATTTGTCCCGGTTCGGGAACCGGGACTAAAGGCTCGGGACTAAAGCCCAACACCTTTAGTCCCGGTTCTTATACGAACCGGGACAGATGGGGCTCCACGTGCCCGCTGCGGCGAGCCCAGAGAGGAGGGCCTTTAGTCCCGGTTGGTAACACCAACCGGGACCAAAGATCATCCACGTGTCAGCAGCTCAGGAGCTGTGGTTTTTGTTTTTTTTTTAAAGGGAGGGGGGGTTTGGGGGTTTTGGGGGTTTTGTAGGGTTAATTTAGGGGTTTCATATATTGTGTTAGCTAGCTAATAGCTAGAGAGAAGTGTCCTCTCTTATCTCCGTGCTTGGTCGACGCTACGTACTATACGTATAGAGAGGACTCGACACGCTAGCTAGTAAGCAAATGAAGGAAACCATTAAGTACACAAGATCGTCATGAACATATACAGAGAGAAGTGATCGACCTCCTCCTTCACCGAGAGATTGGTCGAACAACAAGTTTTCGTATATCTATCCGACGCTACTAGCTACATATATACAATATAAGATCTCTTACAATCCCTAACAGTTGATGTCAAGTTCCACATGGTATTCTCCGGCTGGATTGATGACGTGGTCAAGAAAGAATCCCGCCCATTCCTCCTGAATTGCTTTTATGCGATCTTGTGGTAGGAGTTCATCCCGCATCTGCCAAATCTAATTTGAAGAAGGGGTTCAATACATATATATGAATGAAACTCAACACAAATGATGGTAATAACATAAAATTGTGAATATTATTGCTTATGCACTTCATATTGTTTTTCAGAGTAGCCTCGCTTAGAGGTTGTCGCATTGTAGATGTACTCGCAAATGTAGTATCCACAAAAATTATTCCCGCCTTCCTGCCACAACCACTTTACGAGAAATAAAGGTCAATCAAACTGATAATGAAGCATTATAAATGGTATTGATGAAACTAGCTAGAATCAATGGGAGATGCGCGGAACTAGCTAGTAGTACTTACTTTCGGGTGTGTAAATCGCAGCTCCCCCGGCAGTCCCGGAGCTTTTGTGGTGAACACTTTCCAAACCCTGCGAGACAAAGAAAATAATTACTTGATATCAGGAAATGACCAAAGTTGCCGATATGGTGCGATAATGATCGATTGAACTTACTTCTGGAGCATTTCAGTCATGGCCGCATACTCCTTGGGATCTTTTCGTCTTGAGTCTAAGACGGTTACTAGTCCCTGCTCAAGCTTAATCTCTAGGAGAATAAAGTGGAAGCTGCGCACGCATGCATAACTCATCAATTACATTACTATAACCTCGAGTAATAAGGGAAACCGAATATGCAGAAGACAGTAACACTCACTTGAAGTTGTAAGGAAAGAGTATTTTATATTTGTTTTGATTTTTAAGCAACGATTGTAGCAAGTTGGCCTCGGTTTCTTTCGCATGATATGTAACCGTTCATTCATCTATGAGATTTGTGTTAAAGAACCCAATATCATAGATTTGTGCATTTCTGCATTCGACGATCTTCAATCTGCATAATATAGTGAGGATAATTATATATACATGCAATGAAAGAGCTGAGCTATATATAGAGACTTAATTACATAAGTATAGTACTTACAGACAGTAGCAAGTGATGATTATTTTATCGAGGTCCTTTTGATTGAAAAACTGGAAGAACTCCTCAAATGGAACAGACAACAGATCAATTCCAACGAGGTCGTGCTCCTCTTTAACTCTCAGCGTCAAAATATCCTTCCCAGACTTGCAGGTGTCCATGTACCACTTATGGAATCTTCACATCATCGTTGTTAGAGGAGGATCACCAGGTCTGACGAGAGGCTTCCCGTACTGGTATTTGTGTTCGTCCACCTCCATTGTATCAAAATGTGCATCGTCGGGCAGGTAATCACCAGGATTGGTACCGGGCAGCATCCCCGGTAGATTTGCGACGATATCGCTAGACACCTTGAGCGGGGGGCACGATTGGTTTGCCTGTTCGCCGAGCTGGGGAATTTTGTTCCCTCTTCTTCGTTCTTGTAACCTTTTGTCACTTGAAGTAGTTCCCGACCGGCGCGCTCCTTCCACTGCCTTTTTCAGAGCGCGGACATGGTTGTCATCCGGCGGAGGCGATGGTGGTCGCTTCAGGTTCTTCAAAGTGCGCTTCAATTTCACCGGATCCATCTTCTCCTCCGGAGGTGGATTTTTCTTTGCAAAAAAGTCCTTCACTTGAGCTTGACAGATCTCCGTGTTTTCCTCCTCGGTCATCTCGTATGGTAACTTCTCTAGAGGCTTGAGAGATAGACCGAATTTGTATTGCCTCCCGCCTCTGGCTGTACTGCTAGACGCCGGAGCAGCCGGAGCGGCTGCGGCTGTCTTCCTTCGTTGCTTACGAGGCGGAGTGCTACGACGTGCCGGAGCAGCCGGAGCGGCGGCGGCTTTCTTCCGCTGTTGTTGACGAGGCGGAGAAGGAGGCGGGCTGCTCGGACGCGCCGGCGCAGGCGGAGAAGGAGGTGGAGTGCCGCCACGCGCTGGAGCAGCTGGAGAAGGAGGCGGAGTGCCGCCACGCACCGGAGCAGCCGGAGAAGGAGGCGGAGTGCCCTGATCACTCGCCAGAGGAGGAGGCGGAGTGCCCTGACTCGCCGGAGGAGGAGGCGGAGGCATCCAGTTCGGAAGGTTGATGAGCTCCTTCCGCCATAGACATGGAGTCTTCAGAGCAAGACCCAGCTGAGTCTCCCCTTCACCGGTAGGGTGGTCAAGCTCGAGCTCCACAAATCACTCCGTTATTTCATCGACCATCACAACAGCATAGCCTTCTGGAATCGGAAGGCAGTGAAAAGTTGTGCCGGGTTGAGGAGGTGCAACAGAGCCGACAGCCGCCTTGACTTTGAGGTGCTGCCATTGCGCCATAAGGTGGCAATCTTGAGCCTCCGTGATAGCAACCACGGGGTAGCTGGGAGCCATGAAGTGAGGCTGCTGAAGGAGCTCGGTGGAAGCCACGCTGCTTCTCCGCTGAGATGGCGGGGTAGCTTCTGGGGTAGCTTCGGCAGGTCGCTGCCTCTGAACTAGTGCTTGTTCCTCTAGCGCTCGTACCCTTGCATTCAGCTTCTGCAGTTCGGTCTGCTCCACTTTCCTCCTCCTCTCCCGGGTTTTGTAACCGCCTGCACTGGGAAACCCTTCCTTCCACGCAACGGAGCCTGCCGTGCCTCGTGTTCGTCCTGGGTGCTCAGGATTCCCGAGGGACTGTGTGAGCTCGTCGTTCTCTCTGTCGGGAACGAACGTCCCTTGCTGCGGTGCGGCGATATACTTCTGAAGCTTCTTGACGGGTATTTCAAGTTGCTCCTTCGTCCAACGGCACTTCCCTGTTTCAGGGTCCAAGGTTCCCCCAACCCCGAAGAACCAAGTCCTTGAACGGTCTGGCTAGTTCAATGTCTCTGGTTCGACCCCTTTATCAAGCAGGTCCTTCTCGGCCTTGTCCCACAACGGCCGGGCTTTGAGGTAGCCACCTGACCCCGTGCGATGGTGATACTCCTTCTTTGCAGCATTTTTCTTGTTTGTCGCTGACATCTTCTTACTCTTCTCCGATGTCTTGTGGGCCACAAATGCGGGCCAGTGATCTCTTATCTTCTCAAATCGGCCGGTGAATTCTGGAGTCTTCCCTTTGTCGACAAATGTTGATTTCAACTCATTCTTCCACCTCCTGAATAGATCTGCCATCTTCTTAAGAGCATGAGCCTTGACCAATGGCTCTATAACTGGCTTATCCGGATCCTCCTCTGGCGGTAGGGTGAAATTTGCCTTCAGTGCGGTGCAAAGATCATCTTTCTATCTATCGTTGACAAAAGACACTTAAGGGTCTTCGCTCTTAGGCTTATTCCATTGGTGGATGCTGATCGGGATCATGTCCCTAACAAGAACCCCGCACTGAGCAGAAAATGCTTCCTTGGTCCGGCTGGGTTCAATCGGTTGGCCATCGCCCTTGATTGCTGTGATCGTGAACCTTTCATCCTGGCGCAACCTTTTCTTCGGGCCTCGTCTCGTTACCGAAGTTTGGCTCGATCCGGAGGGCTAGAAAAGAAGAAAGAAGAGAGTTAATATGTGTACATACCAAAACAATTAATGCATCAATTAGCTAGTCAGCACAGGCTTAATTAATATATATACCTCGCCGGACTTTGCAACATCTCCTTCCTCCATTCGCTCACCGGAGCAGTCATCACGGTCTCCTTCTTCCACCGGCATTCCATCACCGGAGCCATCATAATCATGTCCTTCCACCTCCATTGTTCGATCATCGGAGCCTGCTTCACCCTCTCCTTCCAGACCATCGGTGTCGTTGAGAAACGACAAGACATCACCTCCGCCGAGGATTATGTCCCCCAACAACTGTTCTGCTTCGATGTCTCGGCGCTCCATAGTTTCTGCAAATATTACAACATGGCAATTAATATACAAACATGACAGATGGATATATTAGTGCAAACGTAGACCTAGCTAGCTCGACGCTTCTACGGTTTGGGGTGGCCTCGACAACGCTTCTAGGGTTTGGGGTGGCCTAGGCAACTCTTCTAGGGTTTGGGATGGCCTCGACAACACTTCTAGGGTTTGGGTCGGACCGCCTCTCTCATGAATGTCCGACGTCCGGACCGACAAGGGATTTAACAAAATGACACCATTTTGGATGTGCAGAAAATGGTCCATATTTTTCCTGATCTCATCTACCCTTCTATATGTCACGTTGTCTAGTGTCAAAGAATTCAAGAAAACGATGACTTCATCATTAGCCGGAAATGACAGGCGTATAATGGTACGAAGCTTTCAAAGTTGTTTTGGAACGGAGTTCCCGATAGAATAATTCGCTTTTTGGTACAAAGTTCAGCAAGAGCCTTCCGAATATCGCTATTTGGAAGGCCTTTGCTGAAATTCGTACAAAAAGGCGAATTATTCTATCAGGAATTCCGTTCCAAAACAACTTTGAAGAGCTTCGTAGCGTCATACGCCTGTTACTTCTGGCAAATGATGAGACCTAGCTAATATCACAACAAGGAATCATATGCATATATGAGCAATGGATTAGTTGCGGACTGCCTCTCTCATGCATGTCCGACGTCCCCCCCTCATGTCAATCGGGCCGGGGTTATACTTTCAGGGTTTAGGTGGACTCGAGAGTTGGTCAGGCGAGAGGGGGTTGATCGACGTCCCCCCTCATGTCGAAGTTACCGGAGTTTTCTTCTTGGGGGTTTGGGTGGCCTCGAGAGTTTATCGAGTAGGGGCGGGAGGGGATAGGAGATCAAAAATGCTCTTTCTTCTAGGGTTTGGGTGGCCTCGAGAGTTGGTCGGGCTAGCGGACCGGGAGTAAATTTTGAATGTATGATTCTTTTAACTCATTTTGAATATATGAACATTTTAACTTAGTAACTTAGTAACTTGGTAAATTTTGAATATATGTTGAATTCCCGAGAGAGTTAGGGGTGTTCTAACGCGGCACTACATGATATATAGGTGAAGGGGGATAACATCCGGGAATGTTTGGACAGATGAACCGGAGGGGGACTCCTCCCCCCTCATGTCTGATGAGTTTTTACTCCCTCTCTCCCATGAAACATTCATCGAACAAACTTAATACGAGTTTTAATAGAAAACATTCATGAACAAAATTACAACAGAAAAAATTGACCAAGTTTTCATATATCATCATCATCATCACTACTACAAAAAAAAATTGACCAAGTTTTCATATCATCATCATCATCTACTACAAAAAAATTTGACCAAGTTTTCTTATATATACTACAGAAAAAATTATCTAACAAAAAGTTCATCCATCCATCCATCCATATTCGAAAGGTTCATATTCTACAATATCACCAAAAAAAATTCTATGAACATAAAAAATTCTAACTTTTGCATATTCTTTGCATATGAATATACATCATTTTCTTTTTTTTCGTAATGTAACTTTCATATGAACATACATACAGAAAATTCTTATGAACAAAAAATAGACTTTTTTGTGAGCATAACAATATCTCCAATATTTTTTAAAAATGCAAAAAGAGCATATACAGAACATATACCTAAAATTTCAAAAAGACATATACATAGCATATATAGAGCATTCATCTCTCCAATAATCTCCATTACATAATTCACACTTGAACAAGAAAAAAAAAGGAAAAAAACAGGGGCGGTCGTCGGAGCGGCCGGAGCGCGGGCAGCATCGGCGTCGGGGTGGGCGGCGGCATTGGGGCGCGGGGGGGGAGGAGCAGATGAGGGGAATGGCGAGGCGCGGCTCACAGTGTTGCAGGGGAGCGGGGACGGCGTCGGGGCAGGGCTCGGCGACGGCGAGGTCGGGGCAGGGCGACGGCGAGGTCGGGGCAGGGCGCGGTGTCGGGGTAGGGCTCGGCGACGGCGAGGCGATGGCGATCTCCGGCGAAGCAGCCTGGCGGTGTCGTGCTATGGTTTGGCCGTCGTGGGAGATAATGGGAGATTTGGGGAAAAATTTCTAAGTGTGGCCTTATATACCACAACCTTTGGTCCCGATTGGTGCCACAAACCGGGATTAATACCCACCTTTGGTCCCGGTTCGTGCCGCCAACCGGGACCAAAGGTCAGTTTTCAGCAGCTGGTCCCGGTTGGCGGCACGAACCGGGACCAAAGGGGGGCATTGGTCCCGGTTGGTGCCACCAACCAGGACCAATGCACCCCTTTTGTCCCGGTTGGTGCTACCAACCGGGACCAAAGGCCTTGCGCTGGCGCGGTGCAGTGGGATGTTTAGTCCCACCTCGCTAGTTGAGAGAGCTCGAGAGAGGTTTATAAGCGCTGCTGCGCCCACCCTCTCGAGCTCCTCTCAACTGCAGGCTTTCGGGCCTACTCTATCAATCCTTGCCTGTGGGCCTATTGGGCCTGCTGCGGGCCTGAATCCTGGCCCATGGTTGGGTTCCTAGTCGTATTCAGGCCGTGGTGGCACAGTAGGTGGCATTTATTTTATTTTTTTCCAGTTTTTTTGCTTTATTTATTTTATTTTGATTCTACTTACAACAAAATACTTACTGTTTTTTAGTGATTCTTTTTGCTTTTAAGTAATAAAAATTATAAACTTTCTGTTAGTGCCATTAGTTTTGCAATTTGAATAGTTTAAATTTGAATTTTTCGAAATTTGTGTGAATCAATAGTTTGTGAATAACTTTACTATAAAAATAGATTTTTGAGTGATTGTTTTTCCTGCTATTTGATATTACTGTGTTTTATCATTAAATTCAATTTGGTAATTTTTAGGTTATTTGAAATGTCTGTTTTAATCAAAAACAGATTTTCTTATTTTAGTTTGCTATTAAAGTTTCGAACAAAAAAATTCTGAAGACATTTTTTTGAACTTATTTGAACTCCAGACTTTTTGTGTGTTCAAAATGCACCATTCAAAGCCACATCATCAATTTTCATCCCTTTCTGACTTCATTAGTTATTTTTCATGCATTTACTGATTTTTTTGAGCTATATGACCCAGAAATTGAAAAGCACTTCAAATGAACTCTGAAAAGGTTGAAAGTTGGCATGGTATCATCATTTCACCCACATAGCATGTGCTAAAAAGTTGAGAGGGTTACGGCAAAAACTGGATGCACTTCGTGTACAAAACGGACAATCTCTTTCGAAGTATCAAGGTTTCATACGGAAACTCGTCTGCTACAAAGGGATTTCATATTTTCGAACTTATTTGAACTCCAGACTTTTTGTGTGTTCAAAATGCACCATTCAAAGCCACATCATCAATTTTCAACCCTTTCTGACTTCATTTGTTATTTTTCATGCATTTACCGATTTTTTTTCGCTAAATGACCCTGAAATTGAAAAGCACTTCAAATGAACTCTGAAAAGGTTGAAAGTTGGCATGGTATCATCATTTCACCCACATAGCATGTGCTAAAAAGTTGAGAGGGTCACGGCAAAAACTGGATGCACTTATTGTACAAAACGGACAATCTCTTTCGAAGTATCAGGGTTTCATATGGAAACTCGTCTATTACAAAGGGATTTCATTTCTTCACATGTAACTGCAGTGATATTCTAGATCAAAGGCATCATCATAATAGTTGTGGACAGAAAGTCTTCACTTTTTCTTCTCTTGTGTCCTTTGCTTATTGCGCCGTAACCATGGATATTCTTCATCTCTTAACAGGGTGCTTGGGTCAGCCTTGACTTTGAAGGGAGGAATTTCATTAAACTTTTTATAATCTTCAGACATGTCTGTCTTGCCCTCCAATCCCACGATGTATCTTTTTCCTGAAAGAACTATGTGGCGCTTTGGCTCATCGTATGATGTATTCGCTTACTTATCTTTTCTTTTTCTCGGTTTGGTAGACATGTCCTTCACATAGAAAACCTGTGCCACATCATTGGCTAGGACGAATGGTTCGTCTGTGTAGCCAAGAATGTTAAAATCCACTGTTGTCATTCCGTACTGTGGGTCTACCTGTATCCCGCCTCCTGACATATTGACCCATTTGCACTTAAACAAAGGGACCTTAAAATCATGTCCGTAGTCAAGTTCCCATATGTCCACTATGTAACCATAATATGTGTCCTTTCCCCTCTTGGTTGCTGCATCAAAGCGGACACCGCTTTTTTGGTTGGTGCTCTTTTGATCTTGGGCAATTGTGTAAAATGTATTCCCATTTATCACGTATCCTTTGTAAGTCAATACAGTCGAAGATGGTCCCCTGGACAACGAGTACAGCTCATCAGAAACAATGTTGTCACCACTGAGACGTGTTTCCAACCAACTGCCGAAAGTCCTGATGTGTTCCCATGTAATCCAGTCGTCACACTGCTCCGGGTGTTTGGAGCGCAGAATGTTCTTTTGTTCATCGACATACGGGGTCACCAAGGTAGTGTTCTGTAGAACTGTGTAGTGTGCTTGAGACCAAGAATGCCCGTCCCTGCATATTATTGAGTCCCCTCCTAGCGTGCCTTTTCCAGTCAGTCCCCCCTCATACCGCAATTGAGGGAGACCAATCTTCTTCAGGTCAGGAATGAAGTCAACACAAAACCCAATGACATCCTCTGTTTGATGGCCCATGGAGATGCTTCCTTCTGGCCTAGCGCGGTTACGGACATATTTCTTTAGGACTCCCATGAACTTCTCAAAGGGGAACATATTGTGTAGAAATACGGGGCCCAGAACGACAATCTCGTGGACTAGATGAACTAGGACGTGCATCATGATATTGAAGAAGGATGGTGGGAACACCAGCTCAAAACTGACAAGACATTGCGCCACATCACTCCTTAGCCTTGGTATGATTTCTGGATCGATCACCTTCTGAGAGATTGCATTGAGGAATGCACATAGCTTCACAATGGCTAATCAAACGTTTTCCGGTAGAAGCCCCCTCAATGCAACCGGAAGCAGTTGCGTCATAATCACGTGGCAGTCATGAGACTTTAGGTTCTGGAACTTTTTCTTTCTCATATTTATTATTCCCTTTATATTCGACGAGAAGCCAGATGGGACCTTCATACTGAGCAGACATTCAAAGAAGATTTTCTTCTCTTCTTTGGTAAGAGCGTAGCCGGCAGGACCTTCATACTGCTTTGGAGGCATGCCGTCTTTTTCGTGCCAACGTTGCAGGTCCTCCCGTGCCTCCGGTGTATCTTTTGTCTTTCCATACACGCACAAGAAGCCTAGCAGGTTCACGCAAAGGTTCTTTGTCACGTGCATCACATCGATTGAAGAGTGGACCTCTAGGTCTTTCCAGTAGGGTAGGTCCCAAAATATAGATTTCTTCTTCCACATGGGAGCGCGTCCCTCAGCGTCATTCAGAACAGATAGTCCGCCGGGACCCTTTCCAAAGATTACGTGTAAATCATTGACCATAGCAAGTACGTGATCACTGGTACGCATGCCTGGCTTCTTCCGGTGATCTGCCTCACCTTTGAAATGCTTGCCTTTCTTTCGAGATTGATGGTTGGTCGGAAGAAATTTGCGATGCCCCAGGTACACATTCTTCCTGCATTTGTCCAGGTATATACTTTCGGTGTCAGCTAAATAGTGCGTGCACGCGTGGTATCCCTTATTTGTCTGTCCTGAAAGGTTACTGAGAGCAGGCCAATCATTGATGGTTACAAACAGCAACGCATGCAGGTCAAATTCCTCCTCTCTGTGCTCATCCCACACACGTACACCGTTTCCATTCCACAGCTGTAAAAGTTCTTCAACTAAAGGCCTTAGGTACACATCAATGTCGTTGCCGGGTTGCTTAGGGCCTTGGATGAGTACTGGCATCATAATGAACTTCCGCTTCATGCACAGCCAAGGAGGAAGGTTATAGATACATAGAGTCACGGGCCAGGTGCTGTGATTGTTGCTCTGCTCCCCGAAAGGATTAATGCCATTCGCGCTTAAACCAAACCATACGTTCCTTGGGTCACCTGCAAACTCAGCCCGGTACTTTCTCTCGATTTTTCTCCACTGCGACCCGTCAGCGGGTGCTCTCAACTTCCCGTCTTTCTTACGGTCCTCTCTGTGCCATCGCATCAACTTGGCATGCTCTTTGTTTCTGAACAGACGTTTCAACCGTGGTATTATAGGAGCATACCACATCACCTTGGCAGGAACCCTCTTCCTGGGGGGCTCGCCGTCAACATCACCAGGGTCATCTCGTCTGATCTTTTACCGCAATGCACCGCATACCGGGCATGCGTTCAAATCCTCGTACGCACCCTGGAACAGGATGCAGTCATTAGGGCATGCATGTATCTTCTGCACCTCCAATCCTAGAGGGCATACGACCTTCTTTGCTGCGTACGTACTGTCGGGCAATTCGTTATCCTTTGGAAGCTTCTTCTTCAATATTTTCAGTAGCTTCTCAAATCCTTTGTCAGGCACAGCATTCTCTGCCTTCCACTGCAGCAATTCCAGTACAGTACCGAGCTTTGTGTTGCCATCTTCGCAATTGGGGTACAACCCTTTTTGGTGATCCTCTAACATGCGATCAAATTTCAGCTTCTCCTTTTCACTTTCGCACTATCTCCTTGCATCAACAATGACCCGGCGGAGATCATCATCGGGCACATCGTCTGGTTCCTCTTGATCTTCAGCTTCCCCCGTTGCAGCATCACCGTATTCAGGGGGCACATAGTTGTCATCGTCCTCTTCTTCTTCGCTGTCTTCCATCATAACCCCTATTTCTCCGTGCCTAGTCCAAACATTATAGTGTGGCATGAAACCCTTCTCAAGCAGGTGGGTGTGAAGGATTTTCTGGTCAGAGTAAGACGTCGTATTCCCACATATAGGGCATGGACAACACATAAAACCATTCTGCTTGTTTGCCTCAGCCACTTCGAGAAAATTATGCACGCCCTTAATGTACTCGGAGGTGCGTCTGTCACCGTACATCCATTGCCGGTTCATCTGCGTGTATTATATATAATTAAGTGTGTAAAAAACCATTACAAAACATCATGAATAGATAAGTGACCAAATTAATAGAAGTTGATCATCACATTAAAACCAAAGTACATACATAGTTCTCATTGAACAACATATAGCTCTCCAGAGCATCTAATTAAACCATACATTGAAACTATGTAAAACATTTCAATGCAATAACAAATGCGATCATAATCGCAACCAAGGTAACAATTGATCAAACGGCATAATGATACCAAGCCTCGGTATGAATGACATATTTTCTATACTTTCTAATCTTGAAGCGCATTGCATCCATCTTGATCTTGTGATCATCGACGACATCCGCAACATGCAACTCCAATATCATCTTCTCCTCCTCAATTTTTTTTCAATTTTTCCTTCAAGTAATTGTTTTCTTCTTCAACTAAATTTAACCTCTCGATAATAGGGTCGGTTGGAATTTCCGGTTCACATACCTCCTAGATAAAAAAATCTATGTCACGTTGGTCGGCATAATTGTCATAAACAATAAATGAACCAAATAGTTATAAAATATAATATATACCACATCCGAATCATAGACAGGACGAGGGCCGACGGGAGCGGATACCAAAACCATCGCGCTATATAATAACAAACAATAATAAAAGTAAGAAAATTAGACAAGTATCTATCTAAATCATACAAGTAAGAATTTTTTTCTTTTAGAAAGAAGATAAGAACAAGAGGCTCACCACGGTTATGCCGGCGACGAGATCGGCGCGGGCGATCGACGGCGGTGAAGACGGGGACGGGACGTGACGGACCGCTAAACCTAGACAAATCTTGAGGAAAATGGAGCTTGAAGGTCGAGCTTCGAAAGGAGAAAGCTTAACTAGTGTGGCTCGGGCATTTCATCAAACACCTCATGTGCATAGGAGGTGAGCTAGAGCACCACAAAGCTCTCCCCTCGCCGGCCAGAAAAAACAGAGCAGTGTGGAGTGGTCTGCTCGCCGGCGATGGGGTATATATAGCCACCTCATTGGTCCCCGTTCGTGCGTGGAACCGGGACTAAAGGACCCCCTTCTGTCCCGGTTCAAGCCACGAACCGGCACCAATGGATGTGGGCCAGGAGCGAGGCCCATTGGTCCCGGTTCGTGCCAGGAACCGGGACAAATGGGTCCAGACGAACCGTGACCAATGCCCACGAGGCCCCGGCCGGCCCCCTGGGCGCATGAACCGGGACGTATGCCCCCCATGGGTCCCTGTTCGTGACTGAACCGGGACTAATGGGCTGGGCTGGCCCGAACCAAAGCCCTGTTATCTACTAGTGTATATGCTACTATTTATAGTAGCATTTTTCTCTTTATTTCGTGGTGGCTGGGTTTATAAAAAAAACTTATAGTATGCTCCCGTGACATGGCAGTTGGGAGCACGTTAACAACACAATCCATGAGATCACTAGGTAAGGTCTTCCATGTAAATGCTCATTCAAAATAGTGGGATTAAGACAATTCTCTCATGTGTGAAATTATAGCAGAAAACAATGCAAATAGAGGAGTACGAGACATCGGGGCTACGGATGAGCACACACCTGGTCTCTACACATTTAGTATGCACACAGTTAACACAAATAGAGATACCCAAAAAATCACATGGGCATATAGCAAAGTTGTATAACTATGAAATTATGCCATGGTGGAGTACAAAGAAAAAAAACTCCTAACCGATGAAAACATTGATCAAAGATGCTATAGAATCGTGCAACTCATGTTCTACACGAGCGCGTCCATGCACCCCCCCCGCCCCCCCCCCCCCCCCCCCCCCCCCCCCCCCCCCCACAACACCCACACACACACTATCTCAAGCAAAGCAAGGTGGGTTCTCCAACGACAACACTTTCTGGAAGAAAATGACATTCGCCAGATCCCGCCACCGAGTTAAAGCATAGCTTTAGTATGACACAAAAATGAAGGATTCTAGTCTGCTCTGTTCCCCATTGAAATGGGGCTTCGGAAACCACAAAATTTGATGACGTACTAAGGAAGAAACGTAGTAAGAGTATTCTATTGAAGATGCTGCAACATATGTCGTGGAAAATCGCCCATTGAATGGTCAGTAACCCATTCTAATACATCATAATCCGCATAATCCCAAAATGCAGTCCACTGCACAATGACCGCCTTCGCCGCATTGGAAGCAATAAAATTTCTGATTCTTCCTTGGACCTTTACCGATGTGATCCGCCTCAGATGAGTCAATAGATGTGCCCTGAACAACAGCCTGCACGACGAAACCTTCCATCGGCACCGCCGCCAACGCTGCAAGTGCCGCCACGGCAGCGGGCGCTGGCTGAGCAATAGCCGGCTGCAGCACTGCAAACCGCCGGAGATGCCACTGGTGGAGCAGTAGGCCCCACGGGGACCGGCACCACCTCTGTGTTAGGCACACAACCACCTGGACGAGTAGGAGGGTCGCGACTTCGTTCCTGTCCCGTCCGACTCTAACGGTTTCCTCCCCGGTGCCCAGCTCTAGACACCCTAGCCGCGCCACGACGCGGACCACAAGATCCTTCGATGAAGGCGCCATCCGGCGCATGGAAACCACGGCCGCTGCCATAGTTCCAGTTATCGTCAAGGCCCCAGGACAAAGGACATCTGTATGTATATCTGTATACCCCATAGCCGTTGTAGACTCGTAGTACCAATCACCGCCACCAAATCGTCCTCCAAAGCACGTACGACCGTAGCCAAAGCCCCCGCGGCCATGTTAGCCGCCATGCCAACCACGGTCTAGAGATGCAGCACTTCCCGCCCGCCATACCGGCCTCCGTCACGAGCACCGCGCATGGCCTACCAAGCTGCTCCGGGCCCTGGGCAAACAGCCGCCGCCTGTTGACTATGCACATCCGTGCGAGTAGCCAGAGCTGCCGACAACAATGCTACTCTTACGGAATTCTTGCTACGGAATCCCCTTACAGACTGACGTGGAGCACTCATGGGGAAGAGGTTGAAATCACGAGGTGGGGTCATGCTGAAATCAAGGGATGGAGTTGGCGCGTACGTCCAGTCCGTAGGTTTTATTCCGTAAGTGCTACACTTACAGAATAAAAACTACGGACTGGACAACTCCGATCGCGGCGCCAATTTTGCCTCTCACAGCCAAGCTACATGTCCGTGGTAGATTTTGCCTCTCACAGCCAAGCTACATGTCTGTGGTAGATTTTACCTCGCACAAAAAATACCGAGCTAGGGTCAACCACTCATCTTCCATAGCCGTACCATACCATCTCGGCCATGGGCATGTGCAAAAAGTGTATAAACTAGACATGCAAGATAATATCATTGGTACGGAGCAGCCCATGGGTATCAACCCAATGGTACCGCACCACCAGGTGGACATGGGGGTGTCACAAATGGGATGCTTCCACTTTCAACTATAATTTGTTATGATCTAAGATAATAAGCTCAACCAAGCCATGTTTTTTGTTGTTGTTAAAGATCAGCACGCCAAGGTTATCACCAAGTTCTCCTATTTACATGAACTCGCTGGAAGATGCAATCGACCTTCAGACACCTATTGGCCTAATGAGCAGGGCTCGAGCTAAATCAATATGGCAAGATGTATATTGTATTACATCGCCTGTCTAACCGCGTGTCCATCACATCACCGCGTACGTAAATAATGTATATTGTATAGTACAAATGCCCGTGCGTTGCAACGGGCAAAAAAAGTGCGCTTCATGTGCCATCATGTGCCATTTCTTATATCGAATGCTGATAAACCTCAGTAAACACTCTTATTTATGTTCAGAGCTTGAAGTGTGAACATGAAGAACCAACCTAGCTTCCTTCGTCTGTTGGAAGAGTAGTGGTGCATGATATAGTATGTGAATTGGTTATATGTTTTGCTTTTCAAAAAAATACACAAATATTTCTTTATTTTTGAAGAAATTGAACATTTTATTTATTTTTTATTAGAATTGGAACATGTTTTGAAGCCAAACATTTTATAAACATGTGATTTTTTGAATTTGTTTAATGATTTTGTGAACAATTATAAATGTTTTTAAATTGGAATCATTTTTTGGGAATTTTCAGCATTTCTTAAAAAGTTTGAACATATTTAAGACATGAATATTTTTTTGAAACCAAGAACATTTAGAAACTCTCATTATCTTAAAATAACGCACGCTCAGGGCTGGTAAATAAAAAAGGATTCTTGGTGTCCAGACCATGGAGTATAGAGTTAAGAAAGTCGTAGTGGTTTCCTTTGATGACACCTCCTTTAGCTTAGCACTATCACCGGGTGGAAGAGTGGTGCATTTATTTTTAGTGGGACATACAAACATTGGAATGTTCTATACTAACCGAGTGTTTAATAACTAATCCAAAAGCTTTTTTTAGAATCTTCAAAACATTTGAATGCAAAATGATTGTTACTATGTTGGAATTTTTAGAGATAGTTGTTGTTTGCTTTGGAAGAGTTTTTTTTTCATAGCAAATATGCATGTGCGTTGCAACAGGAGAGAAAATTGATGTGTCCACCAGAACACCCATCAGTTTAACATGGCAGGGGTAGGGAGGCACATGCAGATGGATTGGTCAGTTTCACTTTAATCCTGAGAACCAACCTCTAGTTGGATGGTTTGGAGGGCGGTGGTAGCCCAATACCAGCAGGAATTAAAACATAGCTTTGACGCTTTCATGTCTCACAAAGGCGAAATATTATTTTAGTGGATGGCGATTTCATGTCGATAGCGAGACACTTGTGGTGTGTTCGTCAATCTCAAGACCCGACGGCTCAGTCTCTCTAGGGTTTAGTGTATGTATGTGTTTGTGAGTCTGCGTTTGTACTTTGTATGCAGCAATTTAATGTGTCATTTGTTGCACCTCAAGGAGGAAATCATCTCATGTTTTTAGTGACTTATTCATGTTGCCACTTTTCATGTTTGCCACCGTCGTCAATGATGATATGATTTTGGTGTCCGCAATTCGGAAATAATTAATGAACCTACATTCATGTCCTTCGATGTTGCCTCAATCAACATCACGCTATCACCGGATGTGAGAGTAGTGGTGCATTGAAGTGGGATTGTTAATATACAGTTATTTGTTCATATTCGAAAGCAAACAGGTTTTTGCTATGTTGATTTTCTTTTTAGAAAATGTTTGTTGTTTGGTTTGTCAAATTATATTATGTTCCTTTTTTTTGCACTTCTTGGACTTGGCCCAAACACAAGCTTCTCGTGTATTGTATGCTCTTTTGTGAAAAAAACACGTGCACTTCAGAGAATCCACAACGGCGCGCATGCGTCTCTTTCCGTTCCACATCACAATAACAAAGAAAAGTTTCCTAGCACATAATCTTAGTGTGCATGTATCCAACGGCTTGGAAAGGTGATCGAGACTATGTTAAAACTCAATCGACTAAGATTTAGTGAACCCTTTTAAAATAAGTAGCTAAAATCATTTAAAAAATATCTACCTAACAATAGCTAGCACAGTGGCCCATGCGTTGTTACAGGCAAAAACGATGATTGACTTTAAATGCATATTTTTTAATTAGTGCATCTAATTCATTTTTTATAAGTATCAATTTAGTCAAACATATGCATCTAAGATCCTTCTGCTTGTTCGGCAATACTTTTCTAAAGAAATCTTAGTCTTTGTGACCATATTTATCTTCCGGAGCACACATTTATATACACACGACATACATTTGCAAGTGTTTCTTACCGCTCCTATGACCATTGAGCTAAAATAAGTGGGCCCAGCATAAAATTTCAAATTGGCATATGGGACAACATAGACCCACACTAGTAGAAAACAGGGCACTAGTCCCGGTTCCAGAGGGCCTTTAGTCCTGGTTCTGGAACCGGGACAAAACGTTCGGGATTAATGCCCACAACCTTTTAGTCCCAGTTGGCTTACGAACCGGGACTAAAGGAGCTCCACGTGGTGTGGGGCGCCCAGGCAGGAGGACCTTTAGTCCCGGTTGGTAACACCAACCGGCACTAAAAGGCAGCCACGCGTCAACAGCTCCCAAGCGTTGCGGGTTTTTTTAAAGGGGGGGTTTAGGGGTTTTGGAGGGTTTAGGGGTTTCATATTGTGTTAGCTAGCTACTACATATAGAGAGAAGTGACCTCTCTTTCTCCGTGCTTGGTCGACGGTAGCTACTAGATATAGAGAGAACTCGACGCTAGCTAGTACGCAAATGAAGGAACCATTAATTACACAACATCGTCGTGAACATATATAAAGAGAAGTGACCTCTCTTTCTCCGTGCTTGGTCGAACAACAAGTTTTCGTATATCTATCCGACGCTACTACATTTATACAATATAACATCCCTGACATCAACAAGTGCCAAACTGCCATTGAATTTCCGTATGGTATTCTCCCTTTTCATATATGACGTGGTTAAGAAAGAATCCCACCAATTCCTCTTGAATTGCTCGTATGCGATCATGTGGTAGGAGTTCATCCCGCATCTGCCACATCTAATTTAAAGAAGGGGGTCACTACATATATATGCATGAAACTCAACACAATTGATGGTAATAAAATAAAATTGTCAATATTGTTTACGTACTTCATATTGTTTGTCAGATAAGCCCCGCTCAGAGGTCGAATGGCGAATGAACTCGCAAATGTAGTATCCACAGAAATTATTCCCCCCTGCCTGCCACAAGCACTTTACGAGAATAGAGTTCAATCAAACTGATAATCAAGCATGATAATTGTATTGATGAAACTAGAATCAATGAGAGATGCACGGAACTAGCTAGTACTACTTACTTTGGGGTGTGTAAATCGCAGCTCCTTCTTCAGACCCGGAACCATTCCGGTGAACTTTTTCCAAACCCTACCAGGCAAAGAAAATGATTACTTGATATCAGAAAATGAACGAAAGTTGTCGATATGGTGCGATAATGATTGAACTTACTTCTGGAGTATTGCAGTCATGTCCGCATAATCCTTGGGATCTTTACGTCTCGAGTCTAAGACAGTTACTACTCACCCGTCAAGCTTAATGGATAGCAGAATAAAGTGGAACCTGCGCACGCATAACTCATCAATTACATTACTTAACCTCGAGTAAGCAAAACCAAATATGCACAAGATAGTAACACTCACTTGAAGTTGTAAGGAAAGAGTATTTCCCTTTTGTTTTGGTGTCGAAGGAACGCTTTTAGCAAGTTTTCCTCACTATCTTCAACTCTATTTTCTACTGTCCATTCATTTACGGTATTTGGCCTAATGAACCCAATGTCATAGATTTGTCCTCTTTTGCATTCGACGATCTTCAATCTGCATAATATAGTGAGGATAATTATATATACATGCGTGAACAAGCTGAGCTAAAGACTTAATTACAGAAGTAATACTTACAGACAGTAGCAAGTCATGAGTTGTTTGTCGAGGGCGTCTTGATTGAATAACTGAAATAATTCCACAAATTCAACAGGCATCAGGTCGACTCCAATGAGGTCATGCTCATCTTTAATTCTCACCATCAAACTATCGGTCCCGTTCTTCCTGCAGCTTTTCAAGTACCAGTCATGCAATCTTCGCATCATCGTTGTTAGAGGAGGATGATCAGGTTTGACGAGAGGCTTCCCGTGCTCGTATCTAAAGATCTCTACTACCTCAGTCATTTCAAGCTGTACATCATCGCCCACGTAATCACCAAGAGTGGTACCGGGCAGTAGCCCTGGATGATTAGCGATATCGCTAGACACCTTGAGCGGGGGGCACGATTGCTTCTCCTGTTCGCCGAGCTGGGGAATTGTTTTCCCACTTCTTCGTCTTGCAGCACTGGTAGTACTTCCCGACCGCTGCGCTTCATCATATGTCCTTTCAATACAGCGGTCATAGTTGGATTGCGGCAGAGGCGGTGGTGGTCGCTTAAGGGCATCCATAGTGCGCTTCACTTTCACCGGATCTATTGTTTCCTTCGGAGGAGGACGGTTCCGTTCAAAATGGGCCTGCACTTCGGCTTCCACGATGTCCGTGTTTTCCTCGTCAGTCCTCTCATTTGGTAACTTTGGAAGAGGCTTGAGCCTTGGACCAAATTTGAATTTCTTCCCGCCTTTTGTACTGCTAGCCGCCAGAGCGGCGGCGGCTCTCTTCCGCCGTTGCTGTTGGGGAACGCGACAGAAAACAAAAATTTTCGGTATAGCGAGCACGCCCAGGACCACTATGGAGACTGCATACAAGGTTTGATCTGATCCGTACCGACTCGAAGCGCAGCGGAAGAAGAGTTGGTGGAGATCGTTGGTGCAGATCCCCGCAGCTAGGATTTACAACCTCCCAACCGCGAGGATGTACTCCCTCGCCGGACAGCCCTTCGGGAGGCGGTCGGACAGTCCCCCGGACGGTGTCGCAGACAGCCCTTCGGGAGGACCCTCGAAACTCGAACGGAGACTCGGACAGCCCTTCGGGAGGACACTCGAACAGCCCCTCGGGCAAAAGACCGAAACTACGACCTCTCTATGGGGTTGCACACATACGGTGTCAGCTATCCGGCAGGGCTTCGCCGTCCAGAACTAGTTCCTGCCGGAACCCAGACTGCCTTTCGGCTCTACGAAACTCTTTTCGTGGGAGGGAGAGAAGAAGCCAGATAATGCATGGCATGTGTATGAGAGCAAGGGATGATGTTTGTGGGCAGCCCACTCTCCTCTATTTATAGGAAAACCAAGGGGTAAAGTTGGCATTCACAAATACCAAAAGTACCCCCACTTTATGTCATTTACATAAAGAATAAAGCAAAAAGGAGTGCCATGTGGAGCTCCATGGAGCTCCACCCTCCATGGCCGGCCACCCCTTGGGGGGGCCCCCCAAGGGGGCTTCCTTAGTGCCCAAGGCTTCTAGAAGCCTTTTGGGAAAATTCCCAAAAGGTGCTTTCCATAAAAATTCCCAAAAAGCACTTTCACTATTCACGATGACATTTTTCAGCGTCCGTACGAACTAAAAATATTTATGTGGGCTTAGAACATTTCTAGTACCCACTAAAATAATTTTCAACGCGTTCTGGAACAATTCCAGATTAGTGATTTCATCTGCGAAAAAGCATCTGAAGCGGTTCCGGCAGCTCCGAAACATTTCCGGTTTTTATCCCCGAAAATTCCAGAAAGTTTCCAGAATAATTCTGGCACCCTCCAAGAATTATCAGGGGCATCCCGAAACCAATTTGACTTAATGGAATACCCCAAAACAACTTTTCAGTTTCACCGAAACTCATCCGGTGTTCTCTCTGCGGAACTTTTCCGCTGTCCGAAACTTTTTTTGTGTCCGAAACTTTTTCGGTGATTTTCTCTCAGACTCCCTGTCTAGTATTCAGCAGATAGATGACCCTTAAGCGTGTGACCCTATAGGTTCGGTGAAGTATAGACATGACCCGGAACCCCTTCCGATCAATGATCAACATCGGAGCCGTGGACACCCATATTAACCCCTATACCCACACGAATGATTATTCGAGTGAACCTCCAGTTGCTGTGTGCTATTCCTGTTGCTTCGCGATATGTCACAAACACCCGAGGTGAGATTTATTGCATCCCCGTGGATCAACAAATTTGTCCACTATGCAAGTTACCTCGTTACCGGTTTTGTTCTCTTTTCTCGTTTCTATGTTTTCGGCATCCCAGTGATCAAATCACAAGGTGTCTGGCCAGACGATGATGGATACCGTAACACCGAGAGGGCCCGAGAATATCTCTCCATCGTCGGAGGAGCAAATCCCAATCTTGAGCTATCTCGTTACTTGCCATACTTTTCCGTGAACCCGTAAGCCGCCGTAATAGCCACCCAGTTACGGATGACGTTTACCAAACCCCAAAGTTCACAAAGCAAGTACGAAGGAACTCAATACTCTCATGGTCTAAGGAATTATGCAAACATTAACTATCTCTATGTTAAGAACCATAAACTTGTAACGATAGAAACTCATAGCATAACATCAATCTGGGTCGATTCAACACAAGTGTTCTATCAACATCGTGCCCTCAAAATTGCTGGCATAGCCATGCCCATGATCAGGAAAACAGGATCATCATGCAATACTTGAGCCAGTCTTAGAGGCAAGACTAGGAATACATTTTACATTTATTATACCACACGTGCACATGAGTTTCCCTCCGAGCCTCGTGTTATTGCAGACTCGAGAATCATAGCAGTTATAGCATGGAACATAAACATTCATTACAAACTTGGAGATACAAAATAACGGTTGTTACTGCCTCTAGGGCATATCTCCTACAGACTCCCACTTGCACTAGAGTCATAACCCAGTTACATGGCTTCCCTAACACCAATGGCTATCCGGTGTTGCTCATGCTTTGCTCGTGGTAGAGGCTTTGTCATCGGGTCTGACACATTCAGATCCGTGTGAACTTTGCGTACTTTCACTAAACCCTCTTCGACATGATGTCGAATGAGTTTATATTTGCGTTGAATATGTCTTGTCTTATGGTGCGAACTTGGCTCCCTTGCCAGAGCCACGGCACCACTATTATCACAATAGATCTCCACCGGGTCCAGAGCACTTGGAACCACACCAAGGTCTTCAAGAAATTGCTTGATCCATACCGCCTCCTTGGAGGCTTCTGAAGCTGCAACATACTCCGCCTCCGTCGTAGAATCTGCCACAGTCTTTTGTTTGGAACTTTTCCAATCAACTGCGCCACCGTTCAACATGAAAACATAGCCTGATTGAGATTTGAAGTCATCTGGGTCAGTCATGAAGCCTGCATCAGTGTAACCACTTATAATGAGCTCTTCATCACCTCCGTACACAAGGAGTAAATCCTTGGTCCGTCTGAGGTACTTAAGAATACCCTTGACTGCGGCCCAGTGTTCCAATCCTGGATCACTTTGGTACCGGCTGCTAACACTTAGCGCATAGGAAACATCCGGTCTTGTACATAGCATGGCATACATAATAGAACCAACTGCCGAGGCATATGGAACATCATTCATTTGTACTCGCTCATCGAGAGTTCGAGGACTCTGATTCTTGCAAAGCACTGTGCCAGGTGACATGGGGAGTAGGCCTTTCTTGGAGTTCTCCATGTTGAACCTTTTCAACACCTTGTCAATGTACGTGCTTTGGCTAAGCGCTATCAGGCATTTTGATCTATCTCTATAGATTCTGATGCCCAATACATATGCTGCTTCGCCTAAGTCTTTCATTGAAAACCTTTTCTTCAATGATTCTTTTATTTCGCTAAGAAAATTCATGTCATTTCCAATCAATAATATGTCATCCACATACAAGATTAGAAATGCTTTTGCGCTCCCACTAAACTTCTTGTAAACACAAGATTCTTCGTCATTCCTGATGAAGCCAAACTCTTTGACCACTTCATCAAAACGAATGTTCCAGCTCCTTGATGCTTGCTTCAGACCATAAATAGCTTTCTGAAGTTTGCATACCTTTCCAGCATCCTCATGAATGACAAAACCTTCCGGCTGTATCATGTATACATCCTCTTTGAGGTTTCCATTTAGGAAAGCCGTTTTGACATCCATCTGCCATATTTCATAGTCGAAATAAGCAGCAATTGCTAGCAATATCCGAACAGACCTAAGCATAGCTACGGGCGAGAAAGTCTCGTCGTAGTCCACTCCTGGAACTTGCGTGAACCCTTTCGCGACAAGTCTAGCTTTGTGGATAGTAATGTTACCATCCGCGTCCGTCTTCTTTTGAAAATCCATTTACAACCAATCGGCTTTACGCCTTCTGGAAGTTCTTCCAAGTTCCAAACTTGGTTTTCGTACATGGATTCCATTTCGGATCTCATGGCCTTGTGCCATTCCTTTGAGCTGGGCCCCGCCATCGCTTCCTTGTAGTGCGCAGGTTCATCGTCTTCAAGAATGAAGATTTCGTTATGAAACCACTCAGGTGGCTGGATAGCCCTGCCTGATCTGCGCGGTTCAGTTACAACATTGTTTGAAGTCCCCGCATCATATGCGATAACTTCCGGCTCAGTTGTAGGGATAATTAGCGGAATCTCTTCCGGTTCCTTAGCCATATCAACGGTTGCCGAAGATTCACTAATCTCATTAAGTTGTACTGTCCTCCCACTCACTTCTTTAGCGAGAAATTCTTTCTCGAGAAAGCTTCCAGTTTTTGCGACAAACACTTTGCCCTCGGATGGGTGGTAGAAGGAATACCCAAAGGTTTCCTTTGGATAACCTACAAAGTAACATTTGTCTGATCTGGGATCGAGTTTTTGTGGCTGTAAACGTTTTACATATGCTTCACAACCCCAAATCTTGAGATGTGACACACTGGGTTTCTTCCCATACCATAACTCATATGGCGTCGTCTCAACAGATTTTGACGGTGCTTTGTTTAGTGTATAAGCGGCAGTTTCTAGTGCGTGACCCCAAAAACATATCGGAAGATTTGTAAGGGACATCATCGACCTTACCATGTCCAACAGGGTTCGGTTACGTCTTTCCGATACTCCATTTCGCTGTGGAGTTCCGGGAGGCGTAAGCTGTGAAATGATTCCACGTTCACTCAGATGTTGGCCAAACTCATGACTAAGATACTCGCCTCCGCGATCAGACCGCAGAAACTTAATCTTTTTGTCACGATGATTTTCTACCTCATTCTGAAATTCTTTGAACTTTTCAAAGGTTTCCGACTTATGCTTCATTAAGTAGATATAGCCATACCGACTTAAATCATCAGTAAAAGTCACGAAGTAGAAATACCCACCCCGTGCGGCTGTGTTCATTGGACCACATACATCACTATGTATTATTTCCAATAATTCACCCGCCCGTTCAGGATGACCCGTGAACGGCGTCTTGGTCATTTTCCCCATTAAGCAAGCTTCACATGTGTCAAATGATTCAAAATCAAAGGACGGTAAAACTCCATCTTCATGGAGTCTTTGCATGCGTTTCTTTCCAATGTGGCCAAGCCGACAGTGCCACAAGAAAGTGGCGGTGGAATCAGCCTTCTTAAGGCGTTTAGCATTCACGTTAAAGACATCATTTCCACATTCAAGATTTAGTATGAAAAGGCCCCCAACAATGGGTGCAAATCCATAAAACATATCCTTACAATAAAGTGAACAACCATTGTTCTCAGACTTGTACGAATACCCATCATGTACTAAACATGATCCGGAGATAATGTTTCTACACAACAGTGGAACAAAATAACAGTTACTTAGTTCTAAGATAAATCCCGAAGGGAGACGTAGAGGCATAATGCCGACGGCTTGAGCGGCGATCCCAGCGCCGTTCCCGACGCGCATCACGACTTCATTCTTTTCCAGCTTGCGCACCTTCTGAAGCCCCTGTATCGAGTTGCAAATGTGAGCAACTGATCCGGTATCAAATACCCAAGACTTAGAATTTTCGCTAGCAAGCAAAACGTCAATGACATTAACTTGTATAACAATTATACCTTTTCCGGTTTTCCCAGACTTCTTATCTTCCAGATACTTCTTGCAGTTTCTCTTCCAGTGTCCTGTGCCCTTGCAGTAGAAGCACTCAGTTTCATTCTTGGCTCCGCCCTTAGAGTTGCTTTGGGATCCGGTCTTACCGGCGCCCTTGCCCTTCTTTGGCTTGCCTTTCTTCTTTTTGAAACTGGCGGTTTTATTCACAAGCAACACTTGCTTGCGATTTTTCCGCAGTCCTCCTTCTGCAGTTTTCAGCATGGTGAGCACCTCTTCCGGTTCCTTCTCCATCCCACTCATGTTGTAGTTTAATACAAAACCGTCGTAAGACGGGGGGAGTGAAGAAAGCAACATGTCCATCGTATGGCCAGGTGGAAGTGGAAATTCCAGGGTTTTAAGCCTTTCAGCATAGCCAATCATTTTGACCACGTGTTCGCCAACTGAACTACCCTCAGCCATCTTGCAATCCATCAAAGCCTTCATGATATCAAATCGTTCAGACTTTGCGGTTTCCTTGTACAGAGCATCCAATTCCCGGATCATATCACGGGGTTTATGGAATTCAAAACGTTTTTGAAGGTCTGTACACATGCAAGCTAGCATGAGGCACTGCACTAAGTTGTGATCATCATCCTTAGTGGCCTAGACATTTTGTTCATCTTCCGGGGCCTCTGCCGCCGGTTTAGCTGGAAGAGCATTTTCAAGCACATACAGTTTCTTAGCGCTCCTGAGGACAATCCTCAGGTTGCGGACCCAGTCCGCATAGTTGTTTCCAGTCGCAGTTAACTTCTCTTTCTCTAACAATGGGCCTAAGTTGAACGCGGTGTTGCGAGCCATTTGATCTACAACGGAAAACACAGGTTTCACTTAGACTTTGTTTATAATGAAATTTACACTAGTGAATAAACAGTTTTATTCTAAAGTGCGCTCCCACTCAAATCAATATCTCTCATAATTGATTGTGAGTGATTCAAGACACAAATTTCAATTCAACGCCATTGATGGTAGCATCACTGATGGCGAGAACTTCAATCGTTAGGCAAACTTGCCAATCACATCTCTATGTGACTCTTGTTCATCTTTCGATGCGTGTGTTCCGAGCTCATGACTTTCATGCCTGAACATCAAGATAACCAAGTGATCTTGCTGCGAGGTCTCAACTCACCCGCCTCACACTTCTCTAATCGTTCGTGCCCATGTTAGCATGTGACACCCCGAGGAGATAGGTGCCATGACGGTGCTACACTTGGGAGAACACTAACTACTTGATATTTTAAGTGAGAGATCACCCTAATAAAAGCGACTACCACGCAATCAAGAAGGGTGCATCAAGAGGGATAAACATCTCAGGCAATTCATAATAGCATGATATGGTATAGCCTCTTCTGACGGAGAAGTCAAGTATTCTTCGTCTTCGGCATTTGCGTCGGTGTTCACCTTCGCGAAGATTGCCACCACCTTGTCGATGCATCAGATAATATCGCCATCTCCATAGCGGATAGAATTAAATGCATTACTTAAGGTTGACACGCAGGTCATTAAAGTGCAATCATATGGCTCCAGCCATCATGCCGAATCATGACACGCAGGTCATGTTAATTACATCATATAGTCATCTCATACATAATCAAATTGAATATGAGACTTGCTATACCACATCACATGCAAACCATCCTGCAAAACCAAGTTAGACGCCTCTAATCGGTTTATGCAAAATTTTATTTTACGTGGCTTCTAAGGTTTTGACTTAAACCGCAGCTACCAACGTTTTATCATCAAGTATGATTATTCAAGTCGCTAGATTAACATCTCCGGGTGTATGAAACACGAGATAATTAAATCTCGAGCCCCATACTAAACTTCGTCATACGCATGACCCCCGTGCAGATCATATCTGCAATGCCCTTTCATCTGCGAATTTCATCTTTCTTTTGACTATGGCAGAACCCAAAGAACTGATAGCACTTCCATGATCAATCAGGATCATGGATTGCCAGAACTTTGTCAAATTCCACCATGCTGTCTCGAGATTGAGCAAACACAAATTCTAGGGAAGCAACAAGAACATCGGGTAACAGATTTCATCTGTCACCCGCATAAATAATTTTCAGCAATAGATCTTATCTACTACCTAATTATATTATGCAATACCCATACATCTCCATGTATTCTAGATCGTAACCTGCATCTACGCATAGCACGGCTCTTGATGCCACTGTTGGGGAACGCGACAGAAAACAAAAATTTTCGGTATAGCGAGCACGCCCAGGACCACTATGGAGACTGCATACAAGGTTTGATCTGATCCGTACCGACT
Source organism: Thinopyrum elongatum (assembly GCA_011799875.1). Lineage (NCBI taxonomy): Eukaryota > Viridiplantae > Streptophyta > Magnoliopsida > Poales > Poaceae > Thinopyrum > Thinopyrum elongatum. Next base: position 32,492,956 of record CM022303.1, on the reverse strand, counting down.
CGAAGCGCAGCGGAAGAAGAGTTGGTGGAGATCGTTGGTGCAGATCCCCGCAGCTAGGATTTACAACCTCCCAACCGCGAGGATGTACTCCCTCGCCGGACAGCCCTTCGGGAGGCGGTCGGACAGTCCCCCGGACGGTGTCGCAGACAGCCCTTCGGGAGGACCCTCGAAACTCGAACGGAGACTCGGACAGCCCTTCGGGAGGACACTCGAACAGCCCCTCGGGCAAAAGACCGAAACTACGACCTCTCTATGGGGTTGCACACATACGGTGTCAGCTATCCGGCAGGGCTTCGCCGTCCAGAACTAGTTCCTGCCGGAACCCAGACTGCCTTTCGGCTCTACGAAACTCTTTTCGTGGGAGGGAGAGAAGAAGCCAGATAATGCATGGCATGTGTATGAGAGCAAGGGATGATGTTTGTGGGCAGCCCACTCTCCTCTATTTATAGGAAAACCAAGGGGTAAAGTTGGCATTCACAAATACCAAAAGTACCCCCACTTTATGTCATTTACATAAAGAATAAAGCAAAAAGGAGTGCCATGTGGAGCTCCATGGAGCTCCACCCTCCATGGCCGGCCACCCCTTGGGGGGGCCCCCCAAGGGGGCTTCCTTAGTGCCCAAGGCTTCTAGAAGCCTTTTGGGAAAATTCCCAAAAGGTGCTTTCCATAAAAATTCCCAAAAAGCACTTTCACTATTCACGATGACATTTTTCAGCGTCCGTACGAACTAAAAATATTTATGTGGGCTTAGAACATTTCTAGTACCCACTAAAATAATTTTCAACGCGTTCTGGAACAATTCCAGATTAGTGATTTCATCTGCGAAAAAGCATCTGAAGCGGTTCCGGCAGCTCCGAAACATTTCCGGTTTTTATCCCCGAAAATTCCAGAAAGTTTCCAGAATAATTCTGGCACCCTCCAAGAATTATCAGGGGCATCCCGAAACCAATTTGACTTAATGGAATACCCCAAAACAACTTTTCAGTTTCACCGAAACTCATCCTGTGTTCTCTCTGCGGAACTTTTCCGCTGTCCGAAACTTTTTTGGTGTCCGAAACTTTTTCGGTGATTTTCTCTCAGACTCCCTGTCTAGTATTCAGCAGATAGATGACCCTTAAGCGTGTGACCCTATAGGTTCGGTGAAGTATAGACATGACCCGGAACCCCTTCCGATCAATGATCAACATCGGAGCCGTGGACACCCATATTAACCCCTATACCCACACGAATGATTATTCGAGTGAACCTCCAGTTGCTGTGTGCTATTCCTATTGCTTCGCGATATGTCACAAACACCCGAGGTGAGATTTATTGCATCCCCGTGGATCAACAAATTTGTCCACTATGCAAGTTACCTCGTTACCGGTTTTGTTCTCTTTTCTCGTTTCTGTGTTTTCGGCATCCCAGTGATCAAATCACAAGGTGTCTGGCCAGACGATGATGGATACCGTAACACCGAGAGGGCCCGAGAATATCTCTCCATCGTCGGAGGAGCAAATCCCAATCTTGAGCTATCTCGTTACTTGCCATACTTTTCCGTGACCCCGTAAGCCGCCGTAATAGCCACCCAGTTACGGATGACGTTTAACAAACCCCAAAGTTCACAAAGCAAGTACGAAGGAACTCAATACTCTCATGGTCTAAGGAATTATGCAAACATTAACTATCTCTATGTTAAGAACCATAAACTTGTAACGATAGAAACTCATAGCATAACATCAATCTGGGTCGATTCAACACAAGTGTTCTATCAACATCGTGCCCTCAAAATTGCTGGCATAGCCATGCCCATGATCAGGAAAACAGGATCATCATGCAATACTTGAGCCAGTCTTAGAGGCAAGACTAGGAATACATTTTACCGTTTATTATACCACACGTGCACATGAGTTTCCCTCCGAGCCTCGTGTTATTGCAGACTCGAGAATCATAGCAGTTATAGCATGGAACATAAACATTCATTACAAACTTGGAGATACAAAATAACGGTTGTTACTGCCTCTAGGGCATATCTCCTACAGTTGCTGAGGCGGCGGAGTCAGCTGACGCGCCGGATGAGGTGGAAGAGGAGGCGGAGTCCGCTGACGCACCGGAGGAGGAGGAGACGGAGTCCGCTGACGCGCCGGAGACAGCTCACGCGCCGGAGACGACTCAGGCAGCTGAGACGGCTGAGCTGGACTGTGAGGAGTCTGCTGAGGGGCCTCATCCGGCTGAGTCTGCTGAGGCAGCGTCCAGTTTGGAAGCTTGATGTTCCCCTTTCCCCATAGACAGGTACTCCTTAAAGCATTTTCCAGAAGAATATCCCCTTCACCTGTAGGGTAGTCAAGCTCCAGCCCCTCAAATCCCTCCATTAATTCATCCGCCATGACAATAGCATAGCCATGTGGAATCAGACGGCATTGGAAAGTTCCCTCAGCTCGAGGAGGTAAAACAGAGCCGACCGCCGCCTTCAAGGTCAGGTTCTGGCATTTCGCCATTAGCACACAATGCTCAGCCTCCGTGATACTATCCAAGGGGTAGCGAGGAGACGTGAAATCAGGCTGAACGAGTTCCATGGAAGCCATGCTGATTCTCTGCTGAGATGGTGGGGTAGCTTCTAGGGCAGTGTCGAAGGAAGGATCTTCGTGCCGCTGAGATGGTTGGGCGGTATCTCGCTGGCTCTCAAGTTCCTCTAGTTTCACTAATCTTGCACTGAGCTTCTGCATTTCGCATGCTTCCTCTTTCTTTTTTCTCTCTCAGATTCTATAACCACCACTGTCGGGAAACCCATGCACCCACGGAACGGAGCCTGATGTGCCTAGTGTTCATCCAGGGTGTTCAGGATTCCCGAGGGCCTCTGTCAGCTCGTCCTTCTCTCTGTCGGGAATGAACGTCCCTTCCTGCGCTGCCTTGATTTCTTTCTCAAGCTTCTTGATGGGTATTGCAAGTTGATCCTTCGTCCAAATACACTTCCTTGATTCTGGGTCCAAAGTTCCCCCAATTCCGAAGAACCATGCCCTTGCCCGATCTGGCCAGTGCAACGGCGCTGGTTGGACCCCTTTAGCAAGCCGGTCTTGCTCAGCTTTGTCCCAAAACAGTCGGGCTTTGCTCTAGCCACCTGACCCCGTGGTATGGTGATACTTCTTCCTTGCAGCATTTTGCATGTTTGTCAGTGACCTTTGCTTACCCTTTTCCGATTTCTTGTAGGCCACAAATGCGGGCCAGTGATCTCTTATCTTCTCATATCGAGCGATGAATTCTGGAGACTCGTCTTTCTCGACAAACTTTTTGTTCAACTCTTTCTTCCAGTTGTTGAATAGTTCTGCCATCTTCTTAAGAGCAAACATCTTGACCTTTCGCTCTATAACTGGGTTATTCGGATCCTCCTCTGGCGGTAGGCTGAAATTTGTCATCAGCGAGGTCCAAAGATCATCTTTCAGTCTATCCTAGACATAATAAACTTCAGGGTCCTTCTTCTTATTCCATTCTTGGATGCTGATCGGGACGCTGTCCCTAACAACAACTCCGCACTGATGTACAAATGTGTCCTTGGTCCGCGTGGGAGCAATCGGTTGGCCATCTTTCGCGACTTCTATGATCGTGAACCTTTCATCCTGGCGCAACCTTTTCTTTGGGCCTCGTCTCCTTACGGAATTTTGGCTCGATCCGGAGGGATAAATAAGAAAGAAGCGTTAATATATGTACATACAAAACAAGTAATGCATCAAGTCAGCACAGGCTTACAAACAGCAACGCATGTAGGTCAAATTCCTGCTGTTTGTGCTCAACCCAGACACGTACACCTTTTCCATTCCACAACTGTAAAAATTCTTCAACTAATGGCCTTAGGTACACATCAATGTTGTTGCCGGGTTGCTTAGGGCCTTGGATGAGCACTGCCATCATAATGAACTTCCGCTTCATGCACAACCAAGGAGGAAGGTTGTAGATACATAGAGCCACGGTCCAGGTGCTATGATTGCTGCTCTGCTCCCCAAAAGGATTAATGCCATCTGCACTTAAACCAAACCATACATTCCTTGCGTCACCTGCAAAGTCCCCCCACCTTCTCTCAATTTTTCTCTACTGCGACCCGTCAGCGGGTGCTCTCAACTTCCCGTCTTTCTTACGGTGTTCTTTGTGCCATCGCATCAACTTGGCATGCTCTTTGTTTCTGAACAGACGTTTCAACCGTTGTATTATAGGAGCATACCACATCACCTTGGCAGGAACCGTCTTCCTGTGGCGCTCGCCCTCAACATCACCAGAGTCATCTCGTCTGATCTTATACCGCAATGCACTGCATACCGGGCATGCGTTCAAATCCTCGTACTCACCGCGGTAGAGGATGCAGTCATTAGGGCATGCATGTATCTTCTGCACCTCCAATCCTAGAGGGCATACAACCTTCTTTGCTTCGTACGTACTGTCGGGCAATTCGTTATCCTTTGGAAGCTTCTTCTTCGTTATTTTCAGTAGCTTCCCAAATCCGTTGTCAGATACACCATTGTCTGCCTTCCATTGCAGCAATTCTAGTGTGGTACCAAGCTTTGTGTTGTCATCTTCGTAATTTGGGTACAACCCTTTTTCGTGATCCTATAACATGCGATCAAACTTCAACATCTCCCTTTCACTTTGGCATTGTCTCTTTGCGTCAACAGTGACCCGGCGAAGATCATCATCGGGCACATCGTCTGGTTCCTCTTGATCTTCAGCTTCCCCCGTTGCAGTATCACTGTATTCAGGGGGATAGTTGTCATCATGCTCTTCTTCTTCGTTGTCTTCCATCATAACCCCTCTTTCTCCATGCTTGGTCCAAACATTATAGTGTGGCATGAAACCCTTCTCAAGCAGGTGGACGTGAAGGTTTTTCGAGTCAGAGTAATCCTTCGTATTCCCACAGAAAGGGCATGGACAGTACATAAAACCATTCTGCTTGTTTGCCTCAGGCACTTCGAGAAAATTACGCAGGCCCGCAATGTACTCGGAGGTGCGTCTGTCACCGTACATCCATTGCCGGTTCATCTGCGTGCATTATATAATTAAGTGTATCAAAAACCATTACAGAACATCATGAATAGAGAAGTGACCAAATTAATACAAGTTCATCATCACATTAAAAACAAAGTACAGTAGTGATCAAATGTTATTACTGAAAAAATAAATACATAAAGTTCATACATAGTTGTCATTGAACAACATATAGCTCTCTAGAGCATCTAATTAAAACATACATTAAAACTATGTAAAACATTTCAATGCAACAACAAATGCGATCATAATTGCAACTAAGGTAACAATTGATCCAACGGCATAATGATACCAAGTCTCGGTATCAATGTCATATTTTCTAATCTTTCTAATCTTCAAGTGCATTGCATCCATCTTGATCTTGTGATCATCGACGACATCCCCAACATGCAACTCCAATTCCATCTTCTCCTCCTTAATTCTTTTCAATTTTTTCTTCAAGTAATTGTTTTCTTTTTCAACTAAATTTAACCTCTCGACAAGAGGGCCTGTTGGAATTTCCGGTTCACATACCTCCTAGATAAAACATCTATGTCACCTTGGTCGGCATAATTGTCAAAAACACTAAATGAAAGAAATAGTTATAAAAGATAACATACCACATACGAATCATAGACAGGACGAGGGCCGACGGGGGCGGATACCAAAACCATGGCACTATATAATAACAAACCATTTTAAAAGTAAGAAAATTATACAAGTATATATCTATCTAAATCATACAAGTAAGAATTTTTTTCTTTTAGCAAGAAGATAAGAATAGGAGGCTCACCACGGTGGTGCCGGCGACGAGATCGGCGCGGGCGATCGACGGCGGTGAGGACGGGGACGGGACGGGACGGACCGCCAAACCTATACAAATCTTGAGAAAAATGGAGCTTGGAGGTCAAGCTTGGAGAAGAGAAAGCTTAAGTGTGGCTCGGGCATTTCATCGAACACCTCATGTGCATGCATAAAAGGGAGAACAGAGCAGCGCATGCACACCTCCCACACAGCCAAAAAACAGAGAAGATGATGGGCAGGGGTATGTATAGGCATCTCTTTAGTCCCGGTTGATGGCCAGAACCGGGAAAGAAGACTGACCTTTAGTCCCGGTTCCAGCCACCAACCGGGACTAAAGGTGCTGCGCCAGGAGCGAGGCCCATTGGTGTCGGTTCGTGTCTGGAACCGGGACCAAAGGGGTCAGAAGAACCGCGACCAAGGGCCACCGAAGCCCGGTGGGCGCCCTGGCCTCATGAACCGGGACTGATGCACCCTTTGGTCCCTGTTCGTGAGAGAATTGGGATTAATGCCCTTATCTGCCCTGGACCAAAGCCCTGTTTTCTACTGGTGCTATAAAGAGTTCATTCTATACGTTAAATATGTATAGTACTGTACATCTAAAAAATGCAGACTTTTAGTTACAGAAAAGTGTAAGTGGTAAGTATAATTTAAACCAATTATCAATCACAAATTCACAATTCTAGTATTTTACACATTATCAAAGATTAAAACTTTTACAAAATAACGGCAAAACTGCATACACAAAAGATAAATATATCTAATAGAAACTACACACACAATTACCTATCTATGTTTTCTTCGATAAGTAGAGCTAGCTAGGTATAGCCACTACTGCAGGATGTTGCTAACGCAACACTACGATCAGAGACCCTTCGACGAAACTGTGTGCGATGCAATAATCGCAAACGGTGATGTAAAAAAACTGTAAAAAAAGATGCAAAATGTTTGCGATGAAAGATACATCAAACACGGTTCAGAATTTAGTTGCGTGTGCGATGCGAGGCATACGGTTCAGTTCAATAAACTGTTTGCGATGAGGCAGAACAAAAGAAACGGGCAGCCAGATGAAGGCGTGTGCGATCTACGTCATACGGTTCACTCGGATAAACTGTTTGTGATGAGGCGAAACAAAAGAAATGGGCAACTAGATCAAGGTGTGCGCGATAGAGGGCAAACAGTTCACTCGGATGAACTGTTTGCGTTGAGCCAAGATAACAGAAACTGTTCAATTTCACAAGATGTGTGTGATACGCGGCAAACAGGTATGTAATCAGAAATGTGTGCGAAGACCGATAATAACACAGACGATTGCTGCTAATAAGACGTCTGTGTTGTGCGTTGGGATTGCATACAGAACAACAACATATATATATACACACTTATAAGGACATGGTTGCATAACCAAATTAAATATCCAATTACATAGGTGGCTACTACACACATGATATTTGCACACACCAAAGTAAACTATTACGTGCATAATTACATAGGTAGCTACTACACACATGATATTTCCACACGCCAAAGTCAACTATATATTACATTCATAATTAACTAGGATAAACAATCATCTGATCATTATCTATTTCTTGTGACGTTTGCCGCTACTGCTCTGCTTGTGGCTCGATCCGGCCTTGTCGATTTCGGTAACGAGGCACTTCCTCATGTCAACGATCCGCCTGTGCATCTCGTAGCATGTGTACACGCTCTTGGCCGCGAACCTGAGGTGAGGTTCATCCAGTTGCCGCATCCAGGCCCCGTGCCAGGATACGGGACGTGTTCTGTTGGCATCCTGCTTCATCTTTTCGTAGTATGGGTCGATGATGGCTTAGGCGAGTTCAACTAGGGAGTCCTTCTTCGTGCTGCTCCAGACCCTGTAGTGCTCACGGATTTCGACAATGTTCTTGCAGGCCAAGCCCGTAACCCTGAGCGCTTTTACATCGTCGGTGGTTTCCACCGTAGCAAACTTGTAGTCGGTGCTGTTGACAAATCTGGTGAAACGGTCGCAAGGCTCTGTGGCCATGCAGTAGTGGTAGATGAGGACATGATGGCGCATGCACAACTGGGCGACGGCAACCTTCTGATCTATGTTTGGACGACTGCCGATGTACTGAAGGTCGATGCCGACCACCTTGTACTTGTCTCGAGCAAGCAACTGCTCAACGGTGTTGATATAGTCGTACACCACGGCCGGGTCGACGGTGTACACCACCAAGAGATCCGTCTCCCTCGCGTGGGTCTCCACTTTATGCTCGCAGAACTCCATTGGAGCGCCGCTAGACATCCCCACTCTATGTGTCATCGTGGGTGTGCTTGTTGTGATGTCGGGCGCGATCGAAAGGTTGAAGAGACTAAGGTTATTATAATGGCCGCGGGAATTAAAGGGGAAGCCGGACGGCCTGGAATATTGGCATGCCCAGATGGCAGTTCTAATTTGCAGCGTGTAACTCCATCGTGCCGCACGTAACTGCATTGCGTGGCGACGCACGCGGCGCAACCGCATGCATATGGGGCCCCCGACTTGATCGTGCGCAGGCCCAACTGCTGGCAGAGCGCGCGCGGAGGGACGCGAGCAGAGCGCTCCGCGGTCTCCTCAACGGCGAGCAACCATATATATGCATATAGCAGTTGAACACGCAAGGAAAAGCTGTCCACAAGCCGAGCGCGTGGAGGTACGCGAGTAGAGCGCGTCGACGGACAGCAGAGCGCTCTGACGGATGCGAGCAGAGCGCGCCGTGGCGCCTAACGGCGAGCACAGCGCGCCGAGGGACGCGAGCAGAGGCCGGCACAGTGATACGTGAGAAATAAGACGAACTGTGCGAGCGATGGCGGAGACATCAAGCACGAATCAGATTAGAGTTGCGTGTGTGATACGTGGCATATTGTTGATCCATCCGAGCTGTTTGTGATGGAATAAGCCGTGTGTGTTGTGGGCAAACGCTTGCTGGTATACAACCGTCTGCGATTGATGAATTCATGACCGACGGGTTCCCTAGTGTGGTCCATGTGCGATGTGATATGCTCTGTCTACAGATCATCAACATATATACTTATAAGAACAGCATTGCATGACGAAATTAAGCATACAATTAAATAAGTAACTACACACATAACATTTCCACACACCAAAGTAAGCAATTACATGCATACTAAACTAGGAGAAACGAGCATCTAATCATCTACATCTTGTTGCGACGACATTCGCCATTGCTCTGCTTCCGGCTGGATCCCTGGTCATGAATGGTTAATAAAATCTAGGTCCATTGCATATTAAGGTCAAAATAGTACTACCAATCTATGAGTCTCATACGATGCCATTTCAACGATTGTACCACAAAAACCTGAAATATTACAAGGATCAAATTCCAGAGTTACATGGCTCAAATTCAAAGATTACAAGGTTCAAACTGATATTAGAAATGAAATTCAGGTCATTCAGCTGCAAACGCCCATGCGGATCAGCTGAACATGGATATAATAGAGGTTCAAACTAAAAATTAAAATAGTAAGGCCGCTTTCCAAACCTCGTTATTTCTGCAAAGGGATCAGCCGCTGACAAGTTACGTATGGGTTTGGCACAATGACTTCCAATTACTCTGCCATATGCTCTTCCAATACGAAGTTTAGCTTTTTTGGAGCCTCTTCCATTCTGCAGTAGCTGCCGGCTCTGATCAACAAACCATTCATCTTTCCTAATTAAGTGCATGTTCAAACTCAGTACCTTCAGCACCCTTGCTCTGGCAAGAAAGAACCTGGCGAATGTAATCTCCGGTAAGGTGCCTCGGTAGTAGTTCAAAGTAATATTTGAGAGATGCAGATTGAGGCATTCAATGTGATTGTCGTTATAAACATTATCCACCTCCAGGCCTATTATTATCTGCAAAAGAAGAGAACGTGTTAGTGCCTACATGCAGTTTTGAACACTACTACGCGCCTATTTGGTTTGTAGGATTTGTAAAATGCACCAACGTGCCTTCTTCGATCTGACATGATTAACATGGGCATTTGATTACAATCTAGAAAAATGTAGCCTTCTTCACAAGAGGTTGGATTGGATGAAAAATTCCCTAAGAAAACTAGTACAGATGAATCCAAAGGAGATATGCTTATGGATTGTAACCATATGAATCAAGCAACCAATATGGGGTGGGGGTGTATGTCCTGAAATCCTCCAAAATTCTTTCAGAAATCGTAGTACATTGTCATTGTAAACTTGGGAAAGGGTGCAAAAAATTGAACTTCCTTATGGTTAACATTTAACAGGAAAGGAACATCACCTCGATATACAGCTTCTTCAGGCACGGAAAGCATCTCAGAAAACTGACAACTTGATTCAAGTTGGGCCGACAGATTCTAGTGCCAAGACCTTCACTGTGCGCAGAATCTGGGTGAAGCTTTGCTGGATGACAGACGAACATACATCTTCAAAACTAGAAATAATGTGGATATCAAGAAGAAGAGGTAGAAGGCGACTATTGTACCTGAAAGTAGTAGTATTTGACAGATGAGTAGCCCACCACTATCAATTTTGCCGCAGAAATGACATTGATTCTTGTTGGACTTTGTTGATCAACTACAAGTAATCTCTCAAGTGAAGGTGTGTCCTCAATGACCATATTGTGGTCTGATACGTCTCCAACGTATCTATAATTTTTTATTGTTCCATGCTGTTATATTATCATTCTTGGATGTTTTACAATCATTTTATAATCATTTTATATCATTTTTTGGTACTAACCTATTGACATAGTGCCCAGTGCCAGTAGTTGTTTTCTTCATGTTTTTTACATCACAGGAAATCAATACCAAACGGAGTCCAAACACAGCGAAACTTTTTGTGGATTTTTTTGGACCAGAAGACATCCAGTGGGCTGGAGAAGCACCTAGGGGGTGCTCCAAGGGGAGCACAACCCACCAGGGCGCGCCTGGAGGCCCAGGCGCGCTCAGGTGGGTTGTGCCCACCTCGGGGGCCTCCCGAACCGCCTCTTTGCCCTATAAATACCCCAATATTTCAGAAACCCTAGGGGAGTCGACGAAAATCTATTCCAGCCGACGCAAGTTCCAGAACCACGAGATCCAATCTAGACACCATCACGGAGGGGTTCATCATCCACATTGGTGCCTGTCCGATGATGCGTGAGTAGTTCATTGTAGACCTTCGGGTCCGTAGTTAGTAGCTAGATGGCTTTCTCTCTCTCGTTTGATTCTCAATACAATGGTCTCTTGGAGATCCATATGATGTAACTCTTTTTTGCGGTGTGTTTGTTGGGATCCGGTGAACTTTGAGTTTATGATCAGATCTATCTTTTTATCCATGAAAGTTATTTGAGTCTTCTTTGATCTCTTATATGCATGATTGCTTATAGCCTCGTATTTCTTCTCCGATATTTGGGTTTTGTTTGGCCATCTTGATCAATTTATCTTGCAATGGGAAGAGGTGCTTTGTTATGGGTTCGATCTTACGATGCTTGATCCCAGTGACAGAAAGGGAAACGACACGTATGTATCATTGCCATTAAGGATAACAAGATGGGGTCTATTTCAACATAAATAGATCTTGTCTACATCATGTCATTATTCTTATTGCATTACTCCGTTTCTCCATGAACTTAATACACTAGATGCATGCTGGATAGCGGTCGATGTGTGGAGTAATAGTAGTAGATGCAGGCAGGAGTCGATCTACTAATCTTGGACGTGATGCCTATATAATGATCATTGTCTGGATATCGTCATGAGTATTTGAAGTTCTATCAATTGCCCAACAGTAATATGTTTCCACCGTTTGCTATTTTTCTCGAGCGAAGCCACTAGTGAAAACTACGGCCCCCGGGTCTCTTCTTTAATATATTCGTCTCCAAGATCTATTTTGCTATTCGCTCTTTTATTTATTTGCAACTTTTATTTTCAGATCTATTAATCCAAAAACCCAAAAATACCTCACTGAATTTTATTTGCTTTTATTTGCATCTTTCAATCTACTACAATTTTATCAATCTCGTTGCCCGAAAGGGACTGACAACCCCTTTAACACGTCGGGTTGCAAGTATTTGTTCTTTGTGTGCGTGAGCTGTTTACGTGGTGTTGCGTGATTCTCCTACTGGTTCGATAACCTTGTTCTCATCATTGAGGGAAATACCTACCGTCGCTGTGCTGCATCATCCCTCCCTATCTGGGGAAAAACCGACATAGTTCTAGCAGACCTCATGGTCCACCTTTTGTGATCTCTCGTTGCAGCACCAGCAACACACATAAATAGTCCGAAGAGTCCTAGAGGTGATGTGGAAGCTACTCGACCAATTCATCGCCCGAAGACGAAGGAACTCGAGTGCAGTACAGCCGCGGAGCAGGCGCTCCATGTCATCCTTTGGGATGCAGACGGCGACGAGCTCGAGGTGCTTCGGTCGTGGTAGAAAAAGAGCGGGCACGTCATTATGGGGGGAGGGGATGGCAGTTAATGAACTTGGCGAGGCGCAGCGTGGGCACGAAGCGGAGCGCGAACATTGGCAGCGTGCGCGTATGCCCATCATTAAAACTGAGCTCCTCGAGCTGATCTAGGGTGGGGGATCGGAACCACTCGTCAAGCTTGGCTCGGTCCTTGCCATTGGAACGGAACGTGCCCGTGATAAGGCCACTGATTGGGCCATGGTGGCTGCCGAGGATCTGGGAGAACGCATCCAAACTTTTGCAACAGCCATGGCAGAGCTCGTGGGCGTCGAGGAGGTTGAGAGGGGTGGAGACCCATAGGGGGCGCCACCGTCGGGAAAGGGCGGTTGTCCTCGCCCCATATTTGATTGGGAGGAGGGATATGATGACTGTCAACATATCATCGGGGAGGCTGCTGATGAAGTCTAGACCTGCTGGAGTCGCTTGCGGTTCTTTTTCGACCTGCCTCCGCTTGTTAGCAGCCTCGTTCACCACCTCGTCGGCGGTGACGGAAACCTCTGTCTCCATATTCATGCCGTGCTCCGGCGCTTCAGCAGCGCCGGGCGTCGCCACTCCCTCCGATGGGGCGCTTCTGCGGCATCCTCATACACGGACGGCTTTGAGGACTGAGAGCGGCGTCGAGGATGCGGGCGGAGAGAGAGGATTGTGTGTGTGGCGAGGATGGGGGGTGCCGGCTTTGAGGACTGAGAGTGGCGTCGAGGATGCGGGCGGAGAGAGAGGATTGTGTGTGTGGCGAGGATGGGGGGGTGCGGCCGCTCGGGCGCGCCATTAATACGGACCAGTGGGAGCGATGCGGGCGGCGGTCAAAGGCTGTCTCGCTTCCCGGTGAGACTGCGCGGCGGACTTCTGGCATTCCTATACCATCATTTCATGGAGCGAGGCGGGTGCGCCATTAATATAGAGCAGTGGGAGCGAGGTGGGTGGCGGTCAAAGGGCTGGCTCGCCTCCCGGTGAGCCTGCACAGCGGACTGCTGGCAGGCCTACCGTCATTTCATACAGCTACTAGCACGCCCCACGGTGAGTGCGTAGCGAACACGCGCATGCCTCGGCCTCCCGGTCTGCCAGCTAGCATGTGTCTCCTCAACTCACGCATGCTTGTACGGCATATGGGACGTGTACGCGGCACGTATTATATTGATTTTTTCTTTTTGATGATTAATTCTGCCGCTTTCTTGCTTAACCGAAGCACGGCACTTAGATTGTTGGTCTAACGCACACAGTTCAAATAAATAGTTCGTTTGCGATATTGGTTGATAATTATTTATAATTTCCTGTATGTAAGAAGATTATATCAAAACTTGTCTCAAATTTGAAAATAATAATAATATCACAGTCTATTTGTGTCCATATGACACCACGATAAGTTTCATGAATTTCAACTTAGTTTTGAATTTATTGGATTTTAAAATAAAGATTCTAAATGTTAGAAATTTCTTGCATGGGGACTAAACATGCACCCAGGGACACGTACACATATGATTTTGCCATCCATTTTTGTGCACTATCAAGCGTCTCATGTAGATCAAATTTGATTTTGCATATTTAAATCCCTGGGAAAATAATCAATGTATAAAAAACAAATAGATGTTATCTATTTTTTTCAATTTTCAACACTAAACTCATTCGCTGCAGAAAAAGTTTGACACTCACTCGTGTGGGCCCATGAGCTCGCCGTCCAGCACTATGTCATGCGACGAGAGAGGTTAATTTGACCAATAAGGATGATCATATTTTAGTTTTTGTTATACGTACGGTAGGGGTATATATATAGTACCCGTTGAAGAGGGTGGCTGGGGGCAATACTACGCGTCATATAGGACACTCACTCGCGTGCGATGCTTCCATCCATGGGCCCGCGAGGTTGTCCTCCATCACTTTGACCCATCAAGGAGTTTTCTTTTTGGGTTGTGTTGCGGTAGGAGCATATAGTACACGTCGAAGAGGGGAGGAGGGGGCCGGGCCAGCACATATATACTACACACACATCATGAATCGATCTCGCTCCGTGTGGGGACTTTTCGGTTTCCGAGGCAGGTGCCGTAAAGAAGTTGTACATATTGGGTATTAAAAACATAACCAACACATTGGGCCATGTGCAGACGATGGTTGTCACTCATTCGCCTATGACTCTTTCCTCCATGGGCCCGCGAGGTCATCGTCCATCTAATATATGACACAACGAGAAAGGTAATTTAACGAACAAGAAGGATTATTTTCGGATTGTGTTACGGTACGTACGTAGGAGTATTTATTACCCGTTGAAGAGGGAAGGGGGGCAACATATATATACTACGTGTCATGAACCTCGGTTCATGTGTGGGGGACTTAAATGTTTTCGAGGCAGATGGCACATCAAAGTTCTGCATATATATTAGGTATTCAAACATCGCAACCACACATCTCCATACATATGTGTTTGGCCCACAAGCAAGCGATGGCGGTTGTCCTCTAGCACTCACTCATGGGGTTATCGGCAAGATGCTTCGTCCTTCTCTGTGTGCCTGCTTGGTCAATCACATCGACCGACAACGATAGAGGTTAATTTGACTTATAATTAGGAGTGGATTAAATTTTGGTTCGTCTTATACGGTTTGGTATATGCAACTATACTTCGCGCGCATGTCTACGCACGAATCCCTCCCATCGAGTCGAAGTGGTGGGGGGGGGGGGGGGGGGGGGGGGGGAGCACGCGACGAATCATGAGCCAGATCTGTGTAGGGACTGTGCGTTTTTCGACGCACGCATGCACCACATCAAAATGTTGTGCTTTTGGTATTCAAACATATATGCATGCATCACGCATGTCCATACATATGTTTGGGGCAAATACATGCAGTGGTTGTTTTTGGACACTCTCCCTCGCTTGGTTATCATTGACGGCCTATATATTCGTGGGCCCGCGTGGACGTCTCCATCACTTCAACCAACAACACGAGAGAGGTTACCAGGGTGGATTCTTGTTTTCTTGGTTCGCGTTACCGTATAGTCGTATATCGATCATGGTGAGATTCGAGACCTATGTTTGAGGGCTCGCATACACATGAATCAAAGTTGTGCATTGGGTATATTATTCAAACACCACATGACACTTCGTACATATGTTTGGGCCACATGCACGTAGTGGTTGGCTTCAGACACTCCCTCGCGTGGTTATCGGCGACAAGCTAGCCTATTTGTGGGGCCGCGTGTGGAACGTCAATGGATGATTTGACCCAACAAACAAGAGAGGTTATACGACCAAGGTGGTGATTCTTCTTGGTCAGTCTTACAATACGCCTTGGTGAGGTGCCCCCTCCCCCCGACTCAAAGTGTGTGTGTGTGGGGTGGGGGGCACAGTACTACTTCGTACTAGATGAACCTCCGTGGGGTTGGGGATGCCCGGTTAATTTTTGATGCACATGTGCCACATCAAATTTCTGATTTGGTTATTTAAATATCATAGCACATCGTTTTCACACACACACACACACACACACCAGGCCACCCGCAGGTCTGGTTGGTAAGTGGTGTCACCCATCTAACGCCAGAAGAACACATCTGTGGGCCCGCACACGGTCCACATTTGATCGGAAGCAAAGGGGGGAGCGGGTGGTTGATGTACACCTTTCAGTTTTGTGTTACGGTACGGTGAGATGTCAGACCTAGCTATTTGGGGGCATGCGTCCATAGCTAGGATTCCCCTCCTGGCAACATGACGTGTGTGTGTGTGTTTGGGGGGGGGGGGGGAGGGGGAGGGGCTAGAATAATAACGTGCGTTTGTGCGACAGGTGCCACATCAAAGTTGTGCCTTGGGTATTTGAACATAAAACCACCCTTTTCATATATATATTTGGTCCACATGCAAGTGTGTTCGTGTTCTGACCCTTTCCCGCGTTTTTTTGGCCAAATTTATAAATAGCAGATGAGTCGGACGGAGCAACCGTCTGCGATCGGGTACAAAACAGACACGGTTCCCTAGGACTAACCATGTGCCGCGCCCCTGCCCCTCACCTGTCACCCACATGATCACAGTAGATTGGGCTCCACCAGGCTTCCCTCCCCCTCTCGAAAATATCTACTCCCTAGCAATCTCGAAAATATCTACCCGCGTAGATGATTTTTCTGTTTGATAGCACACGATTAGTATGTCTGGACCGTGTGCGATGTCTGTTACTCCCGCTCTGCTTCAATCAGTAGATCCAAATTTTCAGTAGCCCCGGCATTTTACTCCCACCCCGCTCTGCTTCAATCCCTTGATCCAAATTTTCTGTAGCACTGCCTTTTTACTCCCGCCTTGTAAAATTTTTAGTACCCGCGACATTTCCTCAAACACCACCTTGGACCCCCTCCACACACACACCCGGAATCCTTCGCTCACCACAAATCCCCCGCTCACATACATACACACCACACCTCCCTCGCTCCAAACCTAGCTAGGTCGCCGCCGCCGCCGCGCCGCCTCCATCGTCAACCTCTGCCGATCAGCCCATGTAGTTTACCCACCGATATACATACCCTTGCCGCCCTGAGTTTCTTAGATGATGCCAGCGAAACGCCCCCTTTCCCAGAGATCGCTATCAACACCCCCTCCCCCACTCCAGAGTGTCGCAGCCTAAGCCCGGCTACGCTTCCTGGGGAGCTCGAGGAGCGAATGGCCCAAAAGAGCTTTACCGCGGCCTCTTCACCCGACGTCGGCGAGGTGGCCGCCGAGGAAGCTGACGACGATGACTGCACCTGGATTGAGCCTTTCAATCAGCGGCTTAGAGTATTCTGGCATGTCGCGGACGCCGGCTATGACATCGAGGTCGTCGACACCGACGTCTTGACATGGGTTATGTCACAGGTTATGTTGCCCACCACCAACCCTTCGGGTTCGACAGCCGTCGATCTCATCGATGGCCCTGCCGCTGATCTTCTGCGGCTCGTTATGAACAATTTGCCATCCTTCATCGCCATGGAGCCGCTTTTGTCATTTTTGAAGCACACGTTCTGCGACGCTGTCCTGGGATCCTCAGCTGGCAAGTCAGACCTCATCGACGGCGACCACGAGGAAGAGCCAATCTATGACAAGTGAGGAATCCCATGATTTTTTTTCTCGAACCCCTTTTATAGTGAGAACCTGTCCAGTATTTATTGCTATATTAAATTGTTTTGCATTACACCTTGTTTATTTCTATGCTTTATAGTTGTTCGGTTGTTTGTAGTTAGCATATGTCTAGTTTCAATTGCCATCTTTGGCTGTTCGTAGTATGCCTTGTTTATTTCAGCTATTAACAATGTGATGTTCTATATGTGCTAGTATGAACTGTGCAGTTCAATTTCATCAATACCAAATTTAATAATAGCTCTATGAATGACTATATTTGGTTGTTATTAAGCATGTTGTACTCCCTCTGAATCTTTTTAGTTCGCATATAAGATTTGTCTAAAGTTAGGCCTCTTAAAGTTTGACCAACTTTATAGAACAAAATACCAACATTCACAATATGAAATAAATATCAGTACATGTGTCATGTCTTAAATTTTCATATTGTATAACTTTAGCATGCTAGATGTTGATATTTTTTCATATAAATAAGGTCAAACTTTATGAAGTTTGACTTCAGACAATTCTTATATGCAGAGTAAAAAGGACCGGAGGGAGTATTGAACAAGCCTTTCCATTTGATTTAACAATGGCACTGTTTGGATACTCTAACTTAGCTAGAGGTTAGAGTTAGTTTCTAGCTCATGACAGTTAAAAGGGAGAGAGAATGATTGGTGGAATAGTTGATTGTATTGCTTGAGCCTCGTGGGCATATATATAGGAATACATGGTCATCTTGGAGTACAAGTCAAAGTAGAATAAATTCTACGCTATCCTACATTTCCTAAATAACAATGATACTCAACAATGACTAATCCTGAACTAACTCTAGCCAAAGAGGTGTTTGGATGACAGTGCTAGATTGACAATAAATGCACTAGGAGAACTAGCCCCAATCAGCACCACTTGGGTGGGAGGGTTGTTTTGGGTGGGTTTGACGCAACTAGCTCAAACTAGCCCTCATGTTTGGATACTTTAGGGCTATTTGAGCACAAACTAGCTCATACTAACTCTAATCCATGGATCCAAATAGGGCCAATAACTAGTGTACTTAGACCAGCACAATACATGTTTGAATGACTACGTTTGCTTGTTTTTAAATATTAGGCCTGTTGCAGTTAATAACACACCTTCCCACTTCTTATTTTTAAATATTAGATTTTTAACAATTTGGTCTTGCACATGTAGGTCCTGCTGTCAGAGATTTTGACCCACTGTGTGACCCTTTTTGCATATGTAAAAATGAGTTGTCCATTAATATCAGTCAAGTCAAGACACTCAGAAAGATTGTTACGATAAAGAAATTAACGACAAAAAACAACAAGATCTTTGTCTGCACAATGAAAAAGACATCAGTTCACTATGGGATGTTACTAACTGTTATACCTTATCTTTTTAATTCCTTTGCGCCATTTCAAATCTGAAGAAGATATTTATGCATATCCTTGTTTTCAGACCTTTCCAAAGCAGTTCACTGATAATTACCTCTCAAACCACCTGTATGGTCAGGAGGCGAGTAAGGTTTTCATACAACACCCGTGGTTCAATATTGAAGTGTTCCTGACGAGGACGAAGGATGGACGGTCAATCATCCACAGGCACTGGCCTAAAATTGCAAAGACCTTCAACATCAATGAAGGCTCAATATTCGTCTTCCGCTTCAGCAGTTTTCCAGATGAGATTCAACTGTCTATGTTCCGTCTATTATGCTAATTTTGAAAGGTTGTAGATGTTGCATGTGAAACTTGATGCTGGTGCAGTTGTGTAATGGGGTAGCTGAGTACTGAAGCTATATGATGTTGTACTTTGATGTATTTCATTCTTTAATATGAAAATGAAATATATTGCATGCTTAATATGAAATGTCAATTAGATTAATAAATGAATTATTAATAATAGGGTAATTAGCCTGCTAATTTGGAGTTTTTCTATTGCAAACGGTTATTGAGAAAACACCGTGGGCGATGACCTCAGGCAACGCACACAGTTTCTAGGAATAAAACCGTGTTGCATCAATGAACAACCACACACGACATTCTCTTGAAAACTGTTTGCGTTAGGCCACCTTGCGCAAACGTTTACCACATAAAAACTGTGTGTGATGGACAGTCTTTGCCACACAGTTTCTTCTACGCACCGTGTGTGATGCATTCAATAACGCAAACGATAAAATTGTTAATATCGCGTGCAATGGCAACTCTATCACAAACGATTTAATAGGGAAAATTGTGTGTGATGTACCTGCGAACGGAAACATTTTACTTGGAGCGACTGTGTGAGATGTATATACAAACATAAACGTTTAACCGAAACTGACTGTGTGGGATATACTTACGACCGGAAATGATTTCGCCTGTATAATTATTTTTTTCAGCACTACTATACGTATAATCGTATTTGATCGCTCGCCGGTCGCACACGACTTCATTTTGCCGAGTATGTGTGCCAGGAGGGCGTATCCCCGACGGTTTCTGGATCGTGTGCGAAGGACCCCCCTATCGTAGTCACTCACTAGGCGACGGTTCAGAACACCAACACGGAAAGAAGTTAAAAACTGTTTGTATAGCACCTTGCTGTACCAGGAGCGCTAGCTGGCTAATTGTTAAGGCTTGACATAACTTTCCCCTGCTTCGTACGGCCTGCTAGCAGCTGGTCGGACTCCCTTCTTTCGTCGACCCGCCCCACTTCTGGGGTTAATTCCTTCGTTGGGTTTCCATCTTCTGCTTATTGACTTCTAACACGACAAGTTCACCGATGAATAAAAGTCGGTAGGATTGAGTGCAAAGAAGCTGAGGTGGGACTATTATTTCGTCAGCGACCTATTTTTGCAGCAGATGCAGACCAGCTGAGTTGGCTGTGTCATTTGGATGGAGGGCCATGGTCGTGAGTTCGAGACTGATGGGAAGTATTGTTGCATCTTTTTTTTTTCTTAAAAACGGAAGAATTGTTGACCAGGCCCAGTTCAGTCACGCGGTTGGTAGGGAACGATTAACACGGCCCAGTCGAGCGGGGTAGGACGGACGAAACGTAGCGACTTATACGGGACTTATAAGGACGACGCCATGTTTTTAGACAGCAGAGATTGGTACCACCTCGGGTATAGAAAAAAACATGGGTAAAGTGGACGGACGAAAAACAGACAAAATTACGATGATAACAAGCAATAACCCCTTTATTAGTAGGCATAGATATAAATTACAATGGACGAAAACACAATAGGTTGTGCCACCTTGTCCGCGGAGATGATTGAACTTTCTGATGATGGATTAGAGCGTCCACCATTTTATGGTTCACTATTCTTTGACCGGCATTTGGTTTGTTCGTACAAAGTGTGCTATTGCCCTCCATTATTTTCATTATATGTGGTGTTTTCTTATCTAGGCAATGGAGTCAAATGGTTTAAATATTCCATTAGATACAAGAATGTGTTAAAAAAGAAAAAACTAAATGAGTTGGCTCACGAATTTGAAACGATTAATATAATTGAAGACCAAGCTTAAAGTAATAACATCACATGCTATTTACATACAGAATTGGAGACCGTCACTATTTATAAGTCGTTCTGTGTATGTAAAGGCCTTAGAATATTGATTCCAGATAAAAAATGCTCAACCAACCAGACCTTGCACAGCATAATAAAATAAAATAGGAGTATACATGTCTGTGTATATATGCATGGCCATCGTCCAGGTGCATTCTCCATGTCTCACTAGAGTGAGCACTGACATTGAGCCTAAATTCACCTGCTGTTAGCAACGACAATGATAGGATCCAGAAACAAATGTGAAGCCAACTTGAGAGTGGTAGGAATCGGGAGTGAAACACTTCAAATGTTAGCTGCTCTTGTACAACACCATTCTCTACTCTCCATAAGCTGTACCATTTCTTGTGCACACAGGCAGAAGTAACACGTCTTCAGAAAATACCGTACCTCCCAGTACCCTTAACCTTGAACTTCGTGGTGTATTCCTTAGAGTTGGATCCTCTTCCAAAGTTTGACTTAAATATATGGGGCAGGCCATCCTATCTATCTGATTTCCTTGTCAGCTGGATAATCTCGAGAAGCAAATTTTTCGAAAAGGGGCACTTTATTACTTAAAAGTTTTGAGCATTACACAAAATCTCTGCATAACTATGATGTACACAGCCAAACGAAATCCTCGCGCACAAACGAAAATAAAAAGGCGAAATACAAAGAAACATATAGAGTCCATATAACGCCTAAAGTAAAGGTGGGCCAATCCTAAGATCATGCTGCGACCCATGTTGGGTAAAAGTATCTCTCGCCGTATCCTTCAACGGGTACACACCTTCGCAAATAGGTCTCGATTCTCGACACGTTGTAGAGAGGATCATAAACAAAGAGTCCTGATACATTTGTAGATAACCTGCATTAGAGAAGTACTTTTATCGTTAAAAAACTTATCATTTCTACATAGCCAAAGTGACCAAATGACAGTAAGCGCTCCTGCTTTAAGAAGAGTTCTAAACCTGTAATCTATCCCATGTATGTAATCAGTTGACAAATACATTAGCAACACTACAAGGAGTATACAAGTTAGAAGCTATGTGGATGATTGACCATATAGAACGAGCCAATTTGCATTGGAAGAATAAATATTTTATTATCTCATCATGACGACAAAGGACACATTTCGGACTTGCATGTCAATTCCTCTTAATAAGGCTATCTTAGTAAGAATGACTCCACGACGAAGATACCATGCAAAGATTTAATTCATAAGAGGTATCTTCATCTGTCAATTCTCCTTCTTATTATCAACTGGCACTTCAGACTGGATTAACGCTCTATACATAGACTCCACTAAGAATTGTCCATTCATATGTAGGTTCCAACGGAATATATCAAACCCATGTGACAATTGCACCGTGGACAACCGCTGAAGAAGGATGTATCACGATTGGAGTATGGGTCCATTAAATCTAGAGAAGCAAATAGTGGCACCAAAAAACACACGTCAGATTACTGGGCGTGGAGAGTGTTAGATGGAATGTCGTGCTCGGCCTCTTGTCCCACTGGCGGTTACGCCGCATCTGGTTACCGCGTGCCCCTGAGGTCGGCTCCTAGCTGTGCTCTCCTACCTGCTGGATACACTCACCGCCATGGCCTGGATCTTGCTGGTTGCTCAGTATGTAATTGGGGAATGGGCCCACGGAGCCACAATCCTGAAGGTCCATGCAGTTGCTTTTCACGCTGGTTTATGGCGTGTAAGGAAAATATGTGAAGCTAGGAAGTTCTTCGATGGAATGACAAACAAGACCTCACGTGTCATGGAAGACCATAATCAATGCGCTAGCAGTGTTCAAGGGGGATGGTGGTAGATGGGCTGAAAATGACGGATGTATCTGAGCATTGTATGCTTGTAACGAGCTTAGGTTCCTCAAGGAGGGATGACGTGTCCATGAGCCAGGTGTTGAAGATGAATGTAATTCAACATCTACTTTCATTTCTCTGAGAAGAAGCAAGATATAGACATCGAATTTTATAGGTCAACAAAATATCAAAGTTGAAATGTATAATATACAAAATTAGGGTGCACACATCTAGGATAGGGAAAGGATGCATAGTTCCCCCAATCACACCAGAGTTTTCTAAGAAGTGGAATAATAGTAAGAAATGTGATGGACCACCATTCCTTTGGCTAGATCGCGACATGTACTTAGAAAACTCTGGTTGCGGCGAGGCTCCTCTCCCCTTCGCACGCTCGCATCGGCTGGCGCGGGGCGGTCAAATCGAGTGGAGGCGCCAGGCTCGCGTGGGGCGCGGCGGCGTGGTGGTGGCACTACTAGTGGCGGTGTTCGGTGATGGCGCGTTGACGACATGGGTGTGCACTCGCGGTGCAGTGGTTGCATGGAGTGTAGGATCTGATGGTGGCATGCGTCCCTGGCTTCCAGTCGGATCGTCCTTGATCCGACGCCTAGACGTTTGTGACTGGGTTGCTGCCGCTTCGACGGTCCGACTGGGTTGCTGCTCTGCTCTGGCTACTCTTCTTGATGTTCCTCATCGTCAGATCTAGAGGGTAGAGCCCCCATGGAACTTTCTTCCCTGTAGGTTTCGGTTGACGGCTAGGCTGCCGGATCCAAGGCAGACGGAGGTTGGTGGTGTAGGATCGGGACCAGAGGAAATTTTGTTCGGCTAGTTCGGCCCGGCAGCGGCGATGTCACTTGGCGGCATTACCTTCCTTGGAGGCGAAGCCAAGGCCCCTCCTATCCACACCGACCACCTCCCGGACAAAAGTCCAAAATCTGCCTTGGATTGGGCAGCGGCAGCGCCATGCGTGTCGTACCCTCCATGGAGGTGCCGTCTTGGGAGGTTGCTATCGACAGTGGGTTCCGGGTGGCATGGAATCGAGTGGCAGCCGTTGTGTGGAGGTTTGTAGGTGGAGCGGCGTCGCATCTACCACGCCAACGACGCCGGATCTTGGTGGGGTAGTGCAGCTGAGATTCGGCGATAGATGTGTCTGGATGGATGAGCGTAGGGCGGTGGTATTGTTTGACACCGTCGCGATGTCGACGGATGGCAGGCCTAGCAAGGATGATGCGGATCTCTTTCCGAGAGATGGGTAAGCTGTTCGATGGTAGTGGTGGCTTCTAAATGTGTGCATGTGGTATACGGTTTTGGTTTGCTGCACCAGGTGTAGACTCCTGATACGTCGTGTGGGCGGATTAGCGGTGATCCCGGTTCTAGATGTTGGGGGAGTGATGGCATTCCACATTATTGAGTTTGTAGGTGTAAGTGGTGCCTTCGAAATTTTTTTATGTATATTCTTTTCAACTTTGTGTAATAATCAATAAAGATGGCTTTGTGCATGATGTATAGGCCGGGGTTTCGACCTCCTTTTGAAAAAAAAAACCCGAGCAAGGGCCTGCCACTCATTTTTCATAGCCGTACCATACCATCTCGGCCATGGGCATGTGCAAAAGTATATGAACTGGACATGCAATAATCATTGGTACGGGCGACCCATAGGCATGACACCCATGCTACCACGCAAGGGGGACATTGGGGACATAAGGAACCGGATCATATCACTCTCAACTAATTTGTTACAATATAACATAATAAGCTTAACCATGCCATGGTTTTTTTTTTCTTGAAAAAGAATTGCATTCCAAGGTTATCACCAAGTTCTCCTATTTACCTGAAGTCGATCGAGGGTGCAATTGACCTTTAGACACCTATTGGCCTAATGAAGAGGAATCGAGCTAGATCAATACGACAAGATGTATATTGTATTACATCACAAGTCCAACCGCGTGTCAATCACATCACCATCGCGTACGTACCATCACATAACCATCGCGTACATAAATGATTCAGAATGTATCACAATGGACCAAAACACAATAGTTTTTGCCACCGTGTCCGAAGAGAGGCTGTATCTTTCTGAAGATGGATTAGAGCCTCCACCATTTTATCGTTTAGTGTTCTTGGACCTGCATTTGGGTAGTTCATACAAATTGTGTTACCGGACTCCACCATTTTCACTTATGTGTTGTTTTCTTATCTAGGTAATAGGCTTGAATGGTTTAAATGTTTCTTTAGAGACAAGCATTAGTTAACAAAGAAAAAACTAAATGATTTGGCTCGCGAATTTGAAACAATTAAGATAGTTGTCCACCAAGCTTGAAGTAATAACATCACAGGCTCGTTATGTATAGCATTGCAGAGGGTCACCATTTTATAAGTCGTTCTATGTATGAACAGACCTTAGAATATTGATCACAGATAAATATTCTCACCAACCAGACCTTGCACGGCAAAAGAAAAGTATTATATATGTCTGTGTATATATACATGGCTATTGACCAGGTGCATACTCCATCCTTCACTAGAGTCAGCACTGAGGTTGAGCGCCATGACTAATAATCTTCTAGACCCACTATTAGCAACGACGACGTGAGACTCAACGAAAAAATGAGAGGCTTACTTGAGAATGGGAGGAATCGAGAATGAAACACTTCGAGCCATCCGGAGACAGCGTAATCATATGTTAGTCTCCCTAGCACACCACCATTCTCTACTCTCCATAAGCTCAACCATTTCATGGGCACACAGCCGGAAGTAACTTACCTTCAGAAAATACCGTACCACCAAGAACATTGTACCTTGAAGTTCGTGGTGTGACTTGAAGATGTGGGGCAGACCATCCTGTCCGTCCAATTTCCTTGTCACCTTGATAATCTAGAGAAGCAAATAGTGGCACCAAAAAACACATGCAGATGACTGCACGTGGAGAGTCGGATATGGGATGTCGTGCTTGTGCTCAGCCTCTCATCCCGTTGGTGGTTAAGCCGCATTTGGTCACCGTGCGCACCTGAAGTCAGGTCCAAGTTGTGCTCTTCAAATAAATTGCTTGCACTCAGCAAAGGCAAGGGGTTGTCAATCTCTTTCTTGGCAGTTATAAGATTAAAAGCAAGTAGTGACATGGCAATGTGGCAAAAAAGTAAACAGGCAAAAAGAGCAATTGTGGGTGTTTTTTATGATGGAAAATATATCCGGGGACCATAGGTTCACTGCTGGCATCTCTCTCGAAAGCATGTAGTGGCATGCTTGCGCTGCTACAGATAAAGATGGTGGAGAAGTCTCCGATGACCCATGGTTCCGCACTAGGCGAGGCTGGAGCGGGTGCTAGTGGGTGCTCCAGTTGGTCACGCAGCCCGGCGTGGCGGCGACTAGCAATGGTCTTGTATCCTAGGCTTCACTAGGTGGTGTATCTAAAGATGGTGGCCTCTTCATGCACTCCTCGTCCTGCCCCGCCGTCTATCGACCCCGACGGCCTTTGGTTTGCTGGATCTAGTGGCTGGTTGGGGAAGTTGGGGATGGGGATCCTGGATCACAAGAAACCCTTTGCCAGTGGCAGCGATCACGATGCCGATGGCGTTGCGCATCGTTCTCCTTCTAGTAGGATACATTGAGGTCAATACCACCCCCCCCCCCCCCCCCCCCGGCGCCTATGTATCATGGGAGATTGCTCAAAATCTGTTGGATTGGGTGGCGGTAATGGTTCGACATTTATTTTATTCTAGAAGGTGTCGCGTTGGGATACTGGGGCTGAGGTCGGGTCATCAACATTGTGATGGGCAGCAGCTGGCGGTTGCTCTGCTCCGTTTCTTTAATGGTTATTCCGTTAGGCAGCTACTGGTGTGCGCTATGGGTAGAGGTTTTCTTTGTGAGGTGAGGTCACCGCGCTCGCCGCCCGCTCCACGGCAACCTATTGGTCTTCTTCATTCATGCTCGGTGGTGAGCTGCCCAATCTGCCGACGGTGGGTACTCTCCGGTCATGGGCGAGAGGGCAAGGTCCTTCTTCGGAAGCACAACGGATGTCGTGAGAACAGTGTTTGACCTCATGGTAGCTGACAAAGGATGGTCTTACTCCGGCGGGGGGCTCGTCCCCATTAATTTGTCATAACGATGGCAAGATATAAGATTCGCCAAGGTCCTCAATGCTCAAGCATGTTCTTGGTGCATTTCAAGCACGTCGGCTATTCTTGAACATCTTCTATGTTTTTGTTATTGACTTTTTTGCCTTCGTTGTAATGCTCGGTGTTTTTGTCTTTATCTATAAAGCATGGTAAAATCCTTTTTCGTAATTTGGAAAAAAGTGCTTACTTTTTGGTAGAAAACAATTAGTATGTGCTAATTCAATTGTTCTTTTGCGAACTAGTGGCACCACGCAATACGGTTCCAAGGATAGCTTGCTCTTAGTGGACAGTGGGTTGGTGAAACTAGATGATACACCGCGCGTTGCTGCGGGGATTGGTTGTAATCTATTTTGATGAAATTTATATGAAATTTAAAATAGATACAATAGATTGTATTTGATTGTTATACAATTGTGTGTGTGTGTATATATATATATATATAAGTAGTTTTTTTCATGCTTGTTGAGAGAAATATAATTAGCGTGATTGATGTGGTGGCATATGTCGGGTTTGGGATGTGCCATGTTGACAGAGACTATAAATGGCACGTCACATGCATGTTGAGAGAAATAATTAGTGGAATGATGAGATGACATGTGTGGTAGGATGGCACGTGTGCATGTTGAAAGAATTAAGATTGTGGGGACCAAGTATTTAGGTATATAGGATAGGATATGCAATACGATCGAGTATCACCTCTTCTCCACAGCTAGCCTGTTCTCTCTTGTAAACATAGAAATGGAGTAATTTCTCAAACTGAATCTGCATATGTACCTTTTCAATGCATTTTAGAAAAATAGCTCAAAGTGATTGAGAGTTTTCAATAACGGGCTATAGTGCTGGTATAGCTATTATAGCAGGGTCTCAGACTAAACGACACCTATGTGCTTCAGGGGAAACCGTAGGTCCGGCTCCTTCGGACTGGATGGCGACGGCGTCTTGGCATGGTCTTCCATCTTGAAGGTGCTATCTTGCTCGCTAGCAGTGTCCGCGGTCTTGACTCCGACAATGTTGGTGACATTTGTTCGTCTTTGCCGCTCTTTGTTTGGGCATGGTAGGTTTAGCTGTGTTGTATCTTCTCTTCCG
Organism: Thinopyrum elongatum; assembly: GCA_011799875.1. Classification (NCBI taxonomy): domain Eukaryota; kingdom Viridiplantae; phylum Streptophyta; class Magnoliopsida; order Poales; family Poaceae; genus Thinopyrum; species Thinopyrum elongatum. The sequence goes on along the minus strand of CM022303.1, from coordinate 32,465,118 downwards.
GCCGAGCATCCCTTGTCTTTCTGCTCCGGACAGCATATTCACGTCTGTCTGTGTTCGTGTCATGTGTTGTACCCCTATTTGTACTCATTCTGCTCCTTCTATCAATGCAATGACAAGCAAGCTTCGCGTATTCGTGAAAAAATGTACAATTTAGTGGTTTTAGTGGGATATAAGGCTGATTCAGCTTACTTTGAAGCTGTCTTGCAGCCTGCTATTTTAAACTTTGGTTACAAACTCAGTCTCCATTGTTGCCTGTACTAAAGTGTAACCATTCAAGTTGTACGTCGACCGTTCAGTCTAACTTCCTACACTGTTCAGCATGGGAGACAGAGTCATTAAATATGAAGTACTAGTATTTTGAAGTATTTCTGAAATAAGTTTATGCAACTGCCAAGAGTGTATTCCTTAAAGTCTAACCATTCGAGTTGTACGTTGAAAGGTTCAGCCTAACTTCCTACTCTGTTCAGCATGGGAGACAGACTCATTATATAAGAAGTACTAGTATTTTGAAGTATTTCCCAAATAAATCTTTGCAGCTACCAAGAGTGTATTCGTTACAATATATATACCACCAGTGACATGTCACGCTCTGTTCACATTGCACGAGTCATTTTGGCACATTTCTCTACTCCGCAACATGTTAGGCAAAATAATACAAGAAAAAAGAAGAGGGAAACACTAGATTAAGAATAGACGGCATCGGGATGAGAGCCCCTAGTGAGACAAGCCCGTCTGGTAATGCAAATTATATTTGTTTCGCTAGGCCAGGGTTTGTATTCGCTTGGAGCAGGATTTAATTCAGTGTAGCAAAGACAACAGTGAGACACCTGAACATTTGTTGTACCACCGCCTCTAAAGCACGCATGGCATACTTGTGGTGGCGCTCTGCTCCTTTTTTCCCTCTTTGTAACTTTGGGGAGTTGACCTACGAGGTGCGAGTGGGATTTTTCCTAAGTGGGATTTTCGCTCTCTTGTACTCCCTCCGTTACTAAATATAAGTCTTTTTAGAGATTTCAATAAGAACTACATACGGATGTATATAGACATATTTTAGAGTGTAGATTCAATCATTTTGCTCCGTACGTAGTCCGCATTGGAATCTCTAAAAAGACTTATATTTAGGAACGGATGGAGTAGCTGCCTAGTCATGAGGAATGAGAATAGAAAAGAGGGAGAGAGCCGCTGTTTGACTCGGAGATGTTGGGCTCAGCTAGGAGTGCCTCGTTGTCGCATGCCACCACATACTATCACGGGACGATCAGCTAATCGTCACCGGCATCCACGGCCAGCTCTTCACGGTAGATGCCATCGGTGCCCAACATATTTAGTAAAGTATTGTGATTATAAGAAAACACTAGATCACTGATGGCGCGTGTTGCCGCGCCCGTCTACTTTTCCAATGGAATGATAGGACTTTTATGAATATATAGTCATAAAACATGCTATCAAAAACACAGTGGCAAAAAAACACTGAAGTTACATTTGTATAAACTGCCTATATATTGGACATCAATAGGGAGGAGCCAAGTAGTGCCATGGTAGGAGAGGACTGGGTTTTTTTAACTCTTAACTTGAGTTTGCTTCAAGTTTGGTCTCACACATGAGGAATTTTAATTCAGAATTTGAGACGTTGCTGGATATTCATTTTTTCGGTAATTGTTCATAATCAAGGCAGCATCATAGATGATCTCCCGTAATATTGTCAGAAGCTGGATCATTGCAAGCACAAAGCATACACATGATAACAGTGGGTCATGTAAACATTCATTGCCATAACTTTGGATGATTCAGCCCTGGAGAACTGGCAGCAGGGCCGGGCCCATAGTTGTGCAAAGTGTGCGGCCCGCACAGGGCCCATAAATTTTGGGGGCCCCAAATTTTTATAGGCCTAGTATGTATTTCTCAAAGAAAAAAGGTTGTTCCTGGCCCTAAGCGCTGGGTCGCCGGTGTCCACGACTCCGCGTGAGTCGAGGGGGCGAGCGAGGCCGCTGCTCAATCCCACGCTGTCCCAGGGATTGTCACACCTCATCAAAAGGAAAAAAAGGGATCGTCAGGATGGGAGTCAACAGTGCCGTCGATTGCAGAATTCTAATCGCTAACACAAGCCCTCGCGCACAACGACTCCTACATATCGGCGCCGCCGTCACCTGGCAGTTGCCGCATCGCCATCTGCCGGTCTCTCTGCGCCGCCGGCAGCAACGCAGCATCTCGCCGATCTATCACACCTCGCAGGTAAGCTCCATTGATCCGGCCTCCTTGCTCTTATTTTGTACCCCATCCATGCTGCTAGTGTTGGGGCTGCTAGTGCTGGGGACTCGGGTTGGGGAATTTACATTTAGATCTCTTCCAAAACACTCAGATGCATCGACAGAAAGAACATAAACAAACCAGTATGCAACTACAGAGGACTTACAGGAAACTACAGTCTACAGGGCAAGCTGTTCGTACTTTCAGCGCTCCTGGAAATTTATAAGACATAAGTAAATTTATTGGTAAAAAAAAGTAAATTTATTACTAATTTAGTTTGCAATGCACTATTGAACCATTTTATTCATCCTCTACCTACATATATACATGCCGTATCCCCGTAAGTCCATTTTTGGAAAATGTTGTTATCCTGTTGTGGCGCCCCCGGCTCAATCGTACACTAATCATGCACGCAAACGTGTACGATCAAGATCAGGGACTCACGGGAAGATATCACAACACAACTCTAAAACATAAATAAGTCATACAAGCATCATAATACAAGCCAGGGGCCACGAGGGCTCGAATACAAATGCTCGATCATAGACGAGTCAGCGGAAGCAACAATATCTGAGTACAGACATAAGTTAAACAAGGTGCCATAAGATGGCTAGCACAAACAGGGATACAACAGATCGAACAGGCGCAGGGCCTCCTGCCTGGGATCCTCCTAACTACTCCTGGTCGTCGGCGTCCTGGACGTAGTAGTAGGCTCCGCCCTGGTGGTAGTAGTCGTCGAAGGTGGCGTCTGGCTCCTGGGCTCCAACATCTGGTTGCGACAACCAGCAAGGAGGGAAAGGGGGAAAGGAGGGGGAAAGCAACCGTGAGTACTCATCCAAAGTACTCGCAAGCAAGGATCTATACTACATATGCATGGTATATGTGTAAAGAGGCAATATCGGTGGACTGAACTGCAGAATGCCAGAATAAGAGGGGGATAGCTAGTCCTGTCGAAGACTACGCTTCTGGCAGCCTCCATCTTGAAGCAATAGAAGAGATTAGTTGGAAGTTAACCAAGCAACAACGTATAGCATAATCCTACCCGTCGATCCTCTCGTCGCCACCATGCGAGAGAGCGACCATCGGGTTATATCTGTCACTTGTAAGGGTGTGTTTTATTAAGTATCCATTTCTAGTTGTCATGAGGTCGGAATACAACTCCGGGTCGTCCTTTTACCGAGGACACGGCTATTCGAATAGATAAACTTCCCTGCAGGGGTGCACCACATATTCCCCAACACGCTCGATCCCCTTTGGCCGGACACACTTTCCTGGGTCATGCCCGGCCTCGGAAGATCCACACGTCACAGCCCCACCTAGGCTCAACAGAGAGGTCAGCACGCCGGACTAATCCTAGGCACTCTGGGGTCTGGGCCCATCGCCCAGTGCGCTCCTGCACGTTGCGTACGTGGCCGCGAGCAGACCTAGCAACCCACACGATCACGGCGGTTACGTTATCGCGGTCCAACACGGCGCGCGCCGCTCAGTCGCTGACGTCAAGAAGGCTTCAGCTGATACCACGACGCCGGGATACCCATAACTACTCCCGCGTAGTTGGTTAGTGCGTATAGGCCAGTGGCCAGACTCAGATCAAATATCCAATCTCGTTAAACGTGTTATTATGAAGTAAACGCGAACGCCGACTAGGGCCTGGCCCACCTGTCTCCTAGGTGGTCTCAACCTGCCCTGTCGCTCCGCCACAAAGATCCACACAAAGGGCCGTTGGGACAAAGGTCCTTTCAGCCCCCAATCCGTGAATCACTCGCGGGTACTCTTCGAGCCGACCCGACTTTAGTCACCATCTGTATAGTATGTAAATATGTATAGTATACACCCGTGATCACCTCCCGAGTGATCACGGCCCGATAGTATAGCAAGGCAGACTGACAAGAATGCAGGGCCAATGATGATAAACTAGCATCCTACACTAGGCATTTAGGATTGCAGGTAAGGTATCAACAACAGTAGCAACAATGACAGGCTATGCAGCAGAATAGGATTAACCGAAAGCAGTAACAGACTACACTACTCTAATGCAAGCAGTATAGAGAAGAATAGGCGATATCTGGTGATCAAGGGGGGGGCTTGCCTGGTTGCTCTGGCAAGAGAGGGAGGTCGTCAACGGGCTGCTCGTCAGTAGCGTAGTCGTACTCGACAGCAGCGACGTCGGTCTCGGCGTCTATCGAGAGAGAAGGAGGGGGAGAGAAACAATAAATTCACGGCAATAATGCAAACAATATGTATGACATGTCTAAATGATATGCCGGGGTGTTCTACTGCCTAACTAAATGATTTAGTTAATTTAGGAATTTATTCGGATTTATTTAATTAAAGTTGGACACTATTCATTTATCGAAATCGGTCTAATTGTTCAACGTTCTTATAGCTGCGGGCATCTGACGGGAATACAGAGGGCGTATCCGGGTTCGTATCGTCGTTCTGAGCAAGTTTCATGTACAAAGTATTTTCATCGGAGTTACGGTTTAAAAGATATGATTTTCTAAAGTTTTTATTAATTTCTGAAATTTAATTAATTATTTAATTCAACATTATCCGAAACAGTGATTGATGACGTCAGCATGACATCATGCTGACGTCAGCAGCCACCTGACAGGGTGGGTCCCACCTGTCATAGGCTGTTAGGTTAATTAGGTTTAATTAATTTAATTACTGATTAATTAACACTAATTAGTTAATTAGATTAACCTAATCAGGATTAATTAACTAATTAATTAATTAATTATTTTAATTATTTATTTTTATTTAATCTTAATCCCTTTTTTTTTAAACGTTTTCGGGGCGGGGCCCCACTGCCAGCGGGCCAGGGGGGGGTCGGGGCCCACCGGGCAGTGGCCCATACGGCCACACGGGGCGGGCGTGGGCGCAGCCCGAGCGGGCGCGTCCAGGGTGCGCCCGGGCGCTGGCCACGGGCGCCGGCGAGGCGCGGCTGGATGGGTCGGTGGTGAGCGCGGGGCCACGGCGAGCGATGCGGGCGAGCGCGCGGGCGAGGTGTGGGGGCGCGCGCGCGTGCGGGTGGCCGCGGCGAGCGGAGGCAGAGGCGAGAGGACGAGCGGCAGCGGCGGCTGGAGTGGGCGCGAGCGGGGCGCGCGCAGCGCGGTCGGGCGCGAGCCGGGGCGCGGCGACGCGTGAGCATGCGCGCAGCGCGGTGAGCGGCGGCACGGGGGCGCGGTGCGCGCGGCGAGGTGCGGGAGCAGAGAGGGGGAGGCCTGGGGCCTCACCGTGCTCGTAGGGACGGGGCAGCGGGGGGTCGGGGCGGTCGACGGGGACGACGGCGACGGAGACGAGGTGCAGGCCGGCGGGGAGGCGCGGGCTCCGGGCGGCGGCGAGGTCGTCGCGGCGTCGGGCGACGGGATCGGGGGTTTGCCCCGATCCAGATCCAGTCGAGGGAGGGGGCGACCGAGCGATAGGCGGCTGGTCGGGGAAGAGGAGAGGACAGGGCGACGTCGGCGTGGCGGCGGCGTCGGCGCTGGCCGATCGGCGCGGGAGCGGGGTGGCGTCGGCGAGCGGCGTCGGCCCGATCCAGTTTCTGGATCGGGGGGGGCGAACGAGTGAGGAGGGGGTGTCGGTGAGGCTAGGGTTTGGCCGGGGGCCTTATAGGCCAGGGGCGACGCAGGTGGGCCGGCCGGCTGGGCTTCGGCCCAGTTGGGCCGGGGGGGGCGTTGCTCTTTTTTCCTTTTCTGTTTCTTTTTCCTTTTTCTTTATTCTCTTTTCTCCACTGTTAAATGTTTAGGCCCCAAATGGCTTTTGTAAAAAGTGTGACCTATTTCATAAATACCAGTGCATTATTCCCTAACACCTAAAATTAGTTTGGACAAAACATAATTCCATATTTATTTCAGATTCAATAAATGGTTATTAAATATTATCTTTATCCACTGTTTGAGGTTGTTCGAGTCACTTATCCAATTCCAATGATGTTGGTTTCAATTTTAGAATAGCCTCTGGAATATTTGCTATATATCTAACATTTTAGCTCCTATGTTGGACAACTTTCATATTCCACTTTCATTTAAATTTGAATTTGACTTAGGAGTTGAAATGCAATGTGATGCTAATGATGATTATGCATAGTCGATCATGCTAACATGTCGTTATCAAAAGTGATTACTGTTGCTAATCACCGGGGGTGTTACAACTCTCCTCATCTATTAAGAATTCTCGTCCCGAGAATTAAGAGGAAGACTGAAAGAAAGAGGGGTATTCTTCGCGAAGACGATCCTCGCGTTCCCAAGTGGCTTCATCTTCAGAATGATTTGACCACTGAACCTTGAGGAACTTGATTGACTTTTGACGTGTTCGACGCTCAGCTTGATCAAGAATACGGATGGGATATTCTGGATATGACAGATCTTCCCGTAATTCAAGCACTTCATGATCCACAGCTCGAATAGGATCCTTGAAGCAGCGGCGGAGTTGGGATACATGAAAGACGTCATGTACTTGAGAAAGGTTTGGCGGCAATTGCAACTGATATGCCACTTCTCCTCGACGGGCAAGAATACGGAACGGGCCAATGTAGCGAGGGGCTAACTTGCCTTTGATTCCGAACCGATGAGTGCCTTTCAACGGAGTGACGCGGAGGTAAGCTTGCTCGCCAGGTTGATAGACTACTTCCTGGTGCTTTCGGTCATAGTTGCTCTTCTGACGAGACTGGGCAGATTTCAAATGTTCACGAACAATGCGGACTTGGTCTTCTGCTTGCTGAATAATGTCCGGTCCGACGAGTGAGCGTTCCCCAGTTTCTGACCAATTCAGAGGGGTTCGACACTTACGACCGTATAGAACTTCAAACGGTGCCATCTTCAGACTAGCTTGATAGCTATTGTTGTAAGAGAATTCGGCATACGGGAGAGATTCCTCCCATTTCTTACCAAAGGAGATGACGCAAGCTCGAAGCATATCTTCGAGCACTTGATTAACTCGTTCAACTTGACCCTGTGACTGAGGGTGAAAAGCGGTGCTGAAAGACAGATGAGTTCCCATAGCTTCTTGGAAACTATTCCAGAATCTGGAGGTGAAGAGGCTGCCACGATCAGAACTGATCTCCAACGGAACACCGTGGAGTGACACAATTCGGGAAACATACAAGTCTGCTAACTGGCTAGCAGTGATTGTCTCCTTAACAGGCAGAAAGTGGGCAACCTTAGAGAATCGGTCAATGACGACAAATATAGCATCATTACCCTTCTGGGATTTGGGAAAACCAGTAATGAAATCCATTTGGACCTTGTCCCATTTCCATTCAGGAATTGTAAGGGGTTGCAGAGTTCCTGCGGGCCTTTGATGTTGAGCTTTAACGCGGCGGCAAACGTCACACTCAGAAACATAACGAGCAATGTCTCGCTTCATATTAGGCCACCAGTATCTCTGACAAATGTCACGGTACATCTTTGTGCTACCAGGGTGAATGGACAAGGGAGTGTCATGAGCTTCCTTCATAACGTTTTCCCTCTCATTCTTGAACTTGGGTATGAAGAGACGGTGTTGGAAAAATACGATCCCATCTGCATCAAGATGGAATTCCGACGGCTTTCCTTTCTCGAGGTATCGCTTGATTTTTTCAACTTCAGTGTCATACCTTTGCATAACCTTAATGCCGTGTTCTAAATCTGGTTCGACAACCAGGGTATTGAGATAACCCTGTGGAACAATATGGAGGTTCAATTTACGAAACTCTTCATAAAGAAGAGGTTGTGATTCCTGAACCATATGGTTGCTGCAATAAGCCTTGCGGCTCAAAGCATCGGCCATTACATTTGCCTTGCCAGGGGTGTATGAGATATTCATATCATAATCGGCTATTGTCTCGAGCCATCTTTGTTGACGAAGGTTCAGATCCGGTCGAGTATATAAATACTTCAAACTTTGATGATCCGTATATATCTCACAACGGTTACCGAGAAGGTAATGTCGCCATAGCTTCAGGGCATAAATAACCGCAGAAAGTTCGAGATCGTGCACTGGGTAATTTTCTTCGTGAGGACGCAATTGTCGGGAGGCATAAGCAATCACCTTGCGTTCTTGCATTAGGACACAGCCTAATCCTTGACGGGAGGCATCGCAGTATATCACGAAATCCTTTTGGGAATCCGGGGGTGCTAATACTGGGGCAGATGTCAATTTATCTTTTAGTGTCTGAAAGCTTTCTTGACATTTTTCTGTCCACTCAAATTTAACACCTTTGTGAAGCAGATATGTCAATGGTTTTGCAATCTTGGAAAAGTTCTCAACGAATCGACGGCAATAACTAGCAAGTCCGAGAAAACTTCTGACTTGCTTAACATTCTTCGGGGGAGTCCAGTCAAGAATAGCCTGAACTCGTTCGGGGTTAACAGCAATTCCATCCTTGGAAATCACATGTCCAAGGTAAGTTACTTCAGAAAGCGAAAATTCACATTTGGAATACTTGGCATACAACTGGTGTTCTCGGAGCCTTTCTAGTACCAAACGGAGGTGTTCAGCATGTTCTTCTTTATTCTTAGAATAAATCAGGATATCATCCAAATAAACCACGACGAATTTGTCGAGGTAATCCATGAATATATAATTCATCAGACAGGAGAAAGTTGCTGGAGCATTCGTTAGGCCAAATGACATGACGGTGTATTCATAGGAGCCATAACGAGTGACGAATGCAGTCTTGGGAATATCCTCTTCACGGGCACGGATCTGGTGATAACCCCAGTTGGGCCGTGGGGGGGGGGGGTTGCTCTTTTTTTCTTCTTCTCTGTTTTCTATTTCTTTTCCTTTTTCTTTTATTTATTTATTCCCTTTACTCTGCTAGTAAATAGCTAGGCCTCAAAATGGTTTTTGTAAAACATGAGACCTAGTTCATAAATACCAGTGCATTATTCCCTAACACCTAAAATTAGTTTGGACAAAATATAATTCCATATTTATTTCAGATTTAATAAATGGTTATTAAATATTATCTTTATCCACTGTTTGAGGTTGTTCGAGTCACTTATCCAATTCCAATGATGTTGGTTTCAATTTTAGAATAGCCTCTGGAATATTTGTTATTTATCTGACATTTTAGTTTCTATGTTGGACAACTTTTATATTCCAATTTCATTTAAATTTGAATTTGACTTAGGAGTTGAAATGCAATATGATGCTAATGATGATTATGCACTATTAATCATGATGACATGGCCTCATCAAAAGGGTGATCACTGTAGCTTAATACAGGGGGTGTTACAAATCTCCTCCACTACAAGAAATCTCGTCCCGAGATTTAGGAGGTAGAAAGAAACAAAGCGGGGTATTCATCGCGAAGACGATCCTCGCGTTCCCAAGTGGCTTCATCCTCAGAATGGTTTGACCACTGAACCTTGAGGAACTTGATAACCTTCTAGCGTGTGCGACGCTCGGCTTGATCGAGAATGCGGACCGGATGCTCTTTATAAGAGAGGTCTTGTTGCAGTTCAAGCAATTCGTGATCTACTCCGCGGATAGGGTCTTTGAAGCAGCGGCGGAGTTGTGATACGTGGAACACATCGTGAACCTGAGAAAGGTTCGGTGGAAGTTCCAACTGATATGCCACTCTACCATGCCTTTCAAGAACAGTGAAAGGACCAATATAGCGAGGAGCTAGCTTGCCCTTGATCCCGAATCGGTGTGTACCTTTCATCGGTGTGACTCGAAGATAAGCCTTTTCGCCAGGTTGATAGACCATATCTTTGTGTTTGCGGTCATACTGACTCTTTTGACGTGACTGAGCAGTCTTCAAATGCTCGCGGACAACGCGAACTTGATCTTCGGCAAGTTGGATAATATCCGGACCGAAGAGTGGACGTTCCCCAGTTTCTGACCAATTTAGAGGGGTTCGGCACTTTCGTCCGTACAATACTTCGAAGGGGGCCATCTTCAGACTGGCTTGATAGCTGTTATTGTAAGAGAATTCGGCATATGGGAGAGATTCTTCCCAATTCCTTCCGAAGGATATGACACAAGCTCGAAGCATGTCTTCGAGAACTTGGTTGACTCGTTCAACTTGTCCTTGAGACTGAGGGTGAAAAGCGGTGCTGAAGGACAGATGAGTTCCCATAGCTTCTTGGAAGCTTGCCCAGAATCTTGAAGTGAATAAGCTGCCACGGTCTGAACTGATAACCAGTGGAATACCGTGAAGTGAAACAATTCTGGACATGTAGAGAGTTGCGAGCTGACTAGCAGTGATCGTCTCTTTGACGGCTAGAAAATGTGCAACTTTGGAAAGTCGGTCAATGACGACAAGAATAGCATCATTACCTTTCTGTGATTTGGGAAATCCAGTGATAAAGTCCATTTCAACATGGTCCCATTTCCATTCAGGAACAGCAATTGGTTGCAGAGTTCCGGCGGGCCTTTGATGTTCTGCCTTGACGCGACGGCAAACATCACATTCAGCAACATAGCGAGCAATGTCTTGCTTCATGTTTGACCACCAGAATCTTTGACGGATGTCTTGGTACATCTTGGTACTGCCGGGATGAATAGACAACGGAGTGTCGTGAGCTTCTTGCATGACCTCCTGAGTCATACCCAGGTTACCTTTAGAGGGGACCACTAGACGACTTTTAAAGAACAAGGTGCCAGTATCATCAATAGTGAAGAACGAAGGCCTTCCTTCAGCGAGATAGCGCTTAATCTTGTGGGCTTGAGAGTCATAATCCTGCAGCGTCTTGATGCTGTCCACGAGATCTGGTTTAGCAACCAGGGTATTAAGAGAACCCTGGGAAACAACGTGGAGGTTCATTTTGTAGGAACCTTCAGGAGGGGGAGCGAGTGCTCCAGGAGGAACAATGTGGAGATTCAGCTTTCTGAATTCTTCAATAAGCGAAGGTTGAACTTCGTGAAACTGGAGGTGACTGCAATAAGACCTGCGGCTCAAGGCATCGGCCATTACATTAGCCTTGCCAGGGGTATAAGAAATACCCAAGTTAAAATCCGCTACGGTCTCCATCCATCTCTGTTGACGGAGGTTCAGGTCTGGCTGAGTGAACAGATACTTCAGACTTTGATGATCGGTGTAGATCTCGCAACGATTACCGAGAAGGTAATGTCGCCACTGTTTTAGTGCATGGATGACGGCAGCAAGCTCGAGGTCATGTACTGGGTAATTCTCTTCGTGCGGACGCAATTGACGCGAAGCATAAGCAATTACTCTGCGGTCTTGCATTAGGACACCGCATAATCCTTGACGGGATGCATCACAATAGATGACAAAATCCCTCTGGGAATCAGGAGGGGCAAGCACTGGGGCAGAAGTCAGCTTGTCTTTGAGCGTCTGGAAACTTTCCTGACACTTTTCCGTCCAATCGAACTTGACGCCTTTATGAAGCAGGTTAGTCAGGGGCTTGGCGATCTTGGAGAAGTTCTCGACAAATCGACGGCAATAGCTGGCGAGTCCGAGAAAACTTCGAACTTGCTTGACGTTCTTTGGAGGAGCCCAAACAAGAATAGCCTGAACTCGCTCGGGGTTGACGGCAATACCATCCTTGGAGATTACATGCCCAAGGTATGTTACTTCGGGAAGCCAGAATTCACACTTGGAAAACTTAGCATATAGTTGATGCTCTCGAAGTTTTTCCAGAACAAGTCGAAGATGTTCAGCATGTTCCTCTTTGTTCTTGGAGTATACTAGGATATCATCCAGGTAAACCACGACGAACTTGTCAAGGTATTCCATGAATATATAATTCATCAGGCGGGAGAATGTGGCGGGAGCATTGGTTAAGCCGAATGACATGACAGTGTACTCGTATGAGCCATATCGAGTAACGAAGGCGGTCTTTGGGATATCCTCTTCACGAACACGGATCTGGTGGTAACCCAACCTTAAGTCGAGTTTAGAGAACACTGATGAACCCGCCAGTTGATCATACAGATCGTTTATCCGAGGAAGGGGATATTTGTTCTGGATGGTTGCTTGGTTGATAGGACGGTAATCTTGGACCAATCGGTTTGAGCCATCCTTCTTCCTGACAAAGAGAGAAGGTGCTCCCCAAGCAGAGGAACTTGGGCGAATGAAACCCTTACGAAGTGAAGCGTCGATTTCCTCCTTAAGTTCAAGGAGTTCATGCGGCGGCATCTTGTAGGGTCGCTTGGCGATAGGAGTGGTGCCTGGTTTCAAGTCGATGACAAATTCGACAGCTCGAGCAGGGGGTATCCCTGGGAGTTCTTCTGGGAAAACACCTTGGAATTCGCGAACAACTGGAATGCTCTCGATGCCTTCAAGTGGTGATGCGTTTAACGCATTCAAGGCATAAAGCCTCGCCTCGGCATTTTGGATGATTTGAGCCTGGTAGCTTATTATTTCATCAGAAGGGTGTAGAAGATGGACGATCTTCGTGGCGCAAACTATAGAAGCAGTATGCGCTTTCAACCAATCCATTCCGAGAATGAGGTCGATACTACAAGACTTTAGTATGAAAGGGGAGGCGTGAAACTCCAGCCCTTCAATTTCAACGGTGACGTCGTTGCTACCCATGGAGGTTTGACATTGACCCGCGGGGGTGTGTATTACTATTGCAGTGTTCATGACCTCACATTTAATGTCGTGTTTGTATGCAAACTCTTCGGACATGAATGAATGCGATGCTCCCGAATCAAATAAAACAGAAGCTGGTACTGAATTAACAAGGAGAGTACCCATCACGGTGGCAGGCTGGTCCTGAGCTTCATTGAAATCGGTGTGGTTGGCCTGAATACGCCCATAAGTCTTGGCATTGTTGTTGCGAGGCTGATTGTTCCTACGGTCAGTTGCTGGAAGTGCCAGTTGGTTCTGGTTCTGAATGCAGTTCCTGGAAAAATGACCTGGCTGCCCACACTTGTAGCACAGACTATCATTGGGATTGGGAGCAGGAGCTCGGGGTGGTGGAGCTGGAAGTCCTGGCTGTCTAGGTGGTGGAGGCAGACGCGGTGCAGTATAGGACCGTCTTGGAGCAGGTGCAGCTGGACGGTACACGCTGTTTGGAATCCAGATCCGACGCTTCTGTGCAGGCTGGCTCGAAGATGAACCGGTGTCACGGTTGCGCCTAAGAGATCCCTGGTGTGCCTGCAGACCAGTCTCGACCTGGATAGCCTTGTTCACCAAGATGGAGAAATTTTCAAATTCATGCACAAGGAGCGCTAGCTTGATGTCAGCTTGAAGTCCTTCGCGAAACCTTTCCTGACGGCGAGCATCAGTGGGAATGTCTTCTTCAGCATAGCGGGATAATTCCAGAAACTCCCGCTGATAAGCTTCCACTGTCTTGTTGCCCTGGGTGAGGTTGCGGAACTCTTGCTTCTTCCGGTCCATGATTCCCTGAGGAATGAAACGGGCACGGAAGGCAGCTTGGAAATCCGGCCAAGTGATGACTGTGCCAGCTGGTTGAGTGCGCCTGTGGCTGTCCCACCATTGAGCAGCGGGGCCCTTGAGAAAGAAGGAGGCGAAGCTGACATAGTTTGCAGGGGCAACGCCACCAGATTCCAACTCATAGGTGATGTCGCGAAGCCAGTCATCCGCATCCAGGGGCTGAGTTGAGCCGCGGTAGACGGTTGGGTTGAGGCGCATAAAGTCCTGCAGGGTCCCTGGGCCTGGATACTGGTTCATATTGGGACGAGGAAACTGATCCATGATCCCTTGCATGAACTGACGTTGCAGTTCAAATTGCTGCATCATTCCAGCCATATAGTTCGGCGGTGGTGGATCGTTGGCACCACGGCCACGACCACGACCAGCGGGTCTAACCATCCTGCTAATTTACAACAGGGGGTAGTTTAGTAAAAGCAAGCGCGAGTGCTTAGTGACAAGCATGATGTAACACGACAATACTCCAAGCAGCGTTATAGATACATAACAGTAGTCGATTAAGACATACAGATCCATACACAACGTCGGGTACAAGCGGACAGCATAACGGCGCAATTTCATAAACTGGACATGCTAGGCGGCGCGCAGGCACGCGGTAAGGAAGTACACAACGAGACATAGCAAAGGCTACATCAACGTCGGGAAAAACTGGTGGGGCGAGGAATCTGCAAGTGACAACACAGGGTGCCCTCGATGAAAGGATCCTGTAAGCAGAACCTGGCCCACAATCTCGAAGCAAGGGGGGAAATTTTCAGAACTCCGGTGGATGTGATCACGAGACCCTAAGTGTCGGCGTTAGAAAAATTCATTTAACCCGAGTAGAAGAGAGATCAGAGTCCCAGAGTATAGACGAGGAATAAAAGATCCTAATACCACCCAATTGGCGACGTGGGCCCGTAAGCCACACAGCCAAGTTAGTAAAACGGTTTTCTTTGTCTAGACTCAACTTCGGCCAAGGAATTGGAAAGGGGGATTCCTACAGGCAGTCGGCTCTGATACCAACTTGTGGCGCCCCCGGCTCAATCGTACACTAATCATGCACGCAAACGTGTACGATCAAGATCAGGGACTCACGGGAAGATATCACAACACAACTCTAAAACATAAATAAGTCATACAAGCATCATAATACAAGCCAGGGGCCACGAGGGCTCGAATACAAATGCTCGATCATAGACGAGTCAGCGGAAGCAACAATATCTGAGTACAGACATAAGTTAAACAAGGTGCCATAAGATGGCTAGCACAAACAGGGATACAACAGATCGAACAGGCGCAGGCTCCTGCCTGGGATTCCATCATAACTACTCCTGGTCTCGGCGTCATGGACGTTAGAGTAGGCTCCGCCATGGTGGTAGTAGTCTTCGAACTTGTTGGCGTCTGGCTCAGGCGCTCCAACATATGGTTGCGACAACCAGCACGAGGGCAAAGGGGCAAAGGAGGGGGAAAGCAAACCGTGCGTATCATTCAAAGACTCGCAAGCAGGATCTATACTACATATGCAGTGGTATATGGTGTTAAAGAAGGCAATATCGGTGACTGAACTGCAGTAATGCCAGAATAAGAGGGGGATAAGCTAGTCTTGTCGAAGACTACGCTTCTTGTTTTTGTTTGGAAGCCCGCCATCTTGAAGCCATAGAAGCAGATTAGTTGGAAGTACAAGCAACAACGTATAGCATAAATCCTACCCGTCGATCCTCTCGTCGGCCACATGCGACGGAGACGAGGGACCATCGGGTGATATCTGTCACTGTGTAAGGGGTGTTTTATTAAGTATCCATTTCTAGTGTGCATGAGGTCGGAAACAACTCCGGGTCGTTCCTATTACCGAGGGACACGGTATTCGAATAGATAAACTTACCTGCAGGGGTGCACCACATATTCCCCAACCGCTCGGATTCCCCTTTGGCAGGCACACTTCCTGGGTCATGCCCGGGCCTCGGAAGATCCCACACGTCGCAGCCCCACACCGCGGCTCAACAGAGAGGGGTCAGCACGCCGGGACTAAATCCTAGGCACTCTGGGTCTGGGCCCATCGCCCCAGTGCGCTCATGCACGTGCGTGACGCGGGCCCGCGAGCAGACCGCCTAGCAACCCACACGATCACGCTGGCGGGTTACGTCTATAGCGGATCCCAACCGGCGGCGCCGCTCAGTCGCTGACGTCACGAGGACTTCAGCTGAGACCACGACGACGGGATACCATAACTACTCCGCAGTGAGTTGGTTAGTGCGTATAGGCCAGTGGCCAGAATCAGATCAATATCCAATCTCGTGTAAACGTGTTATTATGAAAGTAAACGCGAACGCCGGGATAGGCTGGCACACCTGTCTCCTAGGTGGTCTCAACCTGCTCTGTCGCTCCGCCACAATAAGATCCACACAAAGGGCCGGTGGGACAAAGTTCTTTCAGCCCCAAATCGTGAATCACTCGGGGTACTCTTCGAGCCGAGGCCGAACTTTAGTCACCATCTGTATAGTATGTAATATGTAAATAGTATACGTACACACGCTGATCACCTCCCGATGTGATCCGGCCCGATAGTATAGCAAGGCAGACTGACAAAGAATGCGCGGGCCATGATGATGAAATAGCATCCTACACTAGGCATTAGGATGCAGGTAAGGTTCAACAACAGTAGCAACAATGGAAGGCTATGGCAGCGAATAGGGATTTAACACGCAAGACAGACAGACTCAAGACTTCGTATGCAAGACAGTTATAGTATAGAGAAGATAGAGCGAATCTGTGACAAGGGTGGGGGGCCTTTGCTCGTTGCTCTGGCACGTAGGGGTCGTCAAACAATAGCCGTCGGGGCCACCAGCAGCTGGCGAGGTTCTGTTACCCGGAAGAGAAGAGGGGGAGAACGAAGCAGTAAACACACGGCAATTAATGCAACAGGGATGCATGAGTCTAAAGCAGGGCCAGGGTGATATACAGCTACTAAGCGATTTAGTTAATTTGGGATGAATTATCCGGATTTATTTTAATAGGGTGGACACTATATTTATCGAAATCGGTTACATTGTTCACACGTTCTCAAAGTTGCGGGCATCTGACGGAGAATAGGAGGATGTATTCGGGTCGTATATCATCGTTCTGAGCAAGTTTTTCATGTATAAAATATTTTCATCGGAGTGTTAGGTTTTTAAGATATGTTTTCTAAAGTTTGTTATTAATTTCTGAAATTTTAATTTAATTATTTATCAACATTATCCGAAAACAGGATTGATGAGTCAGCAGACATCATGCTGACGTCAGCAGGTTAATTAAGCTTAATTCTAATTACGTTTAATGAACACTTTAATTAGCTAATTAGATTAACCTAATCAGGATAATAACTAATTTAAGTAACTATTAATTAATTAATATTTCAATATTTATTTTTATTTCTTGTATATTGTTATTACTAATTTTTGTTAATCGTTTTAGGGCTGGGCCCATCTGTCATAGGGCGGGGCGGACTTCGGTTGCTCGGCCTTTCGCGAGTGTCTGTCGGGGCACCGACACGGTCCGGGCAAGCAGCGAGGGGCATCAGAGGAGAGGCCAAAAGGCACACGCGGCGAGGCGAGAGGAGGGACTTGAGGCAAGAAGGGTTGGAGAGGGAGGAAAGGAGAATGAGGCCGAGAGGGAAAGAAGGGAGAGTGGTGATGCTGGTGAGGGAAAGGAGGAGTCGCGTGACGGGGGGCGGTTAGGGAGAGAGAGAGGCCGCGGCGAGAGGGGGCAGGAGAGACGGCGAGGCGAGAGCGCGCGGTCGAGACTGGGGCGAGCGGGGCCGGAGCGGGCGCGGGAGAATGAGCGCTGGTCGAGCGTGGGCGAGCGGGCGGCAGGGGGCGGCCGGGCACGCGCGGGCCGGGCGGCGGCCGGAGGCGGGGAGAAGGGAAGGAAGAGAGGGGAGGAGGTGGCCTCAAAGCGGGGCGCAGGGACGGGCAGCGTGCTCGGGAGGGTGGCCGGAGGAGGGGCAACGGCGGGGGTCTCCGGGCGGGCGGCGTCCAACGGCGACGGCGACAGCGATCCGGGGCGATGGCACGGTCGTTCCGCGATCCCCGATCCCGATCTGGATCGGGAGGTGGGGGTGACGAGGGGGGGAGAGGCAGGAGGACGGGCTGGCGTCGGCGAGCGGCGTCGGCGAGGGAGGGGCAGCGCGGGACGGTCCTGCGCCCGATTGGATCGGGGGGGGGGGTGGGGGGGAGTGAGCGAGGGGGTGGGGAGAGGCGAGGTTGGGTCTATCTGGGGAGCCATATAGAGAGGGGGGCGCAGGTGGGCCGGCCGGCTGGGCTTCGGCCCAGTTGGGCCGGGGGGGGGGGGGTTGCTCTTTTCTTTTTCTTTTCTGTTTCTTTTTCCTTTTCTTTATTCTCTTTTCTCAATCTAGTAAATAGCTAGACCTCAAAATGGTTTTTGTAAAAAGTGTGACCTATTTCATAAATACCAGTGCATTATTCCTTAACACCTAAAATTAGTTTGGACAAAACATAATTCCATATTTATTTCAGACTTAATAAATGGTTATTAAATATTATCTTTATCCACTGTTTGAGGTTGTTCGAGTCACTTATCCAATTCCAATGATGTTGGTTTCAATTTTAGAATAGCCTCTGGAATATTTGTTATTTATCTGACATTTTAGTTTCTATGTTGGACAACTTTTATATTCCACTTTCATTTAAATTTGAACTTGGCTTAGGAGTTGAAATGCAATATGATGCTAATGATGATTATGCACTATTAATCATGATGACATGGCCTCATCAAAAGGGGGATCACTATAGCTTAATACAGGGGGTGTTACACCTGTATTACCATATCCGTGTAACATGGGGAGCAGATTGATCGCAAAACAACGACCATGTAACCGTCGCATAGCATATAGGAGGATCGATCAGCGATTTGGCGACAGTCCTCAGGCCGCTCCTCGATTGGAAACATTATATTATATACATTATAATTTTTTTCTGCGAGATACATATACATTATAATTGCTCCTTAGTTCATTTTTTCTAGTGAGATAGGGCCCCATTTTTTAGTTTTGCACAGGGCCTCGGATTTTGCCGCCCCGGCCCTGACTGGCAGTCTATATAGACAACAGTAATAGAGCATAAAATAATTTCTTGGTGATTTGGTAGTTATACAAGAACACAAAGTAGGCGTACATAGGAATAAGACACTGTTATAATGTAATACATGAGTATAAGTGCTAGCAATTCAGCTTTTCCCGTAGGAGAAGAGGCTAATATGCAGTCAAAAAAGCTATAATTCAGCTACTTTGAATTTTTCGCTTGAGATCACCAGTTCAACTTTTCATGGCCCAGGTGATGTTTCACAATCATTTGTGCCAAACGGCATTGAGAGCCAATGCACCCTAAATCTGGCTGCAATTGGAGAATGTCTTCCAAGATAGAACAACCAGCACAAACTGTAGCGAGTATACTATGTATATCATATTAAATGACAAGAATTTTGTGCAATGTGCAAGATTTCCTTTTTTCTCTCTACGAACATCGCCGCATATAGAGATTTATCTTCCAGGTGTACCACTTCAATACATTATCAGTTTGCACTTGAAAAATATCATAATAAAAGAGTATTCTCTCTGTCAACTTGTATTGTGCTCCTTTATTAGCAACCGAGAAGACAATATGATGACCCAACTACTAAACAGTGCACCTTGTAACTCCAAGGGACAATTATGTTGTAATGCATGAATAAATATAATAACAAAAATTTACAATGTATGTAAATTATAATAATTGGTAGCCTATCACTATTTAAGAGAACATACCTGTTTTTAGCATGGGTATATACAATGAAAAGCTCAGGTAACTCTATATAACACTGCATCACAATATAAGAATGATTAAACAAAGAGCCAAAAGGAAAATGTCAACATTTTGTCCAAAGTACATTCTAAACTGTAGAGTGAACAAAACCTACAAGTCACAGAGTGAAAACAAGTCAAAGCCTTGAAAAGCTGGGTTTTGTTGAACAAAGTGGTAGGAAGATTTATAGAACAGTACACCAATTGATGGATGACAGAGGACAAATTCAGGCAAGATAACAATTTCAAATGACAGTATCACATTCAGCTTTGTGATCTGTAAAACCCACCACCACGCGTACCAATAGAAGTCAGTGTGCTAACCTTTCCTACAAATAGAGCAAGGTTTGTAGTAAAATTCTGTATAAAACAAATGCTCAGATTGGTCAAACAATTGCTCGAACTGCATCCTGCAAATGGCAAGCTTATTTGGTATGCATCTGCAACGAAAACAAAACCCGAGCAGGGTGGCATTTGTAAGCATATTTAGGTAGCCTTCAATCACAAAGAACATTAACCTGTGCAGTCTGCATATTAAATAAGACTAAATATCTTGTGGAAAAAAGAAAGAAAAAACGTACAAATGATTTGCAGATTCCGTGCTGAAAGATCTAGGACTAAGGAGGCTCACTTCCTTCCGAAACAGTAAATTTGTATTTTCTCAGGAGCTGCCAACAAACGAAATAATGTGACATTGGATTGCTTAAAGAAGCAGATAACCATCCTCGTTGTGCATGTCAGCTTCAAATATTAGTTTCTACACAGCAGTTTGGAAAGATGTTTGGTTTTTGTACTAATTTCAAAAGATGAAGAGGGAAATTAAAATGAGCAATGAATATATAAAATAAATAAGAGAAATGCATGGACATTTAGTAAACGTTGTTAGACAAAGGATTCTTGAATTTTTCTTGATGCGGTTTCTTCTCAAAGTGAAACACAAGATACTTGGGCGACCATTCCTCTGACAGAATTGAAGCGTCTTCCATGTTTCATCCTTTCTCTGTTAACCTAAACCAAAAGATCTGTTCTTTTCTTTCTGCTCAATTTTGTAAAAGAGAAATAACCAATTAAAAACTTATCAGCAACATACAGTGCACACTTCAAACATACAACTCCATCATATAAAAAAGAAGAGAGAAATTTGAGTTTATTTGGGATTCCTAGGATAAGTAGAAAAAATACATTGTGCAGAGATACTATGGAATTCACATGATTCAATCTGAGTGCATCTACAATCAGTGTCGGGGGCCTTGTATTATGTCAAAGTTCTCACATAATGAAGGTATTCTTGTTAATAATATACTGCATGAGGTCATCTGCAGCCATGTCTTGCTTGTGGGATCCCGTGTTTTGGTCTGAAGCATATTGCGTAAGGGGGCAATACGAGTTGTACCTGTAGCTAGCGTGGAGCAGTGCGGTAGGACGACGGCCATGTTGGGCGGCAGCGCACATGGGGATGCTGTGTTTGGCGTCGCCGCTGTTCGAGGTTGAGGTCGGGAGGTGTGCTGCTGCTTGAGGTCGACGTCGGTGTGTAGCGCGAAGGCCTGCTAGACGAGGAGGAAGAAATTGAGGTCGGCGAAACGGGGACGGATCCCAAATCAGTGATGGCGGAGCCTACCCTAGTTCTTCCCGAGGGGTGGCCACTCGTACCAACCCGTCGCCCATGAGGCGAGTGGCGCACATTGGTGCCATGAATGGCTACCAAAAACTGACGCTTCACCGCTTTTATGCCGGCGGGCCATCTTCAGTCGCCACCCAACAGTCGCTACCAATCTCATCTCCCTTCCGCAACAGTTGCTTGCATCCGCTTGCGTCGCACCGCTCCACATCAGAGGATCGAACATCGCTAAACCCTGGCCGCCACGCGCAGGAGTGGTTACGGGAAGGAGCAACGACGATGGGAAGAGGAGACGTCTAGCACATCTGCTCTTTTTCCTGATGGGCCGTGCTTGTCTCAGCCTCCACGCGAGGGGCGATTACAGGCCTGGTAGGACCAATTTAATCCCAGAAGCCGAAAAAAGTGACCAGAGCAGCGGCCCAAGAAGGGTTAGCGCTCGTTAGGATCGAACAAAGCGACTAGTGGTGCGATTAGAGACAATCAGATGGCCGAAAAACCCCGTAAGTGAGGATCAAACAGCCACGAATGCTAGTGGCCTGAGAGGGCAGGAAAAGTGCTTAGTTATAATGTATCTAAATAGGACAGACTAGAAATTATTTTAGTTTGTCTTGTACTTTAAAAAAATCATGTACATCCATATATATGCTCACGAGGCTCAAACAATATATCCAACACAATTCCACCAAACTCCTCTCTATTCCTTCTACATGGTATCAGCCTAATCTCGATCAAAACCCTAGTTGTCGTTGCAGCTTTCGCATCGCACCGCCCCTGGGGTGGTTAATCTCCATGATCATCACCGGGGGCCGCGCGGCCCATACCTAGGGTTCGTCCGCCGATCGTGTTGACCGGCTGCCTTGAGTCTTTTTCCCGATCTATTGATCGGGGTTTTTCTCTCTCCCTGTTCAATTGATCGGCGTTTTCTTTTATGGTTTTCTGATCTAAAATCGGATTGCGTCGTCTGCCGCCGCCATCGATGCCGCGCGTCTCTACTCCAACACTGGTGCGACCACCCGGCCTCTTCTCCGAACAGGCCGCCCCGCACGACGCGGCAGCCTGTCATGGCCATCATCCGCGGGTCTGCCCGCCCAGTGATCGAGCAACGGGCTGCTGCTACGTCACCACGTCGGGCTACAGCGCTGCCTCCCCGAGGTCATCCTCACGGCTGCACCGACCCAGGCCCTGTTGCTGCGTCGCCCCATCGGGCCATAGCGTCGTGACCCGCGATCGGTGTTATCTCCCTGAGGCAGTCCGCTCCAGGCCGTCCCCGTGGCTATACCGACCCTCGCGTTGCCGCTGCATTGCCCCTTCGGGGCGGAGCAAGCGTGGCACGCGGTCCCTGCCATCGCCCCGAGGTCTTCACTGTCGTCGCGCCTACCCGCGCGCTGCCGCTGCGTCGTCCCTTCGGGCCGTAGCGACGCGGCACGAGGTCCACTTAGCCGTCCACGGGCGTCGTCTTCTGTATGGTATGCATTGCGCCATCTTCTAGGCGCGGGAATGCCACCGTCCGCGTCGGTCTTCATCACACTGTCGGGTTCTCCCTCGCCTACTTCGAGCACCGCCAACGCGCTCGTAACCTAACCTATGCCACCACCTCAGGCCGTCACTGTCGTGCTCCTAACCTAGCCGCAGCCGCCGCCGCCGCCACCGCCGATCTTCTTCCCGGTCCACGGTGACTACCTTGACGCCGGCCACCCCGACTCGACATCGACCATGACATCCCTCGCATGACTACCACGACAACGGCTACACCTCCTGGCTACCGCCTTGCTTGAGCATCCTTGTCGGCACAAAGGGCTACCGCCTTGTTTGAGCAACCTCATTGGTTTTCACTGCAGCTACGACTTCCGTTCGACTGCGGGGGGGGGGGGGGGGGGGGGGGGGGGGGGGCGGGGGGGGGGGGGGGGGGGGGGGGGGGGGGGCGGTGGGAGGCAGTCTCCCTATCTGCATCGCCACCGTGTGTCTGCGGGGGGATGTTGAGTATCAGGATTATTAGGAAACATAGGGTAGACTAGGAATTATTCTAGCTTGACTTGTACTCCAAGATGATCTTTTACTCGTATATATGTATATACCAGTGATGCTCAAGCAATATATCCAACGAATTCTATCTATCTATCTATACCTAAAAATTCCCACGTTAATCAGCAAATACGAGCCGTTTATCTTGGTGGGACCAAGCTATTACGGTGTAGATTAACCTATCGCCCTAGATATTCAAATGATGGAAAAGAAAAATTCCCAGTCATATTATTTTGTGGGGCCGAGTTAAAACAGTCCAGATTTCATCTTAGAATGACTATTAAAATTACATAATTAAGATCAGAAAAAAACTATCAATACCATGTTAAACAAACAACGCCATAGGAGTCTATATTTCACAAGAATAACAACGCCATAGGAGCCCATATCTCACAAGAATAACAAGCAAATGTCAAGAGTCCGTATCTATCAAGAAACTGGACCATCACCACGTTCCCTAAAAAAAGACAATCACCACGTTCCTCTCGTGTGTTAGGTTTAGATTCAATCTGCGCTCCTGCAATGCCCTGATGCTCCATTGGTGCTTTCACAACCACAATACATGGTAGCTCCTCCTCTTTTCTTGCCTCAGTAAACCATGATCCAAGCAAACTGGTGGGAGCCTGCGCAATTGATGCTCTCTCCGCCAGAGATGGATGCTCTGAACAGGAGCGACAACAACTTTGAGAAACACAATTCACAAGTGGACGCTCACATACATGCTCACATACATACATACATGCACAGACACACTCACCTCACGCAGATAGTGAAGGCGGGCCAGATTGTGTCATTCCATAAAGTAGAAGACTCTAAAAATGTTAGATTAATCGGTCCCAGATACTGAGTGAATAGAACAAATAATATCGAGGGCTGGTTTTTAGACGATTTTAGTGAAAACTATATCCTATATGTGAACCATTTAAGTGTCGACTAATACAACATGAGGTAGTTTGGCCGCTATGTGTGCATTGCTTCACACAAGATCCTCATGTGTTACAATATATTTAAATATATAATGCTTATTTGTATTTCTTATAAATAAAATGGAAAAATAAATAAATGTAAATTTAATGCAATTTGGAACTTTTTATCGCATACCCTATGAATAGATGGATCGTACAATATATTTAAGAGAAATTCCAATTTATTCAACATACATAATTTGAAGCAAAAGTAAACCCCCAAAAATTGACAGATGTGGATATGAAACAGATGGTGGTTCAGTCATAGACTGATATCTGGTCATGACACGAAGCCAATGCGTAGCAGACTAGCAGTACACATGCCCACGGCCCACCACCATACACTGTTGTGGCTGGGCATATATACAAACTACTGGTCCGTGCTCACTCAAGTAACAGAAGTCACAATCTAAAGCTCGAGACACTATTTTCTTCTCCTATCAAATATATTCCACACAGAGAAAATAAACTAGACGAGTTCATGGGGTATGCCGTACATGACCATCAGTCGTGTGGCTCTCTTCAAACTTAACGAGTCCTTGAATTTTACCTTATAACGAATATCTGCATGCATAAAAAACAACAACATTGCAAGAAAGAAAAAGAGAGTAGTATAGATTGAGAATGGGAGACACCGAGAAGGCTGGAACTAGAAGTGGAAATGAGCCGAGCAGATACATCCGGAGGCTTGGCTTGGTTCAGCTCGTACAATTACGGGCCGAACAAGTCTGGGCTTGCCCATCTAGTAAAATTGGTTCGAGCACAGGTCACCTTGGCTAGCGAGCTGGCATACACCGGCTGGAAAGCCCAAATGCGCCTGCTACCACACGGTGGGCATCACGCTCCGATGTGTCGAGCACACTGGCCTTATTTGTTGCCGTGTCCACTTAGGTATATCCACGCGGCCACGCCACCCAATTCATGCTCTGTGCGCGCGTCCACGACGCCATGGTTCCAGCCTTCCACGCACAGCATGCCATGCGGATGCATTTTTGGGCATGAGACCAACATCTATGCCGAGTGTCACCGGCACAATGCACCCAGGGTGTATGGTACTGCCTTGCAGGAACATCAGGAAGCAGCGGGCGGTACAATTGCGGAGGCCTAGCTGCAGTGCGGTCTGTCCATGTTGCAGGCCTGGACCATGCCAGCTCTGCAAATGAAAATGCCTTGTCGCTTTGGGGCTTGCGTGAGATGCACATGTTTGCAGTACTTGATGATTCCATGATCTCACTAATCTATAGCTACTATTAAAAGCAAAAACGTTTCTATCCGTCGGTTCATGTATTTATTTTTCATATGTAGGATTGTTTCTATTTAGTTTTCGTTCGTCATGCAAATACCGACTATTTTTATATTTAATTGACTCCGCCCAGCATTCCGTGAGTTCAACATACTGGGCGTCGGCCCGCTCTGTAGTCTGTACTAGACAATGGCCCCCACCTCCTCTCCTGTGTCAAGATGGAAATGGAGCCCTGAAACCCGCGTTCCCGCGGGTTTTTACCCAATCAGGGATGGGCATGGGCTCTTTCTAACCCCGCCGGGCTGCTTCTAGGTAAATTATAAAACACGACATGTTCCGCGGAATCAAACCCGTTTCAGCAGTACCCGAACTCGAAACCATCCATACCCATCAAAATACGTAGCATCCACTGATCCACCAAAATGTTAGAGGCCTTAATGTGTTACAAGATTTGATAAGAAATAAATATAAATGTGTGTCTTTCTTTACATATCATCACATAATTTATGATTATCTATTCTTTGTGGCTATTATTTATATCGTGCTTTGCTTCTTAAATATGCTCATTTTTGCTGCTGCTATTTTTCTTTGAAAAGCTGCCATTTTTGCCAATTGTTCGCGGGAACGGGTTTCCCGCGGGTTCAGAAAACCCGACGGGTTTAGGGGATCGGAAACTAGCCCCGTGCACGGGGATCGGGAAGGGGACGGGTTTGCGGTTTTCTCGCAGAGACGGGTTTGGTTTATAGGTATGTGTCTTTAGTTTATTATGATTAGTTGATATCTGATGATGTTTTACTAAACATATTGAAGTTGCCACCAAGTATCATACCTCTCAGTTGGTTTCTATACTAAGTGATTGCTTTTACTAGGGATGGCTATATTGAGTGATAAGATGCTGATTGTAGTCGTTATGGCATTTCATAATTTTTAGGTCAAGCTAGGAAGGTACGTACAGTTCAAGGTTCCCATAATGAGAAAGATATTACTACATTTTGCTTATACTCTAATTTATAATTTTCTTTCCAATATCATTACAAAGATTTTCTCATTTACTTCTAAATTGTGAGGGGCGCAGAGTACGACTGCCATAGTCAAAAACTAGCTCAGACTTCTCCGAACCAGTCTCACATCAGCGTCGTGCTAAGAAATACAGCAAGGAGGAGTGGACGTCCAGTGGCTGGCAACACGTGGAAAAGCCGGGCGAAGAATCACTCAGCGTTATGTCCAGTGTTCTTTAGTTTCGGACATATGTAGATACATATTACTAGGATGGATATGATATCTAGGTGCTTACAATCCACTAATGTAATACAGTTCCCCAAAGATGTGGACGTACTTCCACACAACTTACTGAAGCACCTCTTCTATTTTGTGGAAAGTAATAAGTTGCTTTGAAGCATTACATGAGCTCTTGAGTCTACTTCTATCTGTTTCTTATAGGAAAAAACTACTCTGTTCTTATTACTAATTATCCAATAGGATACGTGCATCTTAGAAGCACTGTTCTGGAGGATTTTTTTTTTTTTTGTAGTGGTGTCTGCAGTTTTAATTGCAGACATGGGGTGTATATGCATTCAAGAGGTCAAGAAGATGGCAAGCGTCAAATCACCGGTCACTCCAACTACCCCTGTATGGAAAATTTAAAATATCAAGCTTTTTCATGTTCATGTCTTCTTATTCCTCTCTATATTACGTAACAAGTGCTAACTGTTACTGTTTCTTCATCCCTACACGCCAAATCAATGTTGGCGCTTCATTTCTCAAGTAAACAAATTTTCACAGAGATCTATACGGGTAAGGTTTGGAACTTTAGTTGTTGATTCACAGTGCTTAGCTCGATGCTGGGTGAAAAGCAGCTGAAGTTCCAAACATCTGCTCCTTTTCCCTATAACTAGCATTTTGTGTGGGCTAGACGGTGTGTTGCTTTGTGTGAGAACAAGCCTGATATGTTTTACACATTTCCCCCTGTATTAACAAGAGTGCTCAGTTAACTGTATTTAAAAGAATAATATTTCCGACTCCGTTGATGTCAGATTTGTTTACTACTGTGTATGTAGGTTCTGGAGGATTTGATTATGGGAGTTTTAGCTATGCCTTCACCAAATACAAAAGATGCGTGCATGAGTGTTGCTTCTATTCTTTATGTGATTCAGATATTTGCAAGCCTCACAATCTGTAACATTGAATTATGTTGTTCTGTAGGTCATGGATATTTGCACATAGGAATCAAATTAGGTTTGCTAGATAATGAGGTTTGTATCATCTGTTAGTTCCAGGCTTGCAGTCCACAGATAGTAACTTGCCAGAAAATCAGATTATGAAAGTTTATAATTCACTACTCAGGATTTCGAAGACCATGATAATTTCAAACATTTTCCTTCAGCTTTTGGTGATGTTCCAGATAGAAGCCTGGAGAGCATGATTGTCATAAGCACTTTTTTCTCTAATTTTATACATGTCTTGCTATTATGCAAATATACTACAGTGATATGATGTACTCATATCAGAACTTCGCAAGCAAGAAAAGAAATCAGGTTATGGTAGCATTTGATTCTCGCATCAGGTTTTCTGAGGTGAATTTCTGTATTTTTGCTAATACTTCGCTACTATGTTTTTGCAGACCATGAATCTTCCAAGTATATTCCTCAGATGTAGCAAGGCTTTTGTGAGGTTCTACGTCTATTGTCGCAGAGCACGGCTCAGGTGAGATTGATCATTTCATGCATGGCAATTTAATAAAAATCATAATTTAAAGAACTGCATTTTTGTTGGAAAAGCATTCTTACGGGGTTATGCTTCAGAAACATTTCATCCACATGGTTTCATTTTTCGTTTAGGCCGATGAAACCGTATAACTTTCTATATAAAATGCCATCATTGTGCTAATTTTAATACTTTAAATCTTTTTGGACCATATCCTAACAAAGGTTGCTAATCTTACATCTTTTCTTACAGATCCACGTCGTTCAGCTTGAAGAGAAACAACTACATTCTTCATCTACAATTACCACGGATAGTTCCTCATTGTCTTCTTGGGGAATATATGTACAATCAAACTAACTATGTTATAATTCGCATGTCCTCTAATATGTGTTACTCATTCTTCTCCATTAATTGGACATGTGGTTCCTTATAGATGTTTCTTGAAAATCCATGCTTTATTTCCAGTATCCACTTTTAGTGTCCTATAGTGTTAATCATTTCATGAGTTCATGGTGTATAATGATCAGTTTGGAGACATTGAAAGTTGCATTGCAAGTTCTAAAATATTAACATATAATGCTCTTCAGTTATTTTCTACTTTCATGTTTCCGATATCACTGTCCCGTGCGTACGCACGGGTTGATGACTAGTTAGAATAATTGAAACTCAACAAGCAAAATTCCTTCCACATAAAGAGCAAATAATGTCACATACACGGTTTATATTTTGTGTTCCACTAAGAAAAAGGCATTGCCTATTCTATTCGGAATTAGCACACAAATGCACTTGTGGTTAACTAATAACTGCAGTGGAAACAAAGTAATCTCAGCACCACATCATGTACTAACTCAAGGATCGTTGCTTAGCATGGAAGGAAACATATGCAACTGCATATATGGAGGCAGAATATGTTACTCAGCAGGCAAGACACTCCTCAGCCTAGTGTCTTGTGGTAGGAGTAAGTTCCTGGACAGCAGCAAGCATCAACAAAGAGACACCAGATTTTTATGTGGAAAACCCCCCAACTTGAGGGGAAAACCCACGGGCCAAAGCCACCCAAATCCTCTTCCAATATTATCAAATGTGGGATACAACAAGTTCTTCTCTAGACAGCACTAGAGGATCTCATACATCAAGATTTCTGAATTTGGATGAACACAACAAGATTTGAGGCACAAGAGCTAGGGATTAGAACAATCTCATCAAAGATGGTGGAACCGAAGCTTGATGGAGACAAGGTAGTGGATCTGGACCATCACAACCTTGGGGAGAAGCTCCCTTTGCTTCTTCCTTCAATCTTCCTCTTCTTCCCTTGCTCTCTTGGTTTTCTCTCTTCTTCTCCCTTGGAGGATGAACTTATTTCGTCACACTTGGTGGTGGCTGCTGGATGGAGGGTAAAGCATCCCCATCCACTCATGTGCAAAGTCCAAAATGACCCTAGGTCATAACCCTAATGGGTAGTGGGCTTATGCACCTCTTTGGGCTGCCTAAAAGGCCTCAAATGGTCATCTCCTCACAACCCACATGAGGAGGATATCCCAACACTATTCAACCATCAAAATGAAGTCGACACCCTGCGATAAACGTGATAACAGGTCACGAGACAAAGTGAATTTTCCTTCCAAATAAAGAGCAAATAATGTCACATACACGGTTTATATTCTGTGTTGCACTAAGAAAAAGCCATTGCCTATTCAACCATCAAAATGAAGTCGACACGCTGTGATAAATGTGATACCAGGTCACGAGACAAAGTGAATGTGTAGCAGAGAAGCAGGACACATGCCCACCACCATAAAGTGTTGAGGCTGAGCATATATACAGACTACTGCTCCGTGCTCACGCATGTAACATAAGTAACTATCTATAGCTCGAGACATTATTTTCTTCTCCTATCAAATATATACCACACAGGGAAAAAATAGACGAAGTCATGGGGTATGGCATAGATGTCCACTGGTCGAGTGTCCTTGAGTTTTACCCCATAACGAATATTTGCAAGACAGAAAAAGAAAGAGTAGTATAGATTGAGAATGGGAGACACCGGAAAGGCTGGAACTAGGAGTGAAAATGAGCTGAGCCAATACAGCTAGAGACTCCGCTTGGTTCAGCTTGTGAAATCATGGGCAGGGCAAGGCTGGGGTCTTCCTATGTAGGAAAATTGGTTCGAGCTCAGCTCACAATGTCTGGTGAGCGGGCTTACACCGGCTGAAAGGCCGAAATGCGCCAGCTACCACACGGTCTTGAGGATGGCCACAACGGATACGTCGGATATAGAGAATTCTTGGAATCACCTGAGGATACTGTAAGCATGATCGATCACCCTCCACTGATGGAGCTAGGGTGGCATCTAAGAGCATCTACAACCATAGTTGCCTAGTAAGATTCCCTATATACCCGGGGACGCATCTGGACAAGCCCGCTGGCAGTAAACGGAGAATGCCAATCTTTCGTTGTCCACATCTGTAGTCCCCATAAGCCCGCACCAAATACATACAATGCATGAAACAAGGTAAACAAAACAACATAGATCAAAATCAAACGAGAAATTTAAAGCATAGTTCATTGGACAGATTGAATCGGACCGAAAACATATTGTTCACCGGATTATACTACAAATAAAATAAACATAGACGATGCAAAGAGGGCGAGATCACCACTTCTTGGGCAGGACCTTGACCTTGTGGCCGGTGCTAGAGGCGGCGGAGGCTCGTTCTCTCGGCAGGCAGCCATCAGCATGTCGATTTAGTTCCGTCGTTCTCCAGACACGGTTGACGCCTAGATGGGAAGCACCTGACCCACGATCTTGCGAAACCCTATGTACGTACGTCGGCGTCTATCCTAACACTGTGCTACATCCTTTCAAAAATCAAACTAAGCATATCTCCTATCGCATGCAGGGACCACCAAGAAACAACTCCGGTCACGGTGCCAATTTTGCCTCTCACAACCAAGCTGCTACTTGTCCGTGGTAGATTTTACCACTCACAAACAATACCGACCTAGGGTAAACCACTCATCTTCCATAGCCGTACCATACCATCGCGACCATGGGCATCTACAAAAAGTATATAAACTAGACATGCAAGAATAATATCATTGGTATGGAGCAGCCCATGGGTATCAACCCAATGCTACCACACCACGAGGTGGACATGAGGGTGTCACAAAAGGGATCCTTTCACTTTCAACTATAATTTGTTACGATCTAAGATAATAAGCTTAACCAAGCCATATTTTTTGTTGTTGTTAAAGATCAGCACGCCAAGGTTATTACCAAGTTCTCCTATTTACATGAACTCACTGGAAGATGCAATCATCCTTCAGACACCTATTGGCCTAATGAGAAGGGCTCGAGCTAGATCAATATGTCAAGATGTAAATTTTATTACATCACCTGTCCAACCGCGTGTCCGAGGAGATGAAAACTGAAAACGCAATAGGTTATGCCACTGTGTCCGCGGAGATGATTGAACTTTCTGATGGTGGATTAGAGCGTCCACCATTCTATGGTTTACTGTTCTTGGCCTGGCATCTAGGTTGTTCATACAAAGTGTGTAATTGGCCTCCATCATTTTCATTATATGTGGTGTTTTCTTCTCTAGGCAATAGAGTCAAATGGTTGAAATGTTTCTTTAGATACAAGCATGTGTTAAAAAAGAAAAAAACTAAATGAGTTGGCTCGCGAATTTGAAACGATTAATATAATTGACCACGAAGCTTAAAAGTAATAACATCACATGCTATTTACTTACAGAATTGGAGACGATCACTATTTAAAAGACATTCTGTGTATGGAAAGGCCTTAGAATATTGATCCCAGATAAAAATTCTCACCAACCAGACCTTGCATAGCAAAAAAACAAAAGTATTATACATGTATGTGTATATATACTGGCAATCATCCAGGTGCATTCTCCATGTCTCACTAGAGTCAGCACAGAGGTTCAGCTTAAATTGACCTCCTATTAGCAATGACAATGATAGGATCAAGAAACAAATGAGAGGCCAATTTGAGAATGGGAGGAATCGAGAATGAAACATTTTGAGCCTTCCGGAGAGGTTGTAACCATATGTTAGCTGCTCTGGCACAACACCATTCACTACTCTCTATAAGCTCGACCATTTCTTGTGCACCTTGAACTTTGAAGTTCCTGGTGTGTTTCTTAGAGTTGGATCCTCTTGCGAAGTTTGACTTAAAGATATGTGGCAGGCCACCCTATCCATCTGATTTCTTTGTCAGTTGTATAATCTCCAGAAGCAAATAGTGGCACCAGAAAACACACGCAGGTGGCTGGGCGTGGAGAGTGGGAGATGTGTAGGGGAAGCTAGGAAGTTCTTCAATGGGATCCTAATGCCAGACATGACCTCACGTGTCTTGGAACGCCATAATCAATGCTCTAGCAGTGTTCAAGAGGGGTGGTGGTAGATGGGATGAATGCGATAGATGTACCTGAGTATTGCATATAAAAAATATCGGCTTCCGAATAACATCACCAACGAGAGGACCCTCGTGTCGCGCACCTGTGGCGTTTTGAGGGTGAAACCTACCATCGTCGCCGCCCTCTCCCCCTCTGTTCCATCATCTTGCCGCTACTAGATGCAGTCACTGGGCACGGTTGCGCAGCTGCCAAGGAAGGTGGTGTCGAGCTCTTTGCTGCCCCACAGTTTGGTGGGAGGCATGCGTTTTATAAGCAAGCATGTCTCCTTTGTGGCGGCGGGTGGCTAGAGTGGGTGCTCCTGGGCATTCCCCTTGGCTGTGCGGGTGGTCAGCTTGTGGTAGGTGCTTGTCTGGGGCACTGGGTTGCCCCGTTGGCCCCGATCACCGTATCTAAAGATGATGGCATCTCTATGTGATCCTCGTTTGGCAAAGCCAGCTCGGGACAACCTCTGGTTTGCCGGATCTGGTGGCTGGTTGGGGAGGAATGAAACACATGTCACCGCGCCAATAGCATGGCTTGTATAGTGTACCGGTGATGACGAGCTCCTCAAGCGGCCTGGCGACGTCAACCTCCGCATTGTTAAAGCATGTTGTTGGTGCATTCGGAGCATGCCATCTATTCCTCAGCATCTCGTATCTTTTGCCATTTATTCTTTTGTTTTTGTGGCAATGCTTTAGCTTTATCCGTAATAAGCGCAGAAATCCTTTCCGGTAATAGGGAAAAGATGTCCATGTATTTTGGTAGAAAAAATTGTATGTGTTCATACCATTGCTTTTTTGCAATCTAGTGACACTATGCAATACGATTCTGATGCTAGCTCGCCCTTACCAAACCGTGGGTGAAATATGTAATATGATACCATATCACCTCCTCTAGCTAGCCTATTCTCTCAGGAAAACTTATAAATCGAGCAATCAATC
The DNA here is from genome assembly GCA_011799875.1 of Thinopyrum elongatum. Lineage (NCBI taxonomy): Eukaryota > Viridiplantae > Streptophyta > Magnoliopsida > Poales > Poaceae > Thinopyrum > Thinopyrum elongatum. The sequence goes on along the minus strand of CM022303.1, from coordinate 32,431,787 downwards.
GAACTGCAATTCACATCTTGGCTGTACACAATAATATCTCTTTACGTCTTTAAAATCAGATCAAGGCTAAGGTAATGTGGATATTTACCTTTTTAATGCAAATAGGTCAAAGGGACTGTGTTTCGAACCAAGATTCAAATAGCAGGCTAACAACTATAGTGGCGCTATAGCGATTCTAGCAGGGGCTAAGTAAACATCATCTATGTAGAATATAGTGATTTGAGAGGGATACAACGCAGATTCAAGTTATTTTCAGGATGTCGTTAGTTGCCATAGCCTGCTACTTTAAACTTTGGTTTCGAACATAGCCTCTATTGTTGCCCATACTAAAGTATAACCATTTGATGTACGTGAGTTCAGTCTAACATTAACATTATACGTTCATTATATATGAAGCCTGTACACTTGCAGTGTTTCAGAAATAAATATACGTGACTATTAAGATGTGTATCGTTTACAATATATATATACCACCAGTGACATGTCACGCTCTATTCGCATACTTCACCAACTGTTAGGCGAAATAGTACATGAATAAAATAGTGAAACGCTAGGTTAAGGATAGAAGGCATCGGGATGAGAACCCCTAGTGTGACTGCCGCACCTGGTAATTAGGATTGTCTTTGTTCCCCTAGGCGAGGGTGTGTATTCACTTGGAGCATCATTTAAATATGTGTAGGATAGACAACAGTGAGACATCTGAATATTTGTTGTACAAACGCCTCTAGAATACGTACAACATTTTTTATCGACTCTGCCCTAGTTTTCCCTCTTTGTAACTTCGGGTAGTTGACCTACGAGGTCGAGTTGTATTTTTCCTTCGTGGGATTTTTCCTCCTTTATAATTGCATACTCATGAGGAGTGAGAAATGAAGAGTAGGAGAGAGCCACTGTTTAACCGGGAGATGTTGTGCTCTTTTGCGAGCGCCTCGTTATTGTATGCCGCCACAGACTATCGTGAGTTGCTCAGTTAATCGTCAGTGGAATCCATGGCCAACTCTTCACAGTAGAGGCCATCGAAGCACAGCATTTCCAAAGTCGACGTAGGGGTGGTTGAAGTAGATACCATTGATCTGGCCTCCGGGAGGTTAGTGAGCGCCACCACGTACGGCAGCACCTAGTAGCTGGGAGCTGATTTACCGCCCGACTCATGAGCGCAGTCATGTCATTGCTCATGCTGACAGGCTGGTGGCCTTGTGATGACACGTCCAACCCCAGCACATTCGACTATCGTAGATAACCAGAGGACCGACCACCATAAAGCATTGCTGACCGAGATGTAATTGTCGACCTCGAAATGGCTTGGTTAGCCCATTCAGTGGGAAGATGTCGCCAGCCGCGTTGCTGGCTGAAAAATGCTATGTCTTGCTTATTGCGAAGCATCCATGCATAGGTATCAAGTATAGGGATCGATAAGGTGGGTTGAAGTCTGGGGGGGAGCGATTTTGGGATACTTCCAAGAATAGTTCCTGGAATCTTCCATGCAGCTTTGGCTGAATTTTGAGAAGGTTTCTAGTGGACTTTATTCGTTCTTTTTATTTCTTTTCCCTTTATGTGTTTTCACCAGTTTTTTATGTTTTCCATTTGTATCCTTCTTTTCTATTTTCAAATACATATCAGCTTCTTTCAAATGCATTGTACTTTTTCTGTATACAAGTTGAACATTTTTCAGATACATATTGAACATTTTTTTATGCAAATTCATGTTCAACATTATTCAAATACATGACGAGAATTTTTTGAATACATGTCAAACTTTTTTAAAATACAATGGTGACTAAAGATACATTAAACATTTAAAGGAATGGCATGAACATATTTTTTCGGTGTGTCAAATTTCCCTAGATTGGATGAACATTATTTTGAGTGGCATGGTGTTTTTTAAAACTTATGTGAATTATTTTTCAGTCCCATGAATTTTTTTCTAATATATGATGTCAATGTGTGAACATTTTTTTAAATGTGATCAACAATGTATGATACTTTTTAAAATTGCCCGAGCAAATTTTTTACTTTTCCTGGACAGTTTTTAATTGGTGAAAAACATTTATAAAAATTGAGTAAATATCTTTTTTGAAATATATGGATGTAAATAAACCGGTTGCAGGATGTATTTTCACCGCGTGATAGTATGTGCCACATGGGTGTAGATACACCCTTTTGCAGGATTTATTTTCCATGTGTGTATATATAATATAATATTTTGATATATGAATAGCAAGACAAAGCAGGAAACAAAATGGGAAATATGAAAAAAAACAAAGGTATGCTGTCTCTCAATTTCCTAGTCGGTCGACCCACTCGACGCGACGCTATTGTTTTTCTCACTTCGATGAGATACAAACGTGCCCGTTGCTCGCCGGAGTGACAGCGCTACACACCATATCAAGATCCATGGTACCACCGCATTAACAATGATTGGATTTTTCTGTGTACAATACCTTTTGGCGTATGGAAAATCAAACTAGCATGGCTCTATGTGAACAAGATACCACTACTTCTCTCGAACAAATGACCACAAAGGAACTTAATATATGATTCACTATGGGAACAACAAGATCGGAAGAGCTCCGTGGTGGATAATGCGGGCGCTGATTGCAATGCTTGGGGAGGGCTGCTGCTGAAGGCTATAACAGGTAGACAAGACAAAGAGGGATGTGGGGCCCACCGCATGAATCTCTCCCATTTTAGTTTCATCTCCCCTGGAGCGTCCATGTGATTGACACGAGATAGCTTTTCTCCGGGACCACAACATGTGCGGTTAACTCCCCATTTGCAGCACCAACATTCGATAGGATTCTCTCCTTTACTAAATGAGTTATTTCAGATACTTCGGCCATATGTATGCCATTTTGAGTGGCACAACTCTTTGACAAGAAACAATGCAAGAAAGTAACACTGGTGAATGTTGAGAATAGGAGATGTCATGAATCAGATACTTGGAATGAAGTTTGTATGTTGTACCATATGGAGTGCTGATCTGGCATTAAAACGCTTCCTCTTGGAAATGTGCTACAACTAATTTTGTCCAGTCTAGCCATCAACAATACCTATAAACATAAACTGAAGTATGGAGTAAAGACTAAGTACACAACCTCGATGTGGTACTAGCTCATAGGTGTGTCTAGCTAGTGTCACGTAGCTACATTGCTGCCGTGAGGCCTAAAGTCTCATCCAAATGCCATTGTTGGCGGTCGGGGAGGATACAAACCTACCTTGGATGCCACTACGTATGGGAAAAGACCCATCTAACATGCATGATGCATGTTACACAAATTAAATAAATGTTCCACAAATATGAATAATAAAATATAATATATTATGTGTACTTTACTTTCAGTTTTCATAATACTAAAGTTTCATACTGCCAATCTTATAGAAATAACTGCATTTAATTCCCGCTGCAACCCGCAGGGTGTTATCTCTAGAATTATAGAAATATTAATGTTCTACAAGAAAAGAGATGTTATTTGGTTCGATGAATAGGAATTTTTCCATTAGATGTGAGCTAATATTATTTTTTCTTCGGAATGTAAAGGATTGGAACCAATCAAGTAAATGAATATGAAGCTATTCCTACAAACCAAAGGATCTACAGAAATTTTACCTCTGGTGCTTCAATGAATGCCTTTGGTTCAAAGGAATGATGCAAAGGATAAATTTAACAATTTTTTTGTTTAGTCTCAGTTTTAAAGAAAAAAACGAAGGAATTCAGCATCCGCCAGGACGTGTTTTTTAATTCCTATGCATGAAGAACGAGACTGGGATCCTTACTGGCACAATATCATTCTAACAGTATATTTTCTCCGGATGATAACTGCATGATAGTTGGAACTGTAGCTTACTTTCCAATTAACTGGTGTTAATTAAATCCTAACACTCTCCCCCAATCTATCGTTCTAAATGTTGTATCATCATATTAGAAAGAGGCTCCTCCGAAAATCCCGTCAGTAAAATATAAGGAGAAAGGTGTTTGATATGTTACTAAAACTCCTTCAGAACTTGTGGAAAATAAGGAGACAATGACGCAAGACATAATGGTTATTGTCTCTTTTAACTTGAAACAAGAAACCCATGGAGTTTAGAGGAACAATATCATTTTTGAAAATCAACGGAGAATAGCTCATTATTGCTTCCAAATTTTCAGGTTACATTTCTCCATGCTCATCCAACGAGGAAAACCTAGTTCGAATGAACGGGTACATGCTTTGATAGACCTTGATGAATTCTTACTCCTCCTTGTACATATCCATATTAATATAAAAATGGCCCAGTAGGGACGTTACTACTGTTTTCTGTCCAAAATAATAATATTGCGCTAAGCTTGATAGAAGAAGGATGACCAAGAAATATATCACCTAAACCATTACAATTTGAGGATGTCAAGTCAATAGTACTGAATCAACAAGCTTGAACCATAAATACGATGTTGGTTGTTGTGTGTGCGTATATACCGCCCATCTTGAATCGAGATGCAACATCGAGTTATACTAGTTGGAACAATCTTCCATCACGTAGGAGGTAGTCTCTGAGAGACAATTGATGAACCATAAAAAGTACGTGAAAAAGGTATACCGGAATAAGAGACAACGGAAAATGAGGAGCGGTGTTACCTAAGTGGACCATGCATCAAGTTCAATCGCATGCACACTGTACTTCTCCAAGCGTCTATTTGCACCAAATTAGGCCCTAATGCCATCGTGGGAACACATCCATAGCTGGCGCAGCATAGGTAATGGTTGTGGAGGCGACAAGTATTCTACGTGGTACCTCAACTGATCTACATGATACCACAACCGTTCTACAAGATATCTTTTATTTTGCGGGAGGTTACAAGATACCACAACAGGGATCTCAGGGACCTGAAATTTTCGCCTGTGATGCTTGGATGTAATGCCGATCACACAACACAAATAAATCGTTTAAGCATGTGTATACGAACCATGGTTGGTAGCACTGTGAATCAAGCAGGTTGGGCTTCAGTATATAGCTTGTGGGAAGTTCACGGAGAAGAAGGAAGTGAGGTTAGACCATAATATGGTATGTTACAGAATATTTAGTAGTAGAGATTGCATGGGATTAGATATAATTATTTTCATATTATCTTTAGGAAGCATCTTGCCATCCAAGTCTTGTACTCAATATATACTCGCCTCGAGTCTCAATAAGACAACCACAACATTACGCCAATCCCTCTGTATCCCGTCTACATGGTATTAGCCTAACCCGATGCAAAACCATAGCCGCCGCCGCTTCCGCACCGCGTTGCCCTCGGAGCGTTTGATCTCCATGATCGCCACCAGGGGCCGCACCGCCCGTACCTAGGGTTTGTCCGTCGGTCGTGTTGACCGGCTGCCCCAGAGAGTCTTTTTTTCTCGATCCTTTCATTCAGGTTTTTCTCTCTCTTGCCGATCGCATTGTTCGCCGGTTAATTTTGTTTTTCCGCTTTACGATCGGTTTGCGTCGCCTATTTTGTCCGTCGATCCTCGTGCGCCTCTATTTCAGCCCTGACCGAGACTACACCAACCTCCGACTCGATCGTGCCGGCTCTTCCACAGGCTCGACATGACCAACGCCTAGGGACTTCGACGACCATGACGCGCATTCCCAGGTGCTCCGTCTCCGTCCGCTTCCAGGACCGCTTCTGTTCAATGGTACGTGCACCACTATTTGCATTGAATGCACCGGCGCAATATCATGGAAAAGGACGTTTTGGTCCTCACGAGCTGGATCCAATCTGCAGCACGCGCTGCTTCGCTCATCTTGGCCATTGTCCGGCGCCGCGTGGACCGACGCCACTAATGCGTTCCGCACGGGGTTGCTTGCTCGTGTGCCTGCATTCGCGTGAGTTCCTGCTCGGCCGCGCACGCAGGCCCAGTGATCAATTTCGCATGGCACAGGGTCAGTCACGTGTTCTGTGCAGGTATTGGCAGCTCGAGAGCATTGTATCGTGTGCAGGCGCTCATCCAGCCGCTCGACACACATCGAAGCTTCGCACGATACAGTAGAGGAGAAACGCTACACTTACGGGCTGATTCTTACTGGTTGAACTTACGGACTGTGTTGTCAACCCTTGACTGGAAATCAGGAGGGGGTGGGACCTGCACTGGAAATCAAGGAGAGAAAAAGATTGGTGGAGAGTAACCCGTAGGTGGTTTCGGTGCCATCTTGCCCGTAAGTGTATAATTATCGTACAGTGAAGAACGTCATCGAGTATGCTCGCCCCTTCACCGATCGAGCAACGGGCTGCCGCTGTATCGCCCAGTCGGGCCGAAACGCCGACCCTCCGTGGTTCTCCCCGTGATTTCGAAGGTAGTATGCATGATATGAATCAATGCAAAACGATGCTCCTACAACATGTTCTGCAAATAGGCCATTTGGTGTGGAATCATTGTAATGCCGTTCTGTTTCCCACATGTTCATTTGTTGTGTAATCTTATATCCTCTTACGAATAGATCAATTGTTTATACCAATGCGTAAAATACATAGCCAAAGGGGCCTTTGCTTTTCAATAATCTTATGTTTATGTACACATAATCACTGTTCATATTTCTAATAGTCTGTATGCATGGTAAGTTTTCCTGTACTAGTGTACTAGTATCATATTATGGACATATAGTAAATTGTCCGGTATAATGCGCCCCTTAAGAAAAGCAATTTTACTAGCAGAACAATTGTAAACTTCTTTTGAATTGCCAGGAAAAGGTCATGAAGCCACCAGTTTTAGACTCTGATAGGCAAGGCATTAGACCACTTCTACATACAGTACTCAGCTGGTTGCATGGTGACTTCACTAGCTTGAAAGATAGGACACGGAGAGGGAGAAATGTAATAAGATTATGAACTCAACTCAGGTGAAGATGTATCAGAAAACGGATGGAAGTTTCTCCTTGGGCTAAGTGGCGTTCTATTTTCTAGTGGTTCATTTGTTGTGCACCCTGCGTATCCTCTAGAAAATTCATCATTTATTTATGCCCAAAGTGTAAATTAGATAGCCAATGGTGCATTTATTTTCCAAAGTGTAGACAAATCAATGTTCCAATTTATGCCCCACAAAAAAAAGTTCAGATCATGGGACAAGTACTTGGTGTTGAGCATACCTAAGGTTATTCACGTGGCTACTCACTAGATCAGGAGGACAATGGTAGACATCCCGAGGAGAATTGATGGGTGCATTCAGCACACCTGCATGCATATATAATCCTCTGTCTCCTATCAAGTAGATTCATGTTTTACTACTAAAGAGCCACTTCTGTGCGGCCACCTGAATTGATAGGTCTTGAGAGAGAAAGGCAACAGAGCTAGGTAGTAGAAAAGAGTGATAAGAATGTGTAAAATGTTTTGGGAATATGAGTCACCGGGAATGGAAGCATTGTTGCTTAGTGCACCATGCAGCTTTTCTGAATTCACAATTGGAATTTTGTTTCCCGATCTGCCCCGATGCTTTGTAATATCTCCTGGCCGCCGCGTGGATGTGATCGGAGGAACCCGCGGCCACATTTCTAGGCGGCTACACAGGCCATTATTTCGGTCCTAGGACAATAGCTTCCTTGTCCATGTAGTAGTTCAAACCTCAGCAGCAGGGCGATGGCGCTCTTTACATGTTGTGTTGGCTCTAGTTCAATATCAGACATGGGCTTTTGGGGAAGGAAACAGGAGTGGAGTTGTAGAACCGGAAGTTAGCTGCTGCGATAAAATGAGAATGGGGACATGGGAGAGAAAACAAGGGTGCAGTCGTATTTTTTTTTGCAGGGAAGGGTGCAGTCGTATAATCGGAAGTGTTGTCCGAGGCTAAAATCAATTGGCTAAGCTCTTCAAATTTTATTTTATTTGCAGTCTACAAATGTTTTCTACAGCTAATATGAGTATGTAACATACAGTTCTGCTAAAAAAGTATATGAACTGAACATGCAAGATAATATCATCGGTACGTAGCGGCCCATTGGCTTGAGTTATCCTATTTCCATGAAGGCGCCATTATGGGAGTCACACTCGGATTAATCTTTCAGAAAATGAAATCATTTCGAGTATTCTGAGCGGCCTAAGACACAAAGATGGTAATCACTTCTGGAATCTGAGTAATTTTCGAGGGCATAAAAAACTCAGCAAAGAATTTGCCAAGGGTAGCTCTCGGCAAAGTGTACTCGGCGTACACCCCCAAAGGCGAAGTGAGATTTGCCATGTTCCCTCTGTCGGGGACTCGGCAAACATGTTGCGGAGGTCCACAAGTGAGGGCTCAACACTACAAAGCTTCTTGACGGGAAGCAGACACGACGCATACTACGTAGCACCAGCCTTTGCCGAGTTCCTCAGATTGAGACTCTGTATACACGGACACAGAGAAAGCAACCACCTGTCCATTGTCTCGGGGCAAGGATCTTTCCTAAGAGGCACGGCTTACAAAATTCATCTTAGTACGCTGTATGTTGTGCCGTTGCCGAGAGCCGTCACTGTCGGTAAATGCATGCGCTGTTTGCCGAGTGTCTGGAACTTGACACATTTATACGCCTCCACACACCTAGCTCATGCCCCGTGCCTACATTACATAGATGTGTAGCAAGAAACTCGCCAAAGACTGCCAATTTACCAGCCCTTATTCTTTGGGCTTCAGTCAGAGGCGGAGTCAGAGGTCAATGTCCCTCTGTCCCAGTAAGACAAATTTGATGATTTCTGGGGCGACTTTGACGCCTGCCTGGATGAAATGGTGGAGTAGAAGCGTGCTCGTGAACTCGTTGAGTTGGCTGACAATGCCCGCCATAACACTAAACACATAGGATGTGAGGCCCGCGCATTTGCGGAAGCTACCGCCGGGCCGGAACCCCCCTCCCCCCTTCCCCCGGTTGCACGCCATTATGTCGCGGTAGTCAACTCTACGGTCGGCTACGAAGCCGGCATGGCGCAGTCAGGCAAAGTGTCAGTACAAAAGACAGCGCCTACCTAGCTTAGATATTATAGCTTTACACTTTTATATTTTACCTATGTAATGTAAGTCTGATATTTTATCGTATAAAGTAAGTGTGCCATTCTGCAATGGACACCTTTCCGACAATATGGGGATGCTCATATTTGGGGCGGCCTCCACGCGCTCTGCTCGCGGTTGGGGATCCATGTACAACATGCGCCACGCAGGGTGACATCATGCGGTTGACCTAACTAGTGCACATCGCCCACTAACGCGCGCGATGATATTCCTATCCAGCTGGCCCATATATAAATACGGTCAGATGCAGTACTTTTTTCCACTAGGTGCGGCTTGCTCGCTGCACGGTGGCTCAGATCGGTGGCGACCCGTGCACATGATGCTTGATGGAGATTCGTCAATCGGATCCAGGAGAAAACCTCGTTCTCGGCTTGTTGCCAAGACCGGCGATGGTGGCACTCATTTGTGTCGTTGCCTTCTTGAAGGCATCGCTGTGGAGAAGCTCCAGACCTCTATCCGCTACCTCCGGGGGGAAACCCTAGATCAGTTGATCGGATAACAGCAACGCTCTGGTGTCGTTTCCCCCTTGTGGGGCATTCATTCTTGGAGGTGTACACAGACTCGAGGGAACAGTGGACGGTTTCTTTGGTGGAGCGGTGCTTCATCTTGCACATTGAGGCGGCGAATCTCGGTGGCGTGGCGCGGTGGAGACTCCACGTCCGATGCATGGAGATGGACTCGCGCAGGAGGAGGACACTGTCTAACGTCATGGTGGCGTCGATGGCAGAGAGGACTGGCAAAGTCGGTGTGTTAGTTTCTGCTCTGAAGATGGATTGGTGTAAGACAGCGACGACGACACATGAGAGTGCGTCAAACCGGTTTGTACCCCAAACCCAGTATGTGGTTTGGTTGGGGACTCCGGCTTTAGATGTGGCTTTGGTGTGATGTCTGTTTAGATTGGAGCAGCGACAGTTGTTGCTAAAATGGTGACTTCAAACCTCCTGCTGTACTACTTTGCAAGATCTTTGTGAATAATTAATAAAATGACTGCATCCATCACCCAGATGCATAGGCCGGGATAATCCTCCTTTTCTAAAAAAAATATATGTCTTTTCCAACCTTTCAGTTTTCCCGCAACCCCAATAACAGCCCCACGTGAAGACCACATATATAAAGGAGATCGAGACTTCTACAAGGATCACCCCGGGCGTGAACGTGTACCAGCAGCTCTCCAAGGAGTTCAATGCGAGGTCACACAATACCACCGACCTCACAGTGCCACACACCAACGAGCCGGAGTGGATGGAGTGCACCATGGCCACGTTCAAGCGGATCATGAGGGAGGACACATACAAGGAAGGCGGGCTCGACCTCGGGTAAGTCTGCATGTGTGCCAGGTATGATTAAAAGGTCGTCGTCGCCCAATTATGCCTGGGCCAGCATGCCCTCGTCTACCACAACTACAGGGTCAGGAGACCTTGTGATACTTTTGCTAGGTTCGTCAATAGACCCTATTTTGAATTTTCTATGATGGACACCACCAACGATGCACGGGTGCTTCGTAAATCAGCCATCTCATGCCTGAATGTCATCGACATCCAGAAGCAATACAACATCCTCGGCAATGAGAAGCAGCATGACTCACTGGTTGACCTTGCCTCCGCCATCATCGACCCATCCAACGCTGGCATGAAAGACGGCATCGACAAGCATCACTGGCACAAGATTTATGAGGAAAGATTGAGTCCACAACAGCTCCTGCATGTGACCAAGGACGCATATACTAGTTATGACATGTACATGCAGATCATTGACATGAAAACGTGCCTCCTTCCCCTTGACCTCGAGGTGTCGCGCCGCAGCAGCTGCAACACTGGCAAGTGTGCAAAGAAGTTGTAGATGATGATCGATTTTATGCATGCTTAGCTAGTCTCTATATTATATTATAAATAGTTTGCTTAATTCAGAATCAATGAACCTTTGTTATTTTTAATTTATACTGTTTTTATGTTTTAAATATTTCGTTTGGAAATTACTTGAGGAGGCCAGCATGCAACCGGGAAAACTTCTGATTATTGAAATCATGTGACCATTATTGCACACGACTTCTTATGCGTAACTGCTGGCGATGGTAGAGAAATATGCCACGGTCTCAGTCAAAATGAACCATCAGCTTTAAATCGCACACGGTGAACAAAAAAATTATGTGTCAGATGGTTCACAAAATCACATTCAATTTTTTTCAGCAAAACCGTGTGCTATGCAGAACATATGCTAGGGTGTGCGATTGCTGTGTCTTAATAGCACCGGTCTGCACTAGTGTGATGTAATGTGGATCCTTACTAGTTTAATGCGCTTTATAAAATATTTTTTAAGAGACTGTGTTTTGAACACAGCCTCTATTGTTGCCGCTTCTATAGTCTAACCATTTTGAGTTGTAAGTGAGTTCAGTCTAACTTCCTACACTCTCAGTACGGGAATCAAACATTATATAGGATGCTTGTATATTTGATGTGTTTCCTAAATAAATATTCACATCTACCAAGACGTGTATTGTTTACAATATATATACCACTAGTGACATGTCAAAATCTAGTCGCATTTCATGAGTCATTTTAGTACGTTTCTCTGCTCGACCAACTGTTAGGCAAAATAATGCAAGAAAAAAAGAAAGAGAAACCCTAGCTTAAGAATAGAGGACATCAGGATGAGACCGCCTAGTGTCATAAGAGCGCCTAGTAATGGACATTGTGTTTCTTCCACTAGGCAAGGGTCTGTAACTGCCTGGAGCAGGATTCAAACCTGTGTCGCATAGACAACAGTGAGACGTTTGCGAATTTGCTGTACAGCCGCCTCTACAGCATGTATGACATCTTTCAGTGACTCTGCTCCTATTTTCTCCTCTTTTGTAACTTCGGTGAGTTCAATTAAGAGGTCTGAGTTGTGTTTCTCGTTCATGGGATTTTTCGCTCTCTTGTAACTGGATAGTCCTGAGGAGTACTTGACCTCGCTTCATGTTTAAAGAGCATTGTCCTAGTACTAACCTTGAAACAAGGACTATGGATAAATAAATACCTCATCTATATGTTTACAATTTGTTAGGACACAAGGTCAATTCACTATAGTATTGATGATCTAACAAACTTCCAATCAAGAATACCATGTCCTTTATTTGGTGGGCGTGCATATATATACATCTGAATCTTCAATCGAGTAGTAGCATCCAGTTTTCCTAGTTACCACACTTATGCTTCACATTCAAATGTGTGGCAAGTGAACAAAAAGAGGACCTAGTCCTGGGAGTAGATAGGTCACTATAAAACGGATCTGAAAAAGCATCAGGGAATAAGAGACACCGGGAACAAGAGGAAAGCTGCTCACTGGAGCATGCATCGAGTCCTACTATTGTTGGCAGATATGATGCCCTACTAATCGGTCAACATCCATTTATGCACGTTAGTGATTAAGTTGTGTATAGAGCGTGGACCATGGAGCCTTACAACTTTGGTGTGTGCAAAAAAGGGACAGGAGTTCCTCAAGTACACCCTTCTCATTTCCGATAGCAAGGGATGATTAGTTCTACACCTTCAACTGAATATGTATGGTGCACATTTAGCCAATGGATTGATGCTATATATGGTGGTCCTTGTCACCGTATGCTATTAGGGCTAAGTTGTATTTACAGTTTAAAATATATGAGACATGCACTCAGTTGTATTTACATAATTCTTAGCAAAATAAACTAGTGTGGCATGGTCAGTAGTTATCGCTGCCATGGCGCTGCGTTTTCTAGCTGTCGTAGTAGTCTCTATTTTTGGTCAGTAATTTCACTTAGGTGTTTTCTGTTATTCTGTTAGTGACGCCTGAAGACCTGACCAGTATGCTCCTGAGGCGCGATTGTAGGACTGTAGCACTTCTTCTCGATCGTGGGATGGCACGACCCGTGGCACGTTTACTTTCTGCTGAGAAATAAAAGGAAGAGAGAAAATAAGCATTTAGTGCACTGCACAAAAAACTTCATTGCGTTCTTTTTTTCTTTGTCTACCTTGAGATACAGAGCAGAGAGAACGTGAGTGATTTGTAGGTGCTAACATTTGGCATCAAAGCGACGTTGAGAGCTGGATGACAATGACAACTTGAATATCCCACCGTCCCCGGGAACGACACCACGGGCGCAGGTCACCGGTCACAGCAATGAGGAATCGTCGCACCACGTCATGCGGGTTGTGCGCGATGGCGGCGGCGGCACCTCCTAGACGATGTTGACCCGTACCATCTACGAGGACTAGGCCCTACTCATACAGGTGATACTTGAGGGGCGGCATCTCTGCCATGCGATCCAGAAGGGCACCATGGTGCGCAACGACGACAGTCCTGCCCTCGAGGCGATCCATTGGGGCGTGCAGACGGAGATGGTGGCGACATTGGCCGTGAAGGCAACGGCGACAGACGCTCGGGAGGACCTCAAGACCATGCGACTAGGATTGAGCCGCGTGCTCGAGGCCAAGGCATCGACCTTGTCCAGTGAGTACACCACTATTGACTTCAACGAACGCGAGGCAATGGATGACTTCGCCATGCGCCTGATAGGTATGGTGAACTAGCTCTGCCTCCTAGGCGACCAGATCTCCGAGAAGAAAGTCGTGAGGAAATTCCTTTTGGTTGTGCCTATAAAAGTTTCAGAGATCGCCATGTCCATCGAGACACTGGTGGATCTGGACACCCTGTAAATGGAGGAACTCACCGGCAGGTTGAAGACGGTCGAGAACGCTATGATCTTGACTCCAATGATCACAGTAGCGGAAAGCTCCTGCTCATGGAGGAGGAATAGCATGCGGTCCAAAAGAGTTGACCCTCTAACGTAGCCGGTAGCAGCAATGCCAACAGAGGCCGCGGCGGCGGCCTTGGGCGTGGTAGAGGCACTGGCCGTGGAAGCCACGGTGGCATCAAAGCAACCGCATCGACGAGTGTCGCTACTGCCACAAGTTGGGTCACTGGGCCCGAGAATGCCGCACCAGTATAAAGGAGGAGGATCACCTCTTCTAAGAGTTTGTGCTTGGCCCAGGGCTGCTGATAGTTGTGGCGGTTGAAAACGCTGCCATGGCAGCATCTTCGCCTGGTCAAATGGCTGCCATGCCACCAACAACGGTGGGCTCCACAACAACTTTGCCCACTGCTGAAAGTGATGACATGGCAGCGGATGAGCTTGTCTCCGATCCGGCGCCGTCACAAGTGACGCACGTGTACCTCAACAAGGAGCACGCTCGCGTCGAGCTGCACGACGATGGGAAGGAAAGTGCTGAGGCCTGGTTCCTAGACACCGAGGCCTCGAATCACACGACTGTCTAGGGTATATCAGCAGAAAACAAAAATTTCCGACCTACGCATCACCTCAGGACCACTATGGAGACTGCATACAAGGTTTGATCATTTTCGTTACCGACTCATAGCGCAGCGGAAGTAGAGTCGATGACGATCGGCGGTGCAGATCCCCGCAGCTAGGATTTACAACCTCCCAACCGCGAGGATGTATACCCTCATCCGCCACCCGGACAGCCCTCCGGGAGGCGGTCGGACAGTCCCCCGGACGGTGTCGCGGACAGCCCTTCGGGAGGACCTTCGAAACTCGAACGGTCACTCGGACAGCCCTTCGGGAGGACTCACAGAACTTGGACCGTCACTTGGACAGCCCTTCGGGAGGCACTCTCGAACAGCCCCTCAGGTACTAAGATCGAAACTACGACCTCTCTACAGAGTTGCACACATACGGTGTCATCTATCCGGCAGGGCTTCGCCGTCCAGAACTAGTTCCCACCGGAACCCAGACAGCCTTTCGGCTCTACGAAACTATTTCGCGGGGAGGGAGAGAGAAGCCAGATCATGCAATGGCACTTGTATGTGAGAAGGAGTGAGGGTTGTGGGCAGCCCACTCTCCTCTATTTATAGGAAACCCAAGGGGTAGGGTGGTTTTACAAGAAAACCCAAAATGCACATGGATGAAGTCCTTCCACAAGGACCCAAGTGAGAAATCAAGGGACAAGTGGGGGCTCCAAGGAGGAGCCCCCATGTGGCCGGCCATCTCCTTGTAGGGGCCCCCGAGGGGGCCTCATCCATCCATGTCACCCCCAAAAATATCTTGGGACAAGGCCCAAAATAATGGCTTTCCAAAAAGTAACCCAAAAAGCACTTTCACTATTCATGACGACATTTTTCAGCGTCCGTTCGAACTGAAAATATTTATGTGGGCTTAGAACATTTCCAGTACCCACTAAAATAATTTTCAACGCGTTCTGGAACAATTCCAGTTTAGTGATTTCATCTGCGAAAAGCATATGAAGTGGTTCCGGCAGCTCCGGAACATTTCCAGCTTTCATCTCGGAAAATTCCCAGAAGTTTCCAGAATGATTCTGGCACCCTCCAAGAATTATCAGGCATGTGCCGAAACCAATTTGACTTTATGGTATCCTCTGAAACAACTTTTCAGTTTCACCGAAACTCATCCGGTGACCTCTCTCTGCGGAACTTTTCCGCTGTCCGAAACGTTTTCGGTGATTTTCTCTCAGACTCCCTGTCTAGTATTCAGCAGATAGATGACCCTTAAGCGTGTGACCCTATAGGTTCGGTGAAGTATAGACATGACACGGAACCCCTTCCGATCAATGATCAACATCGGAGCCGTGGACACCCATATTGACCCCTATACCCACACGAATGAATATTCGAGTGAACCTCCAGTTGCCATGTGCTATTCCTGTTGCTTCGCGATATATTACAAATACCTGAGGTGAGACATGTTGGCATTCCCGTGGATCAACAACTTGTCCACTATGCTAGCTACCTCGTTACCGGTATTGTTCTCTTTTCTCGTTACCGTGTTCCGGCATCCCCGTGATCAAATCACAAAGTGTCTGGCCAGACGATGATGGATACCGTAACACCGAGAGGGCCCAGAGATATCTCTCCATCGTCGGAGGAGCAAATCCCAATCTTGAGCTAGCAAGTTACTTGACATACTTTCCCATGAACCCGTAAGCCGCCGTAATAGCCATCCAGTTACGGATGACATTTAACAAACCCCAAAGTTCATGAATCAAGCACGAAGAAACTCGATACTCTCATGATCTGAGGAATCATGCAAACATTAACCATCTCTGTGTTATTAACCATTAACTTGTGACGAATGTATCTCATAGCATAACATCAATTCAGGTCGATTCAACACAAATGTCCTTCCTGACATTGTGCCCTCAAAGTTGCTGGCATAGACATGCCCATGATTGGGAAAACATCATCATCATGCAACACTTGAGCTAGTCTTAGAGGCACGACTAGGAATACATTTTACCGTTTATTATACCACACGTGCACATGGGTTTTCCCCAGAGCCTTTATGGATATACGGGCTCGGGAACCATAGCAGTTATAGCATGGAATATAAACTTAATTATGAACAAGGAGATAATTAATAACATTTATTATTGCCACTAGGGCATATCTCCTACAGACTGGTCACTCATCTGTATTCGTTGAGCTTGACAAGAGTGTCTCTGCTACCGTGAAGTTTGCGATGGCTCCCTTGTCGACATCTAGGTTAAGGGCACGGTCCTGTTTGCGGTCACTGGCGGGCAACACCACACTTTCCCAGGCGTGTGCTGGATTCCGCGCCTCCACATAAGCAAGGTGAGCATTGGGCAGCTCAATTGGGTGCCCCACGCATATCGAGAATGATTTCATGATCATGCGGGACCAGAAGAACCAGATCATCGCTAAGGGGCCATGGGCACGGAACAGCCTGTACATCAGATGGCTACGGAGTGTGAGCCCGGTGTACCTACTGGCACATGCAGGCGAGGACGCGTGGATCTGGCATGCGAGGTTCAGCCATCTGCACTTCTAGGGCTCGAGCGCCTCTCCAGGCAGAGCATAGTGCTTGGCATGCCTCGGATTACCCAAGCTGAGCAGCTATGGGATGCATGCCTTGTCGGCAAGAAGGAACGGTCTTTGTTTCCATAAGGGACGAGCATCAGAGCAGTAGAGCCACTGGAGCTCGTTCATGGGGATCTCTGTGGTCCAATCTCGCCGCCGACGACAAGCGGAAAATGTTACTTCCTCATACTGGTCAACGACCACAGCCGCTTCATATGGCTAGTGTTCTTGCTCACTAAGGATAAAGCAGCCGACACCATTTGTCAGTTCAAGGCCCACACCGAGGTGGAGTCACAGCGGCCGCTGTGCACCTTCCGAACATATCGAGGCGGGGAATTCACGTCTTCAAAGTTCGCCGCATACTACGCAGATCATGGTTTCCAACAACATCTTACCGCAACGTAATCCCCTCGGTCGAACGGAGTAGTGGAGCGGCACAATCAAACGGTCATGGGCATTGCTCGGAGCATGCTTAAGGCCATGAATGTTCCTGCAGAGTTTTGGAGAGATCTGAACTGGTCATTCACCAGAAGCATGGAAGGCAAGACTCCATTTGACGCATGGTATGGTCGCAAGCCAGATGTGCATTTCTTGCGCGTGTTTGGTTGCAGGGACCATGCGAAGATCAGACAACTGTCTCTGAAGAAGCTTGATGGCCGTAGCACTCCGGCGGTGATGCTTGGGTACAAGCCAGACGGCAAGGCGTACCGGTTATATGATCCCACGGCCAAGCATGTGGTCATGTCCTGTGACATGGTGTTGAAGGAAGGACGTACATGGGATTGGGTCGCATGCATTGGCTATGACGTTTCAACCACGTTCAACATGGAGTACATGGTGTTCGGAGGTGGACGCAGTGAAAAGGCTGCCATGGCAGCGGATTCACCCTTTCCCAAAAAGCGCTTCGATGGCAGCGGTATCCGCAATGGGCAAAAGCGCTACCATGGCAACAGAAACTGAAAATGCTGCCATGGCAGCAAATCGAGCTGGAGCACCTACCCCGAGCTAGTCCGTGTCGGAAGAGAACTATGCCATGGCAGCCTATTGTGTGCCAAAAAAAGGCACTCCAGAAGCACCTGCAGGCATGCAGTTCGTGTCCCCGCCATGCCGCTACACCGACACACTTGACGCATCCAACGACACCGGCGAGCCACTTCTCTTCGGCCGCATTGCTGATCTCTTTGAAGAGGCAGAAGGACAAGGCTGCGCTGCCAACCAGGTGTGGTTCTCAGAGGAGCCATCCTCGTCTAGTGAAGCGAAGCTGCACAAGGAGTGGCTACGCGCAATGCTTGAGGACATGGCATGCATCGAGGACAATGACACCTAGGAGATGACAGATCTGCCTGCTGGTGCTCATCCGATCGGCCTGAAGTGGGCCATCAAACTGAAAATGGATGCAATAGGTGATGTGCCAAGCATAAGGCCTAGCTAGTTACCAAGGGTTTTGTGTAGAGGGAGGGTGTTGACTATGAGTAAGTTTTTGCTCCCATCACGCGTCTGGACTCAGTGAGGCTCCTCATAGCAAATTTGCGAACGCACATCCTCACTAAGTCTAAGATTATTTTGCCACCAGGCTCACAGGAACTCGTGCCATGTCTGGACGGGAACATATCCCGCAAGCCAAGTCTGAACAACTAGCGCACATCCTCACTAAGTCTATGTTTTTCTTCAGTAAATTCAGTTAGGTGTTATTATGCTGTTTGCAACGCCTGAGGACGTGACTTATATGATTCTGAGGCACAATTGTAGGCATGTAGGAGTTGTTCTCGTTTGTGCAATGGCTGGATCTAGTAAGAGGGTATGACCCGCGGAAAATTTGTTTTCTGTTGAGAAATAAAAGGAAGAGAGAAAAGCAGCATTCGGTGTGCTGCAGAAAAAACATCAGAGTGTTCTTTTGTTCTTTGTCTACCTCCAGATACAGAGAGAGCAGAGAGAACGTGAGTGATTTCTGAGTGCTAACAATAATCACCGTGTCACATTTAGCCATGAAGTGCACTCCAACAGCACTAAATGACTTGACCTTGCAACAATTGAGACAGTTCAAGAAAAATAAAACCACACACGACGCACACATGACTCATCTGCATAGAACTACAACATGATATTGCAATGAATAGTAGAATAACTGAAACTCAACAAGCAAAATTCCTTCCACATAAAGAGCAAATACTGTCATATACACGACATTTATAGTTTGTGTTCCACTAAGAAAAAGGCATTGCCTATTCAACCATCAAAACAGATTCGACACCCTGCGATAAACGTGATACCAGGTCACGAGACAAAGTGAATGCGTAGCAGACAAGCAGGACACATGCCCACCACCATATAGTGTTGAGGCTGAGCATATATACAGACTACTGCTCCGTGCTCAGGCAAGTAACATAAGTAACTATCTAACGCTCGAGACACTATTTTCTTCTCCTATCAAATATATGCCACACAGGGAAAAAAAACTAGACAAAGTCATGGGGTATGTCATTCATGTCCACTGGTTGAGTTTCCTTGAGTTTTACCCCATAACGAATATTTGCAAGACAGAAAAAGAAAGAGTAGCATAGATTGACAATGGGAGACACCGGACAGGCTGGATCTATGAGGGAAAATGAGCCGAGCCGATACAGCTAGAGACTCGGCTTGGTTCAGCTTGAGAAATCATGGGCCGAACAAGGCTGGGCCTGCCCATGCAGGAAAATTGGTTCGAGCTCGGCTAACAATGGCTGGTGAGCTGGCTTACACCGGCCGAAAGGCCGAAATGCGCCAGCTACCACACGGTCTTGAGGGTGTCCACATCGGATACATCTGATATAGATAATTCTTGGAATCACCTGAGGATACTGTAAGCATGATCGGTCACCCTCCACTGGTGGAGCTAGAGTGGCATCTAAGAGCATCTACAACCATAGTTGCCTAATATGAGTCCCTATATACACATGGACGCATGACACACCCGCTGGCAGTAACTGGACAATGCCCATTTTTCATTGTCCACAATCATAGTCACCATATGCCCGCACCAAATACATACAATGCATGCAACAAGGTTAACAAAACAACGTAGATCAAAATCCAACGAGAAATTTAGGGCATAGTTCATTGGATAGACTGAATCAGACCGAAAATGCACTGTTCATTATACTACAAATAAAATAAACATAGATGACGCAGTGAGGGCGAGATCATAACTTCTTGGGCGGGCCCTTGCCCTTGCAGTCGATGGCGCATCATCCATCTCCTCCGTGTACGCTTCCGTGGTGGTGCCGCTCTCCGACGCTGAGGAGATGTAGCCGGAAGGGCGACGGATGGTGCGCTGCTGATCCTCCGCATGGCGTGTCGCCAAATCCTTGGCGAACTCCTCCTTGCGAAGCGCTCGGAAGTTTCGAGCCCAATCTGGAGTGCCTTCACGTTTTTGCCCCGGAGACGCCTCGCGTCGGACTCCGCTATGGTCAGCGAATGCTGCATGACCTTGCGGATGAAGGCCTCCTGCAGGTCGATGGGGATGGAGCTTGCGTGTTGGTAGGAAGGGCTGGGCTCCCCCCCTGTCGTGGCCCGCTGCCGCTCATGGTAGGCGGCCTTTGTTCGGTTCTACGGTAAGGTGCGTCGACTGCAAATTCAAATTCCCACACGCACAACAATCAAGAATATGCTACGGGACATGGATCACATATCGTTACCACTAGACGCGCAGTGCCGTGCAGCGGAAGAAGAGTTAGGGCAGCGCGTTCGCGTGGATCGTCTCCTCCTCGTCCGATCTCCCTCGAACAGCCGGTCGTCAGATCCCACGTACAGGTTCGCCGGAGCGGCGCAAGTGCACCCCCTCTAACGGTATCCGCGCGTGCAGGATGAACACCGTGTGGGAGACTGCTAGGTCCTATCACACAGTCGGCGGCGAGTGAAGGTGGCTATTCGCAACAATGGCTGGAGCGCCTCTCTAGGCAGAGCATAGTGCTTGGCATGCCTCGGATTACCCAAGCTGCGCAGCTATGGGATGCATGCCTTGTCGGCAAGAAGGAACGGTCTTTGTTTCCATAAGGGACGAGCATCAGAGCAGTAGAGCCACTGGAGCTCGTTCATGGGGATCTCTGTGGTCCAATCTCGCCGCCCACGACAAGAGGAAAATGTTACTTCCTCCTACTGGTCGACGACCACAGCCGCTTCATATGGCTGGTGTTCTTGCTCACTAAGGATAAAGCAGCAGACACCATTTGTCAGTTCAAGGCCCACACCGAGGTGGAGTCACAGCGGCCGCTGTGCACCTTCCGAACATATCAAGGCGGGGAATTCACGTCTTCAAAGTTCGCCGCATACTACGCAGATCATGGTTTCCAACAACATCTTACCGTTGACGAAATCCCCTCGGTCGAACGGAGTAGTGGAGCGGCACAATCAAATGGTCATGGGCATTGCTCGGAGCATGCTTAAGGCCATGAATGTTCCTGCAGAGTTTTGGAGAGATCTGAACTGGTCATTCACCAGAAGCATGGAAGGCAAGACTCCATTTGACGCATGGTATGGTCGCAAGCCAGATGTGCATTTGTTGCGCGTGTTTGGTTGCAGGGACCATGCGAAGATCAGACAACTGTCTCTGAAGAAGCTTGATGGCTGTAGCACTCCGGCGGTGATGCTTGGGTACAAGCCCGACGGCAAGGCGTACCGGTTATACGATCCCACGGCCAAGCATGTGGTCATGTCCGGTGACATGGTGTTCAAGGAAGGACGTACATGGGATTGGGTCGCATGCGTTGGCTATGACGTTTCAACCATGTTCAACATGGAGTACATGGTGTTCGGAGGTGGACGCAGTGAAAAGGCTGCCATGGCAGCGGATTCACCCTTTCCCAAAAAGCGCTTCGATGGCAGCGGTATCAGCAATGGGCAAAAGCGCTACCATGGCAACAGAAACTGAAAATGCTGCCATGGCAGCAAATCGAGCTGGAGCACCTACCCCGAGCTAGTCCATGTCGGGCGAGAACTATGCCATGGCAGCCTATTGTGTGCCCAAAAAAGGCACTCCAGAGGCACCTGCAGGCATGCAGTTCGTGTCCCCGCCATCTCGCTACACCAACACACTTGACGCATCCAACGACACCGGCGAGCCACTTCTCTTCGGCCGCATTGCTGATCTCTTTGAAGAGGCGGAAGCACAAGGCTGCGCCGCCAACCAGCTGCGGTTCTCAGAGGAGCCATCCTTGTCCAGTGAAGCGAAGCTGCACGAGGAGTGGCTACGCGCAATGCTTGAGGACATGGCATGCATCGAGGACAATGACACCTAGGAGATGACAGATCTGCCTGCTGGTGCTCATCCAATCGGCCTGAAGTGGGCCTTCAAACTGAAAAAGGATGCAACAGGTGATGTGCCAAGCATAAGGCCCAGCTAGTTACAAAGGGTTTTGTGTAGAGGGAGGGTGTTGACCATGAGTAAGTTTTTGCTCCCATCACGCGTCTGGACTCAGTGAGGCTCCTCATAGCAAATTTGCGAATGCACATCCTCACTAAGTCTAAGATTATTTTGCCACCAGGCTCACTGGAACTCGTGCCATGTCTGGACGGGAACATATCCCGCAAGCCAAGTCTGAACAACTAGCTCACATCCTCACTAAGTCTATGTTTTTCTTCAGTAAATTCAGTTAGGTGTTATTATGCTGTTTGCAACGCCTGAGGACGTGACTTGTATGATTCCGATGCATAATTGTAGGCATGTAGGAGTTGTTCTCGTTTGTGTGATGGCCGGATCCAGTAAGAGGGTATGACCCGCAGAAATTTTGTTTTCTGTTGAGAAATAAAAGGAAGAGAGAAAAGCAGCATTCGGTGTGCTGCAGAAAAAACTTCAGAGTGTTCTTTTGTTCTTTGTCTACCTCGAGATACAGAGAGAGCAGGGAGAACGTGAGTAATTTGTGAGTGCTAACAATAATCACCGTGTCACATTCAGCCATGAAGTGCACTCCAACAGCACTAAATGACTTGACCTTGCAACAATTGAGATAGTTGAAGAAAAATAAAACCACACACGACGCACACATGACTCATCTGCATAGAACTACAACATGATATTGCAATGAATAGTAGAATAACTGAAACTCAACAAGCAAAATTCCTTCCACATAAATAGCAAATACTATCATATACACGACATTTATAGTTTGTGTTCCACTAAGAAAAAGGCATTGCCTATTCATACATCAAAACAGATTCGACACCCTACGATAAACGTGATACCAGGTCACGTGACAAAGTGAATGCGTAGCAGACAAGCAGGACACATGCCCACCACCATATAGTGTTAAGGCTGAGCATATATACAGACTACTGCTCCGTGCTCACGCAAGTAACATAAGTAACTATCTAACGCTCGAGACACTATTTTCTTCTCCTGTCAAATATATGCCACACAGGGAAAAAACTAGACGAAGTCATGCGGTATGACATTCATGTCCACTGGTCGAGTGTCCTTGAGTTTTACCCCATAACGAATATTTGGAAGAAAGAAAAAGAAAGAGTAGCATAGATTGAGAATGGGAGACACCGGAAAGGCTGGAACTATGAGGGAAAATGAGCCGAGCCGATACAGCTAGAGACTCGGCTTGGTTCAGCTTGCGAAATCATGGGCCGAACAAGGCTGGGCCTGCCCATGTAGGAAAATTGGTTCGAGCTCAGCTAACAATGGCTGGTGAGCTGGCTTACACCGGTTGAAAGGCCCAAATGCGCCAGCTACCACACGGTCTTGAGGGTGGCCACATCGGATACATCTGACATAGATAATTCTTGGAATCACCTGAGGATACTGTAAGCATGATCGGTCACCCTCCACTGGTGGAGCTAGAGTGGCATCTAAGAGCATCTACAACCATAGTTGCCTAATATGAGTCCCAATATACACGTGGACGCATCTAGACACGCCCGCTGGCAGTAACCGGACAATGCCCATTTTTCATTGTCCACAATCGTAGTCCCCATATGCCCGCAGCAAATACATACAATGCATGCAACAAGGTTAACAAAACAACGTAGATCAAAATCCAACGAGAAATTTAGGGCATAGTTCATTGGTTAGACTGAATCAGACCGAAAAGTCATTGTTCATTATACTACAAATAAAATAAACATAGATGATGCAGAGAGGGCGAGATCATAACTTCTTGGGCGGGCCCTTGACCTTGCAGTCGACGGCGCATCGTCCATCTCCTCCGTGTACGCTTCCGCGGTGGTGCCGCTCTCCGACGCTAAGGAGATGTAGCTGGAAGGGCGACGGATGGTGTGCTGCTGATCCTCCGTGTGGCGTGCCGCCAAATCCTTGGTGAACTCCTTCTCCCTTGCGATGCACTCGGAAGTTTCGAGCCCAATCTGGAGTGCCTTCACGTTTTTGCCCCAGCGCCTAGCATCGGACTCCGCTATGGTCAGCGAACGCTGCATGACCTTGCGGATGAAGGCCTCCTGCAGGTCAACGGGGATGGAGCGGTCGCGTTGGTAGGAAGAGCCTGGCTCCTCCCCTGCCGTGGCCCGCTACCGCTCGTGGCAGGCGGCCTTTGTTCGGTTCTACGGTAGGGTGTGTCGACTGCAAATTCAAATTCCTACACGCAGAACAACCAAGAATATGCTACGGGAGATGGATGACAGATCGTTACCACTAGGCGCGTAGTGCCGGGCAGCGGAAGAAGAGTTAGGGCAGCGCGTCCGCGTGGATCGTCTCCTCCTCATCCGATCTCCCTCGAACAGCCGGTCGTCGGATCCCACGTACAGGTTCGCCGGAGCGGCGCATGTGCACCCCCTCTACCGGTATCCGCGCGTGCAGGAGGAACACCGTGCGGCAGACTGCTAGGTCCTATCACACAGTCGGCGGCGAGTGAAGGTGGCCATTTCGCAACACATGCAAACCCTAGTGACGGCGCTGAAGCGATCAACCGAATGAGTGTGCCGCACCCCCACTTTATATAGGCGTCCGTCGCGGGCTCAACACTTGGGTCTCGCACGGACCCTAAAGCCCAAAATTTGTTCGGCCGGGATCCGAGTCTGAGTAGGATCACATCTAACTCGTGGAGTCGGATCGGGCCTCAAAGGTTCCTTCTCTTAAGCGTGCGGCGCCTTAGGTTCAAGTCGGCTTGGTCGCAGGTCGGATCACCTCTGACCTGCTCGGCTGGTAGTGGCCTTTAGCAAGGCGTGCCGACCATCAAGTAGACAATGAAGCCGGTTGGTGAACCTATACAACATGTCACACTTTTGTTCCCTTTGCCACACGATATATGTTGTCGTGCTCAAGGCGAGTCTGTCATCCTTGTGCTAGCCCGACCTCTTTCTCATTCCAGTGATGCTGACCACAAACCGGATTATCTCATAATCCTTGTCGCATGGCCATGCTTATCTTGGTCGGATCACATGAGGGGCCCAGAGTATATCCACTAGTGCAGAAAGGGGCTATAGTCCCGGTTCGTAAGGCCCTTTAGTGCCGGTTCTGGAACCGGCACTAAAGGGTGGGGACTAAAGCCCCCCCCCCCCTTTAGTCCCGGTTCAACATGAACCGGCAGTAAAGGGCCACCACGTGGCACGAGCCCGCGCCGGGGTCTAAGGGACCTTTAGTCCCGGTTGGTAACACCAACCGAGACTAAAGGTTTTAATTTGAATTTTTTTTTGAAAAAAAAATTGATTTTTTATCGGATTTTCAAATTTCTGAATTATTTGACGATTTAATCTCCAATCACCCCTCATCACTGCTCAAGTGTGAAGCACTCATTCCAAATCATCTAACTTCCCGTCCGGTCACCCATCCTCTCACTACTCCAGCCTGAGCATGCTTAACTTTCGAGTTCTATTCCCCCTAGTTTCCAAGTCTGCACTTGTTGTTTTCCTGACAATACTAAGCTGTCAATCCTATTAACCCTCAGGAGTTTAGCTTGAGCATGAAGTCACATGTTTCACTGTTTGAATTTGAAGCTATTATTCTAAAAAACAATAATTATTAAGTAACAATAATATTTCTTGAATAAGTAGTTTGACCATAGTTTGACCAAATTTGACCAAAATTCAAAAAAATGAAATAATTATTTAGTAACGCTAATATTCTTGAATAATTATTCAGTAACACTAATATTTCTTGAATAAGTAGTTTGACCACAGTTTGACCAGATTTAACCAAAATTCAAAAAACTAAAATTTGAGCATATTTTTTTTTCCTTTTAGAATTTGAAGATTCTAAAAATTTGCGGATTTTCGTGCTGAACATTTTGATATGTTATACGTTTTTTTCGACATTTTATGCAAAAGATACAGTCGTTTTACTTTTTCATAACATTTTTTTGCAAAACATGTCGAAATTTATGTTTTTAAATTTACCGCTAACTTAGTAGATGTAGTAACATGAACTAAATCCAATTTTAATTTTGGGGGGAAGAGTTTGAAGTTTTTATCATTTCTTTTGGGTTTTTTTCAAAACTGAAAAGGCGATACGGGGGGGGGGGGGGGGGGGGCTTAGAGTTTGAAAATTGCCCTTAGTCCCGGTTTGTGACACGAACCGGCACTAAAGGGTAGTAGCCTATATTCTCGGTTTGTGTCACAAACCGTGACTAAAGGTAAAGGGGCTCGTGGGGCCCCGGCCTGACGCCAGCCTGCCACCACCCCTTTAGTCCCGGTTTGTGACACAAACCGAGACTAAAGGGGCTCGTGGGGCCCCGGCATGACGCCAGCCTGCCACCATCCCTTTAGTCCCGTTTTGTGACACAAACCGCGACTATAGGTCACAAATGAACCGGGATTAATGCATAGCCGTTCGAACCGGGACTAATGGTACCATTAGTGCCGGTTCATTTACAAACCAGGACTAATGAGCTGAACATTAGGCCCTTTTTCTACTAGTGATCTCTCCTGATCGAAGAGGCAAATCCCATCTTGCTTGACCATGTCTCGCAGCATGGGTCTGGACAAGCCTGAAACATACCTTTGTAACTAGCTACCCAGTCACGGAGTAGCGTTTGGTCGGCCCAAAGCAGGTCTGTCACCATCCCGAAGGCATGTGCCAGCTCAGGTCTTAGGACATAGAATGCATGTTGTACTAGAGACTCACAGATGACATACCGTTGCGTCTCATATTTGGGTATGTCCGACTCGGACCTTATCTCGACTCGGATCTGATTATGTCGGATCCGACCAGATCCTTCCGTGTCCATATTATCCGGTTAGCATCCAATGCTACATGGCTAGTGAGACCAAGCCATCCACCATGTCATATGCTAGTCTCGTTGGCTGCGCGTCCACACAGCCCTTTCGACTAGGGACCTTTTAGGACAGTCATCATACAATGCGTAATCCCACAAACAAGTCACATACTTGCTGATACACATCATTTATAATGTCCAAGGACTATCTTTACTCATAAACACATAGGAAATATCATCATACATGATTGCCTCTAGGGCATATCTCCAACAGTCTCCCACTTGCAATAGAGTCAATCAAATAGACATCAAATGCCCATAGCTCTAACGTGCCCCTCATGCTTGGGTTGTGGAAGCGGCTTAGTCAACGGATCTGCAACATTTGCATCCATGTGAATGTAGGGGAACGCAGCAGAAAACAAAAATTTTCCGACCTACGCACCAGCCCAGGACCACTATGGAGACTGCATACAAGGTTTGATCATTTTCGTTACCGACTCGTAGCGCAGCGGAAGTAGAGTCGATGACGATCGTTGGTGCAGATCCCCGCAGCTAGGATTTACAACCTCCCAACCGCGAGGATGTATACCCTCATCTTCCCTTCGGACAGCCCTCCGGGAGGCGGTCGAACAGTCCCCCGGACGGTGTCGCGGACAGCCCTTCGGGAGGACCTTCGAAACTCGAGCGGTCACTCGGACAGCCCTTCGGGAGGACTCACAGAACTCGGACCGTCACTTGGACAGCCCTTCGGGAGGCACTCTCGAACAGCCCCTCGGGCACTAAGATCGAAACTACGACCTCTCTACGGGGTTGCACACATACGGTGTCATCTATCCGGCAGGGCTTCGCCGTCCAGAACTAGTCCCTGCCGGAACCCAGACAGCCTTTCGGCTCTACGAAACTCTTTTCGTGGGAGGGAGAGAGAAGCCAGATAACATCTTGGCATGTGTATGAGAGCAAGGGATGGGGAGAATGGCAGCCCCTTCTCCTCCTTTTATAGGCCAAGGCAAGGGGTGGGGTGGGATGTTGAAATACCAAAATACCCAAGCTTCATGTCACACATGAAAGGGCATAATGGTAACACAAGGGGGGCACCAAGGGGACACCACCATGGCAGCCCTTGGGCCGGCCCACACCTTGTCTCCCCATGGGGGGGGGGCCCCCAACAAGCCACCAACATGTCTCCATGAAACATGCATGCTCCCTAGACAAAAAGCCACCAAACATGCAACCTTTATTGAACTACACACATCAAAATGTATGATCACCAATAAGTTTGTTGCTCGTTCCTTATGGCCTGTGAACGGTATTTCAGTCACTTCACTTTCGGAGGAAAGTTGCAAGTGTCAGATGATTCAAAATCAAACGACTTCAAAATCCATCATAATGGAATTTTCCATGCGGGCTTCTCCAATGTGACCAAATGTAGTGCCACACTTGTGTGGTATTCTTTTAGTCTTACGACATTTAGCGTCAGTGTTATGGATGTATCATATTACCATCAATATTCATAACATACGTCCCATCTAGGATGGAAGCATGGCCCTTCATGTTATTCATAATACTGAACAACAATTGTTGCTTTTATGAACAACTCTTTTGCAACAAACATTATGCAATGGGCTAGAGTGTTTAAAACTCTAAAATGAATTTATGAAAGTAAATCCAGAGGTAATATATTATTATCATTATTCATAACATACATCTCATTCTCAATGAAAGTATGGCCCTTATGTTATTCATAACATCGAACATCAAAAGTTCTCTTATGAACAACCTTCTTGCAAGATACCTTATGCAATGGGCTAGAGTTTGTGAAACTCTAAATGAATTATGAAAATAAATACAGACGGTAATACACCGATGGAAGGTATGGTAACATTTACTATGTTCCCTGTGTATACCTAAAACTCATTTCTGGCTGGTCTTTCAGGCCATAGTAGTTCTTACATCGAGTTGCAACAGAATGCAATTGAGCGGGTATCTTTGTGATTAACTCACAATACCCAAAAATTAGTGATTAACATGTTTAACCATAATTCCGAAGAACTATATCTTTGACCAGCCTTCTATACATCAAAAACTTGTATGACATTCATACATGAGCTGGATATTCCAGTCTTCTTTCCTTTTTGCCATTATACTTCTAACAGTTTAACTTTTAGTATTTCTCCTACTCTCAGAAGAAGCACCGAACTTAAGAGTGGCGTTAGCCCCGGACTTCCTAGGTGTGTAAGTCACACTAACATCCTTCGGACACTTCCTTTCTCTTTAAGTTGTTGTTTTATTCACCTTTCATCATATGACAGGCGTTCTTCTGGATCCCTCTCTTATCAGTCTAATGCATAGTAAACTCCTTTACTAATAGTTTGCAAACAAACATTGCTTTGGATATCTCATATCTTTTAGCCTTTGTCTGTCTCTGAAAATGATTTTCAGATTCCATGAATATCACATAACTATCCAAACTTTCAAAGTTTGGGTCTCATGGAAGTAAACATATTGCACTTGACTGAAACGGAATTCTAGCTTTTGGATCGAAGGATGAGAGTCACATGATCCATAGCATAAGCGAGAGAATACCAAAGTATGCGATAGGACAAAGTCCTTCTCGGCACTCTTGAGGACAATCCTCACATTACGTTACCAACCGTAAAGTTTTAACCAGATATTTAACAGCTATTCAATTTTAACAGGGAAGGTGGAAATGCGAGCCATTATTCTACAACTATTATGCAAAATACACTTAGACAGTGTTCAAAATTAATTGCACTGAGAATTTAAACAAGTTAATTCATCAGTGCGCTCCCACTCAAATCAATATCTCTCATAATTGATTGTGAGTGATTCAAGATCCGCATTTCAATTCGACGCCATTGACGGGTTCATCACTGATGACGTGAATTTCAATCGGTAGGCCAACTTGCCAATCACATCTCTATGTGACTCTTGTCCATCTTTCGATGCGTGTGTTCCGAGCTCAGGACTGTCCTGCCTGAACGTCAAGACAACCAAGTGATCACGCAGTGAGGTCTGACCTTCACCCGCCTTACACCTCTCTAATCGTTCGTGCTCATGTGTACATGGCGCACCCCGAAAAGGTACGTGTTGTAGACGGTGCTACACTTGGGAGAACACTAACTACTTGATATTTTTGTGAGAGATCACCCTAATAAAAGCGACTACCGCGCAATCAAGAAGGGTGCATCATAAGGGATAAACATCTCAGGCAATTCATAATAGCATGATATGGTATAGCCCTTTCTGACGGAGAAGTCTTGTATTTCTTCGTCTTCAGCATTCGCGTTGGTGTTCACCTTCGCGAAGATTGCCACCACCTTGTCGATGCACCAGATAATATTGCTATCTCTATAGCTAATAAAATAATGCATTACACAAGGTCGACACGCAGGTCATTTAAAGTGCAATCATATGGCTCCAGCCATCATGCCAAATCATGACACGCAGGTCATGTTAATCAATTTACATCATATAGTCATCTCATACATAATCAAATTATTATGAGCACTGCTATACCACATCATATGCACATGCAAACCCTCCTGCAAAACCAAGTTAGACGCCTCTAATCGGTTCATGCAAAAACTTGTTTTACGTGGCTTCTAAGGTTTTGAAACAAACCGAAGCTACCAACGTCCATCATCAAGTATGATAATTCAAGTCGCTAGATTAACTTTCCAGGGTGTATGAAAACCGAGATAATAAAATCTCGAGCCCCATACTAAACTTCGTCATACGCATGACCCCCGTGCAGATCATATCTGCATTGCCCTTTTGTCTGCGAAATTTCATCTTTCCTTTTAACTACGGTGGAATTCAATGAACTGTTAGCACTTCGTTGATCAATCAGGATCGCGGATTGCCAGAACATTGAAACTCCACCATGCTGTTATCAAGATCAGAAATATGCAAATTCCAGGGAAGCAACAAGAACATCGGGTAACAGATTTCATCTGCTACCCGCACAAATAATTTTCAGTAATAGAACTCATCTACTACCTAATTATATTGTGCAACACCCATACATCTCCATGTATTCTAGATCGCAACCTGCATCTACGCATAGCACGGCTCATGATGCCACTGTGGGGTGTAACGCAGCAGAAAACAAAAATTTTCCGACCTACGCACCAGCCCAGGACCACTATGGAGACTGCATACAAGGTTTGATCATTTTCGTTACCGACTCGAAGCGCAGCGGAAGTAGAGTCGATGACGATCGGCGGTGCCGATCCCCGCAGCTAGGATTTACAACCTCCCAACCGCGAGGATGTATACCCTCGTCTTCCCTTCGGACAGCCCTCCGGGAGGCTGTCGAACAGTCCCCCAGACGATGTCGCGGACAGCCCTTCGGGAGGACCTTCGAAACTCGAACGGTCACTCGGACAGCCCTTCGGGAGGACTCACAGAACTCGGACCGTCACTTGGACAGCCCTTCGGGCACAAAGATCGAAACTACGACCTCTCTACAGAGTTGCACACATACGGTGTCACCTATCCGGCAGGGCTTCGCCGTCCAGAACTAGTTCCTGCCGGAACCCAGACAGCCTTTCGGCTCTACGAAACTCTTTTCGTGGGAGGGAGAGAGAAGCCAGATAACATCTTGGCATGTGTATGAGAGCAAGGGATGAGATTTGTGGGCAGCCCACTCTCCTCTATTTATAGGAAAGCCAAGGGGTAAAGATGTCATACAAAAAACCCCAAAGTACCCCCACTTTATGCCTTTTCATAAAAGAATAAAGATAAAAGGGGTGCCATGTGGAGCTCCAAGGAGCTCCACCATGCTTGGCCGGCCACCCCTTGGGGGCTCCCCCCAAGGGGGCTTCCTTAGTGCCTAAGGCATTCTAGAAGCCTTTTGGGAAATTCCCAAAAGGTGCTTTCCATAAAATTCCCAAAAAGCACTTTCACTATTCACGACGACATTTTTCAGCGTCCGTTCGAACTGAAAATATTTATGTGGGCTTAGAACATTTCCAGTACCCACTAAAATAATTTTCAATGCGTTCTGGAACAATTCCAGTTTAGTGATTTCATCTGCGAAAAGCATCTGAAGCGGTTCCGGCAGCCCCGGAACATTTCCGGTTTTTCTTCCAGAAAATTCCCAGAAGTTTCCAGAATGATTCTGGTATCCTCCAAGAATTATCAGGCATGTGCCGAAACCATTTTGACTTAATGGTATCCCCTGAAACAACTTTTCAGTTTCACCGGAACTCATCCGGTGACCTCTCTCTGCGGAACTTTTCCGCTGTCCGAAACTTTTCGGTGTCCGAAACTTTTTCGGTGATTTTCTCTCAGACTCCCTGTCTAGTATTCAGCAGATAGATGACCCTTAAGCGTGTGACCCTATAGGTTCGGTGAAGTAGAGACATGACCTGGAACCCCTTCCGATCAATGATCAACATCGGAGCCGTGGACACCCATATTGACCCCTATACCCACACGAATGAATATTCGAGTGAACCTCCAGTTGCCGTGTGCTATTCCTGTTGCTTCGCGATATGTTACAAATACCCGAGGTGAGACATGTTGGCATTCCCGTGGATCAACAACTTGTCCACTATGCTAGTTACCTCGTTACCGGTATTGTTCTCTTTTCTCGTTACCGTGTTCCGGCATCCCCGTGATCAAATCACAAAGTGTCTGGCCAGACGATGATGGATACCGTAACACCGAGAGGGCCCAGAGATATCTCTCCATCGTCGGAGGAGCAAATCCCAATCTTGAGCTATCAAGTTACTTGACATACTTTCCCATGAACCCGTAAGCCGCCGTAATAGCCATCCATTTACGGATGACGTTTAACAAACCCCAAAGTTCATGAATCAAGCATGAAGAAACTCGATGCTCTCATGGTCTGAGGAATCATGCAAACGTTAACTATCTCTGTGTTATTAACCATTAACTCATGACGAATGTATCTCATAGCATAACATCAATTCGGGTCGATTCAACACAAATGTTCTTCTAACATTGTGCCCTCAAAGTTGCTGGCATAGACATGCCCATGATCAGGAAAACAGAACCATCATGCAACACTTGAGCCAGTCATAGAGGCTTGACTAGGAATACATTTTACCGTTTATTATTCCACACGTGCATATGAGTCTTCCTCCGAGCCTCGTGGTTATTGCAGACTCGAGAACCATAGCAGTTATAGCATGGAACATAAACATAATAATGAGCATGGAGATAAATAATAACATTTATTATTGCCTCTAGGGCATATCTCCTACAGACTCCCACTTGCACTAGAGTCAATAATCTAGTTAATGCTAATGCACTTTACACCTGTGGCACACTGGTGTAAATATGCTTCGCTTGTGGTATAGCCTGATGTCCAACGGATCTGACGACTTCAGATCTGTGTGTATCTTTGCATATCCTCGCGTTTTCACGCTTTCACAAAATTCATATTTTGTGTGGACTTGGTTTTGTATGTATGTGAATCACAGGTCGAACCTGGATTCCTAAGACTGAGTCATGGAGCAACTACCTGCAGTAGTGTCCCATTGACAAAAGCCATCTTGGAACCATACTAAGTTCATGAATGAACTATATGATTCAACATCTTCTTTGTCGCTTTTAAAAGCGGCAACATACTTCGCCTCTGTTATAGAATTCGCCACAGTAACTTGTTTGGAACAATTTCCAACTACTGTGCCACCATATTGTGTGTTGCACAAAACCCTCAATTTAAATCGAAAATCGCTTGGGGCATGGATGAAGACTGTATCGATGTAACCTTTTACAACGAACTCTTCATGATCTCCGCTTGCGAGAAAACATGCCATCAGTGCTACTATAGTACTCAATGACCCTTTTTCACTGTTGTCCCATGATCAGTACTTTTGATCACTTTGGTATCTATACTCGTAACAACTTTGGGAGTATTGGACATATCTGGTTGTTTTACATACCATGGAATACATGATTAATCCAAACACAAGAGTGTGTGGAATCTCCATCATGTATTTTGCTCATCAGTGTTTTGGGACACCGAGTCATGCAAAAACTCTTTCCATGTGACTTCGGCAAGAATCACTCCTTGACGTTTTTAATGCTAAAAGGTTTTAGCATTTTGTCAATATGTATCTTTGCTAAGCCCCATTAGGTAAATCTATCTCCATAGATTATCATGCCTAATATAAAGGCTTTTTAGCCCAAGCACTTCATCGAAAAACTATTTTCAAACGAAGTCCAAACTCGTGTCAAGAAATTTATTTCCAATTACCAATGTGTCAAGCACACAAGGTTTTTAGAAATATTATTATGCTCCCACTTACTTTCTTGAATTACAAGTATCTTCGTTACCCATTGATGAAGTCAAACCCCTTTGACCATTTCATCAAAACACGAAGATTCCGACTCCATTTTGCTCTCTTCTGTCCATCGCTGGAACTCTGAAGTTTGCATACCTACTAGCATCCTCTGGATCGACAAATTACTTTGGACTGTATCACATACAAGTCCTAGGTTTTATTTCCATCAGATGGAAATCCTTTTGTCATCCATGTTTCATATCTTATGATTGAAATATGTATTAATTGCTAGTTCAACCCGAACCGACTTTAAGCATCGCTACGGTGAGACAATCTCATCGTAGTCAACTCTTTGAACTTGTTATTGCAACAAGTCAAGCTTTATGGATAAAACATTTTTATCCGTATCAGTTTTAAGTTCCATAAATATTCGTTAGACTCTAAGTCTTCCGAAAGGTGTATCAAGGTTTTAATCTTGAATCACTTATGTGGAAACTAACTCAGGTTGCATTGGCATTTAGCCAATCCCGGAGTCAGGGCCCATCAACGCTTCCTTGTGTATCGTAGGTATATTGTTGTCTAACAACAATATCTCGTTTGCGCACCTGAGAGGTTTGCACGAGCCTTGCCTACGTGGTTCAGCTGCAAGTTCGACCGAAGTCCATGCATTTTATTGTAGAGACTTTCGTATCAGTCGCAGTAGGAAACTCTGGAATTACTTCCAAGGTCTCTTTCTTTTGACCTGATGACGGAGATACTGGTTATCTCGTCGAGTTGCATTATTCTCCCACTCACCTTTTTGAAAGAACCATTTTCTTCAAAAAGCATACCGTTCTTTGTGGCAAACCTATTTGCCTCGGTATAGTGAGGGAGGAATACCCAATGACTTGGGATAACCTACAAAGTAGCACTTGTCTGATTTGGAATAGGTTTGTAACCTTTTACACAAGCCCCATATTCCAAATGTTAAGAAAAGATATAACATGGTTGGGCGTACCATACCATGGTGTCATTTCAACAGACCTGATGGAGCTCTTTTCAGTGTAAAAGCCGCAGTCTCTAAAGCATCACTTTAAAAAGGGATAATGGCAAATTTATTTATGTCATCTTTGGTCTTACC
This sequence comes from Thinopyrum elongatum, assembly GCA_011799875.1. NCBI lineage: Eukaryota > Viridiplantae > Streptophyta > Magnoliopsida > Poales > Poaceae > Thinopyrum > Thinopyrum elongatum. The sequence goes on along the minus strand of CM022303.1, from coordinate 32,396,398 downwards.
ATGTCATAAATGGTTCGATTACATCTTCACGGACTTTCCACTCATAGTGGTGTTCCGGGAGGTGTAAGTTATGAAACTCTTTTCACAACTCATCAGACATTCGCTAAACTTGTAACTCAAATATTTCTTTCTGCAATCGAATTGTAGAAACATAATTTTCTTGTTACAATAACTTCTACTTCATATTTGAAAACCTTTCGAATGATTTCAAAAGATCCAGACTTACGTCTCATCAAGTAAATATCCATATATCTACTTGAGACATTTCTGAAGATAGATAAATCCACTACTTGCAACCTTTATTGAACTACACACATCAAAATGTATGATCACCAATAAGTTTGTTGCTCGTTCCTTATGGCCTGTGAACGGTATTTCAGTCACTTCACTTTCGGAGGAAAGTTGCAAGTGTCAGATGATTCAAAATCAAACGACTTCAAAATCCATCATAATGGAATTTTCCATGCGGGCTTCTCCAATGTGACCAAATGTAGTGCCACACTTGTGTGGTATTCTTTTAGTCTTACGACATTTAGCGTCAGTGTTATGGATGTATCATATTACCATCAATATTCATAACATACGTCCCATCTAGGATGGAAGCATGGCCCTTCATGTTATTCATAATACTGAACAACAATTGTTGCTTTTATGAACAACTCTTTTGCAACAAACATTATGCAATGGGCTAGAGTGTTTAAAACTCTAAATTGAATTTATGAAAGTAAATCCAGAGGTAATATATTATTATCATTATTCATAACATACATCTCATTCTCAATGAAAGTATGGCCCTTATGTTATTCATAACATCGAACATCAAAAGTTCTCTTATGAACAACCTTCTTGCAAGATACCTTATGCAATGGGCTAGAGTTTGTGAAACTCTAAATGAATTATGAAAATAAATACAGACGGCAATACACCGATGGAAGGTATAGTAACATTTACTATGTTCCCTGTGTATACCTAAAACTCATTTCTGGCTGGTCTTTCAGGCCATAGTAGTTCTTACATCGAGTTGCAACAGAATGCAATCGAGCGGGTATCTTTGTGATTAACTCACAATACCCAAAAATTAGTGATTAACATGTTTAACCATAATTCCCAAGAACTATATCTTTGACCAGCCTTCTATACATCAAAAACTTGTATGACATTCATACATGAGCTGGATATTCCAGTCTTCTTTCCTTTTTGCCATTATACTTCTAACAGTTTAACTTTTAGTATTTCTCCTACTCTCAGAAGAAGCACCGAACTTAAGAGTGGCGTTAGCCCCGGACTTCCTAGGTGTGTAAGTCACACTAACATCCTTCGGACACTTCCTTTCTCTTTAAGTTGTTGTTTTATTCACCTTTCATCATATGACAGGCGTTCTTTTGGATCCCTCTCTTATCAGTCTAATGCATAGTAAACTCCTTTACTAATAGTTTGCAAACAAACATTGCTTTGGATATCTCATATCTTTTAGCCTTTGTCTGTCTCTGAAAATGATTTTCAGATTCCATGAATATCACATAACTATCCAAACTTTCGAAGTTTGGGTCTCATGGAAGTAAACATATTGCACTTGACTGAAACGGAATTCTAGCTTTTGGATCGAAGGATGAGAGTCACATGATCCATAGCATAAGCGAGAGAATACCAAAGTATGCGATAGGACAAAGTCCTTCTCGGCACTCTTGAGGACAATCCTCACATTACGTTACCAACCGTAAAGTTTTAACCAGATATTTAACAGCTATTCAATTTTAACAGGGAAGGTGGAAATGCGAGCCATTATTCTACAACTATTATGCAAAATACACTTAGACAGTGTTCAAAATTAATTGCACTGAGAATTTAAACAAGTTAATTCATCAGTGCGCTCCCACTCAAATCAGTATCTCTCATAATTGATTGTGAGTGATTCAAGATCCGCATTTCAATTCGACGCCATTGACGGGTTCATCACTGATGACGTGAATTTCAATCGGTAGGCCAACTTGCCAATCACATCTCTATGTGACTCTTGTCCATCTTTCGATGCGTGTGTTCCGAGCTCAGGACTGTCCTGCCTGAACGTCAAGACAACCAAGTGATCACGCAGTGAGGTCTGACCTTCACCCGCCTTACACCTCTCTAATCGTTCGTGCTCATGTGTACATGGCGCACCCCGAAAAGATACGTGTTGTAGACGGTGCTACACTTGGGAGAACACTAACTACTTGATATTTTTGTGAGAGATCACCCTAATAAAAGCGACTACCGCGCAATCAAGAAGGGTGCATCATAAGGGATAAACATCTCAGGCAATTCATAATAGCATGATATGGTATAGCCCTTTCTGACGGAGAAGTCTTGTATTTCTTCGTCTTCAGCATTCGCGTCGGTGTTCACCTTTGCGAAGATTGCCACCACCTTGTCGATGCACCAGATAATATTGCTATCTCTATAGCTAATAAAATAATGCATTACACAAGGTCGACACGCAGGTCATTTAAAGTGCAATCATATGGCTCCAGCCATCATGCCAAATCATGACACGCAGGTCATGTTAATCAATTTACATCATATAGTCATCTCATACATAATCAAATTATTATGAGCACTGCTATACCACATCACATGCACATGCAAACCCTCCTGCAAAACTAAGTTAGACGCCTCTAATCGGTTCATGCAAAAACTTGTTTTACGTGGCTTCTAAGGTTTCGAAACAAACCGAAGCTACCAACGTCCATCATCAAGTATGATAATTCAAGCGTTAGATTAACAACGCGGGGTGTATGAAACACGAGATAATTAAATCTCGAGCCCCATACTGAACTTCGTCATACGCATGACCCCCGTGCAGATCATATCTGCATTGCCCTTTCATCTGCGAAACATCCATCTTTCTTTGACTAAAGTGGAACCCAAAGAACTGTTAGCACTTCGTTGATCTGTCAATCAGCATACTCAGGAGCAGCATGAAAGGATCGCGGATTGCCAGAACTTTGTGAGATTCCACAATGCTGTCAAGATCAGGACTACGCAAATTCAAGGGAAGCAACAAGAACATCGGGTAACAGATTTCATCTGCTACCCGCACAAATAATTTTCAGTAATAGAACTCATCTACTACCTAATTATATTGTGCAACACCCATACATCTCTATGTATTATAGATCGCAACCTGCATCTACGCATAGCACGGCTCATGATGCCACTGTAGGGGAACGCAGCAGAAAACAAAAATTTTCCGACCTACGCACCAGCCCAGGACCACTATGGAGACTGCATACAAGGTTTGATCATTTTCGTTACCGACTCGTAGCGCAGCGGAAGTAGAGTCGATGACGATCGTTGGTGCAGATCCCCGCAGCTAGGATTTACAACCTCCCAACCGCGAGGATGTATACCCTCATCTTCCCTTCGGACAGCCCTCCGGGAGGCGGTCGAACAGTCCCCCGGACGGTGTCGCGGACAGCCCTTCGGGAGGACCTTCGAAACTCGAGCGGTCACTCGGACAGCCCTTCGGGAGGACTCACAGAACTCGGACCGTCACTTGGACAGCCCTTCGGGAGGCACTCTCGAACAGCCCCTCGGGCACTAAGATCGAAACTACGACCTCTCTACGGGGGTGCACACATACGGTGTCATCTATCCGGCAGGGCTTCGCCGTCCAGAACTAGTCCCTGCCGGAACCCAGACAGCCTTTCGGCTCTACGAAACTCTTTTCGTGGGAGGGAGAGAGAAGCCAGATAACATCTTGGCATGTGTATGAGAGCAAGGGATGGGGAGAATGGCAGCCCCTTCTCCTCCTTTTATAGGCCAAGGCAAGGGGTGGGGTGGGATGTTGAAATACCAAAATACCCAAGCTTCATGTCACACATGAAAGGGCATAATGGTAACACAAGGGGGGCACCAAGGAGACACCACCATGGCAGCCCTTGGGCCGGCCCACACCTTGTCTCCCCATGGGGGGGGGGCCCAACAAGCCACCAACATGTCTCCATGAAACATGCATGCTCCCTAGACAAAAAGCCACCAAACATGCAACCCCCGATTCGTGGGATCTTGTCCCCTCGCGCTGAGACAAGATGTTTTCCGCGAAACTTTTTCTGAAAAATTCCAGAAGGTCCCAGAACATTTCCGGCACCCTCTAAAATTATTCTGGGCATGATCCGAAACATTTTCGGTGCGGTGGTTTTCATCAGCGGAAAGCATTAACAGCGGTTACGGCAGTTTCGGAACATTTCCGGTTTTTCTCTCCGAAAATTCCCAGAAGTTCCCAGACCAATTCTGGCATCCTCTGAAAATTTCCAGGCGGTGCCGAAACCCTTTTTGACCAAATAATATATTCCGAAACAACTTTTCGGTTTTACCGAAACTCTTTCGGTGTTCTCTCTCTCGGAACTCTTCCGTTGTGTCCGAAACATTTTCGGTGACTTTCTCTCAGACTCCCTGTCTAGCGTTCAACAGATAGATGACCCTTAAGCGTGTGACCCTATAGGTTCGGTGAAGTATAGACATGACACGGAACCCCTTCCGATCAATGATCAACATCGGAGCCGTGGACACCCATATTGACCCCTATACCCACACGAATGAATATTCGAGTGAACCTCCAGTTGCTGTGTGCTATTCCTGTTGCTTCGCGATATGTTACAAATACCCGAGGTGAGACATGTTGGCATTCCCGTGGATCAACAACTTGTCCACTATGCTAGTTACCTCGTTACCGGTATTGTTCTCTTTTCTCGTTACCGTGTTCCGGCATCCCCGTGATCAAATCACAAAGTGTCTGGCCAGACGATGATGGATACCGTAACACCGAGAGGGCCCAGAGATATCTCTCCATTGTCGGAGGAGCAAATCCCAATCTTGAGCTATCAAGTTACTTGACATACTTTCCCATGAACCCGTAAGCCGCCGTAATAGCCATCCATTTACGGATGACGTTTAACAAACCCCAAAGTTCATGAATCAAGCATGAAGAAACTCGATGCTCTCATGGTCTGAGGAATCATGCAAACGTTAACTATCTCTGTGTTATTAACCATTAACTCATGACGAATGTATCTCATAGCATAACATCAATTCGGGTCGATTCAACACAAATGTTCTTCTAACATTGTGCCCTCAAAGTTGCTGGCATAGACATGCCCATGATCAGGAAAACAGAACCATCATGCAACACTTGAGCCAGTCATAGAGGCTTGACTAGGAATACATTTTACCGTTTATTATTCCACACGTGCATATGAGTCTTCCTCCGAGCCTCGTGGTTATTGCAGACTCGAGAACCATAGCAGTTATAGCATGGAACATAAACATAATAATGAGCATGGAGATAAATAATAACATTTATTATTGCCTCTAGGGCATATCTCCTACAGTGAATTTTGCATAACTCTACATCACCACTCTTTACGATCTTCCCTATCAGCTGATATTTCTGATCTATGTGTCTGGTCCTGTGGTGATTCCTCGGATCCTTGGTTTGTGCGATGGCACCAGAATTATCACAATAAAGGTCCACCGGTTTGACTGAGGCTGGCAAAATACCAAGATCATCCAGAAAGTTCCGGATGCAAACACCCTCCTTTGCAGCTTCACAAGCCGCAATGTATTCGGCTTCTGTGGTAGAATCGGCCATTGTATCTTGCTTGGAACTCGTCCATCTCACTACTCCTCCATTCATGATGTACATGAATCCGAACTGTGATCGACAATCATCTCTGTCGGTTTGGAAACTAGCATCGGCGCAACCCTTTACGACGAGCTCCTCCTCACCTCCATAAACTAGAAACATTTCCTTAGTCCTTTTCAGGTACTTTAGAAGATTCTTCACCGCCGCCCAGTGACTCTCACCGAGGTTAGCCTGGTATATGCTTGTTAGGCTTATTGCAAAGGCAACATCAAGCCTTGTACATATCATGGCATAGATGATGGATCCGATTGCCGAGGCATACAAAATCCTACTCATCCTACTTCGTTCATCAGATGTCGAAGGACTCTGAGTCTCGCTTAGCCTTATACCATGCGAGAGTGGCAAGAACCCTTTCTTAGCCTCACTCATGTTGAACCGCTTCAACAATTTATCTATGTACGTGCTTTGGCTCAAGCCGAGCAGCCTCCTCGATCTATCTCTATAGATCTTAATGCCCAATATGTAAACTACTTCACCGAGGTCCTTCATCGAAAACTTGCCATTCAATGACTCCTTGACAGAGTTCAGCATCGGAACATCATTTTCGATCAGTAATATGTCATCCACATACAAGATCAAAAACACTATCGAGCTCCCACTTAACTGCTTGTATAAACAAGCTTCCTCTTCGCTTTTGATGAAACCAAGACTAGTTACGACCTCATCAAAACGAATGTTCCAACTCTGAGATGCTTGCCTCAACCCATAAATGGATCTCTTGAACTTGCATACCTTACTAGTGCTAGTCGGATCGAGAAAACCCTCGGGCTGTATCATATACACGTCCTCGGTTAAATTTTCATGAAGGAAAGCCGTTTTGACATCCATCTGTCGTATCTCGTAATCGAAATATGCAGCTATAACTAGTATGATCCTTACCGACTTCAGCATCGCTACCGGCGAGTAAGTCTCGTCGTAGTCAATTCCTTGAACTTGTCCATAACCTTTTGCGACAAGCCAAGCTTTGTCGATCTGAACATTTCCATCCACATCGGTTTTCTTCTTAAAGACCCATTTGCAGCCAATGGCCTTTACGCCAGGCAGCAGGTCAACCAAGTCCCAAACTTGATTCTCATCCATGGACTTTAACTCGGATCTCATAGCCTCCAGCCATGCCTCAGAATCTGGGCTCACCGTCACTTCCGCATACGTGGCCGGCTCGTCGCTTTCTAGCAACAATACATCACGCACTCTGCGCAATCTTTCCGACCTCCGTGGTTCCGGTACTGCTTCCACTACGGGTTCCCTGACCTACTCCGGTATGATCTCAACACCAGCCGAGTCGTCCTCGAGTGGTCCTCGAATTTCTTTGAGTCGGACCGTCCTCCCACTGGCTTCCCGACTGAGAAACTCTTTCTCAAGGAAAACTCCATTCCGAGCAACAAACACTTTGTTCTCTTCCCGATTGTAGAAGCTATATCCCAAGGTTTCCCTTGGATATCCCACGAATATGCATTTATCCGACTTGGGTGTAAGCTTGTCTCACATAAGTCTCTTGACAAATGCTTCACAACCCCAAATCTTTAGAAAGGACAAACTGGGACTCTTCCTGTTCCACATCTCATGTGGTGTCTTGTCTACGAATTTTGATGGTACCCTGTTAAGTGTGAAAGCTGTAGTTTCTAGAGTGCATCCCCAGAATGACAAGGGTAAATCCGATTTGCTCATCATTGACCGGACCATGTCCAACAAGGTCCTATTCCTCCGTTCCGACACGCCGTTTCTCTGTGGCGTTCCCGGAGGTGTGAGCTGAGGTACTATACCTCGGCTTTTCAGATGATCATCAAACTCCTGGCTCATGTACTCACCTCCACGATCAGATCGTAGAAGTTTTATAGTCTTGCCGAGCTGATTCGTAACCTCGTTCTGAAACTCTTTGAACTTTTCAAAAGTTTCCGACTTGTGCCTCATCAAATAGATATACCCGTATCTACTCAAGTCATCGGTAAAAGTCATGAAGTACTGATAGCCACATCTGGCAGTTGTGCTCATTGGACCACACACATCACTGTGTATAAGCTCAAAAAGCTCGAACACCCTCTGGCAACTCTTTGCAAAAGGAGACTTTGTTATCTTGCCGAGCAAGCTTGATTCGCATGTCTCGAATGACCCAAAGTCATACGAAGCTAGGAGCCCATCATCATGGAGCTTCTTCATGCGTTTCAGACTAATATGTCCAAGCCGGCAATGCCAGAAGTATGTCAGGTTTATCTCATTAGGCTTATCCCTCTTGACATTCACATTATAGACCAATTCCTGTTCTAGATTCAATATAAAAAGCCCAACAACAATGGGTGCATAGCCGTGAAACATTCCATTCAAATAAAACAAACAACCATTGTCCTTTAAATTGAATTCATAACCCTGACTCATCAAACATGAGGCAGAAATAATATTCCGACTAAGTGCAGGTATGTAATAACAATTATTCAATTCCAAAATAAATCTAGAAGGAAGCTGGACCTGCATCATGCCGACCTCCAACGCAGCAACTCTTGCTTTGTTACCGACCCTAATGTAAATCTCCCCTTGTGCCACACGCCTAGTTCTTACCAGCCCCTGCATCGAGTTGCAAATGTGAACAACCGATCCGGTATCAAATACCCAAGAGCTACTAGGTATGTCAGCAAGGTAAATGTCTATAACATATGTAACAAGTGTACATTTGCCTGAAGCAGCATTTCTGGCCTTCTTGCCATGCTCAACAAGCCACTTGCTACAGTTCCTCTTCATGGGACCAGTTTCCTTGCAACGATAGCAAATGGTCTTCGAGTCTGGTCCTGACTTCAACGCAACGGCGGAGGTTACCATCTCTGTGCCCTTTGCCTTAGCCTTCTTCTTGGACCAACTCTTCTTGAACTTGCCCGAGTTCTGCACCATCAACACTTGATGCATGCCTTTCTTTATATCCTGCTCTGCAACCTTGATCATCCCATGAAATTCAATGAGCTTCTTATCCATGCCATGCATATGATAGTTCGAGATGAATGTCCCATAGCTCGGTGGAAGAGAACCCAAAATTGCATCAGTAGCCAGCTCATCCAAGAGCGGGAAGCCCAACCGATCCAAAGCTTGCACTTATCCGATCATCTTGATCACATGCGGGCTCAGTGGATAACCTTCCTTCAGCTTACGATCCACCAAGGATCGCCAGACGTTGAACCTTTCGGTCCTAGCCTGCACATGAAACATGCTCTTGAGACTCTTGATCATATCAAAAGCCCCAACATCTTCGAAATGTTGCTGCAAATCGGGCCCCATACAAGCCAGCATGAGGCAACTGATCTCGTTTGATTCATCAATGAGTTTCTCATAGGCAATCTTGGATGTGGCATTAGCATTATCGGCAGGTTCCTATGGAAGTGGATGCTCTAGAACATGTTCCTTTTTACTATGCTTGAGAACAATTCTCAAATTTCTATACGAGGTGGTAAAGTTTGTTCCATTCAGTTTATCCTTTTCCAGAATTGATTTCAATGCAAAGTTGGGTTGAGCAGGTGGTGCCATTGATCTACAACATAAAAATATGAAATCACTAAGCAATGTGTTTATATAGAGTAATCTAGGCCTTAAACAAAAATACTCCCACTGAAGTCAGCATCCCTCCGCAAACTCTCAGTGATTCAGGATCCGACTAGCGCATGCGACTAGTGAGCTTTAGCATCACTGCTAGCCAACATACCTATCCGATAAGCAACTCCTTACTAATTGTATCTTTATACAACTCCTGTCAGTGGGGAAGGTATCTCATACCCCGGCCCCCAACCTTCTTTGCGACAAGGCCCAAAACCGTTTTGATAGCCTTGTCAAGTTAACCTGATGCAGTGCATGTCCGTGTCCAACAGAAACCCTTCAGTTCAAGCACACCTAGTAGCACCCCAATTTTATGAGCCCACCACTAGACGTACTTGACGTGCGAAGGTGCAACGTTGGGGATGGCAATTTGCTTGATATTAACGAGGGATCTTTCTACCATTTTTACATGCATAGAAATAAAGAAGCATAACAATCACAAATAAACATATTGTGAAATAGTATGCTTCCTTCATGGATGTTCTTCCAGGTTGGCTTCGGCTCCGATGACCATCTAGGAACTCCATCTTGTTTGTCACGTCGGGACGCCAGGCCACCAACCTGACCTCTATTATCCAACTACTATAACTAGTAATGAATTTTACATAGAGTCACAAGTCGACACGCAGGACGTTATACATTATAATGACAGCATTTTGGCTCCTGTCGGCTGACAAACATGACACGCAGGGCATGTATAAATTACACACATGCATCACATACACGAGCCATACTATTCACATCAAACCTGCAAAACAAAGTTACGCATAGAATCACATTCTACCGGTTTGAGTGATCGTGTACGATATACAAGGCGCTACGCATATGGCGGTACCGCCTGACATTTTTGGAAATCACAGATCGCATATGTACTCCGATCACGCCGAGTTTTCTGATCTGACCGATCTTATCGATCATCGCGAGTCCGATTCGGATTTACGTTTCACTGTTAACCCCGATGGCGGATACCGACCGGTAGGGGTAGGTTGTGTCACGACCACATCGATTCCGATCATCAGAAAACATAGCCACATCGATCCCCATGTGAAGTTGATCTCATCAACCGTGCACACAGCCGATCTCATAAACGACAATAGATCTCATATGCCGCCTCCACATATCTAATATGCATACGATCTGAATCCAAATTCTATAGCAGAGGCTCTGATACCACTATTGGGTTCTACGGTAGGGTGCGTCGACTGCAAATTCAAATTCCTACGCGCAGAACAACCAAGAACATGCTACGGGAGATGGATCAAAGATCGTTACCACTAGACGTGCAGTGCTGTGAAGTGGAAGAAGAGTTGGGGCAGCGCGTCCGCGTGGATCGTCTCCTCCTCATCCGATCCCCCTCGAACAGCCTGTCGTCGGATCCCACGTAAAGGTTCGCCGGAGCGGCGCAAGTGCACCGCCTCTAACGGTATCCGCGACCACAAGCTGGATGCCGCTAATATTGGAGAGGCTATCTTCAAGCTCCATGAGTAGATAGAGCACCTTCAAGCGCAGATCTACGATTTGCAAAACCAGAACTGTGAGTATAGATTTAAAAGGTTGAGTTTGGCTGCAGATTTGAGGATTCTGGAAACTCGTTCATCTTTCTACAATGAGGAGCCTGTGCCTTGGAAGACTGAAGACAAGCTTCCCACGTCATCAACCTCATCACCAACACCTCCGAAGGAGACTTGATTACACGGGTATGGGCACTCCCCTTGGCTTGTGCCAAGCTTGGGGAGGTGGCCCGGTATTGTATCACCAGCACATCTTTATCTTTATCGTTCACTTTAGTTCGATCCTTTTGGTTATATCTTGATCTAGTAGAATGAAAGTTTTAGTATGATCTAGTCCTTTAGTTTTGCTTCGTGATCTATCTATGTAATTGAGTGTCAGAGTTATATAATAAAGAGTAGTTTTGAGTAAGGGCTTTGCTTGCTTGCTTTGATCTCGAAAAATAAGAAAAAGAATAAAGAAGTAAAAAGATTATATAATAATCTTATGGAGAGTGATGACTTCACATATAAGAAGTATGATGATTAAAATTTGTTGAAGGTTGACAAACATAGTACTGGTCATTGTTGCAATTAATAGGAAGTAATAAAGAAAGAGAGGTTTCACATATAAATATATTAGCTTGGACATCTTTTATGATAATGAGCACTCATTAAAATATTATATGCTAAGAAGTTGATGTTGGACAAGTAAGACAACGTGATGCTTTATGATCCTTTATATCCGAATAAAAGGTATATTGTCGTGGACCCTTCAACATGTTGAGCTTGCTCCTCATCCTATGCTAGCCAAAAAAACTTCCACACCAAGTAGAGATACTACTTGTGCATCCTTAAATCCTACACCCAATTTTGCCATGAGAGTCCACTATATCTACCTATGGATTGAGTAAGCTCCTTCAAGTAAGTTGTCATCGGTGCAAGCAATAAAAATTGCTCTTTAAATATGTATGATCTATTAGTGTGAGGAAAATAAGCTTTATATGAACTTGTGATGGGGAAGAAATAAAAGTGACAGACTGCATAATAAAGTTTTCTATCACAAGCGGCAATATAAAGTGACGTTCCGTTGCATGAAGATTTCGTGCATCCAACAAAAAAGCGCATGACAACCGCTGCTTCCCTCTGCGAAGGGCCTATCTTTTACCGTTTACCCTTATACAAGATTCATGGTGATCTTCTCCTTTCCTTTTTCTTTTTCTTTTGGCAAGCACTATGTGTTGGGGAAAGATCTTGACAAATATATCCACTTGGATATAAATAATCATAAAACTATTATTGTTGACATTACCCTTGAGGTAAATAGTTGGGAGGCAAAACTATAAGCCCATATCTTTCTATGTGTCTGGTTGAAGCTTTGATCTCATAAGTGTCGCATGAGTGTTAGCAATTATGAAAGATTAAAAGATGATTGACTATGTGGACTTGCTAGACAAAGCTCTTATATTGACTCTTTCCGATGTTGTGATAAATTGGAATTGCTTCAATGACCGAGATCATAGTTTGTTAGTTTTCAGTAAAGTTTTTGGTTCATATTTACCTTGTGAACGAATTATTACTTTAGCATAAGAAGTTATATGACAATATATTGCTGTCCTAAAAGATGATCATGATGCCCTCATGTCCGTATTTTATATGAAAACTAACTTGACGACAATTCCCATGTGTCCTCGGGATTGCTTTGCTTTATATAAGAGTTCGTCCAGGCTTATCCTTTGCTATAAAAAGGATTGGGTCACCTTGTTGCACCTTTGTTACACTTGTCACTTGTTACCCGTTATGAATTATCTTATCACAAAACTATCTGTTACCGATAATATCAGTGCCTGCAGAAAATACCTTGCTAAAAACCGCTTATCATTTCCTTCTGCTCCTCGTTGGGTTCAACACTCTTACTTACCGAAAGGACTACAATAGATCCCCTACACTTGTGGGTCATCAACAGCCAGAGGAAAACCCAAGGAAACACCCTCGATGGATTCTCACTCGATATAATCGTCAGGGTGAACTTGGAGGAATCACCCTCGATGGTTCGCACTTGAGGGGTTGCTCGACAGAGTAGTTATCGGAAGTGGTGAAGGAGGAATCACCCTCCGTAGACCACGAACGAGTAGCTTCACTACAGATATCTCATTAGAAGTGCTATACGAGGCATCACCCTCGACACTCGATAGTAACTCTGTAGAGTCGAGCAACTAAGGGGGTGTGATGTGATGTGTCGGGCTCTGGATGTCAATCACATTGATCGAGTCATCAAACATAAAGCAAGGGCAACTGGGACAAGGTGAGGGGTCACTGGTGGATCACTAACCAACCTATACTAAACAATTTAGGATAAGCAGGTAAGGTAACAATTGCAGGTTACAAAATCAAGCTATGCATCAGAATAGGATCATACAAATGAAGTAGCAGTTCTAATGCAAGCATAAGAGGGAAGGGAATGGGCGATATCGGAATGTTCAAGGGGGGTTTGCTTGCCTGGAAGCTCTGTGGCAAGTGGCTAGATGTCAGCAGCGTAGTCGTACCCGGCAGCAGCGTCGGTCTCGGCGTTTACCGGAGAGAAGAGGGGGAAGAAACAATAAATATAATGCAAACAAGTGCAAGACTATGCATGACATGACAAAATGCAGCGCTAGAGGTGACCTAACACAGTGCTAAGTGATACAGACGAAGAGGGAAAACAACTGGAGGGGTTTTCCCGGTGTTTGGCACTTTCTAGTCAGATGAAAAGAGGGGGACGGTTCCATGTTCAGCATGCTAGGGGCATGTGACAGATGAACGAATTGCACATTCGGATTCGTTGGATTTTTCTGAGTTACAAATTATTTTATATTAATTTTCAAAGTTTTAAACAATTTCTGAAATTAATATTATCTAAATTAATTTGAAAATGGAATTATTGTGCCAGCAAGACGCCAGGGTGACGTCAGCAGTCAACCAGCCAGTTGACTGATCAAACTGACGCCAGGGAACCACCTGTCATTGACAGTGGGGGGTTTAACAGAGTTTAGAATTAAACTAATTAGCTAACTAAGCATTGGGCCCACTTGTCATATTGAAATTAGGTTCAACTAATTAAATTAATTAACTTAATTTCGTTGTAATTAGTTTTAGGGGGGTTGGGCCCACTGTGAGTGGCTGGGTGCTGCCCAGTCAGCCTTGATCCATGGGGCCCACCAGGCAGTGACACTAGGGGTGGCCCCGGTCGGCCACGTCGGCAGGGCACCGAAGAGGGGCTCCGGTGAGCCCGACAGCGCGGCGGAGGGATCGGCCATCGCCAAAAAATGTGCACAGAGCATTGTTTTGCGCGCGGAGGGTGCGTTCAATAGCAGGGGCTCGGGCGCACCAATTCATTGTCTCAGCCGGGGCTGGGACGGACGGTGTCGGCGGCGGCGTCGACCGCGGCGGATGCCGAAGCTCGGTTGAGCTCGGGCTCAAGGCGAAACGGTGTTGCGGTTCGAAACAAAGCGTCTTAGCGTGCTAGTGGCATCTACGGGGCAGCAGGAGTGCACCGAGGCCACCGGAGCAAGCTAAGGTGGCCAGCGCACACGTAGCTCGTTGGCCATGGTGGAGGGTGGTTCGGAGCCCCAGGGAGAGGGAGTTCGAGGCCGTGTGCGAGCCAGGGGAGAGTGGGAGGCGAGGCGGCGCTCACAGCAGTGATGTAGAGGAGGACAGCGGGCTCGGGGAGGGCTTGTGGTTCCCGGAATTGACAGCGCGGCTCGTCGGGGCCGATGAAGAAGACGACGGGGTAGGGGTCGATGCAGGGGCCCTCGACTCCGTCTTGTGGCACGGGAAGGAGCAGCGGACGGCGGCGGAGGTTTAGGACATCACGGCGAGGTGAGAGGCGGCCGGTGGCCTAGACGGGCGCACGGCGGCTGCTGCGTTGGGTGAGGGAGGAGAAGGGTGAGGGGTGAGCGAGAGGGGGAAAACTGGGGGCGCTAGGGTTAGGGTTTAGGTCGGGGGCGACCTTAGTAGCCGATGGGGGAGCGGTGGATGGCCGCCCCATGGCCATCCGTGGCCACAGACGAGTGCCCGGCGGCCACTGCGCTCGAGTGAGCAGAGGGGAAGAAGGAGGGGGTGACGTTGGGCTGGGCTGTGCACTTAGGCCTACCCCTCACCCTCCTCTGTTCCTTTTTCTTTTTCAATTTTCTTTTCTGTTTTCTCTTTTAATACTCTCTGTTTTCTATTTCTTTTCAAAACGTTTTGGCTTTATAAAATACAACACTTGCACCTAATTAGTATATTGAAATAGGTCACTGCCACAATTAGTTTGGCACATTAATTAAATAGTTTGCATTTTTTAAAGCATTTAAATAATTATTTTAGCCATTCTTTTGAAGATTTTTGGGCATTTAAACACTTTATAAAATGTGGGTTTCATCATGACAATTATCCAGGAATTATTTACAACACTTTGAACATTTTTGTTTTCATGTTTGACAAATTTAAAATTTCACTTTTAACTTGGATTTGAATTTGAATTGTGATTTGGATCAAGTGAGGATTAGCAACAGTAATGTGATGACATGGCACCATTAACACGAGATTACTGTAGCTTAACAAACAGGGTGTTACACGACCACCAGGACGGTACGAGTAGTAGGGTCGCGACTTCGTCCCCGTCCCGTCCAACCCTCACGGTTTCCTCCCCGGTGCCCAGCTCTAGGTATCCTTCGACGAAGGCGCCATATGGCGCACGGAAACCACGGCCACCGCCATAGTTCCAGTTATCACCGTGGCCACGGAACCTCTGTATGTATAATCTCTGTATGTCGTCGTAGCACCAATCACCGCCATCAAATCATCCTCAAAATTGCGTACGGCCGTAGACAAAGCCCCCGCGGCCACGTTAGCCGCCATGCCACCCACCGTCTAGAGCATCGGTGCCGCCAGCCCGCCTACCGGCTGTTGGTGCCGCCTCTTGTAACGCCACTTCTTTTTTCTCATGATCTCTCCCTCTCATGGTTTTGTCTCACGCAAAAACACACACACGCATACATACCAAGGGAGACCACAAGATCTTTAGGGAGAAGCATTTCCCTTGGTGGACACAAGCACTACATATTTTCCTCATCCCTCACGGCCTCTATTTTCTTATTCATCTGATCACCTTAAATACCAGTACAAAGAGACCCACGCACGCACTGGCCTGCCGCCACACTGCTGCTAACCCCCACTAATCCAACTAACCCACTACCTTGCATGCATCCATGGACGCACGCACACTTGGGCATGCTACATACACGGTCAAGCCACACACGAACGGCTTGATCCTATTATCACTCTACCGGCTAGCTAGCTTCACACGTAAACGTTTGAGTCACTTCCAAGTTTATGATAACTAACTAGAAGATCACTGCATATGCCACAACTACTACGCCCGCTTCTTTCTCCATGTCTATGTATACCACGACTTGGCCGCTCGAACTCTACGGAACGATATACATGCTGATACATGAATCAAGATTAAAGCTAACACCGGCCTCCGTCCTGAGCACCGGGTGCATCCCGCCCAGCTGCTCTCGGGCGAACAGCTGCCACCTGTTGATTCCGCACGTCCGTGCGAGTAGCCACAGCTGCCGGCGCTGGAGGCTGCGGAGGCCCGTTCTCTCGGCCGGCAGCCATTAGCATGCCGATGTAGTTCCGTCGTTCTCCAGACACGGTTGATGCCCAGATGGGAAGCCCGCGACCCGCGATCTTGTGAAACCCTATGCACGCACGTCGGCGTCTATCCTACCACTGTGCTGCATCCCTTCAAAAATCAAACCGAGCATCTCTCCTATCGCATGCAAGGACCACCAAGAAACAACTCCGGTCACGGCGCCAATTTTGCCTCTCACAACCAAGCTGCTACATGTCCGTGGTAGATTTTGTCTCTCACAAACAATACCGAGGTAGGGTCAACCACTCATCTTCCATAGCCGTACCATACCATCTCGGCCATGGGCATGTGCAAAAAGTATATGAACTTGTCATGCAAGAGCAATATCATTGGTCTGGAGCGGCCCATGGGTATCAACCCAATGCTACCACACCACGAGGTGGATATGAGGGTGTCACAAAAGGGATCCTTTCACTTTCAACTATAATTTGTTACTATCTAAGATAATATAAGCAAACCCGCAGATGTGCCTATTGGAATTTCTGAGCAAGATGGAAAAAACACCCCCCGCGTCGCCCTCCTCTGGCGACACGGGGGGCGCCTCCCACACACCGCCTAGGCTCTCCTTCCTCCGATCCTCAATGTCTCGCCGCCGCTGGAGGCGCCGCCGGTGAAGCCCGGGCGGGATCCAATGACAGCGGCGGCGGGGCGGTTCCCCTGGGCAACCTCCGCTCCCGTTTCTCCCGGCCTCGATGCCGTGTGGCGGCGGCTCGGCGGGGCACTCCTGATCTGCATGGGTCGGTGGCGGGGTGGGGCGGAGGTCTTCGGCAGGCTTCTGGCAAGGGTCGACGGCGACGAGGATGCTCAGGAATGTGGCGGGGACGGAGCGTTGACGGCTGGGGCTGGTGGTCCAGATCTGGGCACCGCCGGCCTTCGGATTGCCTTCGTGTCCGTCCTCGTCTCTGTGGTGCAGCACTTGCCCCTTGCGGCGGGTGTGGCGGTGGTGGATGGTACCTCCAGCGGTCTTCCGGTAGTGGTGTCGATCCGAGTGAGGTGTGCTCCATCTCCTAGCGCCGATCTTGCGCGACCTGGATGGGCTTGGGCGGATCGACGACTATGGGACGTGGCTGCAGGCTGCCGCGGTGGTGCCCGATGGCGCTAGCTGCTAGGCACCGTGGTGGTGCCGGTGCCTGGCCTGGCAGCGGCAGGCTGGATCGGGGCGGCGTGGGGGCTTGCTACCTTGATGATTAAGGTGGTGGTCCTCGTGCTTTTCTCGCTTCATGGCAACACCCTGCATGATCGTTCCTCCTCGATCTAGCCATCGACATGTTCCGGGACGACCGCCGGAGATCTTGCTCATGATAGCTGGATCGGTAAGATTTCGATCGTGCACGCTCATATCAGCCTACGAGGTTCTGAGAGCGTGGCGCGAAGCTCTGTTCGTTGATGACACCTTGGGACATGTGGGCTTCTCGATTTCCATGGTGAAGACAGCGGTGGAGAAGGTCATGGTGGCCGAGATCGGAGGATCGGTTGGACGGATGAAGCCTTGGAGGCGATGGAGTCAGCCATGTGTCAGATAACTCTCAGGAGCAGCAATGATAAGTGGGGGTGGCAACACTGGCGGATTTCATTTTTGGTGGTACTCCTCGGATGCCGAGTTGTGACTTTCAGGGTGAAAACCTAAGGCCTGACCTTAATTGGTTGTGTCTGGCGATTGCCTTGCTGAAGGAATTGTTTTGAAAGGGCTGACTTTCTCCAGGGTGAAAACCTAAGATCTTGGATCGGGCAACGACGGCGCTTGTGCACTGTTCCCTTCTTGAAGGCGTTGCTTTTGGAGACCTTTTATGTTTTCCGGGTGTTGTATTAGGTGGTGGTAGGTGTGTTGCTGTTGAGAGGAGTCGATCACTGTGGCTGGACCTTTCTTTTTTATTTTCTCTTTTGGCTCTGTGCATCCTGGATATCTTTATGACATCTTGTAGGTCCAGAGGCTGGGTGTAATTGGTATCTTCGCGATATTAATATATTCTCCTTTTAAAAAAAAGCAAAACCAAACCATGTTTTTTGTTGTTGTTAAAGATCAGCACGCCAAGGTTATCACCAAGTTCTCCTATTTACATGAACTTGCTGGAAGATGCAATCGACCTTCAGACACCTATTGGCCTAATGAGAAGGGCTCGAGCTAGATCAATAAGGCAAGATGTATATTGTATTACATCGCCTGTCCAACCACGTGTCCATCACATCACCATCACATATGTAAATAATGTATATTGTATAACAATGGACGAAAACACAATAGGTTGTGTCACCGTGTCCACGGAGATGATTGAACTTTCTGATGATGAATTAGAGCGTCCACCATTTTATGGTTTACTGTTCTTGGACCGGCATTTGGGTTGTTCATACAAAGTGTGTTATTGGCTTCTATCACTACGTGTGCTGTTTTCTTATCTAGGCAATAGAGTCAAATGGTTACTTTCGATACAAGCATGTGTTAAAAAAGAAAAAACTAAATGAGTTGGCTCGCGAATTTGAAACGATTAATGTAATTGGCCACCAATCTTAAAGGAATAACATCACATGCTATTTAGGTTCAGAATTGGAGACGGTCACTATTTATAAGTAGTTCTGTGTATGGAAAGGCCTTAGAATATTGATCCCAGATAAAAATTCACACCAACCAGACCTTGCACAGCAAAAAAATATATAGTATTATACATGTCTGTGTATATATACATGGCCATCGTCCAGGTGCATTCTCCATGTCTCACTAGAGTTAGCACTGAGGTTCAGCCTAACTTCACCTGATGTTAGCAACGACAATGAGACGATCAAGAAAGAAATGAGAGGCTAACCTGAGAATGGGAGGAATCGAGAATGAAACACTTCGAGGCATGTGGAGATGATGCAATCATATGTTAGTTGCACAATACCATTCTCTACTCTCCATAAGCTCAACCATTTCTTGTGCAAACAGCCAGAAGTAACACGCCTTCAGAAAGTACCGTACCTCCCAGTACCTTGAACCTTGAAGTTCGTGGTGTGTTTCTTAGAGTTGTATCCTCTTCCGAAGTTTGACTTAAAGATATGTGGCAGGCCATCCTATCCATCTCATTTCCTTGTCAGCTGTATAATCTCGAGAAGAATAGTGGCACCAGAAAACACACGCAGATGCCTTGGCGTGAAGAGTGGGAGTGGGAGATGAGGTGGGCTCCAAGCTGTGCTCTTCTACCTGTGTTGGGTCTACCCCTTGCCCTAGCTCTCTCCCTCGCCTAGCTCTCTCCGCTTGCTGCGCTGGAACGACAAAAGGAAGGAGGAAGGGAAGAACACAGGAGGCACGGTGGTTTCCGTCGCACGAAAGCCCATCGCGACAACGGCACTTTTCTTGAGCTCCTACTCAGCCACCATCCTGTTACAACGATCACCGCGGCGACCTTATACTTGGGCCAGCGCTGGGCCACGACCCCCACGCCTCCACCAACTACTCCGCCTGGTCCGGCCCGCTATGAGTGGACCCACGACGCGCTCCCACGTGCGCTCGTCGCTCCGAGCCCGCAGCACACCTGCGCGATCACTCCGTCATGATCACCAACAGCATGGCTCTACCGACACACGCACGGTGTACAACCACACGGGGCACCCCCGTGCTCCACACGCACGTGCGCGCGCGCGCACACACACACACGCGCCTTGGACCTGACGCGGCCCGGTCCGCACCCGACACGGTCGATGTGGCTTATTGGCCAACACTCACCCCCTAAGCCGTGTCACATATATTAATATACTTATCGAGCATTCTGTGAAGACCGACATGGCATTGCATGAAGTTTAATCAGACTCTGCCTCGAGGTGAAAACTAATGATCTGGCCTTAGTTTTTGTGTCCAGAGACAGAGGCACTAGTACGTCGTTCTCTTCCTAGATTCGTCAGGAAAACCGACATTTTGAATTGTATAAGAGGACAAAGCTTTTGGTGCAGAAGCATTTTGTAAGATGGAAAGAGTAGTTGCTCTACGAAAGACAGAGATGCACAATATTTTTTTTTGTAAATAGCAGAAGAGTTGTGCAATCTATGCAAAGTGTGTATTATAGTGACCTAATTAATCAAAAAGGTCATGTACCATACGAAGTGCATAAAATCTCCTGGGCTGTAATATGCATTTACCAACATGACTGCGACGAGCCTCCCTTATGCACTAGATATGGCAATAGCGCTTTCCAATTAGTAAGTCCATTCTTAACTCGGAGAACGGGGAACGACATTCAGTATGCTAGGATTATTATTGAAAAAAAAAATCTGTCTTTTCCTTCATCACATGCTAAAGTTCAATTATTGCCCCGTGTGGCCTAAGACTGTAGCGAATCCCCGGTGCAGTATCAGTATAGCGACGGTTTTCAATGAACAATTGGTAAATCCATATTTTACCAAGCGAATGTTAGGTGTGCATATGTTTCGCTAGTATAATACTCATGATGGTTTCGCATCCTTTCACAGTAGTTTGTGACTCTCGGGATGATATCGGATTATGGTAGAGATGCATGGGAACACTTGTTAAGGCCGAAGATATATCCCAATATGTGTGGTAAGCGCATCTCCAACACTGACCCTCAAAATGCCCACACTATTCTGGGCCGAGCTGTCCGGACACATTCTGCCATCCAACACAGTACTTTATCGGACCGTGGAGCGGTCTGGACGTCCGCTTTCCCGCAAATTGGAAGCAAGCTGGGGGAGGGGTGGGTGTTGGGGAGCTTTGCCAGAGTCCAGGCCATCGCCACGTAGGACTTTGACAACCCCTGCCCACTCAAATCCTCCCACCCAGTCACATTTCACCCCTCCTCCCTCTTACTTTGCATCCACACACTCCTCGTCCGCCGCCACCGCTGTACCTCTCCGGCTGCCACCTAGGCATTGTCGGACGTCCACATCTCCCACCCAGATGCCCGCTCGCCTTGGTATAACGGTGCCGTCCACCTGGGATTTGTCTGTAACCAGGTACACTCCGCCCAGCTGTCGACGCTGACCATGTCGAACACCACGCTCGACAAGTGTTCGGTCAAATCCCATTGAGCATATTTTTCAAACTTCTTACCATTTTTTACAGTAAGAAGGATGGCGGGGTACTCAGTCAATGAGGATGAGTTTTTGTGCGATGCGTGGTTGGCCGAATATGCTGAACAATTGTTGATGGCGGACGCGACTGGGTCGGCCAACCACGCGTGAACTGGGCTTATTTTTCCTTTTTCAAAAGGTGCGACATAATAAAAATAAGAAGAAAATAGAGAATATGGAATCGAGCTTGCGACCTGATGTTGCTGATCTCCTCGAGCAAGCCAGTAGAACAAATAGTTCTTAGTGCTTTAATGAGAAGCCTGGAAACTTTTAGCACACATCGCAAGGTCGGGATTAAAAAAATTAAGGGCAAACAAATATGGAAAACGTAAATAATTTCTGATAAATCCGAAATAATTAAAGTGCCAATACTGTTTGAAAATTCTGAATACTTTTTAATAAATGAACAACTTTTTGAAAACAGAATCAATTTTGAAAAGTGAAAACATTTTGAAACATATTAAAAAATGGGAATAAAATTTGAAACCTGAACAAAATTTTAAAGAGCGAACACCTTTTGAATTTTCTAAAATGAAAGCAACATTTGAAACCTGAACAGATGTGTGAGAAAAACGCTGCATACATTTTAAAATAGGAATAACTTATTAAAAAGATCATCAATTTTGAAAAGTGAACACTTTTTGAAAAATAAAAAAGTTTTTGAAAAAAAGAACACATTTGAAACCTGGACAAAATTTTAAAGTGCGAACACTTTTTGAATTTTTTAAAAATGGGAGCAATTTTTGGAACCTGAACATATGTGTGAGAAAAACGCTGAATAATTTTTAAAAGATGGAAAATTATTGAAAACAGAATCAATTTTGGAAAGTGAACACTTTTTGAAACATAAACAGTTTTTGAAAAAAAATGAACACATTCTGAAACCTGGGCAAAATTTTAATGTCCGAACACTTTTTGAACTTTTAAAAAATGGGAGAAATTTTTGAAACCTGAAAAAATGTGTGAAAAAAATGCTGAATAATTTTTGAAAAATGAACAACATTTTGAAAACAGAACCAATTTTTAAAAAGTGAACACTTTTTAAAAAATGTTGAAGACATGTATATAGAGATATTTTACATAATGTATTTAAAAAATGTTGGAAGTGTACCAAAAATGTTTCATCTGCATGCTAAATATGTCCTTTGTGTACTGAGAAAAATTAGACATGTGTACAAGGAAACAAAAAAAAATAAAAAATCAAGAAAGACCAGACCAGAGCGAGCTCGCGAGGAACTGCTTTAATGGGCTGGCCCGTTTTGATTTGCCACGTCAGCGAATACCTGCGAAAGACTCTCAAGATTCAAAATATATAGGGATCGGAGAGTTTGGTGTGCTGATTTCAGGGATTGGAAGTTCAGGGTCCGATTTAGCTTTCGTCTACAAGTTCAAGGTTTCTTTTGAACTTTTTCCGGAGCAGCCACACATGCACGGGATATGCAATGTGTATTTTCTAGCCACTGATTCTGCAAATGTGGCTGCTCACGTACTTTGTACGTGTCCAATCAGCCTCCCTGCATCGCGTGATGTAGAAAAAGAAACTTTACTAAGATGCAATGAGTATTTTCGAGCCACTGATTCAGGAAGGATCGCTGAAAAAAAAATTGTGGTCATTTCTGGTCTCCATGGCATCAAATATCATGACTCGTGAAAAGTGAAATAGAGAGGTAATGCGTTTACTTTGTGACCGGGTAAAGTCTTTACTTGTGCCCCTTGAAAACGGAAAGGGAATGTCAAAATTATTGTTAAAGACGAGTGCTTGCTTCATCTACAGCTTGCCCAACTACCACTCAAACATTTTAAATTTCGTACATTCGAATACGGGTGTTAAAGGCGCCGACAATCATTGACGTCGCTGGTCATAGGTCATAGCATCACCACTGCCTCTCTCCTATATAAGCTACCCCATCTTGACATGAGCACACAGGAAAAAGCCCATCACGTCACAAGCATACATACAATTTTACACGCTCTTTCATACAGTAAGTTGCTGTACATTTGAGCATACGAGGCGATGAAATCATAATTGAGATGGTATCACAGACACATCTGACTAGGAGACGTAGGGAAAATAACAAATACCTAGACGGTTTCTTCAAGGCCCCGACAGAGAAGTTGTGACGCCGCTGTTCTAGCTGCTTCATCCGTTAATGTGGAATATTGAACGAGCTATGCGGCAGGTGCAGGTTGCAATCCATGGACAATTGCGTACAGATTCATGCCAAGTCTGCAAGAGTGCCAGCACCCATGTGCGTCAAGACAGTGGCGTGGAGCGACAAGGCGATGACGAGACGGTGCCTGACAAGGTGAGATCCACACATAGAGGGCCCTGTAACAGAACAGTAGGTCCAGAGTGGGCATATGGCCAGTCCAGCCACGCCGACGTGACTATATGTAGCCATGAAAGTACACTCTCGGAGGCATGGATTTATTAGGAACTGTCTTGTGTCGGCCTCCCGCTACCCTTTCTGTTCGTCTTCCTCCCCGCAGCTCTGGAAACTCCTTCGACTTGTATCAATTACTGTGAAATTATGAAGTTGAGAGGAACACTGGATCGAGTTGTTAACAAGAGATAATCAGAGCCTACTTCCCACGCTGCATCGACCGGACTACCGCATCAAGCCCAAGTTCACTACGCGGCAACACAAGCACCTGGTAGCCATGGAAGCGCAAGTAGCTGAGATCCTCATTGTGATTTACTAAGTAGCCATGGAAGCGCAAGTAGCTGAGTATTTTCTTACCGTATAAATGTAGAACGAAAACTTTACTAAGAGGCAATGTCCATTTACGAGCCACAGATTATGCAAGGATCACTGAAAATAATTTTGTGGTCATTTATCTTGTCCATAACCGAAAAGATAATGACTCATGAAAAGTGAAATAAAGAGTTAAAATCGTATCTTTTTCTATGGGGTAAAGTCTTTAGATGGGCCCCATCAAAACGCAAATGGTGGGTCAAAATCTTTGGCAAAGACAAGTGTGATTTCTTTATTCACAGCTTTCCCAACTACCACATTTCGAATTTCATAAACTAGAGTATGAATGTTTAAGTCACTGACAAGCATTGACGTCGCAAGTTTTAGGTCATAGCATCACTACTGCCTCTCTCCTATATGAACTACCCCATCTTGACATGAGCACGCAGAAAAGCCCATCACGTGCATGCATACGTACACTTTTACACACTCTTTCATATAGTAAGTTGCAGTACATTTGAGCATAAGAGATGATGAAATAAAAATTGGGATGGTATCGTAAACACATAGGACTAGGAGGCATAAGGAACGTAAGAAATAGTCGGATGATATTTTGGACGCCCAGAAAGAGCGTTTGATCAGCTGCTGATCTCGTTGCTTCATCCATCAATTGTTGGGCGAATAAGCCGCGGCGCCGCGCCAGGCTCATCCAGCGCGTGTATGGGCGCGAGCTGGGTGCGTCGAGCGCGTCGGGTCCGCGGCAGGTCGAGTGTGTGCGTGCGTGTGGAGTGCACGGGTGTGCCCGTGGGCTAGTACACCGTAGGTGTGTAGTGTGTGTGTGTTCTGTTGGCGGGATCGGGGGAGCGTTGGAGTCGGTCATGGGCGGGCGCGCACGACCAGGGCATATACGTGCATGTCGTGGGGGGCGTGGATGGCGCTGGCCGGATCGGCCGCTCGGCGTGGACTGGGACGTGGCTACGTTGCCCGGCGAGTCCCAGGGTATAAATACCCCATGCATTGTAACAGATGGACCACGAGTTTGTTGCTCGAGGGGATTAAGGCCGTACGTGCGACGGCAGCGTTCGTGCGCTGGGAAGAAAATCTGCTGTGTCTCCCTGCTCCTTCTTCTGTACTCCTCTTCGTCTACCTCCAGTCCGGTGAGTGAGAGAGAGACAGAGAGCTCCGGTGAGTGCCAGGGCAAGGGGTAGACACCAACAAGAGCGTCAGGTTCGGGGGAGATCGCCGGAGATGTCGCTTGTCCTGTACTCCGGCGGTTCGGGGAGCTCGCTGCTTGCGCCGGTGCCCGTGCTCACTGGTGAGAACTACACCACGTGGGTGATCAAGGTGGAGGCAGACCTGGACGCTGCCGGGCTGTGGGAGGTGGTGGAGCCGCCGGAGGACGCGGCGGCGCCCGTGATCGCCAAGAAGGACAAGCCGGCGCGGGCGTACCTGTTTCGCGCGCTCTCTAAGGATCTTCTGCTGCAGGTTGCGTCCAAGAAGACGGCGGCGGAGGTGTGGGTGAGCCTCAAGGCGAGGTTCGTCGGGGCGGACCGAGTCCGGGCGGCGCGGCTGGGCACTCTCCGAGGGGAGTTTGAGATGCTGCGCATGGCGGAGGGCGACACGCTGGATGGGTTTGCCGGCAAGCTTGGCGGCATGGCGGCGCGCTACGCGGGATTCGGGTCGACGCTGGACGACGCCGCTATGGTGAAGAAGCTCCTCGATTCTGTGCTGGATCGCTTGTACGCGGCGGTGGCCGGAATCGAGCAATTTTGCGACGTCTCCACCATGCCGTTCGAGGACGCGCTCGGTCGCCTGAAGGCCTTCGACGAGCGGCTGCGTCGGCGTGGACAAGCGGGCGGCGAGCGGGCGGACGGCCAGCTCCTGTACACGGCGGCGCAGTGGCGAGCACGGGAGCGGCAGCGCGGTGGTGCTCGGGACAACGACGGACGGAGCATGGCATCGGGCGACGACGGCAACAGGCGCGGCCGCTGCTACAAGTGCGACATGCGCGGACATTTCAAAAGGGAGTGCCCCCAGCTGCGGAAGGAGCCGGCGGCGGAGCGTGCGCTGTTGGCGGACGTCGGCGTCAAGGACGACGGCCTACTCTGAGCCGCGGCTTAAGGGGGTGAGTGTTGGGCGAATAAGCCGCGGCGCCGCGCCAGGCTCATCCAGCGCGTGTATGGGCGCGAGCTGGGTGCGTCGAGCACGTCGGGTCCGCGGCAGGTCGAGTGTGTGCGTGCGTGTGGAGTGCACGGGTGTGCCCGTGGGCTAGTACACCGTAGGAGTGTAGTGTGTGTGTTCTGTTGGCGGGATCGGGGGAGCATTGGAGTCGGTCATGGGCGGGCGCGCACGACCAGGGCATATACGTGCATGTCGCGGGGGGCGTGGATGGCGCGGGCCAGATCGGCCCTCGGCGTGGACTGGGACGTGGCTACGTTGCCCGGCAAGTCCCAGGGTATAAATACCCCATGCGTTGTAACAGATGGACCACGAGTTTGTTGCTCGAGGGGATTAAGGCCGTACGTGCGGCGGCAGCGTTCGTGCGCTGGGAAGAAAATCTGTTGTGTCTCGCTGCTCCTTCTTCTGTACTCCTCTTCGTCTACCTCCAGTCCGGTGAGTGAGAGAGAGAGAGCTCCGGTGAGTGCCAGGGCAAGGGGTAGACACCAACATCAATGTGCAATACTGAAAGACCTATGAAACAAGTGTAGATTGCAATCCCTGCATGATTGCATAAAGACTCATGCTGCGTCTGGAAGAGTGTCCACTCCCCTGAGCCACAAGATGATTTGGTGGAGCACCAAGGCGACAAGGAGAGGCTACCAGAGGATCTGTGAGACTGTGACCCACACTCAGATGCAGCACTAGAAGCAGAAGCCCTAGCAGCAGATTGGCAGGCCCAGAGTGGGCATAAGTTCATCCCAGCCGCGTCACCATATCTAGCCATCGAGTATTACAGAGAGACATAGGCTGATTAGGAATTTTATATCGCGGCTGGGATGGACTTATGCGCACTCTGGGATGGCTAGATATAGTGATGCGGCTGGGATGGACTTATGCCCACTTGTGGCTCGTTTCAGTGACTGTGAATTGAGGAAGTTGAGACTTACACTGTATCGAGTTGTTAACAAGTGGTAATCAGATCAGAGCCTACTTCTCATGCTGGGTCTGCTGGACTATCTCATCAAGCCAAAGTTCACTACACGGCAACATAACCACATGACGGCGATGGAAGCGTAAGAAGCTGAGATCCTTGAGACGATGAGGAGCCTGGACGAAATCAAGGGGAGACATCAGCATCAAGGCGGCGATCTGCAGGTGCTCAAGGGCTCCATCGACACCTAGAAGTCGGGCGTCAAGAAATCCTTCGCTCATATCCTTAAGATGCCGCTACCTGTCGGCTGTCTTAAAATTTCCCCCGTCATATCTGTTGAGTATTGTGATTAGTTTGGAAAGATAGAATAACGTAGGATTTATTCTATCTTGTCTTGTACTCTCAAGACTATATATATGCCAGCGAGGCTGGAGCAATAAACAACAATTTCATCAATCCCTCTCTGTTCCCTTTTACACGGTATCAGCCTAACCCGATTCAAACCCTAGACGCCGCCGCTTCCGCACTGCACCGTCCCCGGGGTGGTCGATCTCCATGATCGTCACCGGGGGCCGCGCCGCCCGTGCCAAGGGTTTGTCCGCCGGTCTTGTTGATTGGCTGCTCTAGAAATTCTTTTTCCTGATCCTTTGATTTGTGTTTTTTCTCTGCCGCCGATTATCTTGATCGGTGTTTCTTTTTTGGTTTCCTGATCTAAATTGGTTTACGTCGTCCACCGCTCGTCGACTCTTCCGGCGCCTCTACTTCAACATCGGCATCGACTACATCTGCACGTCGTTGTCCGCCTGGTCGTCGCCCTGGTCTGCATCCAGTTGGATTGGTTGTTGCACCGCGCCCTAGGCTGCGACGTGTTCGTGTGCTGGTGCGGCGGCCGCTCGTACGGTCCGCTGGCCGTCGTCCGGTGCCGAGTGGCCCCAGCCCAGGGACGCACACGCGCCTCATGCGGATGTGGATGGCTGCACACGCGCCTAAGCGGGCGGCCGCTCGCGTTGGGCCACCAGCCGGGAGTAGCCTTCCAGCACATGTCTCTTGCCAGCCTCGCAGGATCCGATGAAAATCGTCTTCGAGCACAGTGCGGCCTTCCAATCGAGCAACGGGTTGCTATTGCATTTCCACATTGGGTCACAGTTCCGCCGCTCAGTGGTTCTCCCTACGGCTGCACCGACCCGTGCTGTCGCTGTGTCGCCCTTACGGGCCATAGGGTCAAGGCACGCGGTTCACGCCGTCGTCCCAAGGCAATTCCCGCGGCTGCACCGACCCACACGCTGCCGCTGCGTCGCCCCTTCGGGCCGTAGTGCTGCGGCCCGCGGTCCATCGCCGTTCCGATGCCGTTACCTCCACGCCGTTCTCGTGGCTGCACCGACCCTTGCGCTACCACTGCGTCGCCCCATCATGCCGTAGCGAGCGTGGCACATGGTCCCTGATGTCTTTTGCGCAGTCACCCCGACCCACGCGGTGCTGCTGCGTCGCCCCTTCGGGCCGTAGCGCCGCGGCACGCGGACCACTCCGTCCTTCCCGCGCGTCAACTTCTACGTGGTATGCACTGCCTCCCAAGGCGCGGGAACACCGCCGTCCGCACCAGTCTTTGTCACGCTGTTGGGTTCTCCTCGCCTACTTCGAGCACCGCAGCCGCCTCCTCAGGCCGACACCGCCGCTCTTCTGTCGCTGCCGCCACTTCCGTCTACCTCTTCTTATTTGTCCAGCACCAGCTCATCGCTAGCGTCGTCGTCATCTACCCCGACCACTTCATCTACTATGACAATCGTGGGCGACATCGGCCCCACGCTAATTGGTGTCGCAACCATCGTCGAGTCCTTCTTTGCTAGCCACCTCGATGTGACGCCCCCGGCCCGATCGTGCACTAATCATACACGCACATGCACACGATCAAGCCTAAGGACTCATGGGAAGATATCACAACACAACTCTAAAACATAAATAAAGTCATACAAGCTTTATATTACAAGCCAGGGGCCTCGAGGGCTCGAATACATAAGCTTGCGAACAAGCGTCAGCGGAAGCATCAGATATCTGAGTACAGATATGAAATAGAAACAGAAAGGCCTTTAGGAAGGCGGGGCAAAATAAAACACTACGATCGAAAGGCGAAGGCCTCCTGCCTGGGACCCTCCGATCCTACTCCTGGTCATCAGTCAACTCGTAGTAGTATCCATCCTCTGGGTAGTAGTAGTAACGATCGTCGGGGCATCTGTCTCAGGGGGCTCCGTCCTCTGGTCACGTCAAACTGATATGGGGAGAAAAAGGAAAACAAAGCAACCGTGAGTACTCTGAAGTACTCAGCAAGCAAGGATCTACACTACATATGCAACATTTTCAAGGGGAGGCTGTATATGTGGACTGGGCTGCAGAAATGCCAGAATAGAGAGAAGGCCTAGTCCTATCGAAGACTAGCATCTTCAGCAGTCTTGCAGCAGTAGAAGAGAGTAGAACAATACAATATAATGTAGCAGTAATAATATCAACCTCACCCAGAGGTCCTTTCTCGACTCCCTGCGAGAAAGCAATCCCCGAGCCATATATATACAGGTCTCATCACAGATATCCAGTTCTAAATTGTATCAATCAGGATACAACTCCGAGTGTCCTTTACCGTAGGACCGGCTATCGATAGAAGTGTTCTTCCCTGCAGGGGTGCACCAACTTACCCAACACGCTCGATTAACTTCGGCCGGACACACTTTCCTGGGTCATGCCCGGCCTCGGCCAAACGACACATCGCAACCCTACCTACAGCTCAGCAGAGAGGTCCCCGTCGGTCTATATCCTAAGCGCTCAGGGGTCATGGGCCATCGCCCTGTGCACTCCGGGTCGGTGTGTGCAGGGTCGGGACGAGCACCACCTCAGTCCTGGATGGTACTGGCCCGGCCCGGCCACGAGGCTGAACTGGACGTCTGACAGAGCTTTCGGCTGATGCATACGAAGCAGAACGCCCATACTATGCCCACGTGATGGTTAGTGCTATCAGACCAGAGGCCTGCTCGGATCAAATATCCAAATCGCTAGGACTAGGGGCTTGCGGTAACGAGCAGAGACTCACGAAAGATGTGACCCCGTCGCCCCGTCTCGAGGACTTGCGGCAAGGGTTAAGAGTGCCCGGCCGCGCCTCGTATTCACCACTCGGGCACCACACTGGCAACCCGCCTTCACATCACACGCGGGTACCCCTCAGGGTCGACCCGCCTTTCCAAGTAACATTGTAAGGTCCAAGTATCCGTGTGTCCATAACATCAGGGAATCCGAGGTATCACCCTCATTGAATTCCCACTCGATGTATCCGTCAAGGAGAACTAGGAGGAATCACCCTCACTGGGTCCACACTTGAGGTGTTGTAGGACAGCGTCGTTATCGGAAGCGGTGAAGGAGAAATCACCCTCGATGACCACGACCGAATAGCTACTCTACAGAGTTAACATCAGAAGTGCTACAAGAGGTTTCACCCTCGGCACTCGATAGTAACGCTGCAGTGTCGTTACAACTAAGGGGGGTGATGTGCGGTGTCGGGTCCTGGTCTTCAATCCCATTGATCGGGTCTTCTGACGATCCAGCGCGGCAGTCGGGATAAGTGGGGTCACTGATAGGTCTCTACCCAGCCTAGACTAAACAGTTTAGGATATGTAGGTAATTATCAACAGTAGGTTACAATGAACAGGCTATGCATCAGAATAGGTAAAGCAGTAGTAGCAGCAATTCTAATGCAAGCATGGGAAATTAGAATGGGCGATATCGGGATGATCAAAAGGAGGGGCTTGCCTGGTTGCTCTGGCAAGAGAGAGAGGGATCGTCAACGGTGGCGTCGGGCTCCTGAGCTGCGTCGGTCTCGGGGACGACGTCGGTGTCAGGGTCTACCGAGAGAGAAGAGGGGAGGAAACAGTATAAATATACAGCAACATGAGCAACACATAGTATAACATGGCATTACGCAGTGACAGAGGTGATCTAACGCAGGGCCAGGTGATACTGGCGAAGAGGGAATTCATCCGGGAAAGTATTCCCGGTTTCGGACATTTGTCAGACAGATGACCGGAGGGGAAAGGTTGCATGTTCTGATAGTTAGAGACGTGTGGCGGACGAACGGACCTCGTATTCGAATTCGTCTCGTCGTTCTGAGCAACTTTCATGTACAAAGTATTTCGATCCGAGCTACGGATTATTTTATATGATTTTCTAAAGTTTTTATTAATTTCTGGAATTTATTTAGTTATTTAATTTCAAATTATCCAGAATAGTAACTGATGACATCAGCATGACATCATGCTGATGTCAGCAGTCATTAGGGTTAATTAACAGTAGTTAATTAGGTTAATTAGGTTAGGTTAATTAACAGGATTAATTAAGTTAATTAATTAATTAAATTTTATTATTATTATTAATTATTTTTTTATTTTATTTTATTTTTTTTTTTTAGGGCGTGGGCCCCGTTGTCAGTGGGTCAGGGGGTGGGGCCCGGCTGTTGGTGGCACAGAGGCCAGCGGGCAGCGGGCGACGGGCGCGGGCGCTCGCGGGGCGGGCGTGGGCGCCCGCCCGATCGGGCACGGGCGTGCGGGCGGGGCTGGCCGCCGGCGGGCGGCAGCGACGGCGAGTGGAGCGGCGGCCAGCAGGCGGAAGCAGCAGCAGGAGGCGGCGGCGGTAGGCGGCGTGAGGAGGGGGTAGCGGGGGCGTGGCAGAGGCGCGGCCAGGTGCACGGGCGGCTCGGCACCGGCGAGCACGGCGTGGCCGGCTTGTGCGTGCACACGCTGTCGGGGCGCGCTCGTGCGCGGCGACGGGGAGGGCGGTGGCGGCAACGGGCGTGCGAGGCGGCGCGGGGAGCGCGTGGACGGGCGCGCGCGTGCGCCGCGGGCGCAGCCAGCAGGGGTCGCGGCGGTCCGGCCGTGCTGGCGGGAGCAGAGAGGGGGAGGGAGGCGTGGCGTGCTCACAGAGGCCCGGTCGGGGAGGGCAGCGGGCTCGGGGAGGCGTCGGAGCGCGGGGCGGCAGTGGCCGACGACGAGACGGCGACGCGAGGTCGGGCAGAGGAGGAGGCGTGGAGACACGGGCGTGGTGTCGCTCGGCGGGGCGCAGCGGGCGGGTTGGCCGGGGCGGCGAGAGGGGTGGCGGCCGGCGTGGTGGCCGAGGCGGTAGAGGCCGGCGGTGAGGCCCGCGTCGCCGGCGACGGGCGCGACGGACGCCGGGGCCGCGCCCGATCCCTCCTGGATCGGGGGGGGGGGGACGGGGAAGGGGAGTGGGTGAGGTTAGGGTTTCGTTGTGGGTGGGGGGGCATATAGCGGGGGGGGGGGGGGGGGTGCCGGCTGGGCCGGCCTGTGGGCCGCTGGCCTGCTGGTCGAAGCCCAGTTCGGGGGGGGGGGGGGGGGGTTTCTGTTCCTTCTTTCTTTTCTTCTTTGTTTTCGTTCTTTTTTTTTTCTTTTTTTTTTTTTCTGTTTTGTCTTTTTTTTTAGTCCGACTTTTGTAAAATTGACTTGCTCCTTATTTACTGTTATTGTCCCTGCTAGAAATTGGTTTGGGGTCCATATCTTTTTGGTTGGATTTTTTTAAATTGAAAAAGGATTAAACAGTGTTATGTTGCTGTTGTTCCTTGTTGTTCGAGTCCTTTTACATTCCAACAAATGTTGCAATCATTTTTTAAATGCTATGGGAATATTTGCAACAGGATGCACAATTTTAGTTTTCAGGTTCGGGCAACTTTTAATTTCCACTTTAGTTTTAATTTGAATTTTAGTTAGAAGTTGAAATGCATTATGGTGCAAATGATGATCATGCACGTTTAATCATGCTGACTTGGCATAATCAAAAGGGGTGGTTACTGTAGTTAACCACTGGGGGTGTTACACTCGACATGGCGTACATCCGTGCAGGTCACCGTCTATGATGCCCGGTGCTGGCACACTGACTCTGCTTCGTCCAAGATGTGTCCCCGGTCCTGGCAAGCCTGATGTGGTGCCTCATCAACATCGACTTCGCCCGTCTGCTCATGACCAGGTGCGCAGCACCGACGCTGCCTTCATCCACGACGTGTCCACGGGCTTGGCAAACCTGGTGCACGCCTCGTCAACACCATCTTCTTCCCAACGCACAATACCTCGACAACCCTGTCCCTTGACTAACTCGACCCTCCTTGCACCCGCAGCACCATGGCGACTACCTCGACACCGGCCACCCGACTCGACATTGACCATGGCACCCTCGCAGGCACCTCGACCACGGCTACACGACCCTACGCTCTCGGCTCCTCGACATCGGCACAAAGGGCAAATGCCTTGCATGAGCATCCTCGTCGGTTTTCACTCTAGCCACAACTTCCACGATGTCTCTGACCGTTACGACAGTTGGGGGATGTCCGTCGGCTTGCAATCTTCGAATTCTTCTCCAGTCTCACCGTCTGCGTCGCTACCTGGTTGTGACTGGGGGAAATGTTGAGTATCATGGTTAGTTAAAAGAAGGATAGCGTATGATTTATTCTACCTTGTCTTGTACTACAAGATGATCATGTACTCCTATATATATATATGTCCACGTGGCTCAAGTATAAACAACAATTCACTAATCTCTCTCTATTCCCTTTTACAATCCCACATGTCTCCGTTTGGTGAACGTGAATTTTTGTTTGATGCTCGTGATTCAACTCGGGGTCCTCTGGATTTTGATTGGTGGTTCAGGTAACTTACACACGCATTTCACGTCGTTTCGACGGAACTAATACAAACTCTAGCCGCTCATTGCACAGAGTATTTCACGATGTATGAAGTGCACCCATGGATTCAGTTGTCTGGCATCCAGCCTTCAATTCAATCTGAATGTAGGGCTCTGAAGTCTGCCAACTTTCGCCTTCATCATATCTCGTGGACAGAGTTTTCTGCACTTGTAGCGGCGATCAACACAAGGATTGATCCGCCAATTTTATCATCTTAAACAACTGGGTTCTATTCTATATGTTACCAGTTTGATAAGACCATGAACAACTCCTTGCTTATGATAAAGATGTGGATCCGATTTTTTAGTACTGTTATTCTTCTTTATCGTCCCCGGACATGGGAACATTTGTTGCTCTCGCATTATTGGAAGACGTGCGATGAGGTCCGCAAGTAGGATCCTGGCCTCCACTAAAGGCAGCTACACGCCGCAATTCCCTCCCCTGCATCCTTCCCAACGCCTCCTGGCACCCGCAGCCGCCGCAGAAGATAAACACGGTGTGGAATCATCACGGCCGTGGAAGGGAGGACGACGAGGCGAAAGGGGCGTGGCCGGGCGCGTCGGAGGAGGGCCGTGGGCGCGCGTTGGGGGCGCGTAGGCGTCAAGGGCGCGGCCCGATGCGGCGCGGGGAGCAGCGAGGCGCGGAAAGGCGAGGCAGAGCGCAATCGGGTGCGCGAGCAGGTGAGGCGTCGCGGGAGGCGAGCGCGAGCGGGGTGAGGCCGGGCGGTGAGCGCGCTCGGGCGCGGTGCTGGTCGCGGCGACCGGGGAAAGAGGGGGAGCGCTCACAGAGGCGGCGCAGGGTCCAGGGCAGCGTGCTCGACGGAGGTGGAGGCGAGGCGTCGGCGCGCGGGGCGGCAGTGGCCGACGACGAGACGGCGACGGGCGAGGTCGGGCAGAGGAGGAGGCGGTGGAGACGACGGGCGGTGGTGGCGCGTCGGGGCGCAGCGGCGGGGTTGGCCGGGGACACTGTAAATAATGGAGCAAGTCTCATATTTTACAAAGTCTTTTGGACTAAAAATAAAAGACAAAACAGAAAAAGGAATAAAGAAAACAAAAAGAGGAAAAAGAACCCCCCCCCCCAACAGAGAAAGAAGGAAAAAAGAGAAACCAACCCCCCCCCCGCCCCAACCCCCCCCCCGAACTGGGCTTCGACCCAGCAAGGCCAAGCGGCCCCACAGGCGGCCAGCCGGCCACCCCCCCCCCCCCCCCCCCCGCTATATGCCCCCCCACCCACACAACCGAAACCCTAACCCTCACCCACTCCCCTCGTTCCCCAGTCCCCCCCCCCCCGATCCAGGAGGGATCGGGCGCGGCCCGGCGCTCCCGTCGCGCCCGTCGCCGGCGAGCGGGCCTCCAGCCGGCCTCTACGCCTCGGCCACCACGCCGGCCGCCACCCTACTCGCCGCCCCGGCCACCACCCCCGCCGCTGCGCCCCGACGCGCACCACGCCCGTCGTCTCCACCGCCTCCTCCTCTGCCCGACCTCGCCCGTCGCGTCTCGTCGTCGGCCACTGCCGCCCCGCGCTCCGACGCCTCCCCGAGCCCGCTGCCCTCCCCGACCGGCCCTCTGTGAGAGCCGCCTCCCTCCCCCCTCTCTGCTCCCCGCAGCAGCGCCGGACCGCCGCGACCCCGCTGTGCGCCCGCGCGCGCACCGAGCGCGCCGTCCACGCGCTCCCCGCGCCGCTCGCACGCCCGTTCGCCCCGCCTCCCGTCGCGCGCACGACGCGCCACGACACGCGTGTGCACGCACACGCCGGCCACGCCGTGCTCGCCGGTGCCGAGCCGCCCGTCACCCTGGCCGCGCCTTGCCACGCCCCCGTACCCTCTCCGCCGCCTACCGCCGCCGCCTCCTGCTGCTGCTTCCGCCTGCTGGCCGCGCTCCACTCGCCGTCGCTGCCGCCCGCCGGCGGCCAGCCCCGCCCGCACGCCCGTGGATCGGGCGGGCGCCCACGCCGCCCCGCGAGCGCCCGCGCCCGTCGCCCGCTGCCCGCTGGCCTCTGTGCCACCAACAGCCGGGCCCCACCCCCTGACCCACTGACAACGGGGCCCACGCCCTAAAAAAAAAAAATAAAATAAAATAAAAATATTAATAATATAATAAAATTTAATTAATAATTAACTAATTAATCCTGTTAATTAACCTAACCTAATTAACCTAATTAACTACTGTTAATTAACCCTAATGACTGTGACATCAGCATGATGTCATGCTGATGTCATCAGTTACTATTCTGGATAATTTGAAATTAAATAACTAAATAAATTCCAGAAATTATAAAAACTTTAGAAAATCATATAAAATAATCCGTAGCTCGGATCGAAATACTTTGTACATGAAAGTTGCTCAGAACGACGAGACGAATTCGAATACGAGGTCCGTTCGTCCGCCACACGTCTCTAACTATCAGAAAATGCAACCTTTCCCCTCCGGTCATCTGTCTGACAAATGTCCGAAACCGGGAATACTTTCCCGGATGAATTCCCTCTCGCCAGTATCACCTGGCCCTGGTTAGATCACCTCTGTCACTGCGTAATGCCAGTTATACTATGGTTTGCTCATGTTGCTGTATATTTATACTGTTTCCTCCCTCTTCTCTCTCGTTGACCCTGACACCGACGTCGTCCCCGAGACCGACGCAGCTCAGGAGCCCGACGCCACCGTTGACGATCCCTCTCTCTCTTGCAGAGCAACCAGGCAAGCCCTCCTTTTGATCATCCCGATATCGCCCATTCTAATTTCCCATGCTTGCATTAGAATTGCTGCTACTACTGCTTTACCTATTTGATGCATAGCCTGTTCATGTAACCTACTGTTGATAATTACCTACATATCCATAACTGTTAGTCTAGGCTGGGTAGAGACCTATCAGTGACCCCACTTATCGACGCCGCGCTTGTGGATCGTCAGAAGACCCGATCAATGGGATTGAAGACCAGGACCCGACACCGCACATCACCCCCCCTTAGTGTGTAACGACACTGCAGGTTACTATCGAGTGCCGAGGGTGAAACCTCTTGTAGCACTTCTGATGTTATACTCTGTAGAGTAGCTATCGGTCGTGGTCATCGAGGGTGATTTCTCCTTCACACGCTTCCGATAACGACGCTGTCCACAAAACACCTCAAGTGTGGACCCAGTGAGGGTGATTCCTCCTAGTTTCCTTGACGGATACATCGAGTGGGAATTCAATGAGGTGATACCTCGGATTCCCTGATGTTATGGACACACGGATACTTGGACTTACAATGTTACTTGGAAAGGCGGGTCGACCCTGAGGGGTAACCCGCGGTGAGTGATGTGAAGGGGGGTGCCAGTGTGGTGCCCGAGTGGTGAATAGAGGGCGGCCGGGCACTCTTAACCCTTGCCGCAAGTCTCGAGACGGGCGAGGGGGTCACATCTTTCGTGAGTCTCTGCTCGTTACCGCAAGCCCTAGTCCTAGCGATTTGGATTTGATATTTGATCCGAGCAGGCCTCTGGTCTGATAGCACTAACCATCACGTGGGCATAGTATGGGCGTTCTGCTTCGTATGCATCAGCGCGAAAGTCTGTCAGACGTCCAGTTCAGCCTCGTGGCCGGGCCGGCAGTACATCCAGGACTGAGGTGGTGCTCGTCCCGACCGCCACCACACGACCGGAGTGCACAGGGCGATGGCCCATGACCCCTGAGCGCTTAGGATATAGACCGCGGGGACTCTCTGCTGAGCTGTAGGTAGGGTTGCGATGTGTCGTTTGGCCGAGGCGGGCATGACCCAGGAAAGTGTGTCGGCCGAAGTTAATCGAGCGTGTTGGGTAAGTTGGTGCACCCTGCACGGGAAGAACACTTCTATCGATAGCGGTCCTACGGTAAAGGACACTCGGAGTTGTATCCTGATTGATACAATTTAGAACTGGATATCTGTGATGAGACTGTATATATATGGCTCGGGGATTGTTTCTCGCAGGGAGTGCGAGAAAGGACCTCTGGGTGAGGTTGATATTATTACTGTACATTATTAGTATTGTTCTACTCTCTTCTACTGCTGCAAGACTGCTGAAGATGCTAGTCTTGATAGGACTAGGCCTCTCTCTATTCTGGCATTTCTGCAGCCCAGTCCACATATACAGCCTCCCCTTGAAAATGTTGCATATGTAGTGTAGATCCTTGCTTGCTGAGTACTTCAGAGTACTCACGGTTGCTTGTGTTCCTTTTCTCCCCATATCAGTTTGACGTGACCAGAGGACGGAGCCCCTGAGACAGATGCCCGACGATCGTTACTACTACTACCCAGAGGATGGATACTACTACGAGTTGACTGATGACCAGGAGTAGGATGGAGGGTCCCAGGCAGGAGGCCTTCGCCTTTCGATGTAGTGTTTTATTTTGCCCCGCCTTCCTAAAGGCCTTTCTGTTTCTATTTCATATCTGTACTCAGAATATGATGCTCCGCTGACGCTTGTCGCAAGCTATGTATTCGAGCCTCGAGGCCCCTGCTTGTAATATAAAGCTTGTATGACTTTATTTATGTTTTAGAGTTGTGTTGTGATATCTTCCATGAGTCCTTAGGCTTGATCGTGCATGTGCGTGTATGATTAGTGGCACGATCGGGCCGGGGGCGTCACATGAGGTGGCTAGCAAAGAAGGACTGACGATGGTGCGACACCATTAGCGTGGGGCCGATGTCGCCCACGATGTCATAGTAGATGAAGTGGTCGGGGTAGATGACGACGACGCTAGCGATGAGCTGGTGCGGGACAAATAAGAAGAGGTAGACGGAAGTGCGGCGGCAGCGACAGAAGAGCGGCGGTGTCGGCCTGAGGAGCGGCCTGCGGTGCGTTCGAAGTAGGCGAGGAGAACCCAACAGCGTGACAAAGACGGTGGGCGGGACGGCGGTGTTCCCGCGCGCTTGGGAGGCAGTGCATACCACGTAGAGTTGACGCGCGGGAAGGACGGAGTGGTCCGCGTGCCGCGGCGCTAAGGCCGAAGGGGCGACGCAGCAGCACCGCGTGGGTCGGGGTGACTGCGCCAAAGACTCGGGACCATGTGCCACGCTCGCTACGGCATGATGGGGCGACGCAGTGGTAGCGCAAGGGTCGGTGGCAGCCACGAGAACGGCGTGGAGGTAACGGCATCGGAACGGCGATGGACCGCGGGCCGCAGCACTACGGCCCGAAGGGGCGAAGCAGCGGCAGCGTGTGGGTCGGTGCAGCCGCGGGAATTGCCTTGGGACGACGGCGTGAACCGGTGCCTTGACCCTATGGCCCGTAAGGGCGACACAGCGACAGCACGGGTCGGTGCAGCCGTAGGGAGAACCACTGAGCGGCGGAACTGGACCCAATGTGGAAATGCAATAGCAACCCGTTGCTCGATTGGAAGGCCGCACTGTGCTCGAAGACGATTTTCATCGATCCTGCGAGCGGCAAGAGACATGTGCTGGAAGGCTACTCGGCTGGTGGCCCAACGCGAGCGCCGCCCCGCTTAGGCGCGTGTGCAGCCATCCACATCCGCATGAGGGCGTGTGCGTCCCTGGGCTGGGGCCACTCGGCACCGGACGAGCCACGGACGTACGAGAGGCGCGCACCAGACACGACAGCCACACGAGCCGCCCAGCGAGACGTCGACGCCAAGTGCAACAACCAACCAATGGATGCAGACCAGGGCGACGACCAGGCGGACAACGATGCAGATGTAGTCGATGCCGATGGTGAGTAGTGAGGCGCCGGAAGAGTCGACGAGCGGTGGACGACGTAAACCAATTTAGATCAGGAAACCAAAAAAGAACACCGATCAAGATAATCGGCGGCAGAGAAAAAACACAAATCAAAGGATCAGGAAAAGAATTTCTAGAGAGCCAATCAACAAGAACGGGGACAAACCCTTGGCACGGGCGGCGCGGCCCCGGTGACGATCATGGAGATCGACCACCCCGGGGACGGTGCAGTGCGGAAGCGGCGGCGTCTAGGGTTTGAATCGGGTTAGGTGATACCGTGTAAAGGGAACGAGAGGGATTGATGAAATTGTTGTTTATTGCTTCAGCCTCGCTGGCTATATATAGTCTTGAGAGTACAAGACAAGATGAATAAATCCTACGTTATTCTATCTTTCCAAACTAATCACAATACTCAACAGATATGACGGGGGAAATTTTAAGACAGCCGACAGGTAGCGGCATCTTAAGGATATGAGCGAAGGATTTCTTGACGCCCGACTTCTAGGTGTCGATGGAGCCCTTGAGCACCTGCAGATCGCCGCCTTGATGCTGATGTTCCCCTTGATTTCGTCCAGGCTCCTCATCGTCTCAAGGATCTCAGCTTCTTACGCTTCCATCGCCCGTCATGTGGTTATGTTGCCGTGTAGTGAACTTTGGTTGATGAGATAGTCCAGCGACCCAGCATGAGAAGTAGGCTCTGATCTGATTACCACTTGTTAACAAACTCGATACAGTGTAAGTCTCAATTTCCTCAATTCACAGTCACTGAAACGAGCCACAAGTGGGCATAAGTCCATCCCAGCGCATCACTATATCTAGCCATCCCAGAGTGCGCATAAGTCCATCCCAGCCGCGATATAAAATCCTAATCAGCCTATGTCTCTCTGTAATACTCGATGGCTAGATGGTGACGCGGCTGGGATGAACTTATGCCCACTCTGGGCCTGCCAATTGCTGCTAGGGCTTCTGCTTCTAGTGCTGCATATGAGTGTGGGTCACAGTCTCACAGATCCTCTGGTAGCCTCTCTTGTCGCCTTGGTGCTCCACCAAATCATCTTGTGGCTCAGGGGAGTGGACACTCTTCCAGACGCAGCATGAGTCTTTATGCAATCATGCAGGGATTGCAATCTACACTTGTTTCATAGGTCTTTCAGTATTGCACATTGATGTTGGGTCTAACCCCTTGCCCTGGCACTCACCGGAGCTCTCTCTCTCTCACTCACCGGACGGAGGTAGACGAAGAGGAGTACAGAAGAAGGAGCAGCGAGACACAACAAGATTTTC
Organism: Thinopyrum elongatum; assembly: GCA_011799875.1. Lineage (NCBI taxonomy): Eukaryota > Viridiplantae > Streptophyta > Magnoliopsida > Poales > Poaceae > Thinopyrum > Thinopyrum elongatum. Next base: position 32,355,442 of record CM022303.1, on the reverse strand, counting down.
TTCCCAGCGCACGAACGCTTCCGCCGCACGTACGGCCTTAATCCCCTCGAGCAACAAACTCGTGGTCCATCTGTTACAAACGCATGGGGTATTTATACCCTGGGACTTGCCGGGCAACGTAGCCACGTCCCAGTCCACGCCGAGGGCCGATCTGGCCGCGCCATCCACGCCCCCCGCGACATGCACGTATATGCCCTGGTCGTGCGCGCCGCCCATGACCGACTCCAATGCTCCCGATCCCCCGAACAGACAGACACACACACTACACTCCTACGGTGTACTAGCCCACGGGCACAACCGTGCACTCCACCCGCACGCAACACTCGACCTGCCGGGACCCGACGTGCTCGACGCACCCAGCTCGCGCCCATACACGCGCTGGATGAGCCTGGCGCGGCGCCGCGGCTTATTCGCCCAACACTCACCCCCTTAAGCCGCGGCTCAGAGTAGGCAGTCGTCCTTGACGCCGACGTCCGCCAACAGCGCACGCTCCGCCGCGGCTCCTTCCGCAGCTGGGGGCACTCCCTTTTGAAATGTCCGCGCATGTCGCACTTGTAGCAGCGCCGCGCGTTGCCGTCGTCGCCGATGCCATGTCCGTCCTGTTGTCCCGAGCACCACCGCGCTGCCGCCTCCCGTGCTCGCCACTGCGCCGCCGTGTACAGGAGCATGGCCGTCCGCACGCTCGCCGCACCGCTTGTCACGCCGACGCAGCCGCTCGCGAAGGGCCTTCAGGCGACCGAGCGGCGTCCTCGAACGGCATGGTGGAGGAACGTCGCAAAAATTGCTCGATTCCGGCCCACCGCCGCGTACAAGCGATCCAGCACAGAATCGAGGAGCTTCTTCACCATAGCGGCGTCGTCCAGCGTCGACCGAATCCCGCGTTAGCGCGCGCATGCCGCCAGATTGCCGGCAAACCCATCCAGCGTGTCGCCCTCCGCCATGCGCAGCATCTCAAACTCCCTCGGAGAGTGCCCAGCCGCGCGCCCGGAACTCGGTCCGCCCCGACGAACCTCTGCCTGAGGCTCACCCACACCTCCGCCGCCGTTTCTTGGACGCAACCTGCAGCAGAAGATCCTTAGAGAGAGCGGCGAAACAGGTACGGCCGAGCGGCTTGTCCTTCTTGGCGATCACGGGCGCCGCCCGTCCTCGGCGGCTCCACCACCTCCACAGCCCAGCAGCGTCCAGGTCTGCCTCCACCTTGATCACCCACGTGTGTGTAGTTCTCACCAGTGAGCACGGGCACCGGCGCAAGCAGCGAGCTCCCCGAACCGCCGGAGTACAGGACAAGCGACATCTCCGGCGATCTCCCCCGAACTGACGCTCTTGTTGGTGTCTACCCCTTGCCCTGGCACTCACCGGAGCTCTCGTCTCTCTCTCACTCACCGGACTGGAGGTAGACGAAGAGGGAGTAACAGAAGAAGGAGCAGGGAGACACAGCAGATTTTCTTCCCAGCGCACGAACGCTGCCGTCGCACGTACGGCCTTAATCCCCTCGAGCAACAAACTCGTGGTCCATCTGTTACAATGCATGGGGTATTTATACCTGGGACTCGCCGGGCAACGTGAGCCACGTCCCAGTCCACGCCGAGCGGCCGATCGGCCAGCGCCATCCACGCCCCCCACGACATGCACGTATATGCCCTGGTCGTGCGCGCCCGCCCATGACCGACTCCAACGCTCCCCCGATCCGCCAACAGAACACACACACACTACACACCTACGGTTGTTACTAGCCCACGGGCCACCCGTGCAATCCACACGCACGCACACACTCGACCTGCGCGGACCCGACGCGCTCGACGCACCCAGCTCGGCCCACACAGCGCGGATGAGGCCTGGCGCGGCGCGCGGCTTTGCCCAACAATTGATGGATGAAGCAACGAGATCAGCAGATGATCAAACGCTCTTTCTGGGCGTCCAAAAATCATCCGACTATTTCTTACGTTCTTATGCCCTCCTGTCCTATGTGTTTACGATACCATCCCAATTTTATATTCATCATCTCTTATGCTCAAATGTACTGCAACTTACTATATGAAAAGAGTGTGTAAAAGTGTACGGATGCATGCACGTGATGGGCTTTCTGCGTGCTCAGTCAAGATGGGTAGTTCATATAGGAGAGAGGCAGTAGTGATGCTATGACCTAAAACTTGCGACGTCAATGCTTGTCAGTGACTAAACATTCTAACTCTAGTTTATGAAATTCGAAATGTGGTAGTTGGGAAAGCTGTGAATAAGAAATCACACTTGTCTTTGCCAAAGATTTTGACCCACCATTTGCGTTTTGATGGGGCCCATCTAAAGATTTACCCCATAGAAAAAAGATACGATTTTAAACCTTTATTTCACTTTTCATGAGTCATTATTCTTTTCGGTTATGGACAAGATAAATGACCACAAATTATTTTCAGTGATCCTTGCATAATCTGTGGCTCGTAAATGGACATTGCCTCTAGTAAAGTTTCGTTCTACATTTATACGGTAAGAAAAACTCAGCTACTTGCGCTTCCATGGCTACTTAGTAAATCACAATGAGGTCTCAGCTACTTGCGCTTCCATGGCTACCAGGTGCTTGTGTTGCCGCGTAGTGAACTTGGGCTGATGCGGTTAGTCCGGTCGGATGCAGCGTGGGAAGTAGGCTCTGATTATCTCTTGTTAACAACTCGATCCAGTGTTCCTCTCAACTTATAAATCACAGTAATGATACAAGTCGAAGGAGTTTCCAGAGCTGCGGGAGGAGCGAACAGAAAGGGATGCGGGAGGCCGACACAAGACAGTTCCTAATAAATCCATGCCTCGACGAGTAGTACTTTCATGGCTTACATATAGTCACGTCGGCGTGGGCTGGACTGGCCATATGCCCAATCTGGACCTACTGTTCTGTTACAGGGCCCTCTATGTGTGGATCTCACTTGTCAGGCACCGTTCGTCATCGCCTTGTCGCTCCACGCCACTGTCTTGACGCAATGGGTGCTGGCACTTTGCAGACTTGGCATGAATCTGTACGCAATTGTCCATGGATTGCAACCTGCACCTGCCGCATAGCTCGTTCATATTCCACATTAACGGATGAAGCAGCTAGAACAGCGGCGTCGTCAAACTTCTTTGTCGGGGCCTTGAAGAAACCGTCTAGGTATTTGTATTTCCCTACGTCTCCTAGTCAGATGTGTCTGTGATACCATCTCAATTATGATTTCATCGCCTCGTATGCTCAAATGTACAGCAACTTACTGTATGAAAGAGCGTGTAAAATTGTAGTATGTCTTGTGACGTGATGGCTTTTTCCTGTGTGCTCATGTCAAGATGGGGTAGCTTATATAGGAGAGAGGCAGTGGTGATGCTATGACCTATGACCAGCGACGTCAATGATTGTCGGCGCCTTTAACACCCGTATTTCGAATGTACGAAATTTAAAATGTTTGAGTGGTAGTTGGGCAAGCTGTAGATGAGCAAGCACTCGTCTTTAACAATAATTTTGACATTCCCTTTCCGTTTTCAAGGGGCACAAGTAAAGACTTACCCGGTCACAAAGTAAACGCATTACCTCTCTATTTCACTTTTCAAGAGTCATGATATTTGATGCCATGGAGACCAGAAATGACCACAATTTTTTTTCAGCGATCCTTCCTGAATCAGTGGCTCGAAAATATCATTGCATCTAGTAAAGTTTCTTTTTCTACATCACGCGATGCAGGGAGGATGTGATGGACACGTACAAAGTACGTGAGCAGCCACATTTGCAGAATCGTGGGCTAGAAAATACCCATTGCATATCCCGTGCATGTGTGGCTCGCTCCGGAAAAAGTTCAAAAGGAAACCTTGAACTTGTAGACGAAAGCTAAATAGGACCCTGAACTTCCAATCCCTGAAATCAGCACACAAAACTCTCCGATCCCTATATATTTGAATCTTGAGAGTCTTTCGCAGGTATTCGCTGACGTGGCAAATCAAAAGGGCCAGCCCATTAAAGCAGTTCCTCGCGAGCTCGCTCTGGTCTGGTCTTCTTGATTTTTTATTTTTTTTGTTTCCTTGACACATGTCTAATTTTTCTAGTACACAAAGGACATATTTAGCATGCAGATGAAACATTTTGGTACACTTCCAACATTTTTTAAATACATTATAAAATATCTCTATATACATGTCTTCAACATTTTTTAAAAAGTGTTCAATTTTTAAAAAATGGTTCTGTTTTCAAAATGTTGTTCATTTTCAAAAATATTCAGCATTTTTCACACATTTTTTCAGGTTTCAAAAATTCTCCCATTTTTTAAAAGTTCAAAAAGTGTTCGGACATTAAAATTTTGCCCAGGTTTCAGAATGTGTTTCATTTTTTCAAAAACTGTTTATGTTTCAAAAAGTGGTTCACTTTCCAAAATTGATTCTGTTTCAATAATTTTCCATCTTTAAAAATTATCAGCGTTTCTCCACACATATGTTCAGGTTCCAAAATTGCTCCCATTTTTAAAAAATTCAAAAAGTGTTCGCACTTTAAATTTTGTCCAGGTTTCAAATGTGTTCTTTTTTAAAAACTTTTTTATTTTCAAAAAGTGTTCACTTTTCAAAATTGTGATCTTTTTAATAAGTTATTCCTATTTTAAAATGTATGCAGCGTTTTTCTCACACATCGTTCAGGTTTCAAATGTTGCTTTCATTTTAGAAAATTCAAAAGGTGTTCGCTCTTTAAAATTTTGTTCAGGTTTCAAATTTTAATTCCCATTTTTTAATATGTTTCAAAATGTTTTCACTTTTCAAATTGATTCTGTTTTCAAAAGTTGTTCATTTATAAAAAGTATTCAGAATTTCAAACAGTATTGGCACTTTAATTATTTCGGATTTATCGAAATTATTACGTTTCCATATTTGTTTGCCCTAATTTTTTAATCCCGACCTTGCGATGTGTGCTAAAAGTTTCCAGGCTTCTCATTAAAGCACTAAGAACTATTTGTTCTAATGGCTTGCCGAGGAGATCAGCAACATCAGGTCGCAAGCTCGATTCCATTATCTCTATTTTCTTCTTATTTTTATTATGTCGCACCTTTTGAAAAAGGAAAAATAAGCCCAGTTCACGCGTGGTTGGCCGACCCAGTCGCGTCCGCCATCAACAATTGTTCAGCATATTCGGCCAACCACGCATCGCACAAAAACTCATCCTCATTGAGGAGTACCCCGCCATCCTTCTTACTTGTAAAAAATGGAGAAGAGTTTGAAAAATATGCTCAATGGGATTTGACCGAACACTTGTGAGCGTTGGTGTTCGACATGGTCAGCGTCGACACGGGCGGAGTGTACCTGGTTACAGACAAATCCCAGGTGGACGGCACCGTTTATACCAAGGGAGCGGGAATATGGGGGGGGATGTGGAAGTCCGACAATGCCAAGAGGTGGCAGCCGGAGAGGACAGCATAGGGTTGGGTGCGGGGACGAGGAGTGTGTGGATGCAAAGTAAGAGGGCGGGGGGGGGTGAAATGTGAACTGGGTGGGAGGATT